>QEPC01011901.1:2309059-2320437 GCA_003113815.1 Sphenodon punctatus | reverse complement strand
CTCGATGTGCATGTAGACTGTTTTATCTTCCATTTGATGTTAACCCTGGGAACTCGTTGCTGCTGTGTTTTGCTAGTGTGTTCTGTGTTTCCCTGTGTTTGGGGTTTATACATTATTTATTTTAAGCTTGATGTGCATGTAGATTGTGTTTTCTGATGTTAACCCTGAGAACTCCTTGCTGCTGTGTTGTGCCAGTGTTTTGCCAGTGTTTTCTGTGTTTCCCTGTGTTTTGGGTTTATACATTATTTGTTTTAAGCTTGATGCACATATAGACTGTGTTTTCTTCCATCCGATGTTAACCCTGGGAACTCCTTGCTGCTGTGTTTTGTCAGTGTTTGGGGTTTATACATTACTTATTTTAAGCTTGATGTGCATGTTGATTGTGTTTTCTTCCATCCGATGTTAACCATGGGAACTCCTTGCTGCTGCGTTATGCCATGCCACTGGCCTACCATCCCCCGGGCTCTGCCTACTGTCCCCCTGGCTCTGCCTACCATCCCCCTGGCTCAGCCCACCAGCTCGCCGGCCTTACTGCCCCTCCAAACTCAAAACCCACCAGCCGCCCCTGGATTTAAGGAAGCATCAGTCAAAGTACAGATGTTATAAATAGACCCACAAAAATATGGAAGTAATCACCTAACTGGATCTGATGTTAGTGGGTAATTTCAGATGTTATGGGACCAGGGGCCCGCCACACTGAACCACGGACCAGGATCCATTTTGGATCCTGGTCAGGAATCAGTCTGGCCGTCCTTTAGATGTGCTGGCCAGATTCCTACCGAGGATTGGGAAGGGAGCAGGGCTGCACGGCTCAACGTGTGGCCACACAGCCCTGCCCCCCCATGCTCCCCTGGCCACCCACCCTCCAGGAGATGGGGGGGCAGCGGCCAATCTGGCCGCTGTGCTTGATCCCGTCCCGTGGTCAGGACCATGATCTGGGATGGGACAAACATATCTGTCAGGCTCCAGGGCCTGGAGCCAGGGGGAAGGGAGAAGGAGGAAGGTAGGAGGGAATAGAGAATGTCCACAGTGTCAATGCTCAAACCTCTCAGCCACTCTCTGGAAGTAGGAGACTAAGCGCTCAGCATGGAACCAGACAAGCTGGTCTAAGAAGGCATATGGCTCACCATCGAGGCCATGGACCTGGGAATGGAAGGGGAACAGAGAACTAGAGGAGAGAACCAGCAACAGGGAAGCTGGTGGAGGTAACAAGCGACAGGGGACCTGGAAGGGGGAACTGAAAGGGGGGCCAACAACAGAGAGGCAGGAGCAGGTACCCAGCGATAGGGGAGCTGGGAAGGGGGACCAACACAACAATACAGAGAGGGTCCACACTTCCCAAGACAAGGGTTTCACGGTACAATAGGACACATGCACACAAAACATGCAGCAATACAGTGACAGGGGGTAATACAGGTTAATGTTAGACCCAAACCTGTATACACAGGGCATACACAGAAACCCAAATCCAGGGAAGAGCAGTTGCTCCACCAGTTTCCTGAGGCCACCAGAAAGTCTTAAATACTCCCTGGTGGCCAATCAGGAAGCCAGGAGATAGGTGACAGAAATGGGAGACAGGTGAGCAAGGGCAGGGTGCACACCCGGTGGAGATACAGGGTATTTTCAGATGTTACGAGATCACGCTCAACCATAGTGAATCCCCACATGGTGAACGTGATCCCGTAATGTCTGTTGGGGGGAACGGAAGCTCCCTGCCAGATGTTCCCCCCTGTGAATCACGGGGGTGACCACTCGGCATAACACTGAACAGACGTGATGTTGACATGCTCAACTACAGGGAATTCCCCATGGTTGAGCATGTTAACGTCATGTCTGGCTGCTGACCATGGCCCGGAATCGACGGCCATGCTCGCCGCCGATTCCAGGACGTGGTCAATTTCCCGGGGGCGGGTGGGCGCAGTGGCCATATTGGCCACAGTGCCTGCCTATCTCCAGGAGGGTGGGCTGCTGGGGGAGTGTGGGGGGGGGCTGTGTGACCACTTGTGGGGGCGTGCAGCCCCGCCCCCCCGATGCCCTGCCGGGAGCGGCCAACACATCTGTTGGCCATTACATGTTGGCCCCAGCGGGGAATCAGTAGGGTGTTTCCGTGGCGGGGCAAATTGAGCCCCGTCACGTCTGAAAATACCCATAGAAGGAGACACAGGGAGACAAATGAAAGTACAGTTTATCAGGCAGCAGGTGGCGCAAGCCGCTGCTGTGCCACCTCCAACCCCCCCAAAGCCAAGGGTTCAAGGCCTGGCCATGACAGTAACAGATGTTACTTTTGGTCCATCCTGGATCGTGGCCAATCTAACCATGGGTATTTTCAGACGTTACGAGATCATGCTCAACCACAGTCAATTCCCTGTGGTGGGGAATGGTCTCGTTACATCTGTTGGGGAACTGGAAGTTCCCCCCCAGATGTTCACCATGCTCAATCCCAGGCGGGAATCACATTCACCATGTGATCATCTGAACCCGCGGGGCCGGCGCCGATTGCGTGGTGAATGTGATTCCTGGCGGGGATGAAGGGGCCTGTCACGTCTGGACGGTGATCACGGCCCGGAATTCCCGCTGGGATTCCGGGCTGTGGTCATTTCAGGCGGGCACTGCAGCTGCATTGGCTGCGGTGCCCGCCCCTCTCCCCAGAGGATGGGTGGTGGGGGAATGTGGGGGAGCAGGGACGTGCGGCCACACGTTGCGCCGTGTGGCCCCGTCCCCTCCCCAATTCCCCGCCGGGATCCCCTGGCACGTCTGCTGGCCGTGCCAGAGTGATCCCAGCAGGGAATCCATGGGTTGTTTCCATGACGGGGTGAATTCAGCCCCGTCATGTCTGAAAATACCCCATGATTCTGGACCTCTGGGTGACCGGAGGTCCAGAACTGTGGTCATTTTGATTCCCACTAGTGATTCACTGTGGTGAACATCTGACCAGGGAGCAAACAGATGTTACGGGACTCATGGCCACCACAGGGGATTCACTGTGGTTGACCATGGTCTCGTAAGTCTGAAATTACCCTATGCTGTCAGAAATAGTGAATGTTATATATAATGTATAAATTATATATAATCACTTCAAGGAAACAATTGGCCCAAATCCTAAACTCATGCATGCAGACATGTGAACACCACCTTCCCTATACAGGGGATGTGCACACATCACACATGCACCCTTTTGTGCAGTGCTCAGGGTGTAGGATTGGCCCTATTATTTTAAATTGGTTTTTTTTAAAGCAAAGGAGGAACAAACAATGCCTGAAAATGTTTGGGTCACGGAAACCACATGTGGGTGACCAAGTATCACAGTACTGAAGGCAGAACTTCCCAGATTAAGGGTGAAAACCTAAGGGTGAAAACATATGCAATGGCAGTGCGGCACCTTCTCTAGCCCCTCTCCCCCCAGTCAGCTGTTTGGCGGGGCCAGTCTGAGCACACTACTCCAGGCCCGATCCACCAACCTCTCCTCACAGCAGGGCTGGGTGGACCCATAAGAGATGGGAGGGAGATTGTTAGCCGGGTCTTTGCCCAGGCTGCATCTCCAACCGCTGTCACCTGATGCATTCTGTAGCACCTGGCAGCTCGTCCCAGGCCAGTAGCAAGCAAACATCTGGTAGTAACAGACAAGACATGCAGATGAGTCCTGGGTCAAGGCAGGCTATTGCGGGCTAATGTCACGTCCGTTTTCACCCTAGGTTGACATCCTGGAAATTTATGCAGAATGGAATGCAAGCATTGCATAGCATTGCCTTCTAGCTGGGTAGGATAATACAATACTTTCTTCCCAAGATATCATACACTTTAGCTGTATAAACTAAGAGATTCTCCTTTAAAAAAAAAAAGATAGAAGTAACCATTGAGAATATGACACAGACTGCGATGATCCAGTTAGTCCTCCAGCTTATTTATCTCTCCCAATAAGCCTTCCTTAGGATGGTTGGACATGCCTTTCTTTAAAAACCTGCTGCCACCATTCTTGTCTTTTCTGCCAGGAAACATATAAGTATCACCACTTATCCCGTCTTACCTTTATATAGTCCTGTGATTTCAGTTATGTGGCGTAAGGCCAAGCTAGGCATGGGAAATAAAGGATCACCACCTCCAGTAATAACAAATGGAATTTTATTATACTCTAACAATATGTGATATAGGACCATAACCGGTGGACGTTAACTCACAGATCTCATATATATTCCCCTATAGCTCAAATCATAAAGGTACATTCTTTGAGGTCAGAAAGAAAATAGAGGAGATAAACCGCATCCAAGCTTATCTAACTCACTTAGCCATCCTCAAACAAACTAATCCTAGTACCATTTACCAACTCTTCCTTTTCCTTGTTTTGTTTTCCTTCATTTCATAACCTTGAGCAGTTTATTTTTCTTTTGTCTTCCTGTTCTTTGTCTGTCTTCCAGCCCCTCTCCTTTCTCTCAACGGCCCTAACTGCTGCCTTAGATATTTTCACTCCACCCCCACCCAGTCCCTCCTGGTAAAGGGAGCTTGATGAACCCTTTTTACCCTGGTTCAGAATTAAAGTGACATTTAACAAGACTTAACAATCTTTTTAGAAGCTTTCTTCAAGCAATTATTCACACAGGCCAATGGAATTTTCTCCATTTTTATTAGTATGTCCAGCCTTTTACATTATCTTTGGCTTAAGCATGACTTTTATAATGATGTACAGGCTTGATTTGAAGACTCCAGCAATAAACTTGGATTGTCCACCTACAGGCCATCATATAGGGACCGCAGCTGATTGTATGTACCCTACAGGTAGGGACCGCAGCTGATTGTATGTTCTGTACAGTGCCAGGTTGTTACTGGCGCTTTATAAATGTTTAATAATAATAATAATAATATAGGCTGTTTTTACATGGACGCCCCCTCCCCTCTGCCATTCAGTGCTTGGGCAGGTATGCGGTGTGGGTGGGGGGGGAGCAATCCGTGTACACGGCCGGCGGTGGGTGGGGAGATGTGTGTGCGGCGGGTGTGTGCCCATGTAAACACCATGGGTAGTGGGTGTTTGTGTGTGCCACACCCGCCACCCACCCACCTCCACCCACCACACACCCATCTCCACCCATGGAGCCCTCCAGTAGGAGGCTCCATGGGTGGGAGTAGGTAGCCAATCACTATAGACCCTGTGCACACATGATGCCTCCACCCAGTTTCTCTGGGTGGAGATGAGTGTTGACCGGTGGGTGGGGAGCATTTCTATGGGTGGAGATGGGTGGGGGCGTCTGTGTAAATGCCACTTTCGGTGGGTTTTGGTGAGTGTTTGCTCCCGGCCAACACCCATCCCCACACCCACCCACGGAGTAATGGATGCCACTGCCGGTTGCTCCGTAGGTGGGTGTGGGTGGAGATGGGTGTTGGCCGGGAGCAAACACTCAACAACACCCACCAAAAGTGGCATTTACACAGACGCCCCCACCCATCTCCACCCAGGGAAATGCTCCCCACCCACTGGCCAACACCCATCTCCACCCAGAGGAACTGGGTGGAGGCATCATGTGTGCACAGGGCCCATGGTGATTGGCTGCAGTGGAGCCCTGCAACATGTATAATAAAATGTAACACCCATTTTATGGGTGTTAGAGTGTCTGTGTAAAAAGGGCCATGGACACACCCCACCCTCGTCCGTGTATTAACGGACATAAACACAGCTGTTATGTTCCCTTGCAGAGGTGACTGCATCCAAATATAGGTCATTGTAGCCTAACAGATACAGTGTTGGCCATAGACTTAGGAGACCAGATTTCAAAACCAATCTTAGCCACAAACTCGCTGGGTGGCCTTTGGCTATCACTTAGGCTCAGTTCCCTATCTGTAAAATAAAAGTGACCTACCTCACTGGGTTGTTGTGATAGATTGCAAAGGATAGCAAAGCATGTTGAACACTGAAAGCACTTTGGAAATGGTTCTTTTCACATGAGATGCCCCCACCCAGCAGCGAAACTGCGTGGAGATGGGTGGTAGGGATGTGCAAACAGAACCAAGTTCAGAAATTCGGTTCAGTTTGGTTCGAAAATCGAGTTCAGTTTGAAAGTTCATTTCGGTCGACCGAACAATTCGAGTTCAGTTGAATTCCGAACTTCCGAACCAAGTTCGTACATTGAAAGCCAGGGTTTTTGGCCTTCCAAACTGGTTTGGATTCGACCGAACAGTTCAGTCGAATTCAAATTCGGTTCGAAAGTTCGGTTTGGTTGACTGAACTATTCTAGGTCGGTCCAAACTCCGAACTTCCGAACCGCGTTTGCACATCCCTAATGGGTGGAGGTGCCCATGTGAATGCTGCAGGGGATGGGTGGGGGTGCGTGCATACTCCCGTGCTAAACCTACCTTCACCCATCACCCACACATGGAGCAATGGGCTCCAATGCCTGATGGTCTGTGGGTGGAGATTCCCACAGGCATATACTTACCTCCACCCACTGCGGCCACACACCCATCCCTGCACCCATTGCGGTCCATTAAAAAGTGGCCAATGATATACAGGTACACAATACATAGTGCATTAACTTCATGAGAATATGGAGTTGGGGGATTAAGAATGGGATAGCTATTTTTATTGCATTAGCACACAATAGGGTACTACACTGCACATCTTAAGAAGCTTCTTACTAAACTGATGTCATTATGCACAAAGTTTTATCATTCCTGTTGTCATTGTTAATCTTTGACACGTTAGATGTTTTCTTATTTTTTAAACTATAGCTAAAGGCCCCTGGAAGTTTTTTTGTAACCTCTCATCTCCTTTGTGGTTGTACAGACCCGTGCAACAGATAACAAAAGAGGAATTATGCCAATGTTTCAACTGGGTATTGACATAAAAACAGCTGTTGAAATATCAAGCAATGCAATCACAAAACAACCCCACAGCCAAAACAACATCTCTCGTGACTCCCACTGAGGCTTCCTTAAAAATCACTTTCTTTGTTTGGCAGACTGGCTCCACATGATGTTAAAAATAACGAGTCATATTTAAATATGGTATCTATAAATCTGTAATTATACTGCAGTCCAAAAAGTTTTCTTCTCTTTAAACTTTTTTTTAAAAAAATGATATCAACTGCAGACAAAGACTCAAATGTGGAGCAACGATGTATGCTTAGCAAAGAACAAATGGGATTCGCGAAGAGACTTTCTTTTTTTACAGTAATAAAAGTCGCATTTAATCTCTTTCCCATTTCCTTCCTGTCATTCAAATGAAATTTCTTGTATTTGTGGGAAAAGTGCTTTATGAAATTTACAATTATTCCCAGTTTGTGGGGATTAGCAATTAACATTAGTGTTTCAAAAACTCTGTCTCAGAGGAGAGGCAATCACTCCATTTTTAAAGTAGCTGCAAGGAAATCACAAACAGGATTGCTTGTTTTCACATAAGGAGTTATATTTAAATAAAATGTTAAGCAAGGTTGTCTTTATGCCGCACATAAAACTGTGCTAACACTTGAATTCTTCATGGACTAACAGTTTTATTGACTTAGACAGTTTCCGACGTTGATGTTTTATAAGTCTTACTTTCTCTGACATCAGTATATGGTGGGTTTCTTTCAATGTTATTTGCATTTTAATTGGAAAAAACATAATTCCCTTCATTGAAGAGGCATTAAAGTGGACAGATACATCATATAGCATGAGCCTCTTACTTAATGCGACACCAGGTCTTCATCTTGCCGTGTAAAAAGTTGGGGGATTTACGCGGGGAGAAAAACTTCCACCTTTTGTGCTTCAAGAAAAATCAACCTCTAAGAGTAAGGCTGCTTGTTGACGTTCAGGGAGGGGCAGGGACTGCCGTGAGTTTAACTCACATTAGCATGGTCACATGAAATCCCTGCCTGTGTGCACAGGGATTTTAGTGTTATTTCCCCATTCTCCCATTAACTTCAATAACATGATATAGAGCTCAAAATCCAGCCCTGTATTGTGTTATTGAATTCAATGGGAGAATGGAAAAATAATTCTAAAACCCCTGTGTACACATGTGGGGATTTTACATGACCGTGCTAACATGAGTTAAACTCATGGTAGTCCCTGCCCCTCCCTGAAAGTTGGCAAGCAGCCCCACTGTTCCAACAACTGACAGGCAGTGGCAGCTGTTTCCTCTTGGGGTCCAATCCTTCCCAGTATCACGGCCTTGTCCATTGTGTTTGTGGACCTGTATGAGGGTGGGACTCCCTTTCACATAGGAGGCATCTGATGGGATCCTATTTCCCTGGGCTGAGCCAGGTTAACTCCACGGTATGTACCTCGTATCTGGGAATCATGCCCTGTGGGCATGCCCAGCTTAACCCAGGGCAAACATCTGGTGGGAGCCCTTCACATGAGCAGATGGATCCTGTAGCCTTAAATTTTGGTCCTGGGGAAAGATTGGACTGAATATCAGGATCTTATTACTTTGGTCCTCCTGTACTTGCCTACCATAATAAGAGAGAAACCCGTTTCTTACCAGATTGCTTAAATAAAGTAAAAAACTCAAATCTTTGTTACTTAGACTTAATTAATAAGATATAGGGTAATTTCAGACGTGACGGGCCTTTTGGCCCACCACGCTGAACCCTGGACTGGGATCCATCTCGGATCCCGGTCTGTGATCAGACTGGCCGTCCTTTAGACGTGGAAGCCTGATCTCTACTGGGATTCAGGAAGGGGGAGGGGCTGCATGGGGAGGGGGCAGGGCTGCTCATCCCCACCCCCCGTGCTCCCTCAGTCACCCGCCCATGGGGAGACGAGTGGACATAGCGGCCAATGAGGCCACTGCGTCCGACCCCGTCCTGTGGTTGGGACCTGATTCTGGGACGGGGCTGGCAAGCAGACGTGCATTGCTACCATTGCCAGCCCCATCCCGGATCGTGGCCAACCTAACCACTGTTCTGGAGGTGAGGCTGGCCTCACCTCCAGAACCGTGGTTAGCTTTGAACCCCTCCAGAGATTCACTGTAGTGAACATCTGGCGGGGCTCAAATAGACATTATGGCGATCACAGACACCACTCTGAATCTACTGTGATTCAGGGTGATTGACTGTGATCATGTAACGTCTGAAATTACCCATAGAGTACATCTACAATTAACTTCAAAGTTACTAAGATTGTCCTTAGTTCAAGATAGAAAGTAAGTTCTTTACAAAGAAGGAACAGTGACTGTGACTAAAGAGGCACCAGTCAACTGAACAAAGAAATATACCATTTCAGCCTAGCTTTTATAAGACTTTTGGCAGCAAAAGAATGTATGACATAAAGCAGTTGGACAACATCCAACTGTATCAGCACTATTTGACTCATCAAATTCTCCAAATGTACGGAGACCTTTAACTTAGTTTCTTATCTAGGGTAAAACATTCCATATAACACGTAATTGATGCACTAGGGCAAAAGGCATAAAAATGAGTTAAGCAGATTACAATCCAGGGCAAAAAGGGTCCAGTCTTGTGTGATTACACTTACTTAAGACTGAACACTGGATTTGAGTCACTAGATGTGGTATGGAGGATGAAAAGTAAATATGTCAGACTCTTAACACTTATGGTCTGTCAGAGCATCAACATCCTAAATCATCAAGAAATTAAAACAGGGAAGATGGAGTTATCCCAGACAAAAATGCAGCACATTCAATTGACTTAGGATGGGAGCAGGAAGCACGCTTTATTTATTTATATTTATTTATTTATTTATTTATTTATTAACAAAATTTGTATCCCGCTCCTCCCACCACAGGCGGCTCAGAGCAACTAACAATAATATATAAAAATATAAAACAATTTTAAACATTATAAAACATAGTCATAAAAAGTATGACTCGCCCTCCCCAAGCCCACTCAACCCTACCCGTCTCCCTCGCCAAATGCCTGATGGAACAGCCAGGTTTTGCAGTTCTTGCGGAAGGTCCGGGGCCAAATTTTCCCCTACCGGGAGGGAATTCCAGAAGTATGGCATGGCCATGGAGAACGCCCTATTCTGCGTGGCCCCCCAGGAAACCCAGGGGACCTCTAGCAAGGCCCCCAGATGACCTCAGGGGCTGATCCAGAACCCAGGGGGTGAGGCCATCTTTCAAATAATCAGGGCCCACACCATGTAAGGCTTTATAGGTTAAAACCAATACTTTGAATCAGGCCCGGAAGACTATTGGCAGCCAATGCAGAGATTGGAGCACTGGTGTAATGTGCTCCCGGCAGCCCAACCCCATCAGGAGCTGGGCCGCACATTCTGCACCAGCTGCAGCTTCTGAACTGTCACCACAGGTAGCCCCATGTAGAGCGCGTTGTGGTAGTCTAACTGAAAGGTAATAAAAGCATGGATGATCGTGGCCAGGTCCGGAGCTGAAACTAGTGGCCGAACCTGCCGCAACAGATATAACTGGCGGAAGGCACTCCTTGCCACAACCTCCACCTAGAGATCCAGGCAGAGCTGCGTGTCGAGGAGCACCTCCAGGTTCCGCACCTGGAACATCACCAGAGGGCAGACTCCACCAATCGATGGAGCTGTCAACTCCGCTGACCTATCCACTAGCATCACTTCTGTCTTGTCAGAATTCAGTTGCAGTCGGTTAACCCTCATCCAGTCCCCCACAGCTGCCAAACATTGGGTAAACACTGAGACAGCTGGGCCTGGGTCGGTCGAAAATGAGAGCTACAGTTGGGCGTCATCTGCATACTGATGACACCTCACCCCAAACTCTCTGATTACCTCACCAAGCAGCTGCATTATACACGTTGAACAGGAGAGGGGACAGAACTGAACTCTGCGGGACACCACATGGTAAGATGAAAAAGGTCTCGGTAAGATGAAAAAGAATCACCGAGTACCACCCGCTGAGTTCCTCTAGTCAGGAATGAGTGTAACCATTCAAGAATGATCCCACCCACCCCCGCACTGTCCCACAGGCGCATCACCAACATCTTGTGGTCAACGGTATCAAATGCTGCTGACAGATCTAAAAGGACCCCGGTCATATTCTCGGTGAAGATCATCCACCAAGGCCACAAGTGCTGTCTCAGTGCCATGCCCCTGATGAAAGCCAGACTTCAAAGGATCAAGATAATAGGGATGGGCGAACGCGGTTTGGTAGTTCGGTGTTCGGCCCGAACTCGGCCTGTTCGGACAACCAAACACGAACACGAACACGAACACACCGAACGGACCGAACACCGAACACCGAAATGGCGAACACACCGAACGGAACCGAACACCGAATGACGAAAATGGCGAACACACCGAACGGAACCGAACACCGAACGACGAAATGGCCGAACAGTTCGTTCAATTCGAATCGCATTCGGTTGTGTTCGGGTGGCTAAAACATGGTCTTCTGTCAGGTCACTGGAAGGCCAAATGTAGCAGGGAGGGGGAAGTCATTTGACTCAGCTAGGAGCAGACTTCCA
>QEPC01011901.1:2291268-2307552 GCA_003113815.1 Sphenodon punctatus | reverse complement strand
GATATCTATGTCCATGAGGCAATGTCTGACCCTCCTCCTCCCAGAGCTGCATCATCACCACCAGTGCCACAAAGTTCTCCCTCTCCCAGCAGCACTGGCAGCAGCACGTCTGCCGGGGTGGGCAAGAAGGCAGCAGGAGGGGGAAAAAAATCCACTGTCTGGGAGCATTTTAAGCAGGTGAGGGCAGATGATCCCAGAGAGGTGCAGTGCACGCTGTGCCAAAAGGTGCTTCCCGCGATATTTATGGCCGAACGCGAATGCGCGAACCACCTGAACACCGAACGACCGAACATGAACGCACAACCCGATGGCGAACGAACCGAACGGCCGAACACGAACGTATGACCTGCCCGAACAACCGAACACGAACGGCCGAACATGAACGGCTGAACCGAACGGGCGAACACGAACGCGAGGTACGACCGAACGACCGAACACGAACACACGAACCGAACGCAGCCGAACCAAACGGCCGAACATGAACACACGAACCGATCGCGGCTGAACTGAACGGCCGAACAGAAACCGCGATCTGTTCGCCCATGCCTACAAGATAACCAACGCGGTCATAATGCCCCTGGAGCTGCTGAGCCACTACCCATTCAATAACCTTCCCTAAAAAGGGAAGGTTAGAGATAGGCCAATAGCTGTCATGGGAGTCAGCATCAAGCGATGGTTTCTTGAGCAGAGGCCGCACCACCGCCTCTTTGAGACAGCTTGGCACTCTGCCCTCCCACAGGGAGGCGTTGACCACCACACCCAGCAATGGCCTTAGTGTCTCCCAGCAGCTCTTAACCAGTCAGGACAGGCACGGATCTAGTTCATAAGAGGTGGCTCAAACAGCCCCAAGCACCCCCACCACATCAGCGGGCGTCACCGACTGAAAGTGATCCCATAAAATCGGACAAGCTGGGGCTTCTACCTCTGCATTTAATGCAGCATCGAGGTCTCGGTGAATATGAGCGATTTTATCCGCAAAATAATCCGCAAAAAGGTCACAGCGGGCGGAAGTTGACTCAACCCCTGGGTTGAGGGAGACCGGACTGACCAGCTCCCGCACCACCCGGAACAGCTACGCTGGACGGGATTTGGTGTCTGCTATAAGGGCAGCAAAGAACTCCCTCTTTGCTATCCTTATGTTTGACTTAAAAGGAAATATATTTAACCATGTTTTATTTATGTGGTTTATATTGTATATTTGGGTATTTTCAGACGTGACGGGTCTCCCTTTTACCACAACCCTGGATCCGTTTTGGATCCCGTTCCAGAATCAGGCCGTCCAGCCTTTAGATGTGCTGGCCTGATTCCACTCCAGGATCAGGGAGGGGGCGGGACTTTGTGGGGTGACGTGCAGCCGCACAGCCCTGCCCCCCCATGCTCTCCCAGCCGCCCGCCCTCCAGGAGATGGGCAGGCGCAGCAGCCAATCCAGCCATTGTGCCCAATCCCAGATCATGACCAGGACCATGATCCGGGATCAGCAGAAGATAACAGACATTACTTTCCGTCGATCCCGGATCGTGGTTGCACTAACCATGATTCCGGAGGTGAGGCTGGCCTCACCTCTGGAATCGTGGTTAATCTGATTCCCGCTGGAGGTTCACTGGGGTGAACCTCTGGTGGGAATCCTTTAGACATTACGGGCCTCTCCTCCACCACAGGGGATTGACTGTGGTAAGAGGGAGGCCCGTAATGAGTTAAAATACCCTTTATGTACAGACCACGTGATTTCCCACTTCTCAGATTCAAAATTTAATTTTGCCCTTCCAGAAGGATTTGAAACTTAGCCACAATAAGGTTGCCCGAGGTACACATGAAATCATGTCACTTCACTTTGAAAACACTTATGTTTCTTCTACACTGACTATGTTTATTGGTAACTGTTCCGTAATTATGAAGATTACTTCCAATCAATTTAAATTCACCACAATATAAAAGCAGCATTTCTGCTGCCTTAGAAACATTCATGGTTGCTATGCCAGCCATGTTAACAACAGCAAATACATTAAATGCCCCCAATTTTGAATCGACCCTTTGTTTAAAAAAAAACTTTAGCCCAATCTGGCCCCTTCCTACCACCAATTTTAAACTTCAGTGAGCTCAAGGAAGGACTCACTAATAAACACAGTAATGAGAGGCCCCAAAAGGTGAAATCGACAACCAGGTCCTGCCTTAGACTTTGTGGGGCCCAGGGAGAAGAAAAATTTGGCGCCGCTGGTGGCTCCTTCACCATGCTCCCATTCCCTCCTTGAGGCCCTAGAGGTGGTCATGTTTGGGGCATCACTGGGAGGGAGTGGGGAGCCTGCACCCTGCCCTGGTGAAAACGTGGGTCACTATGGAACAACCCAGAAGTAAAGAAAAGAGGAGAGCCCAGGCAGCTGCCCCTGGTCACCCGTGATAAGGCTGGCCCTCTTGACAATATACCCATCGGACACAGGTAGGGTTAGACCATGAGTTTAATTATATAAATGTTCAGAGGAATAAGGGGACATAAAACCTCCCCTTCCAATTCTATGGGAGCCGAGCTACTGAGCCATTCAATTCAGCTGTCTACGGTGGTTGTGAACAGGTGGAGCCAAGATCCAGCTCCACCTTCCATGAAAGAGATATGGGAGAGGAACATTTTCCTTCTCACAGGACACTTTGCAAAGTAGTACAAGCTCTGTGGGCTAGACAGGTGCTGAGTTCAGGGTGCTT
This sequence comes from Sphenodon punctatus, assembly GCA_003113815.1. Classification (NCBI taxonomy): domain Eukaryota; kingdom Metazoa; phylum Chordata; class Lepidosauria; order Sphenodontia; family Sphenodontidae; genus Sphenodon; species Sphenodon punctatus. Next base: position 2,304,857 of record QEPC01011901.1, on the reverse strand, counting down.
CAAGGGTTTCCTTAGGATGGTGGAAGAAAGGAGAGGGTCAAGATTAGGAATAAAACGAGAAGCAATTATTCCTCGTGGAAAAAATTTTGAGAATGAAAGAAAAGACTAAAAGCTGAAAAATAAAAATCACCAAACTGACCAAGAATGTGTTTGTTTGCAAGTAAGTCTGTCTGTTTTTTGACTTCCCAGTCCATTTGCAAGTCTTATAATATGCACATGAAACCACTAAGCCAGGCTCCCTCCAAAATAATGGGATATGGTCTTTCCATACAACCTATGGATGAGTGACAATCCTACACCAAATACTAGGTAGACAAATGTGCAAATATTCTCATTTTAGTCCACAACTCTTTTAAAAAAAATGTTTTGGTGCAAAATGTCTTAAAGAGGAGTAGGGATCTTTTGAAATTCTGGCCTCTTTGATGAGGGGAGAGCACTCTTGGAAATTTGGCCTTAATAATATCCTCTACTCCTAGAAGTTCTGGATTGCATTAAACAAAGAAACTTCTTATTACAAGACAAAATCATTAGTTTGGGGAGGTGGGGAGAGGAATGAGTTGGAAATTATTATTATTGATTTCTAGCACACTTAGGAAGATAATAATGTCATAAAACAAACCTAAAAAACAAACAACAATTCTACATCTCTTTTCCTTGAAAGTGCAATTGGAAGAATGTGGTTTCTTGGTGGGATGACTACATTTTGTACATTTTTCCCCTAGTAAAACAATATAGCTAATCATTTGGAAAAAAAATCATTAGAAACATCCCAAGACACCAAATCTTTTAGTTTCTCCCACCCCTAGATCTGCTCATTTCCTTGATCTACCCCAACCACAGAGCATGTATCCTGAATGATTTTGGAAGGAATTCTTCCTTGAGGCATGCCGTCTCTTGCTATCATTAGCGTAAAGTAATCCTTAGTATAATGGCCTTTAATTGCCTTTAATTATTTTATATCTGAATTACCGTACACTGCAGGACATTTAAACCATAATAATAAAATATCTTATTATAGTGGTTTATTGAGGTACTACTGGGCTTTAACTTCTGGGAATCATTCTTAAGTCGAGCAGTAACCGTAAATCATTCCAATCTCTCTGGAGGTTGTAAATGAAATGGGATATTGTACGAAGACCTCAACTGGTAAACTTTAAAAATTAATTTCTAGCAAAACCTATGGCTCTAGTCTGCATTTGCTCACCCACCCTGCTTGTGCAAGGCCAGGGGAGTGAAAACAAGGCAAATACCAACTGCTAAGCAAAATCAGTGCTGTTTCCTTTCCTACACATGCTGTCTTTGTGACCCATGAAGCTACCCCATCAGGCAAATGCCGATACAGTTTTGTTATTTTCTTAAGCAAGTGATGTTCCCTGAAACGACTAGTTAAAATTGTGCTTTCAGTTTGGGAATGTTTTGGGACAAGGTTATTTTATTTTTTAACATCAAGGAGGGGAAAAAAAGCCATCTGTACTACGGCAAAATATCCTAGATAATGAAACAGTCATTAGGAAAGAGGCTTAGCATGCTCATGAAAGAAGTTGGATGTTTCATTAGCAAAACTTTTACTGGGAGACTTGTTCTAAAGCTCCCACTAGCTTCAATGAGAGCAGTGGGATAACCATAGGCCAGAAATGAGAGGGGGCAGCTCCTACCCCTCCACCCTACAGTCTTGCCTCCTGACACCCCCCACCCCCCGCCCCCCCATGGCATCAACACTCTTCACGGGTTCACGCATCCGACTTATTGTCCATACTCAAGTTACATATTGTGTTAATTCCATCCTGCCCCACACCCCCTCTGCCCTTTTAAACCTAAGAAGAGGAGTAACGACACAGATTAATGGTTTCTGGAAATCTTATCATTCATTTGCATTTGTTCTAAAAAAAGGTTCTAAAAATTCTGTATACATGCTTGTATTTAAATGTACTATCCTTATATCTAGAATTGAAATGAGTACCTGAAAAAAATGGGTATACCCATTGAATATACCCTACCTGAATTAAAAATAGCTGTTTGTGTAAATAACCAATATTCATTTACACTCCCTCTAGTACCTGTTTTATTATTTTGGGTTGGGTTTTTTTGTTTTTTCAGAGGTTTTTCAGTTCTGTTATTTAAACTTTATGTTTTTTTTAGTATTAGCACTATTGGTTCTATTGCACACATACAGTTCCTGAAAATGACACAACCAAAATACTGAAATGACCAAAAAGCAAAATAACAGAAACCAATTATTCCCCCCGGGAAATCTGAAATGGAATACCTGGGGGAAACGGATATGTGAGTACCCATTTTGGTTGTGGATATTGTTTGGGGACTCAAAGAACTACCTGAAAGTGTGAATAATATTACCCACAAATCATGGGAGTAACTTTGGGCTAACATTTTCAGGGTACACTTACCCACATAACCTCCACCTCCTTATCTCTAGAATTGTGTGGGGAGAAAATGTGTGTGTGTGGGGGGGTGGGGTGGGGGGGTACATTCCCTGCAATAATTATTCCCATGATGCAAATAATAAACCCAGCTTCAGCACTAGAAAAAAAACCCACAAATTGAATGGGGCTTTGGAAATGTGTCATTCCCACCAATTTCTTTTGAAAAGGCTCCAAATAATTAAGAACTTAAAAGATTCGAGTATTCAACTTCAGCCTCATTCAATGGTAGTGAAAGGAACTTAGAGCCACACAGGTATACCTATCAACCCACAAGATTGAGCCCTAAAAGTCCAACCCTTTTGCAAATAGGTATCGGGGTAGAAAGGTTTATCTGTCCAGGACCAGTTTTAGCTGCCTTTCTAATTGGTAAAGTGACTGCCATCAAAATGATCTTATGTGGGGCAAGAAACTGAAATAATTATACTCTGGAGTAAAAACATTTTCTTTGAATGCTCACAAAGGATCCATTAGAGTTCATAGACAGATGGAAGTCAAGGCAAACTATCTAATACACTATTAATTCTGATAGTTTCAAATACTGGTTGATATCTCAAAAGGAATCGGATAATCAAATCAATACAATTAAGAGCTGTTCAGCTTCCTAGAATTTTGACATAACTTGGAGAGACCTATTCACTTTTTCTTTTGCATACTTTCTGTCTTATTGACTCATTAATTATCTGTATTATAAAGGTACTAAACCACTAGAATCATGTCAACGCACAGTTTGGGTTTGTTTGGGCTAGGGAATGTTTGCTAAATGTTTTATAGCAACATGCCTACTGAATCAGAGCAGCCATGGCCGATAAACATAATTTGAATGCTAATCAAACTCTTTGCTTGTCCATTTCTCTTTTTTAATGACAGCTTGACTGCGAATGTGTTTGTCCATTTCTAAAAGATGAATATCTGCGCCATCCATTAAAGCAGCATGTAAACCGTGTTTGGTGTTTAATTTGTTTTAATGGCTTTCTCATCCACGCTTATTTGAAGAAGGGTCAAGCCAGCTGACTTTATTTCCCGCTCTGTCATATTATGATGTCTTTCAAAGCAATACTTAAAAACGTCTCTTGCCTCTGACAGCAAATAACTGTGAACAAAATTCAGGAAGTAGTGCTACATTGCACTAGATTAGAAATAGCAAAATGTGCAGCATTACCAGCCTAAATTTGAGGTGTTTGAGCAAAGCAGTTTCTGCAGAATGATTGATGGTCAAAAGCAGGAGAGAATTATTTGTCTTCAATCTTGCTTATAAATAATTTGATTTATTTTCATATGCATTCTAGTGCCAGGTTCTGTGTCCTGAGGCATGGTGACATGTAGCATTGGAGGGTACATTTGCAAGTGGCTGCTATATTATGCATACACAATCCCATAAGCAAAGAATAGGAGAATTGCCTTATGCTGAAAATTTAGAAACATACTGTAATAGTGGTACAATATAGCTAGGGTACCTTGAAAACACAAATGCACCAAGTCATGCATGAGTTAGACAAATATATGGCCACAATACTGAAATGCAGGCTACAAGATACTATTCTTGCTGAAAATTGACCAACTACAGAATGAAGCAGGAAGGTCATGTCCAGATGTACTTTTGCAACAGTGTAACTTGCCCATTCCAACGTGAGTGTCTATTTTAATGTAGTGTGAATATGCTGCCCTGGAGCAATTTGGCAGCTGTCCAAAGCAAAGTGCTTTTTTGTTAGTCAAAAGCCATTTGCTTCATTCACGTGAGACTCTCAGAGCTTGTAATAATTTTCAAAGGGATAAAAGCAGGATAAGATTGCTGACCCTGGTCATAGAGTTGGGCTGGAAGTGGCTTCAAGGGTCATCTAGCTGAGCCCTCTGCACCAATGCAGGATCCATCATAACCAAACAACTGCATCGAAAAAACCACCAGCAAAACACAGAGGTCATAATAAAAATTTGCCACAAAGAGAGATCATGAGAGACCATAGCACACAGATGCCTCAAACAATATTATAAAAGAAAAATCCAGATGTGTCAAACAAGGGATCCATGCCCCACGATGGAGAGTCAACTGCCGACCCGGGGGTGGGGGGGGAATTTCCTTCCCAGCTCCAAATATGGTAATCAATTAGGCACACAGCACGCTTGCAGATAACTAACATATAAGAGCTGGGTCAAAACAGGTTTTCCATTTTCACAGAACATTCCTGTGAAAACAGAATGGCTGTTGAAATTCTGATCAGAATCCCAATTGATTGGCAATCTGATTGGCCGTTTTGCGTATGCACAAAAAGATGTCTGGCTGTACTGCGCATAAATAAAATAGCGGCAGGTGAAACAGCGCCATCATTTTGTGTAGGCCAGTGCCGTTTTGTGATTGTTCCATTGGATGAAAATAGGAATGATTGTTCCAATTTTCATTTGGACTAATCGGACTGGATCAGCTGAAAACAGGATCCGCTTGGGAACAGACTTTCTGGAAACATCTTTGATACTTCAGAAAGGAAGCGGAAAGGAGTGATCTGTAGTATTAATGGAGTTCATAGGATTCTTTTCATCTCAAAATGAGGACATGCAAACAATTTTGGGAACTACTGATTCAGTACTTTATACTATTATATAAAATCTTCCCTCCCTCTTTCTCTCCCCCTTCTCCTTCACACGCTCACTATGAAGCACTTGGGCTGTGTTCAGTTTTACCCTACTTTGGAATAGTTGTCAGTAATTCAAATAAGTTAGCCCATTATTCTTTGCATATCTTTTTGACATCTTCACTTTCCATTAAGCATTTTCCCTTTTGCCCCCATCATGATTGCCAGAGGCAGTAAATGTCTTGCTTGGAGAAGTCCCTCTGCTTCATCTTTCTTGCTGAGCAACGCTAATTCTGTGTGCATTCTGTTAATGCATTCATGATTATCTTATCTCACCAACAGCTGTGTCATAATAATAATATCTTGGAGCTATTGGTATGGAGGGAGCATTTGTGCTGTCAAAAATGTACAATATATAGAATGCTTGCCCTTCCCAGCAGGGACTGTGTGAGTGCATACATGCACTCCTATGGTAGAGGCTTCTCTATGTGAATGAGGAACACAAAGCAGTTGTAGATAAGAGTTGTTTTAAAAGACATTAGCTAGCAACTTTTCCTGATTACTTTCATTCCCCAGACTGTTAGTACCTCAATGATGAGAAAGTAGAGGATGATCCTATTCTAGAGCATAAACGGCTACCTGATTTATTACCAATGGATAATTGCCACAATTTCAGGTACCATGTGGGGCACATGATAGGCTACCCAAGTACTGATTGGGTACTCAATTATCCAAAAAATTGGGAATCATTGTTACAGATTTACCAATTACCAATCAGTAAATCGGTACAGGGAAATAGTGAAAAATGGGATGGTAACTAAAAAAATTGGTACTGAAAGTTGGTAAATAGGGACATCAGGTAACATGTAAGGTTAAAGTGGCGGGCCAAGTTGTTTATCAAAATTCTACAGGTTTACTGTTTTGGGGTACTCTTTTCAGCTCTACTATTAATACACCTGAATGTACTAAACCAACAATTTGCTTAATAATCACCAGCCCTCTCTAGCTAAGCACAATAGTAACACAATACTGAGTTCTCAGAATGGCGGAAATAGTTTAAGTATCTGAAGAGAAATCCTGCAGTATCTCTGTTGTGTTCACAGGATAGTGAACAGCAAGGATTGCATTATCACTTATTAGCCGGAGAGATAGAGTATCTCTCCATGTAATTTTTGCGATTGTTCCAGCTGCCAATCTCATGGGCATGCATTATGTTTGGTCAATCCAAACATGGGTTCTGCCACTGAATCAACATCGTTTTGTTGCCTGGAACATATCCAGGCGAGTGATGAAATGAATAGGCAGTTCAGTTATGAATAGGTAGTTCAGAGGTCTGGTCACGAAGCCTAGACTGCACCCTATTATGATGCCTTAGACAGGATCCTACACATGAAGGGGGCAGGCAGGACATGGGGGTAGGGAGCGCGGAACCCCAATGCCACACCCCCATGGCCGTTCCCACACAGGACCACTACCGCGGGAGGCCAAGGTGGAGGGGAACCAACAGAAGTAGCAGCAGCAGGTGGAGCAAGGTGAGTGGGCGGGCGGGAAGCCCAAGGGGGAATGGATCAACCTGCACACATGGCTCCCAGGGGACCCAGGGGAATGGTGGGCAGAGCCGGTGGACAGGGCACCGAGGGTGACCACGAGGGACCAGAGGAGGGGTAGAGGGTCACAGGTGCATGGAGGGGGGAGAGGAGGCCCAGCCACCCAAGGGGAAGGGGGAGGGATGGGCAAGCATCCCAGGCCCCACCCCAGCACCATTCGGGGGGGGGGGGAACACGTGCAGCTAATGGCTGCCCGGCCGAGCTAACCGAACCTGTATCCCACAGATCTGTTGCCCTGGCAGCTGGCCCAGCCCTGAGAGGGACCAGTGCTGGTGGCTCAGACGATGCAGGAGCACAGAGCACGTGTGTGCCGCCGGCGGTGGGAGGACCTGTCAGAGGAGATAATGCGGACCAGCGTGGAGCAGGGGGAGGCGATGATTGCCTCCATAGACAGGATGGAGGTGGCCACCGGCAGGGCCATAGAGTAGGTGGAGGGAGGGGACAGGCACCTCCTAGCCAAGATGCAGAAGAAGAGGCAGCTGCAGAGATGGGACCACACATGGCAGATGGAGGCGATACAGTGGTTGACAGACACCATCGACTGCCAGCCACTGAGCACTCCTGGAAGCTTGACCAGTCCCTTGAGATTAGCAGCTTGCTGCTGCTACATGCGGACACGATGAATGCCTACATCATGGCAGCAGTACCACCGGGTGTCATACCAGCTGCAGCCCCTCACCCACCAGGCATCCCACTGCCGGTGCCAATCCCACAGCAGTAGCCCCGACTACAGGGCCCATGCTTCTGCCTTCCCATCCCGACAGGGCTGAGATGGCAACAGCCGCCCCACCAGGCACAGCAGCAGCAAGCAGTCCTGGGCCCAGACCAGCCCACAGCAGCAGCCACAGAGGAGAGCCAGGAGCCTGCGCAGAGCCAGGAAGCATTGGAGGGGGACACCAGTGCAGATGAGGGCGGCTCACAGACACCAGTGCAGATGAGGGTGGCTCGCAGACTGCAGAGCAGCCCACATGGCGATGGAGTGGTCACACCAGGAAGCAGGAGGGGCCAGGGGTAAGGAGAGGGGGTATTAGGGCACGGGTGTCACTACATACAATAAAGACACCTTTATTCACTGTAACCATCATGTCCGTCGTTCATTGATATACACGACAGGGACCCCAAGCTCAGTGGGTGATGTTGTGTGACATGCAGCAGGTGCCAATTACCAGGGTGGAGGTTTCCACTGAGTAGTCCAGGCGCCCGATCAGGCACCTCCATCACTGCTTGAGGGCACCGAAGGCCTTCTCGACCATGGTCCTTGTGGTGCATAGTCAGGTGTTGTACAGGGCCTCCATCTGGTTCCAGGCCACCGGATGGGCCTTCATGAGCCAGCGGAGCAGCAGATAGGCTGGGTCCCCGATGATGCAGGGGGGCACCAACACCCTCTCTATCTGGATCATCCGCATGTTGGCATAGTCCCCCCTGTACATCCGTGTGAAGATGGGGGAGATGGCGAGGATCCGAGCATCATGGCTGCGGCCAGAGTGGCCGGTGAAGATGTCTGTGAACCAGCCCCAGTGATCAACAATGGCCTGGAGCTGCAACAAGTGGTAACCATGCCTGTTGATGTACTCGTCCGCATCATCGTGGGGGCGTGGGGGTGGAGGATCTCCACTTGGGTACCATCGATTGCGCCCAGGCAGTTGGGGAATCCGGTAGCCTCGAAGGCGGTCATCACAGCCCCCTGATTCACAAGCTGGATCACACGGTCGAGGACAAAGCCTCACAAAAGTCACAGATGATGCTGGTGATGGTTGTGAGTCCCACTCCGAAGTGTTGGGCAACAGAACGGCAAGAATCCAGGGTGGTCTGGGCCCAGTCACCTATGCCCACCCGCTAAGCGACTGGGAGAGGGGAGTGCATGGGGGTGTGCAGCCACTCCAGACCGGGCCGTAGAAGCTCTGCCAGTTGCAGAAGGGTACGCCAGTCCATCCAGAAGGGTACCCTCCAAGCAGCTTCATTCCATCATGTCAGGGTCCCCTCCCACCATTGCTGGGCCCTGGGCTCGGTCCAGAGGTACCTGTCAATGGGCATAGCAAGCATGACAGCACTGAAAAGGGCTGCCCCCTTCCAGTAGTGGTGTTCAGCTGCTTGCCTGAGGGCAGCCAGATGGGTGCGTGCAATCAGCAGGGCCCTGTGGTACGTCCCAGAGAGCCTGCGCACCGTGTGCATGGCCTTGATGAGGCGGTCCCTGTGGTGGGTGAGCAGGCTGGTTGCAGAAAACCGGGCCAGGCATTCATGCACCCCCATTGTACATCTCGAGCAGCTCCATGTTGACCCACTGGAGCTTGGTGTGCTGACGGTACCACTCTGCTAAGTAGGATCCAGCAAGTACCTCACTGGATCACATCCATGTCAGGTACCTGCGAGGACCATAGCTGGTAGGTGCTTCAGGAGCGGCAAGCAGTGTCAGGCACAGTGCTTGGGGGCATGCTTGTGCCACTGTGTTGCAGGTTGTGGTTCGCTATAAGGGGCCTGGGGCCAGCTCACACTCACGTGTCACTGGCTGTCCATTGGGCCCTGTACCCAGGTGCTGCACCGATTGGTTGTGGGCTATGCGCTAGCGGGTGCTCCTGGTGGCACAGGGCCACTCACCCATACCGGGGGCTCCGCCTGTAGGTCCTGTGCCCCCTGGTGCTGGTTGCTACAGTCTATTGGGGTGTTGGGTGCTTGGGTGCATGGGAGGGGGGAGGGCAGTGCCCCCGGCATGTAGATGGCTTACTGGGGCCTTGGAGGGCATATGAACGTTGTGTGCGTATCGCTGCTCTCTGTGTGTAGGCTGTCTCTGGCCTTAAGTGTTCCTGCAGCTGTGCTGTGTCCACTCCCCACGCATCGCTTCCCTGATGTCCCATGGTGCTTCCCTCATCCTTATCTCATGGCCTTGGAGCTCCCCTGGTTGCCTCCCCTGCCTACCATGTTTTGAGGGCCCCACTGTCCTTGATTCCTAGACCCTCTGCCAGCTGCACCATGGCTGATGCTCCCGCTCAGTGGTTCTGCAGCCGGTCTGCGTTGCTGGACCTACAGGGAGACCATGGCTGTAGCTGACCTGTGTCATTCCCCTGGCGTTCAACTGTTCCTTGGCTCCCTGTCTACCCTACCAGATGCCTATTGGTGTCTGAGCTCGGGCCTCCGCTGCCTTGGATATGTGGCTACAGCTTGCAAGTGCCGGTTACATGCTGTGGAGCTGGGCCTCTGTCGCTTTCTGGATGGGCGCATTCTGGAGCTGAGGTGGTCGCTGGTGTCATGGTCTGCTCCTGAGATGGTGTTAGCTCTCTCTGTGCCTTGTCTGGCTTCCAGACCTGTCTGGCGGAGGGCGGCCCTACCCTGGTTATGTCCTACTTCTGCTGCATCCTAGGGGCCTGTTGCTACCAGCATTCCCATGGGACATCATATTACCACCTGTTGGAGCTCAGACAGCTGTCATGGCCCCCTGCTGCTGTCTATGCCTTGCCCGATCCCACCAGACTCGAGCTGCTAGCACTGTCTGAAGTGTGGTACCGTGCCGATGTTCAGGTTGGGCTCACCAGTCCCGATCCATTTGAGGCCTACTATCTCTTTGGTCACCACATAACACGGATGGGCTATTGCCGGGGCATGTTGCAGTGGCCCTACTACGTTCATCTGTTGGGCCACCCCATCCCACCCCCCTTCGTGCACTCATGCAGTTGGCTGTAGGTCCCTCCTGGGTCATCTGTGTCCCAACTATCGCCTCCGCCGGGTGAACCCTGCACCTCCCTGGACCTTCCGTTCTGTGACCCGCTACATCATTCCCATTGTGGAACCGCCGCTGTCCTCCCTCCATCTGCTCCCCCTATTCCGCTTGGCTGTGCCAGTTTGCCTGCACCCCGGGGCTGTCTGTGTGGCACCACTGTACCATCTGTACCCTTGGGGTTCATTTCTGTGACCCACTCCCTGGTCAGCTGTTTGCTGCTAGCCAACACCTGTACTGGGGATCCCCATGGACTTTTGCACCCCTTGCTCAGCTGGCTCCCAACCAGTGTCCATGCTCAGCCCCCACCCCCGTGATGCCTCTGTGACTGTTTGTGACTGGGGTTCCCTTGCTCGTGCCACCCGGCATCCCTTTGTTGGTGGGGCACCATCGGTTGTCCATAACATGGGGTTCGCTTCCCTCACTGGCTATGCATTGCCATCTGAGACCAGTTGTCTTGCTGTTGGGACCTGCCTCTGCCCTCCCCACTGTCTTCCTCAGATTGGTGGCTTGACCCCTGTGACCCTACTCTGTCAATGTGTGGACCTCTGTCTGTTCAGTGGCCTGTGTTTCTGTTGGGTGCCCCGTGGTGCCTGTGCTGTCCCTGGGGTGCTGGGTGACTGTTCCTGTGTCCCGCTCTGTTCCGTCCCCATCCCCCTCCTGTTTTGTTGCCCATTGTTGGCCTCAACCCCCGTCCATGTTCTTGCTGCTGTCTGTTGGGCTGCCCAGTGTGGTGTTCCCCATCCCCCCTTAGGTGCCCCTGTGTGTCTCCCCCTTGCTCCTTTTCCCTTTCACTTGTGCATGTGCTTGCTGGCGTGTGTGTGGTCTGTGTTTGGCTCTGTCCATGGCTTCCTTCTCCCTGTTGTGTGTGTGCAGCTCCACCATTTTCCTCCCTCCTCCCCCTCCCTTACCATTTCCTTCACATGGGTGGTGCCTTGTGGTGAAACTGGGGGGCAGACGTTGCAGCCTCCACATGTCAAATTTAGAGAAGGGGGCATCAGAACATGTCAATGAAAAGCATTTTTTTGGATCCAGCTCCTGACATACTGCAACTGAAGAATTTAAAGTCGTCCTAGTGTGACCGCTGAGCTGTCTGTAGCATGGTTTGGACACATGCTTCCGACTTAGCAGTTTTTGTGTATCAAGGGAATTCATTATCAACTGGGACTGCAAGAACTTTTCATAGCTAAGAAAGAGGGAACGGAGATGAAACAATAGAGAGGAAATAAAGAGAGGAAAACTTTATTCTGCTCCAAGGCGTTAAAATGTTTTTGTGTTCCTGTCACATCCAAAAATATGAGCACAGGATTCTCTTATGACACCAAAGAGACCAGTGCAGACTGGCAGGTCCTGGAATAGCTTAACTATCTGATCCAAGGCACTACCAAAAAATCCTGCAGGACATCACTTATCCAAGCTCAACTAATACATCAAAATAATGAGCGACAGAGATGAATAGGAAACCTCACCAATACGGGAATAACGTGGAAATGTTTTTCCAACTTTAGAAAAGTTCTCAGGCGACTATGTTGTCATATTCCTAGTAGCCTTGTCATACTAACACCCTTACAAAGTGTCTGTTGAGCTTTGGTTTTTGAACTGCAGCTACATACACAAAAAAGAGAAATAGCAGAAGACTTTGTTCCCTCTGTATTGACAGAAGCAAGTGCTCCTTGACATGGATTTATTATTAATATAGAACTGTCATCACACCACGTAGAAACTGATTTTAGCCAGCCCAGGTGGCAGAACCCACTGGCATATTCTCATTGCTGTCTAGGTGCAATCCTACCTCCATACTAAGCCGGGAAATTTCCCCCTTTCAGTCAATGATCTCTTTTTCTCTATTTTCCCCCCACCCCCAATGATCTGTTGAACGTGTGGTGTCCCTTGCAAGGTGGAGTCCATACTCTACTCATACCGACTTCAGTAGAAATGTAGGATGTTCAGAACTTTGCAGGAATGGGACTTTTTAAAAACCAGCTTCTCCCTGCCTCCATCTTAACTATGCTTCTGCATCATGTATTAAATGTGTCTGATCTCACTGCCATGCTGTTTTAAAAACCCTATTTAGCTTTGCATTATTTTGCCCACTTTTAAAAATACAATTCTGTAATGAAATGTGCCTAGACAGACTTCTGCACCAATGCAGGAACCCCAGTGAATGGGGTTCCACATACATCTGCATTATGTCTTCAGGAAGTGATCAGCAGGACTGGGATTTCAGGGGTTGATCCAAGGCGTACGCACATACCCCAAGCTTGCAGTGGGGTTCTTCACAGGGTGAAGAACGTGCATACAGCACACACCTGGTACATGACATGCATGCATTGTGTGTGGTGTGTACAAGATGTGTGCATGTTCTGTGCTTTGTTCTTGTGTGAATCTTCTATTGGGTCCTTAATTATTACAGAGGCAGGCAAACGTAAGACAAATTCACATGCAAAAATAATGAAATTGGCGATGGATGCACCTCAAACATTTGATTCATTTTCACTTCACATAAAGATCAGGGGCTGTTCAGATGCTTATTCAAGACTGGGTTGCAAATATCTTGAGAAAAGGTATTTATTGATTTACCTATTGGGATTTCCAGCACACTCTCCTACCAATAATGTTTCTTTATAGCTTCAAAAAGGCCTTGCACATAATATTCCATTCCTGAAATCATTCTCAGTGTTACAGAAACCTAATGACCAGGACGTGTGAATGATAATAGCATTTCTCATTTGCAGGGCATTTTCCCTCCAAGGCTTGCATTTTAACAATGAGGAACATTTCAGAGACTGAAAGGGAACCTACATAACTTCTTAGAGCAAGAAAATAGTAGACAGGGAACAGCTAACTTGGAATGGACCCTGGCGCAGAAGGTGGAATGGGGATCCCCTTCTCTCCTCTCAGCAACAGGGGAACAGCTGCAGGAGGGAGCAGCTTGTGGGACTTGGTGCAGCTCTATTCTATTATAGCTACACCCTTGATCGTTAGGCATGGGCGAACAGATCGCGGTTCGTGTTCGGCCGTTCGGTTCGGCCGCGATCGGTTCGTGTGTTCGCGTTTGGCCGTTCGGTTCGGCCGCGTTCGGTTCATGTGTTCGTGTTCGGCCGTTCGGTCGTGCCTCGCGTTCGCGTTCGCCCGTTCGGTTCGGCCGTTCGTGTTCGGCCGTTCGTGTTCGGTTGTTCGGGCAGGTCGTACGTTCGTGTTCGGCCGTTCGGTTCGTTTGCCATCGGGTTGTACGTTCGTGTTCGGGCGTTCGGTGTTCGGGTGGTTC
>QEPC01011901.1:2270700-2284481 GCA_003113815.1 Sphenodon punctatus | reverse complement strand
GGGCCGAACACCGAACTACCGAACCGCGTTCGCCCATCCCTATTGATCGTAGAGAACAAGAGGGAGGTTCTGCATCCTTGAATCAACTCTTAGATCCAACGACTAGTAGCTGCCTGCTTCAAGAAATTTCTCCACGTTCAATTTTTGTTGAAATGATGCCAAACAGGCCAACAAGTAATAACTCGAAGCAGCTTTGGTCATGCTTAATATTTGTTAAACTTTTCCCCTCACAGCCTCTGCCCTAGGTCGGCCAGACATCACCTTCCCTACTCTTTTTCTATTCCTAGATCAGTTTACTGCCAAGCATTGCTCCCTTGGCTACACTAAAACTCTTATCACTTTTCCAAGCTGAGAAAAGAAAGGGCAGAGGAAAGGTTGCCAAAATGGAAAGAAAACGAGCTTATGCTTGTTGGGTTTAGCTTTCAAAAGCAAAGTGTGGGGGTGGGAATAGAGGGAGAATGCCTGGGTTTCTTTCTGTTGCAAGGGAATAGTAAATTAAAAGTGCCTGGAAAACATACTTGATTTATTATTATGCATCATTTGTATAACATTTTCATTGTTCAAAATGCTTTACAATCTTTATCTAGTTCACTTGCACAACAACCATAGGAGGTCAGTCATTTTTAGTGCTAATTTACAGATGGAGAACCGAAGTTGAGAGATAGTGACTTGTGCAAGGCAAACGTAGACAGTTCATCACTAAGACAGGACTTAAAACCCTGGTCTTCCATGTTTGCCACTAGTTCAGAGTGCCAGATGAGTGGCCACAGGTCTATGGTGGAGAGGGGGGTGACGTGTGGGTGGACAGCACCAGGGAGGAATACCTGCCTGTTTGTTTTGGTTCTGTGCAAAGCCTGAGGGTGGTGGCTGGAGATGGGTGGGCTTTGGGGGCCTCCCCTCTCATGTATTATTAACACACAGTGATTTGCCCAAGTCCAAGTTCACAGCTAAGGGGGGATTCCGATGTGCACAAAAATGTACTTACAAGTGCTTGTGGCGGGATATGCATGCAGATTAGTCACAATTTTGGTGACGTCTAAAAGGCGCTCCACGTATGAGTGAAGCTTTTTGGCACACTAACAAGTGTTCTTTACTGACCTGGTTTTTGCGGCTTGGCAAAGCGCTCTTGTCAGTGCGCCGAAAAGCTTCAATCATACGTGGGGCGCCTTTCGGTTGTCGTCAAAACCGTGCCTAATTTGCATGCACTCCCGCCGCCAGCACTTGTAGGTACACTTCTATGCACGTCGGAATGGGCCCTAAGACAGGGTTAATGCTAATTTTACTTTTATTTCCAGACAGGCCTTTCTGGCTACTGCTCCACCCCATGCCACCATCCCACCCAACATTTCTAGTGGACAAAGGAAAATGAAAGCCTCACTGAGTGCCGCCGTCCTGCCTCCCTTTCTCTCTTGCACACACTTCCACTCATTCATACACTACTGACACACACACTTTCATTCCCTCACTCTCACACACACACTTTTAATTACTCACTGACACACTCAGAGACTTATACACATGCACATTTAAAAGTACTGCAGAAGGCATCTGCTTGACTGCAAGATAGCTTGGCTTATCTTTCCCTTAATGTCTGGCAGCAGCAGCAGCTGCTACTCCCATCCCAGCCAAGGAGACTAGAGGGAGACGCACTCTCCACACACACAGAGCGCCCATGCCTCAGTCAGAAACAACCAGAGCAACCAAAACCTGACTGGCAGGGGAGATCAAGCTACCTAGCCCTGACAGAGAGTGAACAATTAACCTCCGGGGAACAACGACCCTCCCTCAAGGGACACAGGAAGAGGGCGATTCTCTCTCTCACACTTTACTTATTGCCAGCCAGGGGAAAAAGGGGAACCTCCTGCCCCTCAGCTGGGGGGTGCAGAGGAGCCCGTCAGTCCTGCTTCAAACTCCTAGCAATGCACAGCCATCTCCCACTTAAGGTAGGATGGGGAGAGTTGTGCTGACTGCTACCGTGGGTTGTCTCGGAATCCGTCTGTCTCCCCAGCTTGGAGGTGGCAACTGAGCCACCCAAAGGGTGGAGTCTGCTCGCAGTAAATGCAGCACCTACCCGAACTGGCTTGGGACTCCTGGACGATACACTGCTGGGTTGTTCCGCCCACGCTAGCTGCCTCATTGCACCTGCTCACCCTGTCTTAAACATTTTATTCTCCTTGCTTAGAATTGAATCCCCTGGGGTGGACCCTCAGTGAGCCCTACCCTGCCCTCTTGCTGGGAGAAGGCAGGGAGTCAGCCAGGTCACACAGTCGCTTCCCCATGCTGCTGCTGCAGCAGCCTAGTGTTAACCACCTTTGCACTGGAATAGGAACACTTATGAAAGCTAAGGAACACTTATAAAAAATACATATTGCAGGGCCTGCACTGGAGTCTAGGGCTCCCTTCTTCCCTGGAACCTGGATCTCACACAAGGAGGAAGTCAGGGCAGCAGGGGAGGACCCGGGAGCTCCCAGGGTCCTAAAGGTAGTCATGTTTATGGTTCAGCTGGGAGGAAGTGAGGCCCCCACCGTGCTGCTGCCTTGGTAAAAACAGGGGGGTGCATTACGGGGCCCTTGGAAGTAAAGAAAATTGTGGGGCCTGGGGTGACCTGTGGAAAGGCCAGACTTGGGTGTCTCTACATGAGCTGCAGAGGACTCGTGCCCCATGTTCCCCATGGTGGGCAATTGCTGTTGCCACACATCGAGGCCAGAGCAGGGAGCAGGACAGATGGTCCCCCCAATGAGGCTGTCGGGATGGCCACTGTCAGCTGTCCCACTATGCCCTATGATGGGCCAAGGTACCAGTGACATGAGCAGCTGCCCAGCCCTGCCCCACTTCCCTTCCCCCAGCCTGCCCACTCTCCCACCCCTGGCCGTGATGTCACCGTACAGGACTGGAGCTACCGGTCACCACTCAGAGTCCCACAGTGGACCTCGCCATGCAGCAGGGCAGATGGGGACTGGGGAAATGAGTGATTGTGTGCTACCATGCCTTGGGTAGCCTTGCCCTACTTTGGGTAAGGCTGCTACACGTTGCCATCTGTGGTGGATTTTTTACCTGACACTTCCATAGGCCGAAATGGAAGTGTCAGGTAAAAAAATGACCAATGGCAACCCTAGCTACACGCTATGTCCCTGACCTTTTCCCAAGGATGCAGCCATAGCATCCAGCTACCTGCCCTGTTGTGGGCCAAACATCTGGCCACCACCAGGCACACAATGCACTGCATTGCATGGTAAGGCCACCCAAGGTGTGATAAGTTTGTTGTGCGGCTGCACCTCCTGGTATCTGGGATCACCTTTGGATACAGTTCTGTAACAGGGACAAAAAAAAACTACACCCAAACCAACTCATACTTTGCATTGAAACTAGCGCTGCATAATAGCATCAGCAGCATTTTATGGGAGAAGGGAATGGACAGTGCTGCTAATGTGCAATCATAAAACGTGATTTCGTTTTGAATGTTTGCCATGTTAGTCAAATTCTCTCACGCATTCCAGCATGTAAAAAAGATTTATTTTGTTGCAATAAAACCAACCACAAAATAGTTTGGAAAAGAAATGCCACACTCCAAGTTAACAGGGACAAAGCATTTAATGAAACAGCATATTTCGGTTACATTTGTGGAATAGCAGAGGTTTTTATCCACTGAATATTTAATGAAATGGAGGGCTAAAGTACCTCAAATGCTCTTTTAAAAGAGCATGAAAACCAGAAAATAACAAAAGCTTTCATAACACAATGGCACTCTATTTTTCAACCTTATCTCTTTTCGCAATTAGGGTGCATTTTCATGAACATGTCAGATCTGGAGTTTTGATGTGAAGGAATTCCTTCAAAGTAACCACCTCCCTCCGCATGTTCTCTCACACAGTGTGGACTAGGGGTTAGATCTCTCCTTCCCTCTCCTGATCTCTCTCACTGAGATGTTGCAGCCTGCCAGGGACAGGTGTGGGATGTGGGCAGGCTGCAGGATTCGGTGTGGCAACAAGGTTGGAACAGGGGCTCAGGATTAAGGTTTGGGCAGGAGCAGAGACTAGATCAGACTTAGATTCAGGTCAGGAATATAAATGTGGAATAGTGAAGAGACAGGAACAGGTCAGAAATAGGCTCAGGACCAGGAGTAGCCACAGGCAAGGTGAAACAGGACAAAGTCAGGAGCAGAACAGGAAGGAGCATTGATCTGTCCAACTTCCTGGTCCTGCTGGGTGGACCTATATACCTAGGGAAACCAATCTCAGGGGTGGGTGCATGTGTGGCATATGAGGAACACAGGGGCTTCCAAACGTAATCTGCACCAAGGGACTAGGTGTGTCACTGGCCAATGTTCAGAAACGCTGGGGTTCCAGTCTGAGGCCCTACAGCCCTTACACAGGAAGCTACAGCTGAGGGGCCCAGCTGCCAGACTTACAAGCAGTCACCACAACATTTTTTATGAGAACCAGACAAAACAAAGAAGTACAGTTTTGAGAGTTGCTGGGACAATGGAGGTCCCCTGACCTGTGCAGATGAGCAAGATGTCCAAAGTAAGACCCTCTTTCCTTGGTTTAACACCATTTCTTGTGGAAGTGCTTACCACCTCATTATCCTGTTTTTAACCCAGATGTCCATAGTCGAGCTTAAGTTGAATTCAAGGGTTGCTACCTCTGAAAATACGTTTAATGAGAACGAGTCATTAGTGAACAAGATATGCCTCCACTGGACCTTCTCATACTGAAGAAAATTATAAGCAGACAGAAAACAATCACTGCTATGTTATTCATTCTTCCTATATCCTGCCATTTTGTTTCTTGCTTCATCTTTGTCATAACATAGAAGGTGGTGTGAGAATTGTGGCCTAACGTTAATGTTTAATTTCCCAGATTTCCAGCATCTACTTTTAGGTTGTTGAAAGGGTACAGATTAATTTATCCTCACCTTAACTATACCTTGAACCAAAGGGTTTGGGTTTACTTTTTTTTTTTCTTTAAGGAAAAAAAGCCCTCTTTCCACCGTGATATAATACACAGAAAGAAATGATTGCAAGAAAAACACCAGCCCTGCTTGTCGGATATTTGAAATTACATTCCAAGATAAAAGAGTCTGGCAGTAAACACATCATTTCACATCTCTTTTCCTTTAATGACTGTCAGCACACCTCTTCCTCAAAGTGACTGTGGCTAAGATGTACAATGGCTGAGCAATAAGACCATCACTACCTAAAGGGAAATGTATGTTGCCCCTCTGCTTGCTTCCTTGCGTTTCCTATGGCCTGAGGAAAGCAAGTGTCATATTGCCAGAGCACAGCACAATTATCTGCCCTACTCATTTTGGCAATGGTGATTAGCTGTACTAGAAACCACAGACACTGCTTGCTCCCTGTGCCCTAAACAGGTCAGGGGAAGTTACACAAGCCAGTAGAGCAAGCTAAAGCGAACCTACTGTATGGGAAAGCCCAGAAACCAGAAAGCAACCTACAGTGTCACTGAGTAATGTTCTTCCCAGAAATGGATTTATGTACAAGAATAGCCTATTGAATCAAATAGTTCTGGGTGGCAAAAACAGACACTCGAGCTGCTAATGAAGGGTAGCTTCCTAAAGTAGGGACAAATCTCAATGGAAGTCACTGGAACGTTTCATCTACAAGAGTGGATCAAACCACTGAAGCTTAGTTCAATCCATACTATATTGCTTTGCTCGTCTTCCCTTGGAGCACTCCACTAACCACAACTGGCTTATGGACCAGGCTTTTCTAACCTTCACTGTTGTTAAGAAAATTAGCTTGGGCAAGCTACAAAAATAATATAAACTTTCTATCAAAAACGCCATTTCATAGGAAGGAAAACACAAGTCTCCCTGGCACATCACAAACATTGTAGTTTAGGCTTTGGAAGGCGTTATTAGTAATGATGGAGAGGAAGATAGAGTAGGCAAACTCATTCACTTATCCTTTGCAGATGAGGGACCCACCCAGCTTCAAATATTTGCCATATGTTATGTGATTCCCAATCTGATAGCACAGAAGGAATCTATTCTCAAGAAAGTGTATGTAAGTTTCCCTACACGGTTTCAGTCGCACTATGGGTGCGTTTAGACAAGCACCTCCCCACCCTCTACCCACCCACCTCCCACCCATTATGCAGTTGCAGGGCACCCATAGGGCACCATTTCAGCCCTGCAACATACATGGTGTGTGGATAGTGGGTGGGGAGGTGCTTGTCTAAAAGCACCATATGTCATGCTGTATTGTCATTGTGCATGGCGGTGATCTGTAGGGAAAATAACTGGAAACTTGAAATGTGGCATAGCATAAACAAAATATTGGACTTGATAGATACTTCTATCTGCCTTGGCACAATGTAAGTTTAACAGAGGCCAATAACTAAACTACCAGCAGTACAGAATGGGAAGTCATTGTGACCTATTCAAATAGCTCCAAAATAAGTTGTTGTCACAGTTCCCTGGTCTTGCTAAAAGTCTGTTATTTCAAAGTAACAAGCACTATAATGATGATTTCTCTCACTTACCTCAACTAGATAAGGATTTAAAGTGCTTTGACCACTGAAAGTGGTATAGAAATGATAGATAATAAATATAACTCACTGCCAGCTTGAAATCTTTTAGTCTTTTTTGCCTTCACCCACTCTACCCAATCCCCTGGAGGATGGACGCTGTTTGTCCTGCTCCCTTCATTAAAGGAATGAGCAGGAGAAGTAACACAGGCTACAAAAGCAAAGTGCTGATGCACCAGTAGAAACCCCCGGGAGGTTGTGTAACAACTGGGGGTTTGACCACGAAAGGAGATCATGGAAGCAGAGCCTCCCTTCGGGAAGTGCTGTGCTGACAGTCCCAGGCTGCAGTTGAAGCTGAGTTCAGCAGCGGGGAAGACGAGATCCCCACCCACCCATCACTTAGGAGCTCTGTGGGTGTTTATTCCAATCGCAGGAAGGAATTTTTGGCAGGCACATCATATTGGGTGATTTCAGACATTACGCGGTCCCGATTCACCACAGTGGATTCCCGGTGGGGGTGAACAGATTAACCACCCCCCATGGTCAAGGAAAGCCCCGAACAGACATGACAGGACCGGGACCACAGCAGGGAATCAGACCACCAGACCACGGCCCGGGGCAGCGCAACAGACATTACACCAATTCCGGGATGGGCCGTGGTCAAAGCACCCGGAAGGCGCCGGGGCGGCTCGTCTCAGCTGTTGTTGTGTGCCCTTTAAGTCTCCCTCCCCGGTCTGTGATGTTGCTGGTTGCCTGGCAGCGACACTGCGTGCTTTGTCCCCGGCTGGGAATCACTGTCTTTGGTTCCGGCCGGTGGTTGCCGTTCAGACATTACTTTTTTTGTTTCCCGTTGGGAATCTCTTTGACCATGCTTTCGGAGATGGTCCGGGCCGGAGCTCTGGAAGCGTGGTTGATTTTGACCACATGTGGGTATTGACTGTGGTGAACATCTGGCAGCCGCCGAACAGACATGCAGGGCGCTTTGGCCCCGCCGCGGAATTGACCGTGGTTCACTGTGGTTGAGCGTGATCTCGTAATGTCTGAAATCACCCATTGACTCCTGGTGTCCCTGTTTTTTCGCCTTCCTTGCAGTGTGATTATGAGCCGATTGCTCTAGTCATTGAGGGCTTTGCCTGGGTGGTTTCAAGTAAGAGGCTGAAGAAAACAATTGTGTTAGATTACACAATAAGACTAAGAGATGGGGAAACGTATCCCGGGGCAAGAGCAGGATATGGCCAACTCAGGGGGTACAGCCAGGAAGTAAGGTTATGATGCACCCAACGAGCTGAGACTGCCCGGGGTACCCTGCAACCTTCTTGATAAGAGAACCCTGGATGAGGAATTAAACCACCTTTCCCCCACATGGGCTTAAGCACCAAGGGAGAAGAGGTAACATTAGTTTGTATGGACAGATGGCCTGGAATTTGAGAGCTCCTCAAGCCACCCATAATTGTAATTGGTTGATTACTGTTTATTTGAACTGAACCCCATATGTTGAGAGGGTGGGGTCAGAGTCTCCTTTCCCCCACTTGAATTTATGGAATCTGGCAATAAAGAGTGCGGCCATTTAATTCCACCACTGTGTACTTTCTCATTCCAGGATGTGGCGAGAAGGTACTTTTAGTGTGAGTGTATATTTTGTCAATTAATTTCTCCAAGCCGTGATCCAGGGCCGTTAAATCTAGCCCAATTACAGTAATTAGTTACAAATAATTAGCTTAGTCTCTAAAAGTAACTGATTGTAGAGCAAGCATGTATATGATTTTTTTAACTTATATTTTATTGATTTTTTTTCTTATAAAGCAATAACACAAACATCAAACATATGAAGGAAGGCACAACATGAAGGTGCACTAGGGTAGGGTGCAGGATATGTTTTTGTGTTTTTTTAACAAAAAAACCTCTTTCAATGCACACCAGTTTATTTAGTAGAAGAAGCACCCATATGGAGCTACTTATAAGTTACTACCATTTGCTCTCTTTTTGAAATCAAAGAGGAATCGGAAATTATTCACACCCTCTCACTTTTGTTATTGACAGGACTTTATAGCCTTCACAAAAAATGTAGTGTACTCTGTATTGAATACTAGTACCCTCTAGTGCAAGTTCTCAGTAAAGCCTCCCAAAAGATAAACTTCATTACTGTATAATTTGCCATTTGTTTGCAGTTGCAACTGATTAAAGCTGTACCAAATAGTACAGTTTATTATCTGCAGTTTATATGTGCCATTCCTGATAGTTTGGCACTTATTCAACCGTAAATCAATTGCTATGAAGGCTAACGGACAAACCAAATAATAAGGTAATACCACAACAGTAAACTGTTACCGTATTGCTGTGTAACTGAATGTTACCATTCCTAGTCTGAAACCAGGCCCAGGGGTGGGGTGACTGCAAGAATGGAATTATGGGAAATGGTAAACAGCAATACAGTAAACAGTGTACTGTGTTATTATCCAGTCCTTGCTGGAGGAGGTTGGGGTACTGCAGATCCAGCCAGATACTGAGTAGCAGCAGATAATCGTTTTGTCTCTAGAGCAGATATCTCTTTAAAAGATTAAAAACTTACAAAGCCATCTGACTTCTATACACTTCTTTTACTTGTGTTACTTTTTCTTTTCTTTTTTAGCAGTTGTAATAGTCTTGTCCCCAAGATAAAAAAGGAGCAGAGATTCCATAGTATGCAGAAAACGTAGCCAGTAGCTACAATCTTAACTGTGCAAGTTACCCACATAGCACCAAAGGAAATTCAAGATAATCTGTCATTGAGGCCTACTAGGAGAAGGTGATCAGTAATATGTAACTGATTACTTTTCAGATTCAGTAATCAGTCATTTATAACAGCATATTTCTCCAAAGCAAATTTAAAGAGCATGTCGGAATGTATTACAGTATTATTCAAAAGGGGTGATTGTTCTGAGTGAATTATCTACCATCCTATACTTAATTTACAAGTCTGCAGTAAACTAGCACAATCATTTTGAGCATTATTTGAATCAATGTAGTACATTTATCTTGCTGACAATCTGACTTTTGCCTCAATTGTAGTTAACATTAGGAGAACAAGCACTCAAAGAGAGTTCCATTCTTGTCATTTGGGGGAATAAACAGGATTCTGCTTCTTTCTATGGGACTATTATGGGCTACATTTCCTCAACTGGCTACTCAGCTGAGTCCACACCAATCTTGCATTTGTAGGCAAAAAAGATATGGCCAAACTTCCCTGAAAAGACAGCTTGCAAGACTGCAGCTCAGACAAATTATTCTCTTTACCCTCAAGTACAAAAATATATTTTGACCCTGGCTTGGGTATCCCATTAAGTTCTGACATACACTGTAGTAGCTATAATGTATCTATTAAAAGCCATTAACAAAGTCAACGGTTGCCAATCAATCATAAAATGTTGGTTAAAAGAAATCTCATATCTTATTCTAAATATGGGAGGGTGAGGGGAACTGTCAGAATCTCAGAGGCAGTAGTTATCAGAATATGGCATGCTACTGTATTGTAACTAGCAAAACTGACTTTTCAATACCTACCTCTTAAAGAGTAAATTTGTCTTTGGGCGTCTATAGACATAACAACAATTGGGTGTCAAAACCCCTAAGAATGTGTTTCACTGTTGTGTGTAAGCACCATAACAATCCCAACACCAGTTGACCACCCGTTGAACATGCAATGTGAGCACCATTGCAACACAAGGACAATTTGAGTTTTTCAACTGAATATGTGGCCAACTTTGGGTGTCTTCAGACATTACGAGATCACGGTGACCACGGTGAATACCCACCTGTGGTCACCATGTCTCGAACGTCTGTTTGGCGGCCGCCACATGTTCGCCACGGTGAATCCCTACATGGGGTCAGTTTGAACCACGCTTCCCGGGCTAGCCGGGGGAATGTCCTGGGAAGCGTGGTCAAACGGACCCTGGGCAGGGACCAACGAAAAGTAACATCTGGCCGAACGCCACGGCCCGGGATCCCCGGTGGGATCCCGGGCCATGGCGCTTCCAGCCCGACGCGGCGGCCGCAATGGCCCCGCCGCCCGCCCGTCTCCTCGAAGGGCGGGCGGCGGGGTGCGTGGAGGGGGCAGGGCCATGCGGCTGCACGTTGCCCCGTGCGGCCGCGGCCACGCCCCCTCCCAGTTTCCCCGCCAGGATCCCCCCGGCACGTCTGATATGGCATGACGGGGCGATCCCGGGGGGGAATGAAGCAGGTGATTTCAGTACGGGGCCAAAGGGCCCCGTAACATCTGAAATCACCCATTGTGTCTAATGATATTGCCTGGTGTGTTAGCAGGTGCAACAGAGGGAACGAGGCAGCAGCACATGTGCACTGAGATTGGGTGGTGACCAAAACACTGATTTGTCTTAAGATGGGTTGTGTGTCTAAGCAGCACTGCATGGTAAACACAGGGCCAAACCGGTGTTCATATCAAGGTCAAAACACAGTATATCAGTCACCCATTGACGTTACATCTAAAGGCACCATTTGTGTGTTTCACTGCTTACCACATTTTATTGCCTCTACTATAAGATTCAGGAACTGTTGAACTTTGGGGAGTTTTCTGTCATTTTTATTCAAGAACATGACCACACACACTCCTCTCTCTCTCTCTCTCTCTCTCTCTCTCTCTCTCTCTCTCTCTCTGTGTATGTGTGTGTTTGGTGCCCCAGACTATTTGATCTTGTGAAAAACATGCCAGAACTTGGGATCTATTCTTAGAGGCATAGAACTAGAGGCAATCCAAAGGAATATCTAGTACAGCCTCCTGCCATTAATCAGAATTCATTGTACCTACACCATCCCTGAGAGATGCCTGTCTAATAGTCGTGTGCACCAGGCCCCAATGTCATTTTAATTTTTCATTTGCATTATTCAAAATGTCATTTTCATTATTGTTATTAATGACAATGTCATTTTTGTTTTCGTTATCATTATCATTTTGGTTATCATTTTTGTTATGGTTTTCGTTATCGGTATAGTTTTTGTTATTGGTATCATTTTATCATATTGTTTTCATTATCTGTATTGGTTTTCGTCATCATTATCATTATTAATATCGGTGCTGTTTCAAACAAAGATTTTATTTTTGGTATCGGTATCATTATCGATTGCCGTAAACAACTAATATCTATCTAAATCTAAGGGAGACAGGGGAAGGGAAAAGGAAAACTATCGATTATCTAATCAATTATCTATATAACTATTCTAATCTAATTTATATGTCTATAATATATATTTATATCTAATCTATACTACCTATCTATATATAATTGTATGTGTTTTTGGTCATGGCGAAAGCTAGTACCTGTAATAAAATGATGATGATGATGATGATATATAGTTTACAGGGGGGAGAAGGGTAGGGAAAGGGAGAAGGTAACATGTAGGGTATGAGGAAGGAAAGGTATTGGTGGTAATACAATGAGGGCTAGGGAGGATTTTTTGCGTGCAAGCACCACAGTTCTGTAAATGCAACCTGACAAGCAGAACTCTCACAGAACAGAGAAAAAACCCCTGGCCCTCTTAATATAAAGCGTTTCAGTGTCTTCCCCCAGAGCCCCCCTGATTGGTTGTGGGATGCAGCAGGCATTGAACAATCGCAGAGTGCCATGAGACTGCTGGGGCTTGTTTCCGCTGCTCATTGTCCAGTGATACATCTATCAAATACTGTTGAGCTGCTTGTCCCTCCCAACACAGGTACAGTTCAAGAGTTCTACCTTGTTAAGACTCCAAGACGCCTGCTCACTCCTCCCCTCTCCACATTTTCCCTCCAAAACTGAACTGCCACGGCACTAATAATAACAACGATAACAACATTGTCATTTTCATTTCTCGTTATCGTTTTTGTTATTGTTTTTATCATATTTGTTATTGTTTTTATCATTTTTGTTATCTATATCATTATCAATATCATCACCGTTATCATTACCGTTATCATTATTGTTACTCTTATCATTCTCATTATTATCATCATTATCATTACCATTATTGGTATTCTCAGTTGTCATTTTTGATATTCTTGGTTGTCATTTTTGATATCCTTGTCGTTATTCTCGCTTGTTGTTTTTGTTATTGCAATAACAAAAATGTCAATTTTCGTTATCGTTATTGTAATAACAAAAATGACATGCACACCCCTAATCTATCTTTAAAGGCCTCCATGACCCCTATTAGCAACCTTCATGGCTCTATTAATTAAGCAGTACTACATAGTTGATAAACTAAACTCTGACTTTAGCTAATAAGCTCTGATCTGTCTGGAGCTGAAATGAGTACCTGCAAAAATTGATATATCCATCAAAATTGTGGTATTTGCTTGACCCACCCTAATAAAATTGGGTACTAATCAATACCCAGTTAGTACTTGACAGGCTACTTGATATACCAGTTTAGCATTCCACATCCTGATTTCCCAACTTCCAGTATGTTTTTTTAATTTATTTATTATTTCTGGTACCATTCTTTTTTACTTTCCATCTATATTCCTCTACTGATTTATCATCTTACCAATTGATAAAATGGTATATGGGTAACTTGGTAATGGTAGTACCCGGCATTTTCAGGCAATCTGGTGCCTGACATGGTACTTGGGTATTAATCAGGCGTCTGATAGACTACGCATGGGTATTGCCCACAGGTAGCAAATGTGCTACTTGTTTCAGCTCTAAAAAAGTTTTACTTGCTGAAAAAAACTTTGTCTATAGCTGTAAAAAAATAATTCAATTGAAAGCATTATAATTACTTCAAGATTTATAGTTTACCAAAACATATCACTGCAATAATGCATAGGAGTGCTTTTTGAGTCATTGGCCCTTTTCACATCAGCCACCCTCCCCCCACTGCACACGTGTGAGGGTGGGGGTGTCCGTGGAAATGGCACCCGTGGTGGGTGGGTGTGTGTGCACACTCTCACGCTCCACACATCTCCACCTACCTCTACCCATCACCCACGCACGGAGCAACGGGCTCCAGAGTCAATTGCTCCATGCATGGAAATGGGTGTGCGCCTGTGGGAATGGTCGCACACCCACCTCCACCCACTGTGGGTGCACACCCATCCTCCCACCCACCACGACCCATGTGAAAAAGGTCATTATCCAGGGGTTTTTAGTTTGGAGGGGCAGTAAGGCCATCCGGCGAGCTGGTGGGTGGAGCCAGGGCAACGGTAGGCAGAGCCAGGGCAACGGTAGGTGGAGCCAGGGCAAAACCCAGCAGCAAGGAGTTCCCAGGGTTAACATCAGATGGAAGAAAACACAGTCTACAATGCACATCAAGCTTAAAATGAAT
>QEPC01011901.1:2235379-2257931 GCA_003113815.1 Sphenodon punctatus | reverse complement strand
AATCAGCTATCAAGCCTGGGAGAGCTTAGTAGACAACAGAGTGGAAATAATTAGGAGACATGGGTTATTAGCAAGGTATTGCTCTTTGTTTTCGTAGGATACATTTCAGGAAACCTTAATGAAAAATAGTTTTGCCAGATGTACTTAGTATAAGGATGGTATTTCCCTAGTAGGAATTTGAGAACTTTTTGATGAATCATGACCTGACAGTGTTTGGTATGTTTGCTATCTGGGCACACTGTAGGTTTTGTATATGGTCCTAAGATATTGTTATTAACAGTTCCTGAAATTGTCCGTATTGGGCAATGATATTGTATTGTATGTTTATTTTTATATTTTATTTGTATGTGATTGTTTTTATTGTTTGTTTGTTCTGTATGTTTGTGTAACTGTCTGGCCATGGCAGAAGCCAGTGCCAGATAAACAATTTGATTTGATTTTACAGACACGTCGAAAGGCCAACAGGCCTGGGGCCAGGCGAGCCTCCTCCATGAGGGAGTTCCATAACCATGGCCCAGCCACTGAGAATGCCCTCTCCATTGTGGCCCCCCGTCTTACACGGGGGACCTCCAGAAAGGCATCCCTGGTGGACTGAAGGGCCTCTGAGGCGCCTCTGAGGCGCGGAGGGCGAGGCGGTCCCCAAGATACGAGGGCCCCAGACCGTGCAGGGTTTTGTAAATCAATACTAACATCTTGAATCTGACTCGGAATGCTATAGGCAAATGTTGTAGTTGTTAATGCATTATTATAATAAATATTGAAGCTAACATTTACTATACCAGTCTAAATAATGCTTTTTAGTCTGGTACACTTGGCTACATTTTGTGGGCGGGAGATTATGAAAACAACATAGTAAAACTATGTTTTCACTGTAAAAAATATTGGGCTATTTTAGGTATGATTCACCAAATCATTTTAATAGAAAAACAAATACTTCTTTTCTATATTCAAGGGAGGAAACCCATTGAGATCAATGATATGACTCTAATTTAAAAACTGGGGCCTTTAAAGTAAGGAATAGAAATGAGATTATTTCATGACAAGAGACATAATTTGATTAATGATTGTATCAATAGCTGAGTACTGCTGACTTGGGAACTTGTAGGGTTGAAGTACTCACAAAAATGGGTATTGCCATTGAATTTCCAGTACCTGAATTGAGCCAAAACCCAAATTGGTTTTCGAACAGGTACCAGAAATGCGAAAATGTCTAAATAACAACAAACCGGCATACCAAAATACCAATTTTGTCCCAGATTCTGAGGAATATTGCAGGCATCATTTCAGTTTGGGGGGTAATTTCAGGTACCCAAAAAAACTGGTAACCAAAATTTTGTTTTTTTAAAGTACTCAACTGGTATTCAGGCACCAATTTGGATACACAAAATGGAACCCGAAAATGCGGATATTACCCATGGGTACCAAATCATGTATATGTTTCAGCTCTAGCTTGGTGTTATACATATACAACAAAAAAGAGATGGTCCTTACCTGAAGACCTTCCACTCTAAGACAAGAGAGGACAGGGCATACATTGGACAGACATGGCAGACAAAGGAAAACAATAAGATAATACTGATAAACAAGATAAGCATGGTTCAGAATCCCACTGGCTCAACTATTGACAGAAATCTTCTGCCTTTTTTCTACAAGCACAACTCCTGCCAGCAAAGCCACTTGGCTGATTCATATAGCTTTGTGAGAGATGCATTTGCCACTTTGTAAATATCAAATCAATGGCACAACAGAACAAAACCTCTTTAAAATATGAATTAACGACATTCCAAATCACTGTACTCTTCATGAAAAGCTATACTGGCGATTAATTTGTATCTGGCTTTCAACACCAATTGAAAACAGAACACTTCACCCCCACCATATACCACCTTTTTCTTTCTCTCACTCTCTCTTTCTGGTCTTTTTTGCCCTTTCTCATATTTGTTTTTTTTTGCTGCTGCTTCTCTGCGAAGGTACACATCTGCTTCCATCAACACGCAAATTAGTACATCAGTGTTTCTGGTGAAAATAAAAAATGTCACAGCAATAAGAGAATGTTTTGAAAGCAAGCCAGTTTGTCAGTAAATTATAAGCTTCATTACCATAAAACTCTAACAAATAGAACTCACATCTCATTAACGGAAAGCACAATATGACTGCAGCAATATTCATCTCCCAGAAGAGTGCTTATCTGGAGAGGGGGGAGGAAGATAAAAGTTTTGCTGAGAGCTGCCACTAATGACAACATTAACTTTATTTATTAAAGAATGCCTCAACATTTTTGAAAATACACATTCCCTCCCCCCCAGTCATGTTCTTCAGATTAAGTACGGTGTCATACTATATGGTAGTTACATGAGCCTTAACATCCCTCTGTTATAATATTGTGTTAATAGTTATGGCATTGGTTAGACATTATTTTTTGTGCCTCATACTCTTCCCCTTCTTACAAAAATGACCTCCTGGGCTGGAATGCCTCCTGTCTGTTTTGAATATGATGGGGGCTGGTCATGGCTGCACAAAGCAGGGGACCTTGTTCCTCACCAGTGCTATGGTGGATTAGGGGATAATTATAATACATATTTGCTGGTTGTGACTCCCCTCAAGAAAGGAGTATTGCAGGGACTATGGGTGTGCACCAGAGACCCATGTCGTTTTTAGTTTCTATTTTTGTTTTCTGCTATTAAAAAACTGTCATTTTCGTTATCGTTGTCGTTATTGGTATCGTATTGATTTCAAGTGACAACAAAAATTTTGGTTTTGGTATTTTTTCCGTTGTGGGCTGCCAACCAGTGGCAGAAGTGCCAGCAGACACCTGCCCCAGATTTCTCAGTTGAACTCCTTCCCTCCTTCCTTTCTCATTATAATGCAGTAGTAATAAGTGCACAATGACAATATGAAAAATTACTAAGGCCCTTTTTACACAGACGCTCTAACACCCATAAAATGGGTGTTACGTTTTATTATACATGTTGCAGGGCACCACTGCAGCCAATCACCATGGGCCCTGTGCGCACATGATGCCTCCACCCAGTTTCGATGGGTGGAGGCGTCTGTGTAAACGCCACTTTCAGTGGGTGTTGGTGAGTGTTTGCTCCTGGCCAACACCCATCTCCACCCACTACCCATCCACGGAGCAATCAGCAGTGAAGTCCATTGCTCCATGGGTGTGTGGTGTGTGGAAATGGGTGTTGCTAGCCAGCGATTACATCCATCAGGTCATTCCCCGCAAATTACAGGTTCAATTCAAGAGTTCAACACTGTATCTGACTGAGATGTCTGTTCCCTCCCCTCCTCTCCAAATTTCCCTCCCAAAGCACCTGCCAGGCAATAATGAAATCAATAACGACTTTTGTTATCATTATTGATTTTGTTATTATTTATCTTCATTATCGTTATTTCAGTAACAATAACCAAAATGAAGAATTCAATTATTGTTATCAGTATACTGAAAACAAAGTGCACACCGCTGGCAGGGACCAAATACCACTTCACTGAGGCTGCAGCCAGATCCTTAGCCTCTTGCCCAGGGGAACCTGAAGAATTAAATTCAGGGAGTGTGGTCACACACCACATTTTGGGAACCACCAGTATAGTAGAAACAAGTTTTTTCAGACTATCTGCTGGCTCTCACTGGATCCATATACCGTAGTTTTCCACTGTCCCCTTAGAGCATTCTATGGCTCCAAAGCATGAGAGAGCAGGTGGAGCATTTATCTATTCATTGGCTTTCTTTCACATTGAGTACCACAGTTTCCTCCTTCCTGGCTTCCATGTGCTACATTTTTATTTTTGTTATTTATCATTTATATTTTGCTAACAATCTACCTTGCACTGTGTTGTAAGACAGGTCTGAGTCCCAAGGGGCTTATAATCTGGAATGGAGAAGGGGAGGGGCAATGAATGGGAGGGGCACTTATGGAGAGACAGGGGGTGTTAACAAACATGACACATGAGTGCCGCTATCATGACCTGGCCGAAGTCGAGGAAGCACTTCTGGGTCAAACCACGGAATAAACATTCATATGGATGGGGGCAGGGAGACACATGAACATACAGCTGCTCCGCCCGTACGCTGCACCCAGCACCCTGCCTCCCACCATGATGGGCGGCCACAGCGGACCCAATTCAGGTCAGTGGAAACAGACATGTTAACATGCTCTGACCCACTTTGCCCTCATCGGGCAGACCTTAGCCTGGCCTGTGATCCTGGAGGTCTCTGAGATCACAGCCATGGCTAGTTGCTGACATGGCACAGAGCAATCCTGGGCCAACATCTGGTGACATCTGCACACACATGCAGACCAGGTCTTGGCCAAAGTGTGTCAAAGAGGGCCAAAGTGGCCCACCATCATGTTCGCCACACCCAGGAATACATTCATGAATTTGAGAAAATGCACACTTGGCTTAGCTACAGGGGAGAAGAGACATCCTGAGGCTACATAGTCATAAACAAAGAATCTGTGGGGGTGAGGAGAAAGTTTGATAGAAGAGTTAAGTTTTTAAGAGGAATTTAAAGGGAGGGAGTGTGCTGAGTGTATGTGTCCTGAGAGAGAATTCCAGGCATAGGGCAGTATGGGAGAATGGGCAAAGATGATTCATGGAGCAGGAGAATCCAGAGCAGGTGAGGATGGGGGCAGAGGAGGAACAAAGTTCCTGAGTGGGAACATAGTAGAATAGGCATAGGCAGGAACAAGACCATGTAGAGCCTTGAAAGTGATAACAAGGAGTTTATGCTGGATGTGAAGAAGAAGAAGAGGGAGTCAGCGGAGGGAGGAGAAAAGGAGGGCATCATGATCAAAGCAGTTGGCAAGGTAGAGGACCTTGACAACAGAGTGCTGAGTGAGAGGGTCAAGGTGAGAGTGCGGNGGCCTGTGATCCTGGAGGTCTCTGAGATCACAGCCATGGCTAGTTGCTGACATGGCACAGAGCAATCCTGGGCCAACATCTGGTGACATCTGCACAGACCATGTAGAGCCTTGAAAGTGATAACAAGGAGTTTATGCTGGATGTGAAGAAGAAGAAGAGGTAGTCATCGGAGTGAGGAGAAAAGGAGGGCATCATGATCAAAGCAGTTGGCAAGGTAGAGGACCTTGACAACAGAGTGCTGAGTGAGAGGGTCAAGGTGAGAGTGCGGAAGGCCAGTTAGAAGGACGTCACATTAGTCAAGGCAGGAGAAGATGAGCGAGAGCATGAACTAGAGTCTTGGCAGTAATGAAGGGCTGAATTTTAGTCATGTTATGCAAGGAGAAATGACAAGCCTTACACACATCCTATTACCTTGTTACAAGGCTGATGCCTGCCCATGCTGAACCAATTATGTTACCCTTGATTAGCTGCACTCAGACATGCTGCCCCTTAAGCCTGGTTAGCTTCTAGATGTCACTGCAATATAAAGAACACCAAAAAACAGCGGAGAAATTCATATACTCTGATAGCGGAAACACAACTTGGTATGTCCTGAATTTATTGCACATAACTGTCAGTCACACAGTACCAATAATGTGAAACTCCCATTCCCCTTGCAGAGAGCATTTTCTTTTCTAGAGAAACTCCATGTCAACAAATGGAATTCTCCTGGCAGTGCAGGAAATCCTGAAGAGGTGAAATTTCAAAGTGTCGTGAGCATCTATTTCTATATCATTTGATGGATCAACATACGGACAAAATATTAACATGGCGATGGGTGCAAATCCCCAGTTATTTCAATCAATGGCTTAGCTTCCATTGGGGCCAGTCCCATGCCCCACAGAGTGCAGTGCAGAGCAAACACAGCACGCGTACACAGATGCATGTGCAAACGGCATGCAACCCCAGCATGGTGCCTATGAAACTGTGCAGTTGTGTGTGCGTGCGCAGAGCTGCCCATGTAGAGCAGCCCCGGTGAGTTTAATGGCAGAGGACAGCACCCCCTGTCTTTCAAAATAACTTCTGGTTGTGAAACTCATTCAGTTGCGAGGTGAAACTATATACTCCTGCCTCGGATAATAAATGTTTCTGCTTTCTTTCTTTAAATATTGGCACCTTAAAGAATTTTTGTTTAAATACCACCCAAGTCAATGACATATGATTTTTAATATTCATTATTTGCTTTCCTAAGGTAACTTTGCCTGCAATATTAAATTCTGGCTTATAAAGCAAACCATAAAAAATGTGCAAGTTAAAGATGGAAACAAGTGGCACATGACTAATTACATATGCCAATTGCAAAATATGAACTTTGTGTCGTTAAACAAACTGCACGTGGTTTGAGAATGACACTGGAGACCTTCCACTAGGAAAGCCTATTCCAGTCCTTGAAAAACGAAGCTTTATGCGATCAATCATAGTGGTAGATTTTTCTTTGTTTTCACTTTGCGAAAGTTCTTTCAATGTTGAAAACTTTCAAAAACAAGGAGTATGGGTGTTTTTAAATGAGCAAGGTGATGGATGAATGGGGGTCTGTGGCTGCTGACTGGCACTGGCGTACGGGGATTTTCCTAAGAACAATTGAGAACTGCGTAGTGGTATGTGATCCTGATTTGTGCACGTAGCGCGCAGTGCAAACACACACCTGTACATATTCCTTGTGTGTGTGTGTGCATGCTTTGTTGCTTAGAGTCACATTCCATGATATTAGGAAGCCTACAAAGAAGGGGAGAAAAAAATCCTCACAACTGGGAATTTGAAAGCACTAATGCAGAAGAGATTAGAAGAAACTAAGTGCTTCAAGCATGTGGAGAGTTTTGCAGGAAGGACGTGTCTCTTCGTGCTTCTGGTAGACCTAGGGATGATTCCGAGGGGTAGCGGGTGCTCCCCCAAAATATTTCCCGCTACTCCATTTGCTCCCCCAGTTTTCAGTCACAGAAGGTCCTATAGCGCATGGATTAAATTTTTAGAAAGCCACTGGTGGTTAAAGAAGTCTCCTTCACTTGCTCTCATGGCAAGCAGAAGCCACTGCTGCTCGTCTCCCAGCCAGGCCAGGCCAGGCCACCCCCACCCCCAGCTGCCTGGCCAGGAGCAGGGCTGGGTGAGTCCATCCATCCGTGTGTAGGGGGGGTGCAGTGCGGACATCTTTTTTCATGTGATCTCACCCTGCAAGTTTGAGCCCGAACTGAACTCCTCTGTCACATGGTCTTGGATAGGCAGAGGAAACTAGCCTGGGAGGCCCAGCCTGGAAGGTTAGGCCTAATCCAAGAACATGGGGGTGGGGGGAGGCAAGAAAATGATCACTGACAATTTCAGAGCTTTTAGGAAACAAAATGCCTCGAAGAAAAGCAAATACTCTGAAATTCCAGAAGAATTGCCCTCCAATTCACCAGAAACAGCCCTTATCCATTATCAAGCCCTTTGCCTCCTTGAAGCTGGTGCTGATCTGAAAGCAGTGCATATCACCATTTGCTCCGATTTAGACCTAGAAAAGATGAGTCTTGAGTATGGTGAGCTCATGGACGTGGAGAATGTGGAGGAAGGTCGCAGGATGCCTCTCAGAGACCTGGCCCATAGGTTTGATCAATCTGAACACTACTCAACTATATGAACACTGCTCTAGCTCGCATTCTTGCTGCCAAGCCACACAGTGCAGCTGTGGAGCGCCTGATCAGCACCAATAACATTCTTAAGTCTTTCAGCAGGTTGAGCGTGCAATTAGACGCTGAGGCTCTCTACCTCTTTGTCTACCACGCCATGCCACTCCTGTGTATGTGGGATCCTAGGCCAGTGGTACTCTACTGGATCAATAAGTGACCTCATCGAGTAAGTGACAGGTCGAAAGACAAGGGGAAACCATATTTCCATGGTGTCTCTTACTCTTTTCTGAGGTTAATTCTAAAAGGCGATTTTTAGAAACTGAACTCGACACTTCCGAGGACAAGGCCAGCAGGAACCCCAAGCCCAAGAGGAAAGCCAAGATATTTTTAGGGTTACAGTAGCACAAGAACAAAAAATAAATGATGTGTGTTGCAACATGTTCGTAGAAAAAAGAAATTTGTTTTCTCTTCATCTTCTTTCTTCATTTGACTACTGATTCCTAACTGCACAAAATTCCCATTAGAACGGCACAAATCTGGGTTAGAACTGCACTTTTTGTGTAGAACGGCACATTAGGAAAAGCCCTGCAGCCGCAGAGCACCCACTCAAGTGGAGTGCATGGGAAGGGATTCAAACAGGCAGCTCCCAGCTACCTTGATTACGGAGGCAAGCCGCCATTAGGGGTGTGCACCAGGTTCCCATGTTGTTTTTGGTTTTGGTTTTGGTTATTCAAAAATGTCTTTTTCGTTATCATTATTAACGACAATGTTGTTTTCATTTTTGTTATCGTTATAATTTTTGTTATTGTTTTTGTTATCGTTTTTGATATCGTTTTTGTTATTGGTATCATTTTCATTATTGGTATTGATATTCCTTATCGTTATTGATCTTGGTACCATTTCAAACAAAGATTTTATTTTTGGTATCGGTATCATTATTGATTCCTGTGCACAGCTAATATTTATCTAAATCTAAGGGAGACAGGGGAAGAGGAAAATAAAACTATTATCTAATCAATTATCTATATAACTATTTTAATCTAATCTATCTATATATAATGTACAGGGTGGAGAAGGGCAGGGAAAGGGAGAAGGTAAAATGTAGGGTATGAGAAAGGAAAGGTATTGGTGGGAATACCTAATAAAATAAATAAATAAATAAATACAATGAGGACTAGGGAGGGTTTTTTATGTGCAAGCACCAGAGCTCTGTAAACACAACCTGACAAGCAGAGCTCACACAACCAAGAGAAAAAACCTAGCCCTCCCATTATAAAGGGTTGCAGTGTCATTCCCCAGAGCCCCCCCTGATTGGTTGCAGGAGGCAGCAGGCATTGAGCAATCACAGAGTCCCATGAGATTGCTGGGGCCTGCTTGCGCTGCTCATTAACCATGGATATATCCATCAGATACTGCTGAGCTGCTCGCCCCTCCCAACACAGGCACAGTTCAAGAGTTCAACCCTGTTAAGACTCCGAGATGTCTGCTCCCTCCTCCCCTCTCTACATTTTCCCTCCAAAACCCAACTGCCACAGTACTAATAATGACAGTGATAACGACATTGTTGTTTTTGTTTCTTGTTATAATTTTTGGTATTGTTTTTGATATTGATATTGGTATGGTTATCGGTATTGTTACCATTATCGGTATTCTTGGTTGCCATTTTTGGTATTCTCAATTGTCGTTTTCGTTATCGTTGTTATTCTCGGTTGTCGTTTTCATCATTGCAATAACAAAAATGAAAATGACAATTTTCGTTATTGTTATTGTAATAACAAAATTGACATGCACACCCCTGGCCACCATGTACTCCCTCTGCCACAGACCACGGGGAGGGGAAGCATGCCAGGCTGGCCTTGAGTGGCAGACTGGTCTGCTGGCGTGGCTGGTTGCCCTAGTTTATATGGGCAGGGACTCTGTGGCCACCCATTACCATGGAGCTATTTGGCTTGCGCTACACAGAATGCTTTGGATTTCTTGGTAGTGCTCCAGGAGAGGCCATGAGTGGGTGCGGAGTGGCTCACAGGAGCATGTTTCCCCCTGCTCCACTTTCAGATGGATGTTCGGATGCATGGCTCCTTGGTTGCCACATGGGGTAGCATCTTGTTTTAAAACACCCTATGAGTCATCATCACAGCTGCCATACAGCACAGTAGCTTTTGCTTGTAAATGATAACTAACAGCCTCGGAATAATGCTTAATTTGTAAACTATTAATTGCCAGGGTCCAAGTCTATCCCAAAAGCCACATTCCCAACCCACAGATTGTCAAAGCAGTTTCCAGTTAGCAACCCAATCACTGGACTCACCTGCCTCTCTACAGCTGAATATCATGCAGGAGTTCTTGTGAGTGAATCTATAGGATGGTCAGCACACGGATGGGAGAGGAAAGTCATTAATGAAAGGCAAAATAAATCATCCAGGTTTTATCTGGCTTTCATTTCCAACACTGAAATGAACTATACTGGTCTTTTGCGGAACTTTCCCATTTTGAGATGCATGCTCCTACTACCTGAGAATCCAAGCTTTTCATTGTCACAAGTTGCACTGAAATGAACAGGGCTTTCATTGTCAGATCACTATGAAGTTGGAACTCGAAGCCTTGCTTTCCATTAGCTTCAATATGAGCTGGATGAGGCCGCAGAATAATTCATGTCATCTGCTAATTAAGTATCTTTACTGAAATGTTTACACTGGAATTATAATACTCACTATGAGCTCAAAGCTACAACTGCCAGTTATGTTGTGTAACTCTTTGGTCCATGATATCTCAATAGGGTAGCTTGTGAAATATACATGACATGGTGACTGCTGGGATGGCAGAATTGCCTATTGTTTTGCATAGGGGGAAAACCCATAAAATGAAAATCTAAGAAAAAATGAAACCAACCTTAATTTAATCAAGAGATGTGAACCTCAGGCCTGGGGTCCAAAGGAACCCATGACTAGTTTTTATTTTATTCTTTTTCAGTTCCTGGATCTCATCTCTGGATCCAATTCGTATCCTCAAGGACTGAAAGACTAAAGTTAGGGTGAGGGAGTAGAGACGAGGGCATGCACACCAGGTAAGAAGACAGATTCATGGCAGAGAGATCTGGACATTCCTCATCCTCCTGAGCATTCCACATAAGCATTCCCACCCCCAATTTTTTATGTCGTTCTCAGAGGCTGTACTAATTTTCAAAGTGGCCCCTGGGAGGGAAAACGTTCCCCATTCCTGATTTAAGCATTCACCCCAAACCATGTGATTACACTACTGTAGATACATTTAACCTGCGGTGTTACCGAAAGTAAGTTCCTGGCTCAGATTCATCTCCCTTTGTCTATCCTACCAAATTAGACTGCAGGCACTTTGGGTGAAAACAGATGTGCAGGCAGTGCAGTGACTCCCCATCTGGGGAAGGGGGAGGTCAGGAAACAGTGGCCAACACTTTCTGGGTTCGGGAGGGACATTGACCAAACAAGCCCACAGTCAGAAAGCCACTTTGACACCTGCACGCTCCGGGTAGCAGGTAGGGGACAACAGTCATGTGCAAGGTGGCCACTGCCTCCTGCCCCCGGTGTCCAGTCCCCTGCCATGACAAGGAGTCATGGTGCCCAGCCATGGCATCCGGCCATAGCATCCGGCCATGGTGGTTCCTGCCCCATGGCAGGGATGGCGGGGCTGAACTGACACGTTGGCCTGCTGTGGCCCTTGTTGGCCCACGTAGGCAGTCCTTGGCCCAGGATGTGTGCCTGGGATCATCAGGGGACTCATTCCAGGCCAACCAGCTACTCACCCACCTGGAGGCAGTCCCAGGCTAATATTTGACAGTGCCAAAACAGATGTTCCAGGGACTACTGGGCCATAGTAGGTTACAGTGTGTGACAGTGGGCCACTGCCACATCTGTTTTTACACTCGGAGGCAATCTGTCTCTAATAAAGATGCATTAGTACTGCATCTAGGGGAGCAAGGGGACTGGGTTAGGGTGTGAAGGGCTGATCCCCTTGGCGTGAGGGAGGGGTGCAGCCCTTTGGAGGGGGGGGTATCCTCCTGTGGCAGAGGAGGATAAGGGGTGTATTAGTGGGGGTATTCTGGTGCATGTTGGCCCCTGGGAGGGTTTGTAACCAGTTAGGTTGGTTCACTCCTGAAGGCTTATGGAATCAGTAAGGTTCCAGACCGCTCTAGGGGATGTTTCCTCTGACCTCGATGGCTGCTCACCCGATGACCTCGTGACAATGTGGAATTCCATGTTGCTGGAGGCCATTGACCATGTGGCCCCCAGGCATCCGCTCCCGAATCACCAAAAATGCAGGTTCCCATGGTATACGGAGGAGCTGTGGTGGATGAAGTGGGAAGGGTGGCAGTTAGAGTGACGGTGGCATCACTCGCGTACTAAAGTTGACTGATTGTGGCATAGAGTCTGGTTACGTACCTATGCCATTGCAGTGCGGACAGCAAAGAAGGTTTTATTTGCTGTCCTCATTGTGTCTGCTAAGTCCCACCTGGCGGAACTTTTCCGGTTGGTGAGGGGGCTGGTCAGTCCGGTCTCCCTCCACCTGGATTCAGAGTAATCAAATGCCTGCTGTGATTTGTTTGTGAACTTCTTTGCAGATAAAATTGCTCAAATCCACCACAGTTTTGATGCAACCTTTTTAGCAGTAAGTGAGCCAGAGGCAGTAGAAGGCCCTTCTTTTCCTGTTTTGTGTGATGAATTTCAGGGTGTGTTGCCCTTGGATGCGAGGGATGCTCTTGGAACTGTTCTACCCACTTATTGTGAATTAGATCGATGTCCGTCCTGGCGGGTTAAGGTTAGCTGGAAGACACTAGGACTGTTGCTGGCCAGGATAGTCAACATCTCCCCTGGGGAGGGCAGGGTGCTGAACTATCTCAAGGAGATGGTGGTGCGGCCCCTGCTCAAGAAACCATCATTGGATGTTGGTTTCCTGGCCAGTTATCAGCTGGTCTCTAACCTTCCCTTTTTAGGGAAGGTTATTGATCGGGTGGTGGCTCGACAACTTCAAGGGCATCTGGACCGGGTCAATTTTCTTGATCCCTCACAGTCTGGCTTTCATCTGGGTTATGGCACAGAGACTGCACTTGTGGCCTTGGTCGATGGCCTCTCCTGTGAGTTGGACCAGGCTTGCTCAACCCTGTTGATTCTGTTAGATCTCTGCATTCTATACCGTTGATCATGAGTTGTTGGTGACTCGGCTGTGGGACCAGGCAGGGATTAGCAGGACTGTTCTTGAATGGTTCCACTCTTTCCTATCTGGGAGAACCTAACGTGTCATTCTGGGTGATTTTTCATCCTCTCCCCGGGGCCTCACATGTGGGGTCCCGCAGGGTTCCATCTTATCCCCTCTCTTGTTCAGTGTGTATATGAAGCCTTTGGGGGAGGTTGTCAGGGAGTTTGGTGTAAGGTGTCATCAATATGCTGATGACACCCAGCTATATCTCTCATTTTCATCTGACCCAGGTCTGGCAGTCTTGGTGTTTACTTGGTGTTTGTCAGCTGTGGGGGATTGAATGAAGGCGCAGCGCCTGACGTTAAATCCTGACAAGACAGAGGTGATGGTTGTGGGGAAAGACAGGGAAGTGATGGCCCACATTGTTGATGTGGTCCATCCTGTCCTGGTATCTCATGTCTGTAGTCTGGGGGTGCTCCTGCATCCACAGCTCTGCCTGGATGTCTAGGTGGTGGCTGTGGTGAAGGGGGCATTTCTCCAGTTACATCTGGTACGTTGGCTTAGGACATATGTCTCAGACTCGGATCTGGCCACAATCGTCCATGCTTTTATTACCTCAAGACTGGACTACTGTAACTCACTCTATGTGGGACTACTCTTGGTGCTGGTTCAGAGACTGCAGCTGGTGCAGAATGTGGCAGCCCGTCTCCTAACAGGGACAGGCCAATGCGAGCACATTACACCGGTGCTTCGCTCTCTGCACTGGCTGCTGATAGTGTTCTGGGCCCAATTCAAGATGTTGGTGTTGACCTTTAAAGCCCTAAATGGCCTGGGCCCCACCTACCTGCAGGACCGCCTCACCCTCAGGATCCTGGATCAGCCCTTGCAGTCATTCAGGTGTGCCCTCCTCAGGGTCAACCATGAGGAGGGCATTTTATGTGGATGCACCGCAGCTGTGGAACTCCCTCCCATTGGAGGTCCGCTTGACCACCGACCTCCCCTCTTTCCATAGACAATGTAAGACCTGGCTGTTCTTCTGGGCCTTTACCGAAGGAGATGGGTTGGGTGGGTTGGGTTGGGGGGGGTGCGGGTTGGATATGGGTTATTTTAATCTGGGGATTTTAGGTTGTTGTTAATTGTATTTTAGTTGTTATGTATTTTAAATCTAGGAAACACCAGCTAATGGTATACAAGAGTCATGTTCTCTCGAAATGGCTCTCCCAAAGGTGGAAGGGTTGTTGAAATTCTGATTGGAATTCTGATTGAAAGTGGCAGACCCAGTATTGTACATGTGCAAAATGGCAGCTATCGTACAACAAAATGGTGATGTCCAGTGGTATTGCAGTGAAAATGGTGATGGAATTTTCAGTCAATTTGGTGAGAGTTCCATTCAATGTTTCATATGATCAATCAAAGCAACTGAAGTCTGTCAGAAATGGAACCCAGTCAAAGATGGAGTTTCAGCTTTAACAAAGATTGTATTGGAAGGGCCTGCCCGTCAAAACAGGCAGGCCCTGTCTTCACATCCCGATTTGGGATGTGTCCCTGCACAACTGGCTGTTGTAGTGGGGTGGCACAGCATTCCCTCCTCCCTTCTAGAAGTGCCTCCACTTCTCCTCTTAAAAGACATGGCCAGAGCCATCAGGGCACCGTGGCAAGACCCAGGGTGAGAGAAATGTTTAGCACAAATATGGATCCGGTCATGACTTTCAGGAGAAGGGAAAGGGCATCCTGGGATCCATCCCCCACTAGGGGTGTGCACCAGGTCGCCATGTCATTTTCATTTTTCATTTTCGTTATTCAAAAATATCATTTTTGTTATCGTTATTAATGACAGTGTTGTTTTTGTTATTGTTGTTGGTATCATTTTCGGTATCATTATCTGTATCGGTATTGTTATCGGTACCATTTTAAACAAAGATTTTATTTTTACTATCAGTATCGTTATTGATTCCCGTGTGCAACTAATATATATCTAAATCTAAAGGAGACAGGGAAGGGAAACAGAAAACTATCTATTATATATTAATTATCTATATAACTATTCTAATTTAATCTATATGTCTATAATATATATCTATATCTAATCCATACTACCTATATATATATAATGTACAGGGGGGGAGAAGGGTAGGGAAAGGGAGAAGGTTAAATGTAGGGTATGAGGAAGGAAAGGTATCGGTAATACAAGGAGCGCTAGGGACCCTTGTGTGCAAGAACCACAGCTCTGTAAACGCAACCTGACAAGCAGAGCTCTCACAAAATAGAGAGAAAAAGCCTGGCCCTCCCATTATAAAGGGTTGCAGTGCCCTCTCCCAGAGCCTCCCTGATTGGTTGTGGGAGGCAGCAGGCACTGAACAATCACAGAGTGCCATAAGACTGCTGGGGCCTGCTTGCGCTGCTCATTGCCCAATGATACCTCTATCAGATACTGTTGAGCTGCTTGCCCCTCCCAACACAGACACAGTGCAAGAGTTGAACCCTGTTTAAGGCTTCGAGATGTCTGATCCCTCCTCCCCTCTCCACAGTTTCCCTCCAAAACTCAACTGCTACAGCACTAATAATAACAACAATAATGACGTTTTCGTTTTCTATTTAGTTTTTGTCATCAGTATTCTCGGTTGCCATTTTCATTATTGCAATAACAAAAACAATCATTTTCATTATCATTATTGTAATAATGGAAAACAATATGCACACCCATATCCCCCACATCTGGGGCATTTTATCTCCACTTATATCCACTACAGTCTATTTATTTCTGAGACTCAACTTCTTTGCACACTTTTACGACCTTGTAAACCCTCTCCTCAGGTCACTACACTGGCTCCTCATCCACTTCCTCATAGAGTTCAAGTTTCTCCTACTCACCTACAAATGTCTTCACTCAGCAGCTCCTCAGTACCTCTCCTCACTTATCTCTCCCTACACTCCTACTCGTGGCCTCCGTTCATCAGGCAAGACGTTCTTATTTATTTTATTTATTTATTTAAAATTTATATCCCGCTCCTCCTGCCCACAGGGCAGCCTGGGGCGGCAAACAGCACTCAATAAAACAATATAACATTTTTTAAACAATTTAAAAATACAATATGTGGGGAAAACTCCAACCCCCACACCTGCCCCATCC
Source organism: Sphenodon punctatus (assembly GCA_003113815.1). Taxonomy (NCBI): domain Eukaryota; kingdom Metazoa; phylum Chordata; class Lepidosauria; order Sphenodontia; family Sphenodontidae; genus Sphenodon; species Sphenodon punctatus. Next base: position 2,242,127 of record QEPC01011901.1, on the reverse strand, counting down.
CTACCTCTCGCCAAAAGCCTGACGGAACAGCCAGGTCTTACATATATGCTGAAACAGCAGAAGAGCGGGAGCCAGATGAGTCTCCTCTGGGAGTGAATTCCACAGCACAGGGGCGGCCACCGAAAAAGATCTAACATCGGTGGCCACCCGCCTCACCTGGGGAACCTCCAAAAAGGCTCCCACGGACGATCTCAAGGGTCGCACGGGCACATGGGGAGTGAGGCGGTCCCTCAGATAAGCAGGGCCCAGGCCGTAAAGGGCTTTAAAGGTTAAAACCAGCACTTTGAACCTAGCCCGGTGCTTTATAGGCAGTCAGTGCAGAGCCCAGAGCACTGGTGTCATGTGCTCCCTGCGACCCGCCCCCGTCAGGAGACGGGACGAGGCATTCTGCACCAGCTGCAGCCTCCGGACCAGCTTCTCGGGCAACCCCACATACAGCGCATTGCAGTAATCCAGCCTCGAAGTGATGAAGGCATGGATGACAGTGGTGAGGTCTGAGAGATATGGCCGAAGCCGCCGAACAAGATGTAACTGCCGAAATGCACTCCCCGACATGGCCACAACCTGAGATTCCAAGCTGAGCCATGAATCAAGGAGCACACCCAGACTCCGCACTTGAGAGACCATGGGGGGGAGGCAAACCCCCCCAACAAGAGGAGATTCAACCACCCCCAGGCCCCCCAAGCCCTCACCCACCAACATCACCTCCATCTTGTCAGGATTCAATTGCAGATGGCTCAACCTCATCCAAGCCCCACAGCCGATAGGCACTGGGAAAATAAGGAGACTGCATGGCCTGAGTCGATGGAAAAAGAGAGGTAGAGCTGAGTGTCATCAGCATACTGATGACACTGCATGCCCTGAAACCCCCTCACGATCTCCCCTAACAGCTGCATATAGATGTTAAACAAGAGGTGGGACAGAATGGCACCCTGTGGGACTCCACACGTGAGGTCTCAAGGGGAAGACGTACACTCCCCCAAGACCACCCGGTGAGTTCTCGCGGCCAGGAATGAATGAAACCAGTCCAAGACCATTCTGCCAATTCCGGCACGGTCCTGCAGGCGAGTCACCAACACCTCATGTTCGACTGTTTCGAATGCAGCCAAAAGGTCTAGCAGGACCAGTAAGGTCTGATGACCCTGGTCCAACGACAGACGGAGATTGTCAACCAAGGTCACCAATGCCATCTCCGTACCATACCCAGGCCAAAACCCAGACTTTGAGGGTTCAAGGAAACCGGTGTGGTCCAGTTGTTCCTGGAGCTGCCGTGCCACAGCCCGTTCAATAACCTTCCCTAAAAAGGGAAGGTTAGAGACTGGCCGATAACTGGCAGGAGCATCAGCGTCAAGAGACGGTTTCTTGAGCAGAGATCTAACCACAGCCTCTTTTAGGCAGTCAGGCACCCTGCCCTCCCGAAGGGAGGCACTAACCATCCCAGCCAGTAATGGCCGTAACGTCTCCTGGCTAGCTTTCACCAGCCAGGACGGGCATAGATCTTGCTCACAAATAGTGGCACAAACAGATCCCAGCAAGGACTCCACATCGGCAGGCACCACCATCCGAAACTGAACCCACAAAACAGGACAGGGCATCCATAGCCCCAAGATGATCCTCTGTAATAACTGTGGTGCCGAAATCGTGGCGGATGCAAGCGATCTTATCTACAAAGTACTCAATAAACTGGTCACAGTGGTCACTGGATTGCTCCAGGTCGAGGTGGAGGCAGGCAGGACTGACCAAGCCTTTCACCACCTGGAAAAGCTCAGCTGGATGTGACTTTGCAGATGCAATAAGAGCAGCAATGAACTGCTTCTTTGCTGCCTGCACCACCACAGCATAGACCTTTAAACTTCTCTTATGCTGCGATCGATCATACTGGTCGCGAGTCCGGCGCCACCGTCGTTCTAACTGCCTGATCTCCTGCTTCAAACACCACAGGCCCTCAGTAAACCAAGGAGAACTGCGGGAGAATTGGGAGGGCAGCGGACTCCTGGGAGCCACTCTGTCAATGGTCTCAGCCAACAAGGTGTTCCAGAAGGCTACGAGATCATCGACCGAGCGTGTGTCAAGGTCCAGGGAAAACTCCCCCAGAGCATTCCGGAACTGATCCGGTTCCATAAGTCTCCGGGGGCGGACTGATCTAATAGGTCCTGCACCCTGCCGGGGGCTAACATGCACCAGGATGCACGCCTTAAGGAGGTAATGGTCAGCCCATGACAAAGGCTCTACCCCCTTAATTCCTACTAACTGACCCCCCGCCTCAAGGCCGGTGCCGAAAACCAAATCCAGTGTATGTCCCTTCTCATGTGTGGGGCCACAGATGATTTGGGAGAGGCCCATGGTTGTCATGGAGGCCATGAACACATGCCTTGCTCCTCCAAGATCGGTGTCAGTGTGGATATTAAAGTCCCCCAGGACCACCAATCTAGTGGTCTGGAGGATTACATCTGACACCAGATCAGCAAGAGCATGTAGGGATGCCGCCGGTCAGTTGGGTGCACGGTACACCAGCAGCACCCCTAATCTGTCCCCGGCCAAATCCAACACAAGATGGAGACACCCAATACCTGGTGGACCCTGCACCGGATATCTCCTAAAAGACAATGCATCCTTAATAACAATGGCTACACCGCCCCCCTGTCCCTCCAGCCGAGGCTGATACTGCACAGAGAACCCAGCCGGAACAAGATCGGTCAGAAAAGGGCCCGATTCATTGTCCAGCCAGGTCTCTGTAATACACACAAGGTCAGCGTCCCACTCCAGGATTAACTCCCGGATGGTAGATGACTTATTGACAACCTGTGTCTGTTCTCCTCCACTTATCTGTGCTCTTCTCCTCCACTGCTTACTCCTGACTCCGTACTTTCCACCTTGCTGCACTGTATGCTTGGAACAAACTTCCTGAGGTGGTACGTCAGGTTGCCTCCCTGTCCATATTCAAGTCCCACATAAAGGCCCACTTCTTCGAGATTGCTTTTAAATCATGAACCCAGGCCCTATCCATATCATAGCCTTGTGGGTTTCAACAATTTTAACTGAAATAACTAAACTTATTGAATACCTGCATCATGTAGTTAATTATTCATAGAAAGACTCTTGTTTGTAGTTGACTGTGTCTTTGTGTCTTGATTAGATTGTAAGCTCCACGGAACAGGACCTATCTTTATGTTATTTGTATCTCTACAGTGCTGCATGCGTAGCACTATAGAACTGATTAGTAGTAATAGTAGTAGTAGTAGTAGTAAGTAGTAGTAGTAGTAGTAATTTTGTGAAGCCCTTTTCTCATGGGGCTGAGGGCAGTCGACCTTCCTGTCCCTGCTTAAGGCTGGCCCTGAGCACAAATAATAATAAAAAACGACTTAACATTTTGGAACCCATTTTAAATATAATGGTACCCATCTGGATAAGTCATGCATGCTGTTATCTTTTCAGAGAATGTGATTGACCACCATTCTAGTAAGTCTCCTAACATCAGTTTTATGTAGTCACTTCATTTCAGAACAGCTGAGCATTCAAACTGAGATTGCACCAAATAACTGTGTTTAATTTCAAAAGTAAATTCTAGATTCCCCTCAACCCAGAAAAGAGCAGTTGGTGACACTAGATTTCAACAATCCATGGCATTTTTGTTTGGCTTTAGAAGACTCGATAAGTTGAAATGTAGCCTGTTGCTTGAGCAAACAGAGCGGGTGTTTTAGTGAATAATGAGTACATTACATTGGCAGTTCCAAACTCCACTGTGAATGAGCCAAAGAACATAACTAGGCTAAACAAACATAATTAGTTTGTGCTGCATAAAGTTTTTGTTTGTTTAAATGTTGTAATTCACATGCTAAATATAAGATGAAATTTAATTTGATGGCAAGTGGTAAATATTTCAGAGACATTTCACCAGAGCTACCTCACATTTTTTTTCTTCTGATGACTATTTTTTTCATTTGCATAATTGTATCTCATTTGCACATGTCCTGGCTGCTTCCTCAGACTTTGTGAAAAGACGGCTAAAGTTTTGGGAAGCATTGTAGCCTAACAGATTAAGGTGTTGCACCTAGACCTGAGAGGTCAGGGTTCAAATCCCATCTTTGCCAGGAACTCACCAGGAGGCCTTGGGTAAATCACTAATCTCTTAGCCTCACCTCCCCAACTATAAAATGGAATAACTCTCAGGGCTTTTGCGAAGGTGAAATTGATAAAAAAAAATGCAAAACACTTTGGACACTGAAAGATGATATATAGAGGAGTAATAATAATGACAAAAATAAGGTGGTAGAGGGGAACTGCTTTTTAACGTTGGGAAGGATACATTAACTTCCTTATGCACAAACTTTAGATTAATGTGCAGGAGTTGATATGAAAATGCCCAATACTTTTGAGGAAGAAAGTCACACCATATGCTGGACTTTGGCCTGGCATCTGGCTTGAATATTTCATTCAGCTCATCGATATTTGTGAATCTAGCCATTATTTCAAACATTGAATTAGAAGTTACTCAGTGGGTGGAAACAGACATGACACGGGTCCACTATGGCCCACTTGGGCCAAAGACTCACCAGCATGTCTGTTTGCCCCAGGCCGGGTAGGTGACTAACATAGATGTGGTCTGGGTCCCCTGGATGATTCCAACTCCACAACCCAGGTCAAGGACCTCCTAAGCAGGCCAAGCCAACACAGGTCTTAGCGAACCAGCACGTATGTTTCTGCTGCCATCCCCTACTGGAGATAGGGGGCTGCCAGTAGTGGCAGAGGTGGGGCTCTAGTAGCAAATCTAGGGCAGGGATGTGCATTTGTTCTTTCAGTGGAGTGGGGGAGGGCTCGCCAGCTTGACTGGTCGGGCACATGTCCATTCACTGTACTGATCTGACCCGACCGGGGTGGCCCCGTTTCCTAGACCATGTAGTTAGTGCACCGGCTTCACATTTCTTTTCACCCAACATTTATGCCAGAGTCAAAGACTGACTATTTCCATATACTGCCTTGGGTGTTAATAAAGATATCAGTGATCTTCCTGCTAATGCTAAAAGATGACTCTATAGAGAGGGTACCTGGATAGTAAGTACTAAAATTGTTAAGTATTAGTGCACAATGCCTGTTGTTTTATAAATCATCATCACCTTGCATAATTAGCATATTGGACATCTTTAAACGTTAATAAGATCCATCCTCTTGTCAAGCAAATATTTCTTCCTCAAGGACCTCAAAATAACTCATACCAGCCTTTTTTAGGGATAGTGGTAAAAGACAAAGGTTATCAGTTCCACATACTCTTGAGCAACATTGACATCAGGGGTAGATACCAAATTGGGCTCCAGCCATAGGCTGCGACCCTATGTCCTGTGGATCCTGTGCACATGCACATGCATGCAGTTTCTGTGGGGCACAATGGGCCCACAATGAGGATTTGCATGGTTTGTGTGCAGCTGTGCACATGCGCGGCTCCATGCAGGATGTGCAGGGCTTGGGATCAAGCCCATAATTTGTTGACCTTAGACTGGAGATCAGATCAATCAATCAATCAATCAATCACTAGTTTATTAGTTTCAACCATAGGTCACAACCAAACTTTTACAGAATTAAATATAAAATAAAATATAAAATATAATCAATCCTCTTGGAGAATAACCAGACATGGTTAGTTTCTGCAGAAAATACATCTGCAGACAGTCAGCCAAAACAGTCCAAACAAAATCAGACAGAAAAATGGTAAAGTTAATAGTCAACTAAATACAGCCAGAAAAAAAAAACTTTAATCCTCCATAGATTGCAGGGGCGACCATATTTAAATGGCATGGAGCCGAAATTGGGTAGACACATCTGGCATTAGCCCAATCAAATAATTATTATATATTATTTATCGTATAAAACCATAAATTATAACAATATAAAAGGATATCACATAAGCAAATCCATCTTGATTCATCATGGTTAAATCAATTAGCCATATAACAAAGTTTAAAACCAGTAGTATCTAATAAGACTTCATCCATTGCATGCAGCAGACTGATACGCTACAGGCATGCAAAAAGACAATCTTACTGAAAAATTGTTACCAAGGAAAATAGGTATGGAAACAATGTTGAAATGCCTTAATTCTACTAAACCCTTGCTTAGGCAGAGCATAAAACTACCCCAGAAACCAGGGTACTATAGTAATAATAAAAGAAGCCCTAGAAATTTTTTAATGCTAGTATCTATAAATACCAATAAGTACAGATCGTTCACCACCGTTTAGATTATTATGATGTTTCATAATATTTTCCCTTAGCAATTCCATCTGTAAAGTCCCTACAGCTACCTTCCTCATTATTTCTTTATCCTGGTTTGCCAACAGGTAAGTAATCTGGGTTTGGGCATTAGGGATGGGCGAAAGCGGTTCGGAAGTTCGGAGTTCAGCCCGAACTCAAACTGTTTGGATGACTGAACACGAACACAAACGCGAACAAACCAAACAATCCGAACACCGAACGACAAAATGGCCGAACAGTTTGGTAAGTTCGGATTGCGTTCAGATGAGTTCGGGTCGCAAAAAAAGGTTCACTGAAAGGTCAAACATGACAGGGAGGTGTAGTCACTGAGGAGCAGACGTCCAGGCACCAGGGGTGGAGAGAGGCTTGCAAGAAACGAAACTAATTATCTCCCTCCCCCCTTCCCAACACCTTCTGAGCTAGTCACCGTTCCTGAACAGCAGGCGTTGAGTAGGATTTTTAGATTGCTTTAAGTTTTATTTCAGTTTTGTACTGAAATGAAA
>QEPC01011901.1:2221008-2235076 GCA_003113815.1 Sphenodon punctatus | reverse complement strand
GGTCTCAAGTGCACGTACTTGGCTTGGTTACGATGAGAATGACAGCAGGCAGGTCCATGTTGCAAGGATAAGGGTAAACCGATCGTAGGTATAGGAATAGTGGCTCAGATAGATAGAGAGTTGTAGGAGTTAGCTTAGTGATAGAGATAGCATTAGTGATTTAGTTTTAGTGTTTGTAGGAGTATGCCTGTGTACTTATTAGATAATCCATTTAGTTCATAGCATTTACAATAGTTAATAGCAGTTAGATTTAGTGTAGATAGATAGATATAATATTAGATTAAAAAAACCATATAACCATATAAAAACCATAAAAAACCATATAAAAACAAATAAAAAACAAAAGAAAACCATATAAAACCCAATAAAAGACCAAAAAACCATATAAAAACAAACAAACACCCATAACATTTCCCGAACGGCCGAACCGAACAGTCAAATGGTCTAACTGAACGACCTGTTCGGACAACAGAACCGAACGGCCGAACCCGAACTTCGCGAACGAACCAAACGGCCGAACCGAACAAACGAACCGAACGCATCCGAACCGAACGGCCGAACCGAACAAACGAAACGAACGCAGCCAAACCGAACGGCCAAACTCGAACAGCGATCTGTTCGCCCATCCCTATTGGGCATCCCAATGTTCTTTACCAGCAAACCATGTGTCAAAGGTGACAAGGTCCTACTACAGATGACTGAAAAACTAGGGCAAAATAGCAGATAGTGAGGCAAGTCCTCGACGACTAATTGCCCACAGTGGCAAAACCGCAGGTCTGATGGAGTACCTGCGTACCGACCTTCCAGGACGCTAGTGGGCATCATCTCACCAAGGTCATGGCTCATCTAATTTTGTAATTTGTAATATCTGAGAGATAACTCTCATACTCTGGCTCTTGCTTGATAAGGGGGTACCAGGGAGCAACCCTTTGTTCATGCAAATTCGCTCTTTCTTTCTGCATATTTATATCCCCAGCCCTTATTTTAAGTAGTAATTTGGCCTGTACCATGGCATAGCCTTGTAGAGCAGTGGGCAAATATCCCAATTGGACCAGATTAAATAAGATTGATTTGTAGCACTTAAAAGTTGCCAGAATATTTTCCTGCTCTCGCGGGCATAAGTTAGGTAGCCTGGCAGGATGCATAGTCCAAATCCTCAGCCAATACCCCATATGAGCCATTCTTATCCTGGCCACACGGTGCATAACCCCACATTCAGCCCTCAGCATGGCAGAAGGAGTCCTACGGGGTGTGCCTAGGGTGGCTCGGAGTATTTTATTTTGTAAAGTTTCTAATGTCTCCAAGGAATTCTGGTTCCCCGCGCCCCAAATCTCAGCCCCATAGATAAGTTGGGAAATCATTTTATCCTTAATCAGCTTGAACAAGGGCCTCATCCTTTCCCCTCCCCTGTTATTCCAGAATTTCAGAAGACCTAAGGTAGTATGACCACCCTTTAATTTTATTGCATCCAAATGAGTAGTCCAGCTACCACCCCGGTTAAACTATACTCCCAAATATTTGTAAGTAGCCACCTGTTCTATATTGTCTTTTTCTATGGTCCATTGGTGGTTTTTATGCTTTTTGGAAAAGACCACCATCTTAGTTTTATCACGGTTTATTACCAGGTGATTTTCATTACAGTATTGGGTTAGTTTGAGTAACTGACATTTCATACCTATCCTTGTGATGGAAAGCATGATCATATCATCCGCATACATAAGTATAGACACAAGCTGACCACAAATCAATGGGGGATGCCCTTCTGGCTCATCTAGCTTGGGGACGATATCATTGACAAATAGGTTAAAAAGCAACAGGGCCAAAATGCACCCCTGCTTTACCCTGTTTACCACCGGGACTTGTCCTGATGTAGCTCCTGACCAGTTTAATCTGACCCTAAGGGCAGTGTCAGTGTACAGCAGTTGGATAAGATACAATAGTTGGGGATCTATATTTAAGTCCCTAAGTTTTTGCCACAGAATGGCCCTATCAATGCCATCAAAGGAGGCTTTTAGATCTACAAATAGGGCATATATTGAACATTTTCTCAGATGGACATATTTGTCAATAATATGCTCCAAAATGAAGCTAAATCTAGCCTGCTCCTCGGTAAGGAGACAATTTTCCTCAACCCAACTTTCCAATCTGCCTAACAGAAACCTAGCAAAAACTTTGGCCATGACATCAATCAGGCTTATCGGTCTGTAGTTAGCTGGATATGCTTTGTCCCCCTTTTTAAAGATAGGAACAATAGTACTCATGTTCCATCCTGCTGGTATGACTCCCTGCTGAATTATAAGATTAAATAGATGAGCAAGCACTGGGGCCCACCAGTGCCTATGGACCTGCAACCAATTGGCCGGTATCCCATCCTCCCCAGGTGCTTTGTTCAAAGATAGGGATCCAAGAAGCTGCTCAACTTCTTCAGCAGTTGCCAGGATCCCAAGGCAGCTGGGAGGGGGAATCAGGGAGGCCGGCTGAGCTTCTCGATATTTGTTATAAATAGTGGCAAAGTATTCTTGCCATAAGGGGCTATCAATCCGAGAGTCCAAACAGGGTAGGTTCCCTCCAAGGCCTCCATTTGCTTGGGCCCAAAAGGTCATGAAGTCTTTGCAAGTTGGAACTGACAGCCTTCTGAATCTTTCCCCATAGCTCCGTCTTATATTTAGATTACTTACTCCGAAGCATAGCCCTGTATCGTGCTTTGAGTGTAACAAACTTGGCTCTATGCCCAGGTAACACCTTGGCATGCCTTGCCGCTTGCCTGGTTGGGCCCTCATTGCCTTACATTCCCCATCAAACCAAGGCATACTGGTCCCCAAAATCTTAGTTCTCCTTTTAGTAACCAAACTGGCACTAATATATCTTGTCAGATCGTGAAAAAGAATAAAACTTGACCCTGAATACGCTTGCATAAACTGGCATTTTTTTTCTTCCAGAATAGGGGACGCAAAAAGGACAAAAGCACGTCCAGCGGTTGAGTTTCCCCATTTGACAACGGCAGACAAAGTGCCTGCAGTGTCACCTGGGGAGTTTCACCTGGGGAGTTTCACCTGCTCTGGGTGAAATACACCCTCTCCGAGCCCTAGTAAGGTTGCCACAGGGAAGTGGTCACTTACGCCGTGGGGCAAGACAGCAAAATCAAGAATATCAGTGAAAATGCTATGAGAGACTGCTATATAATCTATTACGCTCGCTCCCATATGCGAGACAAACATAAAATTGACATAACTGTCTGAATTAAAGCTTCCATTTAGTAGCCTTAAATAATTTTTACATAAGAAGGATAAAAGTTGCAATCCACGTGCATTTAAAACTGAATCCTTGGAGGCTCTGGAGGGATAAAAATTAACTTCCTCTGATTGGTCTAACCCCATAGCGTCAGCCCTTTCTTGGTCTGTACTCCCAGTTCGTGTGTTGAAATCCCCCAGCAACATAATTGGGGTACTGGGAAATTTTACCTCCCAGCATTGAATATTGTCCTCCAGTGTTCGCCAAAAGTTATTTCGTGAGTAGAAATCCAGCGAGGGAGGTAAATAGATATTGACAATAATTAAAGTAACTTGAGGGCCCTTTTTAACCATAATAGCCAACATATTATTGTTATTTGCCAGTTGTTTGGAGTCCAGCCCTTGAGAAGTATTAATCAACACTGCAAGGCTACCAGATGGTCTCCCCCTGTTCCCTGAGCGAATTGCAGGGGCCACGCATGACTGGAATCCAGGCACATCTGGCCCCTTCGGGTCCCTAATCCACATCTCTTGTAAACAAACGATGTCATAATACGCTAAAACCTTGACTTCAGTATTCGTCCAGCTCAAGTACCATCCATTGACATTCCAAGAAAGGGCAGAAAACAAGATGTCTTTCCGCTGTGAGAATGTAGACAGGCTCTGTCATTGCGACTCTAAAGTCCCCGGCAATGCATGAAGTTCTAACAGCCCCTGTGAGGAGTGTAGGAGCATAGAAGCCCTACGGGATTGTTTCTCCTGCCCTTGGTGATGTCCATTAGGACACAATCCTAATGCAGGCACCATGTCGGTGGTGTGTGTGTCCATAGATCCCAAAGTGCTTACTTGTAGTTTGTTACATAGGGAGTGCAGTCGCTGCTGAACTAGCTCTTGTTCCATAACCGGTAGCATATCATACTCAGTGATAAAACCCTCATCTTTATTGTCCTTAGGTGCCGGCATCAGTAAAAAAATCAAATTTACTACATTCCATCTGGACTATAGAATTATTACAATTATACACTGGGGCAGTCGACAGCTGAGATGCCAAGGGCTGAAGAGTCACAATATCTGAGCAAGGTATTCCCCCGCCAGTTTGCTTATGATCTGATTCTTCCATACCAGACAGTGAGACAGGTACCATTTCCTCCACTGGAGCAACCAGTTCTGTTGACGCTCCTTGCTCTGGCCACTGGAGGGAGCCATGAGAATCCCTAAAACTGGTAACATAACATCCAATGTTTCCCAGTCCATGGGTGGCTCAAGGTCATTGGGAGAGGAGCCAGACTCCCGCCTCACGGAACTGTTGGGATCAATTGCTAGACAAGATGGACTGGGAGAAGTAGGCTGGAGAAGAGCACAGGCCAATGTGTTTTCAACTCTCTGGAGGTAAATCCCTGTAACCTTTAAACGACTCCTAACTACCCATAGGTTGGAGGCGATTAATTGAGATGAAAATAACACTTCATACCTCCTGAAACCTGCTGCTGATAAATTGGAGCCGAATTCCTACAGAAAGTTCTCCGGGGCACGTCCAAAGAGGTTCTCTCCTTAATGGGAAGAGCCTCAGAAACTCCCGCCAGCTTCAGCGATGGAATAACATTGCCATACTGAGGAGCAGGCCCCTCACTAAAAAACATAGGGGAAGTAGCTCTATCTACCCACAAATCTCTCTCAGAGAAGCAGAGAGGGACAGTTTTGGTAACAGCATCGCACCTTTCCCGTTGGTCCAAAATAGGGGGAAAAGAGTTAGAAATAGTCTTATTAAATTCTAACCATAGCCCTCCAATCAGAACCTTCATAGAAAAAAGACAGTCATTAAATTGCACTAATCGCTCTTCTAGTTCTTTAAAACGTGTGTCGAGGTCTATTTGTTGCCTGACATTTAGGTCCTCATACAATCTGCTGCGAGATCTCAGTGAAAGCTTAATGTCAGAAATGAAGGGGGTAAGATCGGAGCCATAAACAGTGTCTGGCAGGATGGAAGCCTGGATTTGGCTACCAGAAGGAGGGTCAGTGTTAAAACTGGAAGCAGAACAATCTGAAGAGAGGGCAGGGGAGAAAAATTTAGTTAGTTTAGCCTGAGTGATTCCTGCAGACTTAGGAGCGCATGTATTTTGCTCGGTCTGCTCAATTTCCTTGGCTAAACTAATGCAAGCTTTGGAGGCATAAGATTTCAGCTCCATGCTGGGAAAAAAGATAACCAATAACCAATAACCTTACCCCAACCTATTTACCTTCCGGCTCGCCAGGGGTCAGATTACCCAAGGTCTAATATCCAGCTCCTCCCGAAAACTTGTTGGAGATCCTGTGAGGCATAGGGGCACTCCTTAGCTAGGAAATGCAAGCAGGTACCCAGACTAATAAAATATGTGAACTGAGTAGAGTTAACAATTGATACAATAATGTTAGGGTATTAAAAAAAAAAAAACTTAAAGGCTCTAATACGACAGCCCCGCCAGGAGGACCAAAGAAAAATATACCCCGAATATCAGTTTACATTCTAACCCACAGTAGATCAGGAAGTTCGTCCCTATAGGGAGAAGTAGAACCCTACCTCTTCGTGGGGGGGGGGGGGGGGNNNGGGGGGGGGGGGGGGAGGAGCGGGGGGAGAGGGATCACAGGTGAATTGTCCTGTGGTGCAGCAACACAGCCTTTCCCCTTCTCAGGGGGGATCTTAGCCAGCTTCATCCCTAGTTAGAATAACAAAGTTCTTCCCACTAAAAATATGACCAACAGCCGAAGCCTCGGGACAATTTCACTTTGCAGGAGAGCAGCAATGTGGGGTGCCTGGTTCTCACTGCTGTAACAGGTTCAACTGAGTATCCTTTGACTCTAGGAGAAGCTCAAGTCTGGCAGATCGTTCCTTCCCAAGATACCATGCTGCTTCCACCTCCTTGGCTCCGCTAATGACACCGCCAACAGCTGCTTCACCCTTTGGTGCTGCCCTTCAGCTGCCGCCCTGAGGACGCTGCCCTCAGTGCAGCCCCCTACCAATAAAGGTACCTGGGGGGAGGAGACACAGCAGGATCCAGGTGAGGGTAATCCTCCCTGCAGCTTCTGCTTCCACCAACACTCTCTCCAGAAGGTTTCCCCGCCTCAACACCCACCATCAGATCACTATGCTGGATCTGTTAGTGTCTATTGATTGGACTGCTGTTAAAACTAGGGCTGTAGCGGAATATCGCAGTGGTAGCTATTTCCGGCGGAAACAGTGTTTCCGCAATTAGTGGAACGGCATGGCAGAGGCTTTCATTCCGTGGTTTCATTCCACGGTTCTGCGGTTCCGCTTATTTAATTCCGCAACTTAGTGGAATCGTGGAAACATGACATTTTCACGATTTCCGCAATTCCGCCAGCGCCAAAAAATAGCGGAATAGCGGTTTTCCGCGATTTCTGCAATTTTTCCATGATTTTTCCACAATTCCGCGATTTGCAGAATTCCGGTGGAATTAGCGGAATATCCGCAGAAAAGTCGCAGTGTGGCGCGGGCAGTTCCGAAATGGCGGAACGGAATCGCAGCGCGGTAAAAGCTGCTGCCGCATCAGCCCTAGTTAAAACATCGAAGTAAGTTTGCTGGTCTAGCTACAACTGACCTCCTGTTGTGCGTAGAAGGCAGGAACCAAATGTAGGGGGATGATTGCATATCCTCACTTAGAAGCCATGTCTCATTTTCAGAAGTGAATAAGATACTAAAAAAAAATCCTAAGTTCCACTCAGTCGCAAGTTACTCAAGCACTGCAGGAAATTCTGCTGGTTAGGCATTAGTACTGACAATCTAATTATAGCTGGATGTATTGTGGTAGGGTCCATTTTCAAGAGTGCTTGACCAGCTTACAAGTGTGCTTACACAAAAGCAAGGCTATAACAAGAGTGGAGCTGCAATGAGTAGCACATTTGCTCTTGTGGTTAATACCTTTGGGGGGGGGCGGGCACCCCAGTGGGCATCTGATGGATTACACAGCCACCCTGCCCCATGGGTGCTGGATGCCCCGCAAAAGTGATCTTTCCGGGATGCCCTGGGATTCCAGCTCCTACGTGCACCTATGTGCTCCCTGGGATAACTCACCTGCCTGGCTGCTCCTCCCAACCACTGCTCCTGCTGCTCCTCCCTGGCCACTGCTTCACTCAGACTGAAGGCACTGCACCATAGGGCTGAAACAGCACGCCACCATGGTTGCTGTTTCCGATGGAAAGAACTCTTCCACAATGAGCGGCACGGTGCAATAGAGATTTCATTGCACTACTTTGGTCTGTGATCTTCTGCAATTTCTGTCGGCACTTTCCGACATGTGGTCACAGCGTGAAAGTAGCGGAACAATGTTTCTTCTGATGCTTTCCGAGATTATTCTGACACTTTCTGAGATTATTTCTGACACTTTCCAATAATTCTGATGCCACAAAGCAAAGGGCGCTGAATTAGCAAAATGCCAGTAGAAAAGCCGCGGAAAGTTGCAGGCAATTCTGAAATGGCGGGATGAAGTATCAGCGAGGAAAAAGGAGTTGCCGCTTCAGCCCTAGAAGCTATGTAGACCTCTGTCCCCTACCCCTCATGCTCCCTCTATCATTCTTAGGGTTACCCCCACCCACAGGAGGCAACTTGTAGACACAAACCCAGAGAGGTGACATCCCTAGTCCTTCTCATCCTGCCACCTCTCAATCTCTTCCCCTCTGTCTCTCCACAAACGTTTGGTTTTTCCTCCTCCCACAGTGTCTCCCTGCCCCCCTTTCTCTACCATCAGACAGCTCCCACATGGTTCTGGGCACTGTCCTGGACCTGATATCTGAACTAGTGATCTCCTCCCCTCCCACCATGGGAGTAATTCTGGGCTAAAGATTGCAGGGGTGCTGACCCACACAAGCGCCATCCCATATCTATAGAATTGTTCAGGGAGGAAATTCACAGGGAGTGTCTCCCCCGCATCCTCTGCTATGATTATTACTCCCATGAATGACTGTGAGACCCCTACCTGCAGCTCGCTGCCACCTCCTTCAATAATGTGACTGCTGCCACCTCTACTTCAGTTCTGCTCTGTATCTCTTTCTTCATTAATCAATTAATCAGTCAATTTGCAAACACACTTGCAAAATTGTGAATTTTGAGGACGTCTTTTTCAAGGCCCATTGTAACTTCCTCCACTGTGGTCAATCTTCTCTGACATGTTGGCTGTTTGTTGGTTTATAGTTTGCCCACACTCTACATTTTACATTCTGATTTGTGCTGAATATTTTGCTTTGTTCCCATACATAAATAAAATGCACACAAATAGGAATAACTTATTTTCTTGCAACAGGAAGCAATTTCAAAGTGGAACAACATTACATTGACATTGGACTTGAGTAGGTCCTTCAGAACCAGGGAATTGGTTCTTTGGGAAATTGCTAACAGACGCCTCTAATGGGCTTGTTTTCTTTAGCATTTATCAGAAAACAATATATAGAAAAGGCAACACAACGCCAAGTGGCAGCAGTAAGCACAAATTTACAGTGAGAGGCTAACCCACCTCCCTCCATCTATTACAAAGCAGGAAAATAGACCTTTCTGTCGGGAGCGATTATGCAGGCCATTTTAACAAACAGACATGAAAGCAGTACAATAATGCTACATAATTTAACAAGGAATTAGAAGTGCTCCTTCTGGGTGTACTTTATAATTATTTTAATTTTGAGCCTCATCAGCACATTTCCACACATCCTGAATTATAGTCACTCTATAAAAGTGTTATGCTTCGTCCTGCAAGCTGTTTCTCTGACCATGTTTGGGGGGAAAGGGAGGACAGAAATTATTAATGAAATTCTTTAATGCAACAAATCACCCAGCCAATCAATCAAATATGAACTCCTCATAGGAGAAGAACCTGGCCATAATTTCCCCTGCTTTCACTAATCATCAGAACCATTTTCAGTTGTAACTTATGGGAAACTCAAAATGTACCCCCAATAACACCAGCACCTGAAAGATTTACAGTCAGAAAACAAAAGGTGTGCTATAGCTCAGTCATTATATTAAAGAATCAGCTCTGTTTTCTTGGCTGTTAAACTTATCATTCCAGACCCAAGGACCCTGTCTTACTGTGGAGCTGCAAAGGTCTATGTACACCTGTTGTAGCCTGTAAATAATTAATAATTGAAATAAAGAACATGAATACATCATTAGCAGCTATCGAGTGTTTACAGTGATACCATGAGCTAGTAGGCCACAGGTCTAGTTGCACTGATTTTAATTGCAAGTTTTCCATCAGTGGGGTCAATCCCATGCCCCGAGGATCCTGCGCATGAGTGCACCCACACAGAAACTGCGCGCACCTCCACTACAGACACATTGTTCCGCGTGTAAACTGTGCACACGCGCACGTAGGGGTGCATGCAGGATCTGCGGGACATGGGATTGGCCCCGTTGGCTACTAGCCAGCGTGGCACCATGCTGCCTAGCCCATTTGACTGTTGGCATACCACACTAGACATAGAGCTGATTGATAGTGCATGTATGGGACACAACGATGCTCTAATGGACTTTAGCCTCTCACCTAAACCTGAAATAAGTACTCACAAAAATGGATAAGACTGGTGAATTTCTGGTACCTGACTGGATCCACCACCTTTGGTACTAATTGGTACCCAATGTCCCCATTTTCTGACTTCTGTCTTCTGAATACCGACGTCCAGTACCAATATTTTGAGTTTCCATCCTGCTTTTGCTATTTTCTTGAACCAATTTATCAATAGATAATTGGTAAATCAGTATTGATAATTACCGATTACATATTTTGAGAGGGTAATCAGGTACCTGATCAGCATCCAGGTACCCCACTGGGTACCTGATATGGTGCCCCAAATTGAAGATATTATCCGTGGGTAATAAATTAGATATTCAATTCAGCTCTATTCTCGCCCAATCAGCACGACAGTGAGGTTCGATCATCTGCAAGGCTGCCCCTTTTCTGTATTTATCAGTTATTTATTACAAACTACCCATGGCTGTAGCCGCCAAGTGACATTTGCATAATTAAAAATAATATATTGTCCTAATATAGGGGACAAATGCTTGATGTTGTAGCTAGTGCTGAAACTCGATTATTGGATTCTCAATATTCTCAGCGAGAATCAAGGTTCTTGGCTTGTTCTTGCAAACGAGAATGAGCCAAGAAAATGCCTGGCTTCTCACTGAGAATAGCAAGAATCTTGAGACAGCCCCTCCCACCCCCACACTTGAGAAACAACAAAAGAGGGCCTTTAACGTCCTCACTGTTTCCCCTCCCTCATCATGTACTTACCTGGTAGCTCCAGCTGCTAGGTCTTTTTCTGCTCTGCTTAGGGGTGTGCGAACGTGGTTTGGGAGTTCAAAGTTTGGACCGAACTTGGTCCGAATGGCTGAACCGAACCCAAACTGACTGAACCGAACTCGATACGAACTCGAAAGCGACCAAAGAGTTCAGTATTGTTCGGATGAGTTCGGTTGAGTTCGGGTTTCAAAAATCTGAGCGGAGGGGGAGGGCTGCTGAGGAGCAGACTTCTTGGCACCATGAGTGGAGAGGCTTGGAGTAGCAGCCAGCCTGCCCAATCACCATCCCTTTTTTCCTCAGACCACTAGCTTCGCAGTCTGCGATTGGACATGAGGGACATGGGGCTAGGCTGCACAGAGCCAATGGGCCTCCTCCTGAGCTAGCCACTGTTCCTGACAGCAGGTGTTTTCAGAAGTCTCCCTCTCCCAGCAGTTTGTGTTCCTTCCTATTCCTACTCCATTGCCATCCTCCTCCTGTTTCACCCATCACACACATTTACCTCCCTAGTTTCATTTATTTAGATTTGATTAGATAGATTTAGGTGTTATTTTTATTTTTTAACCTTCCCTGTGTTCTTTCTCCCTATCCTCCATTTAATCCTCCCCTCCTCCTCCCTCTCCGATTCTCTTCCCTTGTTTTTGGATTTATTTAGAGTAGGATTAGATTGATCTAGGTTTCATTTTAGTTTTGTACCCCTCTCTGTGTTGTTTGTTGTGAGCTGTCTGTGTTTCCCCCGCATCCCTGTGTAATATTGTATATATATACAGATAGATATTAGATAGTTACTATAGATACATAGTTGTAGGAGTTAGCTTAGTTATAGAGATAGATAGAGATAGTGTCCGTGTGTAGTAGTTATTCAGTTTTAATATTTTAGAGCGTTTGTAGGACGAGGCCTTTGTAGATATAACAGTCCATTTAGTTCCATAGATTTTAGAATAGTTAATAGTAGTTAGAGTTCATGTGTGTATATATATATATATGCACACATATATATATTTTTATATATATATAATTTATATATATATTTATATATATATAAAAATAAAATTTACAAGTGCATTCCTTGGGTTGGAAGACATGGAGAAGAAGCAGGAGAGGCTGGTCTCTGCCCATAAGGTGGGCAATGGGGCATGTGGCAGAGGTGGTAGAAGTTGTGCCAACGGAGTGGCAGCAGGCAGAAGCCAGAGCCCATTACCACACCCCAAACTCCACAGGTCAGATTTTGGGTGACAGGCTTCCGAGGCTCCCAGCAGTGGCACTAACTGGGGTGTGTTTTGGTGGCACCTCCTGCCAGCGTCCTTCACTGCCACGCAGGGCACTGGAAGTCCTGCAGTCCAGGAGGCTGTAGCTGCAGGAGTAGGTGCAGGTGCTTCAGGGGCAGGGTCCGAAGTTCACCATGGGTCATCATCATCCCCCATAGTTGAGGCAATCCCCAGCAGTCCAGGGCTGGTGGATCCCACCCTGACTGCTAGAGGCAGGGCCCGATTCCTGGACAATGGCAGCAGGGAGAGGAGCAGCAGCAGCAGCAGCAGCAGCAGCAACAGCTATAGGGGGCATAGGGAAAGTGGCAACTGCATGGTGGGCAGTCCAGCAGCCTGAGGGTCCCAGTACTACCCTTCGTGGGACATTACTGTGATTGGGGACAGCGAGGCAGACACTAGTCCCGCGGAGGAGATGTCTGGAGCTGAGGCGATGGCTGTCCCTCTGAGAGCTGTGTCGCCACAATGTTCTACCCCTTCCAGCAGTGCTGTCAGCAGTGCGTCACCCGGTGTGGACCAGAAGGCAGGAGCCAGTGTGGGCCAGAAGGCACCACCTCCGATGTTCCAGGCTGGACCTCTTCCTCCTCCACCTTCACCTTCCTCATCTTCATTTTTCTTTTTTTTGCTCCCCACCATTTCACCACCTAACCAAACCACACAGTCACAACACACACACACACACAAGCTCACAACTAATTTTTCACACTTTTCACACAACCCAGACAGACACCACAAGAACACACGCAATTTAAATACCGTTTCTGGTTTCCAGTTTTTGGCACGATCACAGGACCAAATTATATCGATATCGATAAGGAAAATAAAATCTTTGAAATTGGCATCAGTATTGATATCGACAATAACGAAAACGACATTGCACAGTCTTTGCCAGCCTATCTGAGTGCTCTGCCAAGGTCCCAGTCCGCCTTCCTGCCTCCCATGCCACGCTGCTTGTCTGCCCACCCAGGTTGCAAAGCTCAAAGCCTGCCTCAGTCTGCCTTCTGCTCATGCCATGCTGCCTGTCTGCCTGCCCTGTGGGCAAAGATCGAACCCTGCCCCAGCCTGCCTACCTGTCATACCAAGGTGGCTGTCTGTCTGCCCTGGCAACCATGGGTTATGTGCTCCAATGGCCTGGTAATCCCACTGCTGCTGTCTACTGGTCTATGGGTGCTCTGCCCTGGCAAATCCAAATGTGCCCAAGCAATCCTGCTGCTGCCATCTGCTGCTGTATGGAAGCTCTTCCCTGGTAAATCCTACCACCTGGCTCCATGGGTTCTGCACACTGGCAAATCCTACTACTGCTGTCTGCTGTGCCACGGGTATTGTGCCCTGCCAATGCCACCTCTGCTGTGGCAGGTTCTGTGGTAACAGGTTCTGCTACCGGGCAATCCAATGTCTGCTGCTGCTGCCAATGCCACCTCTGCTGTGCCACGGGTTCTGAGACTGGGCAATCCAATGTCTGCTACTGGGTGTCCACGTGATTTACCACCGGGCAAGGCTTGACCAATTGGCAGTAGAGCTTCTTGAATTCTGTTGAGTATGAGCCAAGCCTGCAACTCCAGCCCCAATGCCCAGCCAAGCGGGGGTGCTGCCAGCCACCAAACCCTGGCTGGGCCTCTGCTGCTGCTTCACCCATGCCAGCCAGCCTGCAAGCTCCTCTTGGCTATTTCCTCACCTGCCTCAGTGATGGTGCTGGATACCTCCTCTAAGTCCAAATAGCTGTCTGTGTCCAACAGGAGTAGAGCCGGCTGTCCCTGGGTCATGCTGTAAGTGAATAAGGACCCTCCACTTGCGAGCTGTCATTCCACTTCATCCAGAAGCTGCCACTCCTGTCCCACAACTCACCGTCAGGGTTCTGGGACTGTCATTCCACTCACAGAGAGCTGTCATTCCACTGCATCAAGTAACAGCCACTCCAGTTCCAGGACCCACCATCAGGGTTCTGGGGCCAAGTTCCAGGCAGGGAGGGCTGTCTATCCACGTCATCCAGAACCTGCCACTCCAGCCCAGGATCCACCATCAGGGTTCTGGGGACATCATTCCGCTCACAGGGAACTGTCATCCTACTGTATCAAGAAGCAGCCACTCCAGCCCCAGGACCCACCGTCAGGGTTCTGGGGCCTACATTACAGGCACGAGGGGCTGTCCATGCACATCATCAGCTGGTGCAGAATGCGGCGGCTCGTCTTCTTACGGGGACGGGTCGCCGGGAGCACATTACACCGGTGCTCCGAGCTCTGCACTGGCTGCCGATAGTGTGCCGGGCCAAGTTCAAGGTCCTAGTGATGATCTA
>QEPC01011901.1:2202305-2218424 GCA_003113815.1 Sphenodon punctatus | reverse complement strand
TGTTTGCATAATCCTCCGGGTACCTGATGTGTTCTGCAAAAAATTCAGGTATTACCCATGAGTACGAAATGAAGTACCACTTTCAGCTCTAGCTGACGCGCCGCATCTGCTAATGGAATGTCTGCATGACAGGCTTTGTCTGATGAGAAGCACATAATATTGTGTTTTTCTTCAAACAACAACAAAAGCATTCTGGGGGTCTTCTTTCTACACAAATACAAAGGACAAAGTTTAAATAGCACTTTCCTGCACCAGGCCACAGCAAAAGCTCATTGTAAGAAAAAAACAAACAAAACAACAACAGTATTTTGGCAGTGTGGCACATTTTTAATAGCTTCATTATTGCAAAGCAAGAGTAAATATGCCCAGTGCAAGGCTCCCAGTTGGCATTTCAACACAAACCTCAAAACATTTTAGCAACATGTGGAGTAATGTGGGGGGAGCTGTCTTTTTGAATACCAAGCCATGGATAACTTTTATAGGCGGCTCTGCTTTCAGCAATTAGCTATTTTCTTGGCACACCTTCAGCTCTTATCACGTTCCCAAATGCAGATGCTATTTGTTTCTCTTCCTGGCTCTGAGAACCTAACGACACCACCAAATCATTTGCCATGCTGTTTCCCCTTAAACATTGAAATAGAGCCTGTGGGCTTGATTCATACCCCCACCCCCCAAAATGCAGAGGCGGGGGGGGGGAAATGAAACTTGCTGCCAAGAGTTTCTTCAGGGAAGGCAGATTTAAATTATAACAAAGCTCCAAAGGAACCCTGTTGGTGGCAGATCACTTGTGAGAGGCATTGACAACAGCTTGAGAAAAGAACTGATACTACTTAAAAATGATTTCAAGGATCTAGGAGGAGAACTGGAAATAATCTCTTTAGTAACGCTTCCATTGCCAAACACAGATTACGACCTTGGCCTGATGAACAAATATCAATAGGGCAATTCAGCTTGTAGCAATGATCTAGGCCTAGCTGTCCCAGATCAGAATGTTCACACAACATTTCATTTTCTGGAACATGAGAGACAAAGTCCTGTGTAGTGTTATTCTGAAGGAAATGAACCCCAGGATATGCAGGTTTTTTGTTCATGCATGTAGAACAAAAAACTGCGATATCCTGTGGGATAACACAACACAGGACTCGGTTTACTGCACCTTCATTTATTTATTTATTCAATATTTTTCTACTCTCCTGCTCACATAAACTTGGGAGTTATTTGCTCCAAAGGAGGATATTCACATTGTCCTAAAAAACATGATGCCCTGCACCAAGGCCTATTTGCTCCTGGAAAATATATTAAAATGAAAGTGACCTTAGAAAGGAGAACAATTAATATTTAAAATATGTTGCCCACTGACCAGCTCTCCAATAGGGCCAAGAGAATAATCTGAGATAAATGAAGCTTTGACTGAGGTAATGAGATATTTATTTTATTCATTACATTTTTACCCAACATCCTCCCACACAATGGCGGCTCAGAGCAGCAACAACATATAAAAATACAATAAAATACATAAAACAAAGTATTATAATATTAAAATTACTAAAAAGGCTAAATGCTAAGGCAATAAAAATACTCTCCTAACCCACTACCCCCCCTTTTCCTGAAGACCCAGCGGAACAACCAGGTCTTACATGATCTTTGGAAAGAGTGGAGGTCCGGGGATAAATGGGCCTCCATCGGAAGGGAGTTCCACAGCCTAGGTGTGGCCACCGAGAACACCCTCCCCACCGTTGCCACCCGGAATACCTGGGAGACCTCGAGTTGGTCGTCCCGGCTGACCGCAGGGGCCGCAGTGGTACATGGAAGGACAGGTGGTCTTTCAGATAGGTGGGGCCCAGACCATTTAAGGCCTGTCTCTTATACACATCTAGATGTGTATAAGAGACAGGACCTGAGCTGCCATGAGGCGGGAGGGGGTGTTTATAAATGATGGTATAAATAAATAATTAAATAAATAAATAAATAAATTTCAACTTCCAACTTCTATTTATTTTATTATCTTTCCATCCTGGAAAGTCATCTTCTGATCCCAGAAGTCAACGTCTGGTCCCAGAAAATTGACTTCTGGTCCCAATACATTTTTTAAAAATTTCCATTCCAATTTTCCAACCTGATATACTGATTGGTAATCAGAAAATCGGTACTGCAAGTTACCCACTTTTCGCATTTCTGGGTACCTAATCGGTGTTTGCATAATCCTCCGGGTACCTGATGTGTTCTGCAAAAAATTCAGGTATTACCCATGAGTACGAAATGAAGTACCACTTTCAGCTCTAGCTGATGCGCCGCATCTGCTAATGGAATGTCTGCATGACAGGCTTTGTCTGATGAGAAGCACATAATATTGTGTTTTTCTTCAAACAACAACAAAAGCATTCTGGGGGTCTTCTTTCTACACAAATACAAAGGACAAAGTTTAAATAGCACTTTCCTGCACCAGGCCACAGCAAAAGCTCATTGTAAGAAAAAAACAAACAAAACAACAACAGTATTTTGGCAGTGTGGCACATTTTTAATAGCTTCATTATTGCAAAGCAAGAGTAAATATGCCCAGTGCAAGGCTCCCAGTTGGCATTTCAACACAAACCTCAAAACATTTTAGCAACATGTGGAGTAATGCGGGGGGAGCTGTCTTTTTGAATACCAAGCCATGGATAACTTTTATAGGCGGCTCTGCTTTCAGCAATTAGCTATTTTCTTGGCACACCTTCAGCTCTTATCACGTTCCCAAATGCAGATGCTATTTGTTTCTCTTCCTGGCTCTGAGAACCTAACGACACCACCAAATCATTTGCCATGCTGTTTCCCCTTAAACATTGAAATAGAGCCTGTGGGCTTGATTCATACCCCCACCCCCCAAAATGCAGAGGCGGGGGGGGGGGGAAATGAAACTTGCTGCCAAGAGTTTCTTCAGGGAAGGCAGATTTAAATTATAACAAAGCTCCAAAGGAACCCTGTTGGTGGCAGATCACTTGTGAGAGGCATTGACAACAGCTTGAGAAAAGAACTGATACTACTTAAAAATGATTTCAAGGATCTAGGAGGAGAACTGGAAATAATCTCTTTAGTAACGCTTCCATTGCCAAACACAGATTACGACCTTGGCCTGATGAACAAATATCAATAGGGCAATTCAGCTTGTAGCAATGATCTAGGCCTAGCTGTCCCAGATCAGAATGTTCACACAACATTTCATTTTCTGGAACATGAGAGACAAAGTCCTGTGTAGTGTTATTCTGAAGGAAATGAACCCCAGGATATGCAGGTTTTTTGTTCATGCATGTAGAACAAAAAACTGCGATATCCTGTGGGATAACACAACACAGGACTCGGTTTACTGCACCTTCATTTATTTATTTATTCAATATTTTTCTACTCTCCTGCTCACATAAACTTGGGAGTTATTTGCTCCAAAGGAGGATATTCACATTGTCCTAAAAAACATGATGCCCTGCACCAAGGCCTATTTGCTCCTGGAAAATATATTAAAATGAAAGTGACCTTAGAAAGGAGAACAATTAATATTTAAAATATGTTGCCCACTGACCAGCTCTCCAATAGGGCCAAGAGAATAATCTGAGATAAATGAAGCTTTGACTGAGGTAATGAGATATTTATTTTATTCATTACATTTTTACCCAACATCCTCCCACACAATGGCGGCTCAGAGCAGCAACAACATATAAAAATACAATAAAATACATAAAACAAAGTATTATAATATTAAAATTACTAAAAAGGCTAAATGCTAAGGCAATAAAAATACTCTCCTAACCCACTACCCCCCCTTTTCCTGAAGACCCAGCGGAACAACCAGGTCTTACATGATCTTTGGAAAGAGTGGAGGTCCGGGGATAAATGGGCCTCCATCGGAAGGGAGTTCCACAGCCTAGGTGTGGCCACCGAGAACACCCTCCCCACCGTTGCCACCCGGAATACCTGGGAGACCTCGAGTTGGTCGTCCCGGCTGACCGCAGGGGCCACAAAATGACCCAGGGCCTGAGGCGGTCTCGCAGATAAGCAGGTCCCAAGCCGTTTAGGGCTTTAAAGGTCATTGCCAACACTTTGAATTGGGCCCGATAGACTATAGGCAGCCAGTTCAGAGAACAGAGCACAGATGTAATGTGCTCACGGTGACCCTTCCCCGTTAGGAGATGAGCCGCCACATTCTGCACCAGCTGCAAGCTCCAAACCATCTTCAAAGGTAGCCCCACGTAGAGTGAGTTAGAGTAGTTCAATTGAGAGGTAATGAAACCATGGATGATGGTTGCCAGGTCCGAGTTGGAAACATACAGCCGAAGCCGTCACATCAGATGTAATTGACGAAATGCTCCCCTCGCCATAGTCTCCACCTGACAATCCAGGCAGAGTTGTTGGTCAAGGAGCACCCCCAAACTACAGACCTGGGTGGCCAGAGGGAGGAAGACCCCACCAATAATGGGAGCCACCACCACCCCGGCCCTACCAACCAGCATCACCTTCATCTTATCGGGATTCAGCCTCAGTCGATTCGCCCTCATCTAGTCCCCCACAGCTGCCAAATACCAGGTAAGCACCGAGACTGCTGGACCTGGAACTTCAGAAAAGAGAGGTAAAGTTGCGTATCATCGGCGTACTGATGACATCATATGCCAAACTATCTCATGACCTCCCCCAAGGGTTGCATATACACATTGAACAGGAGAGGGGACANTGTTTGCATAATCCTCCGGGTACCTGATGTGTTCTGCAAAAAATTCAGGTATTACCCATGAGTACGAAATGAAGTACCACTTTCAGCTCTAGCTGACGCGCCGCATCTGCTAATGGAATGTCTGCATGACAGGCTTTGTCTGATGAGAAGCACATAATATTGTGTTTTTCTTCAAACAACAACAAAAGCATTCTGGGGGTCTTCTTTCTACACAAATACAAAGGACAAAGTTTAAATAGCACTTTCCTGCACCAGGCCACAGCAAAAGCTCATTGTAAGAAAAAAACAAACAAAACAACAACAGTATTTTGGCAGTGTGGCACATTTTTAATAGCTTCATTATTGCAAAGCAAGAGTAAATATGCCCAGTGCAAGGCTCCCAGTTGGCATTTCAACACAAACCTCAAAACATTTTAGCAACATGTGGAGTAATGTGGGGGGAGCTGTCTTTTTGAATACCAAGCCATGGATAACTTTTATAGGCGGCTCTGCTTTCAGCAATTAGCTATTTTCTTGGCACACCTTCAGCTCTTATCACGTTCCCAAATGCAGATGCTATTTGTTTCTCTTCCTGGCTCTGAGAACCTAACGACACCACCAAATCATTTGCCATGCTGTTTCCCCTTAAACATTGAAATAGAGCCTGTGGGCTTGATTCATACCCCCACCCCCCAAAATGCAGAGGCGGGGGGGGGGAAATGAAACTTGCTGCCAAGAGTTTCTTCAGGGAAGGCAGATTTAAATTATAACAAAGCTCCAAAGGAACCCTGTTGGTGGCAGATCACTTGTGAGAGGCATTGACAACAGCTTGAGAAAAGAACTGATACTACTTAAAAATGATTTCAAGGATCTAGGAGGAGAACTGGAAATAATCTCTTTAGTAACGCTTCCATTGCCAAACACAGATTACGACCTTGGCCTGATGAACAAATATCAATAGGGCAATTCAGCTTGTAGCAATGATCTAGGCCTAGCTGTCCCAGATCAGAATGTTCACACAACATTTCATTTTCTGGAACATGAGAGACAAAGTCCTGTGTAGTGTTATTCTGAAGGAAATGAACCCCAGGATATGCAGGTTTTTTGTTCATGCATGTAGAACAAAAAACTGCGATATCCTGTGGGATAACACAACACAGGACTCGGTTTACTGCACCTTCATTTATTTATTTATTCAATATTTTTCTACTCTCCTGCTCACATAAACTTGGGAGTTATTTGCTCCAAAGGAGGATATTCACATTGTCCTAAAAAACATGATGCCCTGCACCAAGGCCTATTTGCTCCTGGAAAATATATTAAAATGAAAGTGACCTTAGAAAGGAGAACAATTAATATTTAAAATATGTTGCCCACTGACCAGCTCTCCAATAGGGCCAAGAGAATAATCTGAGATAAATGAAGCTTTGACTGAGGTAATGAGATATTTATTTTATTCATTACATTTTTACCCAACATCCTCCCACACAATGGCGGCTCAGAGCAGCAACAACATATAAAAATACAATAAAATACATAAAACAAAGTATTATAATATTAAAATTACTAAAAAGGCTAAATGCTAAGGCAATAAAAATACTCTCCTAACCCACTACCCCCCCTTTTCCTGAAGACCCAGCGGAACAACCAGGTCTTACATGATCTTTGGAAAGAGTGGAGGTCCGGGGATAAATGGGCCTCCATCGGAAGGGAGTTCCACAGCCTAGGTGTGGCCACCGAGAACACCCTCCCCACCGTTGCCACCCGGAATACCTGGGAGACCTCGAGTTGGTCGTCCCGGCTGACCGCAGGGGCCACAAAATGACCCAGGGCCTGAGGCGGTCTCGCAGATAAGCAGGTCCCAAGCCGTTTAGGGCTTTAAAGGTCATTGCCAACACTTTGAATTGGGCCCGATAGACTATAGGCAGCCAGTTCAGAGAACAGAGCACAGTTGTAATGTGCTCACGGTGACCCTTCCCCGTTAGGAGATGAGCCGCCACATTCTGCACCAGCTGCAAGCTCCAAACCATCTTCAAAGGTAGCCCCACGTAGAGTGAGTTAGAGTAGTTCAATTGAGAGGTAATGAAACCATGGATGATGGTTGCCAGGTCCGAGTTGGAAACATACAGCCGAAGCCGTCACATCAGATGTAATTGACTAAATGCTCCCCTCGCCATAGTCTCCACCTGACAATCCAGGCAGAGTTGTTGGTCAAGGAGCACCCCCAAACTACAGACCTGGGTGGCCAGAGGGAGGAAGACCCCACCAATAATGGGAGCCACCACCACCCCGGCCCTACCAACCAGCATCACCTTCATCTTATCGGGATTCAGCCTCAGTCGATTCGCCCTCATCTAGTCCCCCACAGCTGCCAAATACCAGGTAAGCACCGAGACTGCTGGACCTGGAACTTCAGAAAAGAGAGGTAAAGTTGCGTATCATCGGCGTACTGATGACATCATATGCCAAACTATCTCATGACCTCCCCCAAGGGTTGCATATACACATTGAACAGGAGAGGGGACAGAACAGAACCCTGCGGGACTCCATATCTGAGGTCCCGGGGAGAAGATGTATATTTCCCGAGGACCACCCATTGAGTTCTCCCTGCCATGAATGAGCGGAACCATTCAAGAACAATCCTACTCACCCCGGCCCGGTCGTGCAGCCTTGTCACCAACATCTCATGATCAACGGTATTAAACACCACTGACAGATCCAACAAGATCAAAATAGATGATCTGCCCTGATCTAATTCATGGCATAGGTCATCGATCAAGGCCACAACTACAGTCTCGGTGCCAAACCCCAGATGAAAGCTGGACTGTGAGGGATCAAGAAAACTGACCCGGTCCAGATGCCCCTGTAACTTCCGGGCCACCACCCGTTCAATAACCTTCCCTAAAAAGGGAAGGTTAGAGACTGGCCAATAGCTGGCCGGGGAGTCAACACTCTAGGATGGTTTCTTGAGCAGAGGCCGCTCCACCGCCTCCTTGAGGTGGCTCGGCACCCTGCCCTCCCTAAGGGAAGCATTGACCACCCCCACCAGCAATGGCCCTAATGTCTCCTGACTAGCCTTCACCAGCCAGGATGGGCATGGATCTAATTCACAACAGGTGGCCCACACTGTCCCAAGGACCTCCGCCGCGTCATTGGGCGACACCAACTGAAACTGATCCCAGAAATACTGACATGATGGGGCTTCCACTACCTCTAGTTCATTACCTGTCACAACTGCAGCATCGAGGTCGTGATGAATCTGAGCAATTTTATCTGCAAAAAAGTCAGCAAACATGTCACAGCGGGTACTGGAAGATTCCAGTTCCAGGCAGAGAGAAGCCGGACTAACTAGCCACTGCACCACCCGGAAAAGCTCAGCTGGATGTAACTTTGAAGGCCAAATGAGGGTATCAAAGAATTCTTTCTTTGCTGCCTAATTTCGTTTCCACCTTTTTCTTTGTCCCTTTGACTATTGTGTATGTCTGTATGTTTATGTTTTATATTGTTATTTGTTTTTAATATTTTTGACTATGGCGAAAGCTGGAGTCTATTAAATTATTACTTACTCTTTGCTGCCTGCACCACCACAGCATACGCTCTTAAACGAGCTTTATGCCGCAATCGGTCGGCTTCAACGCGAGTCTGACACCACTGTCACTCCAACCGTTGTCCAGCTTGCTTCATCCAGCACAGGTCCGTGAACCATGGTGAACCGTGAACCGGAAGCGGAAGCCTAGGGGCCGTTCAGTCAATGGCCTCAGTCAAATAGCTGTTCCAAAAAGCAATGAGGCCATTGAGCGAACGGTCATCGAGATCAGGAGGAAATTCTCCTAGAGCATACCGGAACCTTTCTGGTTTCATAAGACTCTGGGGGTGGATCCAATGAACCGGTCCTAGACCTTTCCGGGGGCTGACATGCGCCAGGAGCCTAGTCTGGAGGAGGTAATGATCCACCCATGACAGGGGTAAAGTTGTCACATCCCCCACCACCGGATCCCCTGCCTCAAGGCCTATCATATGATAGTCTAGTACAGTAGGTAGATATAATTAGGACCATTTTATAGATGTGTAAACTGGGTCACAAGGAGGCCAATTGGTTTATTCAAGATCACACAATAAGCGTTTATTCAGTTATGCATGTGCCCAACTGAGTTACTCTGAATGAAGTCAAATGAGATTATCCAAGTGCTTAATATTAGGCATGTGCTTAAAGAAATTGATGGACTGAAGCTTCAGCCAGTGACTGGTATGGAACTCAGGAGTTTTAATTTCCACTCCGATGCTCTGTCACTTACACTATTCATCTGACTGAGGGACTTTTGAAAAACATTAGTGATTCAGTACCATAGCATAAAAGCAATGCTGTTGTGTTGTGTTTTATTTATGTATTTATTTATTAACATTTTTACCCCACCCTTCCCCCAAAGGCTCAGGGCAGATTACAAAAAAAAAAAAGAAACATAAAATACATTACAAATATTAAAATACAACTTACTAAAAGAAACCTACCCGCACCAACCCAAGCCTCCCAGCAACCACCCACCTAATCCCTACCCCCAATTTCTTTCTGTCATGGATGCAGTGTGTGATCTTAAACAAGGCATATACATCTCCGTGTCCTAGTCATCCAATAACGTAGAAGAGAGCTGGATCAAGTACCCACAAGGACAGGCATCCCCATCAGATTTGTGGTTTTTGACTCAACCCAGTAACATCAGGTAGTAATTGGTACCCGATGAGTACCCAGCAAGCTACTGATTTCCCCACTTCTCTTCCTGATTTTTTCCAAGCTTCGGTATTGACCTACCCTTTATTAATTGGCAAAATGGGAAATCAGTGGCCCTTTTTACACGAGATGATCCCACATGTAAATGTGGAGGTGCTTGGGTGTGTGCTCCTGCAACCCACGCACCCCCCTCCCCATGCACAGAGCAAATGGTAACAAAACAGGGTGCTCCAGCAGGGGGATGTGGGTGGGGGTGGGAATGAGTGTGCGCCATTGGAGCCAATGCAGTGCTGAAACCTGTATTTCTCTTGTGTCCTCTGAAATTTGCATATCTGGCCACCTTGTCTAGGACTCCCCAGGCCAATAGCATCCCCAGTAAAGAGGGGGTCATAGAAACCCTACGTGAGGTTTCCAGGAGGAAAATGGAGGGGGAACCCCACTCCTGCCAAAGCACTGCAACTCTTTGTGCTGGTCCCTGCTCTAGTCACCATAGGGTGGCCAGATATGCAATTTTTAGAGGACACGTATGAAAAATACAGGTTGCAGGGTTGCTTTGGAGCCAATGCAACCCTGCAACCTGTATTTCTCATATGTGTCCTCTAAAATTTGCATATCTGGCCACCCTAGAGTGTCCTCACCCACCTGGGTGTGCGCACCAAACAGCTAATTAGGGGTGCTCCTCCAGGACCTCCAATCAGTTGTTTAGCGGACAGGGGTGAGCATGCTTCACTGGGCCTGATTCTTTTCCCTCGCCTCACAGCAGATGGAAGGGCACACTAGATTATCTTAGATTAGAGTAGCTGGTCAAGCCTTTGTCCAGGCTGCATTGCTGGCCTTCTCTGGATGAACATGTCCTGTAGTAGTTGGCTGCCCTCCCCAAGGTGGAAGTGGGTGAACATGTGGTTGCCACTGGATTGATGAGCAGGTGACCCGTGGGCTACTGCGGGCTACTGTCTTGTACGTTTTCAGCCATTGGCTTGTAGCCACTGCACTATAAGTCCCCAATTACTCACTTATCTAGCTTCCAAATATGTTGTAAGGGTTATTTAATAAGTATCTGTAAATCACGTTGAGATTTCCAAAGGACAGTGATGCAAGTATATAGGATCATGACTGTGCCATAACTTCCTTCGGTTTTGTATTGTAAGGTCATTGTAATGTCCAATGCTCGCTAACTCATGTCAACAGGAAACTCCAAAACTGAATCTTTTGAACCTAAGATTCAAAACTGAATAATAGGTTAGGTTCAAAAGCTAACCTACTCTGCTTAGCCATGAACATGTAATGCCCCCTCGGCTACCCACTATCTCTGACCCTCCTGGGAAGGGGTCCAAGGATTAGGGCGCCTGGGTTCAAGGGCTCGTTTTCTTAAGAGTTTCTTTGGTGCCGAATGGCAGTGCCTCCACCTGGGGTGCAGACAGAGCTATGGTGTCCCTGCAGAGGAAAAAGGGGTGGGCTAGTTCCCCTTCTGCACAACCCAGGGCCCAGTGGTGGGAATGCATAATACCAGCTCAGAGAAAATCCCCCCTGCCCCCCATTTGAGACATGCACGCATGAAGCAGGTTACCAAGATGAGCAAACAGGTTTATTATAACGTAAGATAAGCATAGTAAGGCAGTGATTATTTATCTCAATTACTGGTCCCTGAACAGACTCTCTGGGCCTCAACCCTCCCCTACAACACTATGCTGGGCTAGTCAGAGTATAAGTTGAGGCCACCAAAGAGCATCTGGCCAAGGCACAATCTAGCTGGATCTTGAGGTAGGGCAACCCTTCAGGCTGAGGGGCTCCTCCTTCC
Organism: Sphenodon punctatus; assembly: GCA_003113815.1. Classification (NCBI taxonomy): domain Eukaryota; kingdom Metazoa; phylum Chordata; class Lepidosauria; order Sphenodontia; family Sphenodontidae; genus Sphenodon; species Sphenodon punctatus. The sequence goes on along the minus strand of QEPC01011901.1, from coordinate 2,207,222 downwards.
TGGTCTGGTTTAAGCTGGACTGGGCTGCCCAAATGGATACTCCCTCTATTAGCCGTCCTGCCAGCCGACCGACCTCGCTGTCTTCCCCCGCTGGCCATCCTGCCAGCCGACCTCCCACGCCATCCCTCTGGTACCTGGGGTTTGGAATCCTCAGCACTCTGTCCTCCCCTCTGGTCCCCGTTAGCTGATTTGCTAACCGAGTATCCTTTCCCTCTCAGCTCCTGTCAGTCTTCTTCCCCTGAATCCTCCTCACTTCCCTCACTCCTCTCTCCTTCCCTCCCTTTTTCTCTCCCCCTATTGGCTCTCAGATTTTCCTACCCCCCTCCCCCTCTGGCAGAATAGTTAGAGCCCTGGTAACAGTTCTAGATTTCCCTCCACCTGGCTGTCAGATTGTGTTAATCACTACCTGGTGTCCTGCACTAGTTCTCCTGTACTTTGCAAACCCCCTGCACATAGCTCAGTTGCGCTCTACTGCCCCCCCCCCCCAGTGGCTGTCTCACTGTAAGTACACCCTTGGTAGTCCCCAAAGGGGATGGGGGGTTGGCTACAAACAGAATGACTGAAAAGTTTTGCAAAGGGTGGCTGGATATTACTGGATGAATCTCCTATTGCGCTAGGCAGGTCCTGACATTGGCAATATTCCACAAAGGCCTTTTTTACACAGACAGGGTAATGGGTGTTTCGGCACAGCAGGTGTAGATGGGTGTGTGCCTGTTTACATAGACATCCACCCACCTACACCTACCCACACCCACCTACACCCACGGAGCATCCTCCATTCTGTCGGAGGGCTCCGTGGGTGGAGGTGGGTAAGGTAGGTGTGAGGCGGGTGTCAGTGGGTATGTGGCGGGAGTGCGCATGCACAAACACCTGCCTGTGGTATTTACATGGGCGCTCACGCATCACACACCCATCCCCACTGTATACATGGACTGTCCCCCCCGTCGCACATCCACCCAAACACCGAGCGGCAGGGGATGCGTCCATGTAAAAACGGCCAAAGTCACAGTAGACTGAACAGCAGTGTGTAGGGAACGAGTCAACAGCTGCTTGCTGTGAGGTAGCTTAGTCCCAAAGTGCTAAACACCTATTGTATTTATTTACAGCCTTGATGAGTGTGATGGAATGCTGGGGGTGCTGTCAACTAAAGGGTGCTGTCATCGAGGACTGTGATTGTGAGGAGACTTCAGGACTGAGTCTGGGACACAGCAGTTTAGAGGCTGGTCAGTTCCAAGAGAAAACCTGGAGGAAGAGGTTGTAAGAAAGAACTACTCTGAAACCTGATTCAAGGAAAGGAAACACGGACTGTGTGGTTGAGAAGCTGAACTGCATGTAAGTCTGATCTGATCTCTAACCTGAGGGGGTGAGTCATACTTACCTTAAATGGATGTTGATACCCAGAGGGGAAGAGCGAGAAGATCTGAAAGACTGTAACCTGTACCCCATTCTGTGTACATAGTTCATCAAACCCTATTAAACAGTTCATTTACAGATCTTGAAACTCTCAGTGTATTCTAGCCTCCCTGGGAGAGGGCACACAGCCCACTGCAAGGCCATCCTGTGACAGTTGGTGTCAGAAGTGGGATTCTAACCTAAGCAGGAACTGCATGAGATTAATCCAAAAAGACTATTTTGGTCTCAGATTCCAGAGCAGAAAGTGTTTGAACACGTCTGTGAATCAGTCTACACTGAGAAGGAATTTACAATGTAGATTGTGGAAAAAAACCATTGAAAATATAATTCAAGGGTTACAGTTACAAGCAGGGTCAACATGTATGTGCCTGGGGAGTTGGAAGCAGACCAGGGAAGAATTAAGTCATCTGTAAAGAGAAAGGGATTTCTTTTAAGAGAAATAATTCCCAGGAGAAGCTGCTTCAACTGGTGGTTGAAAGTAGCCGAGGAGCAGTTCCCGTGGAAACAGCAGAAGATTCCAACCCCAGCAGGAGGGGCTCATCCCAAGTTCATCGTTCCAGTTGAGAGGAAAACAGGGAGGAATCTTCAGGATCATCATTCCAAGGAATGAGGTTGAAGACCAAAGGAAAGGAGGAGAGTACTCACTGGAGAGCAGAGACTGCGTCTTATTAATGATAATAATGAATAGAAGAAAATGGAGACTGAGCAGAAGAAAATTGGAGACTGAGCAGAATAAAATGGAGATGGAATTAAGAATGAAGGAGATCCAGGCACAGCTGGAAAGCGAGTGATAGCTAGACACAGTTATGTAACAACTGATGGACAGGAGATATAACAACCAGGGATACATTCTTGTTTTCCCACAAAGTCGAAAGTGGATACAAAGTTCAAGGTGGGATCCGATGTGGATTTCTTTTAGTGCTTTTGAGAGGGTTTGTGGTCTGTGTGATATAGAAGAGAAAGAATGCATGAAATCCAGCCCCCCTGGTTGCTTCAAGGGAAAGCTTTGGAGACTTATGGGAGTAGGCCAGGAGACGATAGCACGGAGTACTCCAAAGTGAAAGACTATCCTGAAGAAGTACGAAATATCTCCAGAATTGTACAGTCTGAAATTTAGAGGGGTAAAAATGGAGACTTGTACCAGTTATGGGGAGTATGCTGATCGATTAATGACGTAGCTAAAGAAATGGTTTGGGGGGGAAGGAAGTGAGATCAGTAGAGCAGGCCCAGGAAGTAATAACTTTGGAACAGTTCTATAATAATTGTCCCTCTGATCTTAAGCTGTGGGTGGAGGACAGGCATCCTAACATGGTTACAGGAGTAGTTAAATTGGCAGATGAATATTGAGTGAGCTGTAATAGGGAGGATGTCAGCAGAAGGAAGTGTGCCATCAGGGAGGTGCCAACAGTGTTTAGCCTTATTAGAATTGCCTTGAAATTTTGGGTTATTGTGATTATACATGTTTCAAAATAAGTTGTTTTGGATTGGATATGACGAATAGTTGTAACCTGAGAGAGATCTAACAGCTGTGTTCACTGTTTTGCTGACTATATAAGCCCTGTGTTAGATTGGGGCTGGTTCACCTGTATAACTAGGTGTTTCCCATCTGTTGTAAGCCTGGAAGGTCATAGTAATGGGCAGTAAAGGCAGCTTAAGTCTTATTTGAATTGTTCTGAACCCTTGGACTACTGTGATTATACCTGTTTCTAAGTAGGTATTACTTTTTTTTGTTTTGTACAGTCTTGTTAAGCTTTATATGAGTTAGTTATGTCCTTTTAAAATTGCTTTATTGTATGAGGCTATTGTATTCATTTAAATACTACCTGTATATTTTTATAGTTTAGGTCTTTGGGCTAAATTTTTCTTCTCCCACCCCTCCTCCCGTGAGGAAGCTGTTCCTGATGGCGAAACACTGGGATTGCAAGCTAAATTGGAAGGCACAAGTACAATAGAACAGTATGCTGATGACACCCAACTCTACCTCTTTTTTTCATCCAACACAGACCCAGCAGTCTCACTGCTTACCCGGTGTTTGGCGGCTGTTAGGGATGGGCGAACAGATCGCGGTTTGAATTCGGTCCAGTTCGGTTTGGCCGTTTGGTTTGGCCGTTCGGTTCGGTCGCTGAGTTTGGGTTCGGCCATTTAGTTTGGTCGGGTTCGGTTTGGGCGTTCGGAAAAAGTATTGCGAGAGCCCATGATCACGTCGGAAACAGGAAATTCGAGTGCGTGCGGAACTTGTGTGGGTGAGAGCATGTGTGTTGTGGCTGGGTGGGTGTTTGGTCTTGATTCGTGTCTTTTGGCTGTGTGGTGTGTATTGGTTTTGGTTTGGCTGGTTGGTGAGTGTTGGTGGGTGCTGTGTGTTGGGTGTGTCTGTTTAAAAAATATTTTTTTAAAAAAAATGGAGAAGAAGGTGACCAGTGCCACCAAAATTAAATGCCGGGTCTGGGGGAAGGCCAAGGTAGTGGAGCCGGTGGTGGAGGAAGAGGTTCCTCCTGCTTCTGATGCTGCTGCTGCTGGACCTTCAGTGGTGGAGGAGACAGAGCCGGGGGGCACAGGAGGTGCTGCTGCCACTTCTGCCAGGTTTGTAAAAAATTTTTTTACTTTGAGGACAAGAAACTTAAGGCTCTGTCTGTTAGAGCGAGCTCACTGGCATGCGGGTGGGTGCTGAGTGGTGGGCATCAGTCAGGCACAAACAATGGGCATCAGTGGGTAGCAGCAGATGTCTTCCACAGAGAGAGAGAGGGTACTGTAGTGTGGGGGGCTCTTCCAGCAGTCAGGCACGAGCAGCACCCCCACCCAAGCATGTGCCTGCCACCCATCCCTAGCAAGGGTCTCCACTCTCGAGTTGCCATCCCTACCTAGCACCCCCAATTAAGGGAAGGATTTGCATGTGCCAGCCAGGGTCTTTCCAGTTGCCATTCCTAGTGCCCCAGGGAGGGCAGGATTTGCACATGCCAGCCAGGGTCTCTCCATTGCTATTCCTCCCTAGCAGCGCCCCCAAGGAGGGCAGGATTTGCACATGTCAGCCAGGGTCTTTCCATTGCCATCCCTCCCTAGCAGCACCCCAAGGAGGGCAGTATTTTCACGTGCCAGCCAGGGTCTCTCCATTTGCCATCCCTAGCATCCCCTAGCACCCCAAGGAGGGCAGGATTTGCACATGCCAGCAAGGGTCTTTCTAGTTACCATCCCTAGCGCCCTAAGGAGGACAGGATTTGCATGTGCCAGCCAGGGTCACCATCTCCCGTTGCCATCCCTAGCACCCCAAGGAAGGAGGACTAGAGGCATCATCATAAATGCATGATATTACTTAGGTGGTTTTAATGTGTTCCGTTTTCAGAGAGGAATCAGATGCCGGCCCCAGAACTGGTACCACACCACTCAGGACAACAAGGTGGAGGTTGGACTCACCAGTGCCACCCCCAGACAGTCAGCTGACAAGGTCCAATGTCTGGAAGTGGTTTGAGAAGCATGAAAAATACGCCATCTGCAAGGTAAGGCAAGGGG
>QEPC01011901.1:2187548-2198950 GCA_003113815.1 Sphenodon punctatus | reverse complement strand
AGCTAGAAGGGTCAGAGGGGTCAAGAGTGGACTTTTTGAGAATAGGAGAGACTGTGGCATGTTTGAAGGCAGAAGGGAAAGAGCCAGTAGAGAGGGAGAGGTTGATGATGTGCAGGAAGGAAGGGACGACAGTGGGAGTAATGGAGTAATGTCATGTGACCAATCCCCCTCACCCCCGATTGTCACCCATTGGCACGACTTTTCTAATCTGCACGCCTTGCGTGACATACTTTATTTACGGCCCCATGCATGGGAGCCATCAGCACCTTAAAGTCCAAGAGCATTGAGGTCCAGGCTAAGAATGATGAGGGGACAGGGCTAAGGGGGCTGGGCATGGGCAGGGGCAGGTGCCTGCTGGCTGGAGACAGTGGAAGTTCCCTGGCAGTTTTTAGCTAACCACAGCAGAGCCACAGAACAAGGATTCTGGCCTGAAGGAGAAGTTTAAGATTCTTTTAGGATTGAGATCATCCCAGGTGAGCTCCAAATCGTCCGAAGGCAAGGAAACTGAGTTCATCATCACAGCAGAAATTCTCAAGGAATGCAGCATGGAATGCAGGTTGAGCAACCGGATATGCACCATCGGCTGCATCCGTATCTGCTGCTGCTGTTGGAGCAGGTGCTGGTGCTGCTTCCGATGTTCCTACAGGGCCATCAATGTCCCCCACTATTGAGGTGATCCCCAGCAGTCCAGAGGTGGTGGATCCCACCCTGGCTGCTAGAGGCAGGGCCCGATCCTCGGGCAATGTCAGTAGGGAGAGGACTGGCAGCAGAAGCACTAGAAGCTATAGAGGGGGGCACTGGAAGGCCTGCAGTACATTTATTTATTTATTTATTTATTAAATTTATACCCCGCACCCTCCTGAACACAGCTCGGAGCGGCTTCCAATCATGAAATACAATTTACAGGGAACACAGGGAGGGGTAAAAACAAAAAATAACATATAAATTTATCTAATATAGTCTAAACAAATGATAATATGGAGGTAAATGGGTTGGATGGGTGAAATAGGAGGAGGATGGCAATGGATTAGGAATATGAAGGAACAAAATCTGCTGGGAGAAGAAGCCTTCTGAAACGCCTGCTGTTCAGGAACAGTGACTAGCTCAGAAGGTGTTGGGATGGGGGGAGGCAATCAGTTTTGTTTCTTGCTGTGCCCGCCTCACCGCAAGTCCCATTGGCTCCGTGCAGCCTAGCCCGTGGCCAATCGCAGACTGTGAAACCAGTGGTGTGAGGCGAAAAGGGATGGTGATTGGGCAGGCTGGCTGCTACTCCAAGCCTCTCCACCCCTGGTGCCTGGAAGTCTGCTCCTCAGCTGACTCCCCCCCCCTCCCTGTCACGTTTTGCCTTCCAGTGATACGTTTTTGCCACCTGAACTCACCCGAATGCGACCCGAACTGACCAAACTGTTCGGTCATTTCGATGTTCGGAATTGAGTTTGGTTCAGTCAGTTCGGGTTTGGTCGTCCGAACAGGCTGAGTTCAGGCTGAACTCCGAACTTCCAAACCGCGTTCGCCCATCCCTAGCGGCTGTGGGGGACTGGATGAGGGCAAGTCAACTGAAATTAAATCCCGACAAGACGGAGGTGATTGTGGTGGGTAAGACGTTGGTTATAGTGGCTCCCATCATTGATAGAATTCGCCCGCCATTGGTTCCCCAGGTTCACAGTCTGCGCATGCTCCTCAATTCACAGTTCCACCTGGATCTCCAAATGGGGGCAGCCACCAATTACATCTGGTGCATTGGCTTCGGCCGTATGTTTCAGATAGCAACCTGGCCATGACCACTATCATCCATGCGTTCATTACCTTGAGACTGGACTATTGTAATGCACTCTATGTGGGGCTACCCATGGTGATGGCTCAGAGACTGCAGCTAGTGCAGAATGTAGCAGTCCACCTCCTTATGGGGTCGGGCTGCCGTGAACACATTACACTGCCTATGGTCTTCCAGGTTCGATTCAAGGTGTTGTTTTTCACCTATAAAGCCCTATACAGTCTTGGCCCGACTTACCTGCGGGATTGCCTCATAGCCTCCCTGAGCTGTTTTCAGGAGGGGCGGGGTATAAATTGAACAAATAAATAAATAAATTCCACATACTCTAGAGAAACCCCTGCGGTCTGCTGGGAGTCTGTCAGAAATGCCCTTCTTGAGGGGGCCACTATGGAGAGGGCATTCTCGGTGGCCACACCTAGGCTGTGGAACTCCCTCCCTGTGGAGGCCCAGATGGCTCTGGACCTCCCGTCCTTCTGGCATCTGAATAAGACCTGGCTGATCCGCCATGCTTTTGGTGAGGGAGATGGGGTGTAGGGTGGGAGTTGGGGGTGGGTGGGTTATTGTTTTATTGCCTTCTATTTTAATGCATTGTTTTAGTTTTATATGCTTTTATTTGTTTTATGATGTAAGCTTGTTGCCCTCAGTTTTGACCTATGTGAGATACGTTTAACCTATTGACTATAGTTTGGACATATTGGCTTTAGTTTGGACATAAAGGCCTGGACATATTTGGCCTTCTGATAGCTTTTCCCCAGCTCAACTTATAACCTTGTTAGTTAAAATCCAGTAAAACAGGAAAGTAGAGGCACACAGCAAAAACATTCCCATTGCACAATTGGGTTGCAAGATTTAGGTTTAAAGTAGCTCAAAAACAGGATATTTCATGGGTGGCGGTAACGACCTTAGTTCCCCAATATCTTAACCACAAAAGTTGTCAACACATGTCTAATTTTATGCGTGTGTCAATCCTTTTAACCATGCTATTGGCAGTTTTTAATATATGAATCACTTAGCCTGAGTGTGACGTCAGTTTTCCTATAAGAGTTTAAGTCACCAAGGAAATGTTACCTTAGATGCCATGAACGCTCTCGTGGTGCTCTTTGGTCACCATGGTGATCCTCTGGTCACATGATCTTCTATCTTCCTTGAGCTTTTATGCCTGGGTAACTATGCTAGTTTAAGTTTATTACTTTAACCTTTGTACTCTATAATGCATTGAACAATCTTTAAGTTTTAACCTTAAATATAACTGAGTGACATGTACCTCTAAAGTACATTTATAACCCACTTATCAAAGTGATTTTGTTTTAGGGTTTTGTCTCATAGTGAATGCTTTTACCATGTTTTCATAAATATTATCAATTATTTTCCTAATACTAATATGTCTCTCTATTTATTTAGTCATTTCAAGCTCTTGGGTATGTTAATAAATTAGCTGTTTGTCCAGGTTTTGAACCTGCATGATTATTAATTAGGAAAAGGATTCAATGAATGAATAACCAAATCAGTATTAGACTAAAACCTGGCAACAAGCTGCCACGAGCTGCCTGGAGCAGGAGGAGCGGGGTAAAAAACGGTTTAATAAACAAACAAACAAACAAACAAACAAATAAATAAATAAATTAAATAAAAAATTCATAGGGTTTTCATACAATATTTCATCATGGTTATATGCATCTCTTCTTTCTGAGTTGAAAGACACTAGACACGGCCATAAAATATTAATTTAAAGGTAAAGCATTCATACCATATACATATATGTAACATGTGTGTCATGTATGGTGGTTTTATAATCCTCATCACATTATCCCACACTCAGCCTGATCGATTTTGGAGCGGTGGACTGCAATGGGCGTATGCCAATTGCAACCATCTGTTGGGGTGGGGGATACAGGGAACATGCATTGCAGGTCAGTTCTAGCAGCAACCTATAAGCTGCTCATTTTGCTGTGACCATTGGCTTGCTCAGCTTCCCAGCAGCTCAGTGTGCAGAGTCCCATAGCAATGCTGGTGGCTTGGGGGCAGCCCACAAGAAACAAGGTGGAAGAATTTTTACTAATGTATGAATGAATTAAGGATTTACCCTCTCCTAGTCTGGTTACAGTCACTATCTCCAGAAGAGATTCATGGTATACTGTTTATTATTTATAGTTCTCATTATATTCTTTGTCACAAGGACTGTGGCATCAGAATTTTAATGCCTCATATATTCTGTGGAGGATAATAGTAAACTGTACTACTTTGACCTTTTCAATGTCTCATACTTTGATTCATTAGCCATTCCTATTCTAACCCTGTTAACAGCCTCAGTAACCTGGGAAGAAGAGGTGGAACGGGCAACCAATCAAAATACAGAATATTGAAAAGGTTAAAGTCTGGGTTTATAAATATATTCCAAGTTTATAGTCTTTTACAAACTATGCTTGGCATTAAAACTGTGTCTCATTCTGTTTTAGCAAAGATTGTAACAGAAATTCAAAAGAGGGAAAACAAGTTGTTTCCTTTAGGTTAGGACCTTTTGATCCTCATCATAAGTCAAAGATGAGTGGCTGTTTATCAACACAACATCTGAGGTTCACCTGTGCAGGTCCAGATGATAAGAAGACAGGCAGAGGTAGTATTCTGTCTATAGCATTGTCTTGTAATAATCATATTATAAAGAGTTAGTGAGAAATGCTGATTTCTAAGTCGCTATGTATGAGGAAGATATATGAAGTGATGTAATTTTACAGCCAATGGAGAATATCCACCATAGAGCAGAATTTTCCTGCAGGAAGATGATGTTGACTAGGAAACATATAATTAGAGGAGATAAGAAATCTCACTGATTGGTAGGGGTGGGAATATCGGAATCGGATAAATCCAATACACCCGATAATCAGGTATATCGGATTAATCTGATAATCCGATAATCACCGGTATTGGCATACCGGATTTTTAACGTTGGCCGCTTTACCAGTTTTTTTACATTGCGACCATTGAAGTAAATGGCCACAATGTAAAAAAACTGATAAAGCGGCCAATGTTAAAAATCCAGTATGCCGATACCGGTAAATCTGATACCGAAGAGATCCAATACCGATAAATTCAGTATCCAGTATTCTTCCCAGTGTCCCATCCCTACTGATCGGGGTGGGCAGTTTTATGGTGCCCACAATCCATTTGTTTCAGGCATCCACCTCATGTGACCTACCGGGCCCCCTCCTGCTATCTTTCATGCTCCAGGCCAGTACCCCTCNCTCCACTGCAGAGAGAGATTGGCCACCCACCCACTTGTGGAGGAGACAGAATGCAGGCAGGGCTTGACAAAGACCATTGGTCTGATGAAGTATGGCACTTCTTATGTTCCTATCTTTTTATGTTCTTTAGATCTGCTTCAAAAGATTAAGGAGGCAGAGAGGGGACCACATACGGGCTAATCACCCATATTGAAAAGCTCCATGGCCTGACGGTGAGGTGGAAGGAGGAGTCTGGCGTGGCCGTGGAGCCCGAGCAACAGCACCAGAAGAAGGGGGGGAAGGCAACCTGGAAGCGCCGGCATGTAAGCCCCTCCCCCTCCTCCAGCCCCGATGTGGAGTCCCCCGTGCCCCGGGAGTCTGCAAAGGACAAGGCCTTTTGGGTGGAGGTGGAGAGGCCCACCCGAGACTTTGTGGCTGCCCTAAAGGTGCAAGCATCCACCATGGAGAACCGACTGGTAGAACGGTTCCAGGCGGTCAAGGTGCAGGAACAGAAGGTGGAGGCATATGCGGAGTATGTCTCAAAGTACGTCTCCACTGAGATGACTGATCTGGAACTCTTCCGCCAGTCAATCTCCAACTGGCAGGCGGACGTGGCAGGGGCTGTCGACTATGCCATCGAGCACGGCTACGAAATGCCAGTGGGTGTGATGCCCCCTGCCCCTACCTCTCGTGCATCCCTTCTCCCTTTCCCCCAACTTCCGGGGGAGCAGGTCAAAAGACTAAATAAATAGATAGATGTTTCCTTTCTAGTTTAAAATGTTTGGTTTTTGTTTTATAATGTTGTTCTTGTTCTTGTTGTTGTTTTGTTAATAAAAGTTACATTTGTTGTTATGGTTACAAGCTTTGTTTGAACCTTCCAATCTTTTATCCCTCTGTGCAGAAGTTCAGGCTGACAGGTGGCAGAATCTCATACAACTTGTTGATCCCTACGAGCATCACCTGGCACCACATGTAGCGTAGTTAAGGTATTAACCTAAAGATGTGCCAGCAGCAGGGTCTCAACTTGCAGACAGCCCCCCAGGAAGGGCAGGGCTTGTGTCTGTGTGGGTGTGGCAGAGAGAAAGAGAGACAGGCTCCTTGGCAGCGGACAGCAGGCGGCGGGAGCTGGTGGTTGGAGGGGCTTTTATTTCTATCAGCTTCAGCGAGCATTCGTGGGTGGGTGAGGAGGAATAGGCTGTTGGGGGCTGGGGGGGAGCAGGCTGGCGTGTGGGCACCGGGCTTCTGGATGCAGTGGAATGGTTTCCAGGGTATAGAACCTTTGCACAGACAGCATATAGGCCTGGGGGTGGGGGCCTTTGGCAGCAGCAAACATGGGTTGCCAGGGCAGACAGGCAGCATGGCATCAGTGGCATTCAAGCAGAATTTGAGCTTGGCAACCTGGGCGAGCAGGCAGGCAGTCACAGCATCTTGGCATGAGAGGCAAGCAGGCAGGCAGGCAGGCTGAGGCAAGCTTTGAGCTGGCCATGGCAACCTGGGTGGGCAGGCAGACAGCATGGCATGAGCAGCAATCAGGCAGGCTTTGAGCTTGGCAGCCTAGGCGGGCAGACAGACTACATGGCATGATTGGGAGAAGCAGCAGTCATTGAGTTTCCCAGGTACAGACCTCTTGGCTGGCACAGCCAACATATAGGCCTGGGGGCCATTGGCACTAGCAGCAGCAGACAGTGGGTTNGGTCAATAAGTCGACAAGATAGGTAGTGATCTCTCCACAGCAGCTGTCTTACTCTTTTCAGGATGGTGGGCATCACAAAATACAGAACACTAGCGTATTGCAGGGGTAGTTAAATGGAAGCTCTCAGGCACCTGTATTATGGCTCTTGCCAGAAATGGCTGCCAGGGTGTGTGTCCATATGGCTTCCTCAGAAGCAAGAGAAGCTGAGCCACCATTCGTCCCTGCTGCCACTGTCAGGGCCTCCTGGGGGCCACGGGAGCAGAGGCAGAGTGCCTTGAGTTACTATGGTTTCAGCCTGGATCCACCAGGCTGCTTGAGAGCCACAAGGCTGATGGTCACAAGGCCACAAGGCTGATGTGAAGGGGAAGTGGGTTAGAGTCACAAAGTCCCGCAAATGGAAGGAACCTCAAGTACATCTAGTCCCGCCCCTGCACTGCTGTAGGATTCACCATACCCTAACCAAAAATCCATCCAACATGAAACAGAGACTATTAATAAATCTGCCGGCAGTAAAGACCAGGACCAACCAGAGCACAATGATGCCTGAAATAACAGGGAACAATTTTAAGAAAAGAAAGATCCAGATGTCTCAATCAGGGAAGCCACACTGCTCTGTCCCCAGGATCATGGGAAACCATGATGAATATGTGAAGTAGCAGGGGCTGGGAGACAAGAGTAGTGCCAGGATCAGGTCCAGGGGTGAGTCAGTGCAGGATCAGGTTCAGGAGAGACAGTGAAGGATTGGGTCCAAAGGAATCCAGGAACAAACATACAGGGGTGTGAGGGGGATGGACAGAGACACAGATCAGATGCAGGTCAGTAGGGAAGGATTAGACAAATGCAGATCGAGACAATGGACACAGATGGACACAGATCAGGATGGATGGACAAACGGGGCAAATACAGACATAGGTCAGGGCAGATGCAGTTCATATCAAACAGGATCAGAAGGAAGTGGCACAAGGGTGAGGATCAGAAGTTCTGACCTCCAGCTATTTGTTCCACTGTCAAAAAGCTCTTACCATTAGGAAGTTCTTCCTAATGTTTAGCTGAAATCTGCTTTCTTGTAATTTGAGCCCATTATTTCTAGCCTTGCAGGGCACATACAGGGTTCAGGGGGTGGGGGTGGTGCAGAGCTTGACCAAGAGAGCATGGATACATAAAGAAGGAGACACACAGACAAGTAAAACAGGAAGTGAGACAGATGATCCACTCAGCTTCCTGTGACTACTGGCTGACCTTATACACAGGCCAGCAGCCAACCAGGAAGCTCAAATTCAAATTTATAAACATCGGCTCTAGCTTTAGCCATGGCCACAAAACAAAACAATTATACAAAAGCAGTAAGAACATCATACAACACATATACACTCGGTGAGCCTGATTCCAAGCGCTGTGGATTGTGTGTGTGGAGCTGCGCATGCGCAGAGCCTAACACAAACCACATGCATCCCTGTTGCAGGCAAATGGAGCCCTGTGGATCCCGTGTGCATGTGTAGTCTGCGTGGGTTTTGGGATCGGGTTCACTGATGTGTAATAGAAACTGAAGGATAGGATTATCTATTACACTGTTCCATTTTAAAAGCAAATAAAACAACTCTCAAAATTATGTTACCTGCTGCGCATAGGGGAGGCAATGGGGCACGTGCCAGAGGCGGCAGGGGCCGTGCCAGGGGAGTGGAAACAGGCAGCAGCAGTAGCCAGAGACAGAGAACATCACCCCCCCGCAAACTCAGCAGGCCTGCTTTAGGGCAACAGGCTTCAGCGGCTCAGCATCGCCTCCTGGCAGTGCCCTCCTCCACTGCCATGCACGGCACTGGAAGCCTGCAGGATTTGAAGCTGCATCTGTCTCTGCTGCTGGTGGTTCTGGAGCAGGTGCTGGTGCTGCTTCCGATGTTCCTCCAGGGCCACCAATGTCCCCCACTGTCGAGACAATCCCCAGCAGTCCAGAGGTGGTGGATCCCACCCCGGTTGGTAGAGGCAGGGCAATGTCAGTAGGGAGAGCAGCAGCAGCAGCTACAGAGGGGGGCACAGGGAGAGGGCCAGCAGCATGGTGGGCACAGACAGTCCAGCCTCAGGGTCCCAGTACTCCCCTTCACGGGATATCACCGTGATCGCGGACAGTGACTCAGAGGCAGACGCTAGTGCCACAGAGGAGATGTCTGCAGTCCAGAGGTGGTCCAGAGGAGATGTCTGCAGCACTGAGGCGATGGCTGAGCCTCCTCCCACAGCTGTGTCGCCAGAGCCACCAAGTTCTCCCCCTCCCAGCAGCGCTGGCAGCAGTGCATCAGCCAGGGCAGGAAAGAAGGCAGGAGGGGAAAAAAAATCTTCAGTCTGGGATCATTTTAAGCAGGTGCAGGCAGATGATCCCAGAGAGGTGCAGTGCACGCTGTGCAATAAGTTAGTGAAGCGTGGGCAGGTACTCGCCAATCTTGGGACAACTGCAATGGCGAGGCACCTGAAGTCATGCCACAGTGCTCTGCTGCTCAGCGGGAAGGCAGGGGAAGTGGATTCCAGCGGGTTCCCAACTGCACCGTCCAGTTGCCCGGCTCCTTCAGCGGGCCAGCATCCTGCACAAACTGCTGCTGCCTCTAGCAGCAGGAGCAGTATGGGGGCAGAACAGCAGCAGGAGCCTGCCCAGCAGCGCCGTCAGTCCACCATGGAGGAGCTGGAGTAGGGGGATCTGCCAAGGCCATCGGCAGGGCACCATAGCACTGGCTTTAAAGAGAAAGCGAAGCACCTGTTGGCAGAAATGATTGCCCTGGATGGGCAGCCCTTGTCAATTGTGGAGGACAAGGGCTTCCAGTGGCTGATTGGGTTCCTGGCCCCCAACTTTAAGCTGCCTTCCCGGCGCTCCACCCTGAGTTGGACTGTGGTGCCATAGTTCTACAGGGCTTTGAAGGAGCGGGTGAGGGAGCATCTGGCAGGCACTGGGGGGGCAACGGTCCACTTTACAACAGACTTGTGGTCAAGTAGGAATGCACAGCATGCCTACCTGGCAGTGACTGCACACTGGTGGCAGGACCCAGAGGCAGCACTTGGCAGTGGCAGGAGGGGTCCTGAAGCAGGGTATAGGTGGGCCCTGCTTCAGGCACAAGTCATGAGCAGCTCCCACACCTCAAGGAACTTCGAGGCAGCCCTGGCCACCATGGTGAGGGAGTGGGTTACACCAGGTGTGGCCTTCACCGAGGGGTGTGTGGGCATGGACAACACGGCCAATGTCATAAAGGCAGGGGGCTTCACAAGCATCCCTTGCACTGCACACACCCTCAAATTTGTGGTGAAGAACGCTCTGGGCTTGGGGGAGAAGGGGATTGCACCAGGCACCCTTAGATTCCTGGTTGAATGGGGGAGGAAGCTGGCGGGGTTCTTCAACCGCAGCGTGAAGGGCAGTGAGCTCCTCTGGGAGAAGCAGGCCGAGCAAGGGTCCTCGGTGCACACACTCATCCAGGATGTCTCCACCAGGTGGAAATCCACCTTTCTGATGCTCGAGTGGCTTCTTGAGTAGAAAGCCGCCCTGCATCAGGTGGAACTGGAGACAGACATTGAGGCACCTCCAGGGAACAACAGGGAGGAATGGGAGATTCCAGCTCACACGGTCTTTGTCCTCAGACCGTTCCTGGCAGTGACAGAGACCGTGAGCAGCTCCACCGCCACCCTCAGCGAGGTGACCCTGCTGGTCCATAGTCTTCACTGGAGCCTGGATGAGATTCTTGGGGGGTGGGATTGTGGCCCTCTGGGCAGGAAGCACTCCGATGAGGTGCTTGACCTGGCATGGAAGCTGAAGGCGGGGCTGAGTGCACGCTTTGATGAGCTCCTGCACTGGGAGGAATATGTCCTGGCAACCATTCTGGGCCCCAGGATCAAGGGCAGCATGGCACGCAAGACAGCGGGCTATGACCTCCAGAAGGGTACGCTGGTGCAGAAGGTCCAGCAGGTAGAGTGGGCCATGCAGCAGGACTCCCCTGGGGATGGTGGGAGTGGGAGCAGTGACCCCTTCCAGCCATCTGGGTCTATCTCTGCCCCCAGTCCTAGCAGTAGCAGCTGCACCAGCATCAGGATGAGCAGCAGCAGCAGCAGGACCCCTACTAGTGCCAGCAGCTCCTCCTGTGTGCTGGCCACTCTGGGGAGCATGGGGCCCAGCACAAAAGGGCACGCAGTGTGGCTGAGGTCAGTGGGGCAGGTGGTGCCCACCCAGAGCTACCAGAGGGAGTATGATGGCACCTCAGCAGCAGTGAGGTGCTCCTACCTGGAGGAGGAGCTATGCATTGATCCCAGCAGCGATCCCTTGGCCTACTGGACCAACAAGGCCAATGTGTGGCCGGCCCTGCCTAAAGTGGCCAAGGGTATCCTGTCCTGCCCAACAACCAGTGTCCCCAATGAGAGGGTGTTCTCCATGGCGGGGGACATTTGCTCCCCACACCACCTGAGACTGGGGGCCAAGTTGGTGGAACAGTTGCTGTTCCTGAAGGTGAACCTTCTGCTGCTAGGATTCCCCGAGCTGCCCCTGGACAAGGAGTGGTGGTGCAGTGGCACATGCCATCCCATGCCAGCGGCAATCGTGGGACAGGTCTCCTCCTCCTCCTCAATCTGGGCTAGTGCTACTGTTCCTGTGCTGCTGAGGTGCTGTCCCTCCCTCCCAATGCCTGGCACCCGCCCTGCCTCTCTCTCTCTCTCTCTCTCTCTCTCTCTCTCTCTCTCTCTCTCTCTCTCTCTC
>QEPC01011901.1:2168424-2185315 GCA_003113815.1 Sphenodon punctatus | reverse complement strand
AACAGCCACTCCAGCCCCAGGACCCACCACCAGGATTCTGGGGCCAAGTTACAGGCAGGGAGGGCTGTGGCCAATAACCAGAAGCTGCCACTCTAGTCCCAGGACCCACCGTCATGGGTCTGGCGCCCTCATTCCTCGCACAGAGAGCCGATTTTTCAAAGCATCAAGAAACAGACACTCCAGCCCCAGGACCTGCTGTCAGGGTTTTGGGGCCAAGTTACTGGCAGGGAGGGCTGTGGCCAATACCTAGAAGTTGCCACTCTAGCCCCAGGACCCACCGTCATGGGTCTGAAGCCATCATTCCTGGCACAGAGGCGATGTCTTTCCACCACATCAAGAAACAGCCACTCCAGGCCAAGGACCCACCATCAGGGTTCTGGGGACAAGTTACTGGCAGGGAGGACTGTGGCCAATACCTAGAAGTTGCCACTCTAGCCCCAGGACCCACCGTCATGGGTCTGGGGTCATCATTCCTTGCACAGAGAGCCTTTTTATGAACACCCAAACTGAACAGGACTGAACTGAATGGTCGAACCTGAACACGGTGAACAAACCGAACAGCCAAACTGAACCGGACTGAACCCAATGGCTGAACCCAAACTGCAATCGGTTTGCCCATCCGTAGTGGGAGTGGGCAGCCCACCAGAAGCAGCCCTGCAGCCCTACAGCCAGTCGCTGAGCTGTAGGTGGGTAGGTGAGGGGGGAAGTGGGAGGGGCCCCCCCAGCAATGGAGGGCTTGCTGGGGGGGGCGCTGCCACTCTGCACAGTTGGGGGGGGTGGAGGCTGAAGTGGCAAGCATGAACTAATAGCTGGGGGGCACAATGGTTATAGGGTGGGGTCGTGGGAACCAGTTAATTTGTGCCCCCAATGACAAGCTGTCCCCACCATGGGGGCAACTGATTATTGGGGGCACAAATGAACTGCTTATGGGTGAAGGGCAGTGTGAATTGATTATGAGGGAACAAATGAACTGGTTATATGAGAGGGGGCAGCATGAATTTATGGGGGCACAAATGAACTGCTTATGGTTGGGGCAGTGTGAATTGATTATGGGAGCACAAATCAATGGGTTATATGGGTGTGGGCAGCATGAATTGATTATGAGGGCACAAATGAACTGGTTATATATCTAGAAGAATGTCTCTTTGCATGGCATAATGTGCTTAATAGGCTGCATTTTGGTGGGTCTTGTGTGTTTGGTTGTGGTTTGGCCATTTGGAATTTAGTGTTCTGCATGTGCGCTTTATTACTTGCGGAATGCTTTTAGTTGGAATTGTGGGAAACACTCAGTTGTAAACCATAATTGAGGGTGCAGTGAGCACAGACAACCTCCATTTTGAGGAAGGGCAAAAGTGCCTTTAAAGTTAATTAACATACATGTGAGCTGGGCAGTGTCAGGCCCACTGGCATGGACAGCACCTCCAGGCCTGCTGGCAACTTCACCACTGGCGGGGCAAAAGGGGACAGGGCCTAGCTACACCCCTGCCCTAGGTATATGTAATCTCCTTCTCGCGTTAAAGGCAGACATCATTTGACCTGTTCAAAACCTACTAAGTGATACTAATAAATGACGCTTTAAATCAAGTAACATGTAACTAAGGTCGTTTTTACACAGATGAAGGTGGGTGAGATGGGTGTTCGGCCATGGTGGATGGAGGTGGGTGGGTGTCTGTTTACACAGACACACACCCACCTCCACCCTTGGAGCCTCCTCTGCTTTTCCAGGGGGCTCCGTGGGTGGAGATGGGTGTGCAATTGGTGGAGGTAGGTGTTGCGCCGGAGGGCGCACGCACCCCCACCAATCCTGTTCGGTATTCACATGGGTGAACACTGAGTGCACACCCATCCCTCCACCCACCTCTGGCAGTATACATGGATGCCCCCCCCCCAACACCCGCCCGAACACTGAGGGGTGTGTGTGTCCATATAAAAGCAGTCTAACTTTCCATTTCCCAATCTGTTTTCCATCTTGTGTAAATACAGGGTGTTTTTACACAAAATGCCCCCACGCATGGGCACCCACTGTCCACATGGGAGAGCCCTTGTGTGAATTTTGTTTGTGGATCTGCGTGCTCCTGTGACCCACACCCCATCCACACATGGGACACTCTGGAAAAAGCCGGAGTGGTCCGTGCAGGAACAGAGTGGGTGGGCAGTGCGTGGATGGGACGGCCATGTATGGGGCTGTTCATTTGAAGTGCTCCCCCATGCATGATGCCCCCACCCCACACACAGACCGCAGACCTCTCCCCAACGCCCCATCTCATGTAAAAACACCCACAGAGGGGGAAAGTGACAAATTCTAATGGGAGCAAAGTTCTCCTGTATAGCAATGTCTTTTATTCTTTGAAAGATAATAGCCTTTTCAGTGGTAAAAAATTCTTGTTGTCATTTATATATATATTTTATTTATTTACCAAAAAATTACCAAAAAAAATATTATTCCGCCCCCTCCTGCACCTCGGCAGCTCGGGGCAGCAAACAACACAAAGACATAACAATAAAATAATCATCTAAGATATATAAAATATATAAAATGGACACATAAAATACCAGTTGGCAAATAAAACCCCTCCCCGAAGGCCCAGCGGAACAACCAGGTCTTACAACATCTGCAGAAAGAGGGGAGGTCAGGGGACAGACGGGCCTCCAGTGGGAGAGAATTCCACAGTCAAGGTGTGGCCACCGAGAACACCCTTCCCGCCATCGCCATCCAGCCTAGTCCATTATAGTTAATCGTCCCGGAAGCTGGGGGTTTGGAGGAAGGCTAAGGTTGGGTGTGTGGCTTGACCAGCATGATAGAAGGTCATCAGCGCTTGCCCTAAGTCTCAGTCAAAGTGGCGTGGAGGTGCCAGTCGAAATCCTGAGGGCCACAAGGATGCCTTGTCAAGCCTGGGTCCTTACATGATATAAAGTGTTGTGTGGCCCTCTATGATATGAAAAATGTTATATGAGTATCGACTGGAGCTTGAGAATTTTGCTCACCCAGGTCTCCGAGAACGGCTATACTAGACAACACAGCAGTTGAGAGTTGCACCGCTGATGGAATAGATGGATAAACAACATACTGCACAAAATTTAATCCATTAGCTCAGAATTCCTTCTCTTGAGTTTTATTGCAATTGTGCTTCACTAAAGCAGCCAACAATAGGTGAAAAGTATTATGGAGCATTATCATCAAGATCAGCTTTGTTAGTGCAATAGTCCCTTGGAGGATTTTCTCTCTGCTTCAGATACTTAACATCATCAGACACCAATGAGCTATGAATAAATAAATAAATTCAATAAATAAATATATATTTTTTTAAAAAACAAGGTTGTTTTTTTAAAAAAGAGAGCAAAAATCTAATCACTTTGTTTTGCTTCAGTTTTAAAGCTTATCACTTCCAGTCCTCGCGTTCCCACCCTCCTGCAGTATCATATTTTCCTGAGGTGGAGCTGGAAAGGACATACCTAGTTTTATTCAATGCCGTCTTCATCAAGCAGCCAATAAACGTGTTTTATTGCTCTTCCCATAGCATGCATTATCACCTCCCCTCTGCACAAAAAGCCATATATTTGGAATCCTTATAGTCACTCAATAGCTAATCAGCAATGTATACCACTATAAATGTGCTGAAGACAATGTATAATGTCACACTCTGAATGTTGATTACCCCTTAAATAAATAAATAAAGCAACTTCTATTAGTAATAGGTCACCAGCTCAGTATACTGGCCAAGGCAAGCCATAAAATGTTTTAAAGAATGAAGTATATTTATTCACTAGGCAGTCTTTAAAGATTACCCATTGGAAATTATATATGTGCACCCAAACTACAAAACTAAAACTAAAAAATAAAATGTCTCATCCATCTTTCTCCCTTCGCACAATTTAAACATGCAATGGTCCTCTCCTGTTTGGAAATTTTGCTTCTGTTAAATTTGTTTTTTCTGTTAATGAGTTATCCCACTTTCACATAGCCCAATCAGTGCACCTGTATTTATTATGCAAAGAAGCATGGTAAGCATTTTACTGGTTTTATAATGGCACTGGCATTTCATTCCATCAGAGCCATGCTCATTATACTTCTATTGTCTTCAGCAGTGCCAGATGCAGAGGAGGTCTGCCATCTCACAGCCCTGAGCTCCCTCCCTTTTTTCTCTTCTTTGAAGGCACTGTGCTTGAAACATAACCTCTGCTCACAAGAAGTCTTTAGTAAGTACAGGCTCATAAATCTGTGCAGAATTTTGAAAGCTAAAGTTTCAATTTAGTGAATAGCTTGGGGGCTGACTGTGAAAAATCCATTTGAATAAAACCATGCACCTTACTGGACTCGCTAGCCAAGTAACTCACATACCCTAAGAAACAATATATCAGAGGAACA
Organism: Sphenodon punctatus; assembly: GCA_003113815.1. Classification (NCBI taxonomy): domain Eukaryota; kingdom Metazoa; phylum Chordata; class Lepidosauria; order Sphenodontia; family Sphenodontidae; genus Sphenodon; species Sphenodon punctatus. Next base: position 2,180,949 of record QEPC01011901.1, on the reverse strand, counting down.
AAGCCAAATACTTATTTTTATCTTCCCATGGGGTCAGATGGTTTATGCTTATGACTTAATGGTAATATAGGAAAGTACTAGTTAAGATTATTATCTGGGGTTAAGAAGAATAAATTTGATCAGATCTGATTTACTGAACAGCAAATGTAAGACTTTTTTATTATTGGAAGAGCAATTCTGTACACTTTTCATGAGTTTTGAATTTAATAGAATTAAACAGTGGCCTACAAAGACTTACAATTATTAAACAGAGGTTGACATGGGTGTCTATATGTTATACTTTTCCCTTTGCAGAAAATCAAGTGGTTCACGGTCCAAAGTGCTAGCATCATAGGAATTGTAAAGCAAAAATATTGGTGTGTTATGAGTATAACCCTTAGAGACAAATGCTGCTCAGACATACACCAAAAATTGAACTATGGGTGCAGAAAATGCATATCAAATCAACCAGTCATAGGACTGGAAGAGACCTGAGGGATCAACAAGTCCCACCCCTTCTGTTAAAGCTTATTTTCAGAAGTGACGCTACCATGCTTAGACCCAATCCAGGAAAATGGCCGCCATCCCACCCCAGGGTAGGCTGCTACTCAGAACAGACATGACAATGTGCCTGACCGCACTTTGCCCTGAACTGTGGTAGCACTTACCTCGCAATTGTCCGAGATCACAACCGGTGGTAACTGCTACCACGGTTCAGGGCAAAGTGTGGTGAACATCTGGCAGCTGCCGAACAGAAGTGACAGTGGTTGTGACCCTGGGGTGGGGTTAAGTGTGGTAAAGTGTGGCTAAGCTTAGTGTCACTTCTGAAAATACCCAAAGTAAGACTAGCAGTTTCCTCTTAAAAGCCTACAATGAAGGAAGTTTAACAACCTCCCTCGGCAACTTGCTCCATTACCCAACTGTTCTTACCATTCTTCCTAATATGTAGCTAAATTCTGGTTTTCAGTGACTTCAACACACTTCTTCTTGTCCTTCCCTCAGTACCAATGATTAACGATTGTTCTCAACCTTGTTTATAGTAGCCTTTACAATATTTGAAAACTATTATCATGTATCCCTTTAACCTCCCTTTCCCCTCCTCAAGTTAAACATAGGGTGATTTCAGACGTTACGGGCCCCGTTTGCCCCGTACCGAAAGCACCCTATTCATTCCCTGCCGGGGTCACCCCGTAACGCCGCAACAGACGTGCTGGGGGATCCCGATGGGGAATCTGGGAGGGGGCGGGGCCACGTGGCGCAACGTGCGGCCACATGGCCCCACCCCCTCCACGCTCCCGCGTCCTGCCGGTGATCCCGGGCCATGGCTCCCGACNCCCCTCCACGCTCCCGCCGCCCACCCTCCGGGGAGATGGGCGGGCGGCGGGGCCAATGAGGCCGCCGCGTCGGGCCGGATTCGCCACGGCCCGGGGTCCTGCCGGTGATCCCGGGCCATGGCTCCCGACCAGACGTTCACCCCGGCATGGGATTGCATTCGACACGCGGTGGCCTCCAGTCCCCACGCTTCGGCTGCTCATGTGTCGAATGCAATCCCCAGCCGTGGTAACATCTGGGGGAAACATCTGTTTCCCCCAACAGACGTTACGCGATCACAGCCACCACGCAGAATTGAGCGTGGTTCACTGTGATATCGTAACGTCTGAAATCACCCACAGTTAGGGACCCCTGTTACTGCATTTGCCCCATTGGCCGCAGTCCGATGCCCTTGTGGATCACGTGTACACGCGCATGTGCAGCCACGCACAAACCACGCACAAACCACGTGGAGCTGCATTGTGGGCACATTGCGCCCTGCAGAAATGGCATGCATGTACAGATCCCTACACTGCAACACCAGTGGATCCAAATACATTTCACAAAAAAATCATGATGCTATTAAATTATTAATTTAATATTTACTATAAATTATTATTAATATTTTAATAACAAAATTTTAATAATATATTTAATAATTATTATTATAAATTATTATATTAGTACTATTAAATTATTAACATATTCATGATAGCTACTGAATGTGTACTTTAAAGACATGGATTTTATAATTAACTACTTTTATGTGATTTTGGTGTATAGTAAAAGATGCTACCCTACTATAAGAGTATGCAAATTTTCTATTAGTACTATAGTTAATAGTACTATAGCTAGTAGTACTATAAGTTAATAGTACTAAAAATACTAATAGAAAATGTATACGTTAATAGTACTAATAGAAAATGTGCATACTCTTATGGTAGGGTATCATCTTTTACTATATACCAAAATCACATAAATGTAGTTAGTTATAAAACTATAATTTTTTGATATAAAGATGCTACCCTACCATAAGAGTATGCAAATTTTCTATTAGTACTATTAACTTATTAGTTAACTTTGCATAAGAGTATGCAAATTTTCTATTAGTAATATTAACTTATTAATAGTACTAATAGAAAATTTGCATACTCTTATGGTAAGGTATCATCTTTTATACCAAAATCACATAAATGTATTTAATTATAAAATCCATGCCTTTAAAGTACACATTCAGTAGCTATCATGAATATGTTAATAATAGACTTTCTGTGAATTATACAGATTTATTCCGAGTATACGTTTAGTGTGCAACTTTTTCAAAAGGGTGAGATGGCACATGGGTCCTTAAATGGAAATCTATCAAGCAATGCAGATCTGTTCACATTTCAAGTGAAGCAGCTTATTTAACAATTTCTTAGGAAATGTCTCTGGGGTTTACTTGCAGGCAGGAAATGATGTATAATTAGCACTTTTATGTGGCATTAACAAACAATCTTGTTAGTTCATTACTTTTTAATATTTGCATCAGTCTTCTGAAAGCAGATTAAGACGAACTGTAATTTCCATATGTGAGATTCAGTGACTGTAAGGCTCAAAGAATGTTCACTTTAATCAAAACCACTATGATGTTTTCAATTAATTTTTTTTGCAAGATCTCGTTGCAAATTTAGTTTCATATGAGTGAAGAGCTAATCTGAAATACTTATGAACTTTATCCTGCTCTTTCCTTTTACAGCCAGTCCAGTGGCACTGTGAAATTTTGCACATATTTACAAGGATTTTAGTTGTTTTAAATCACTTCTCATGTGGGGGGGAAGAGGGGGGGAAGCAATAATGTTACTTAGCAATGCTAAAACACAGAACATTTACTAGCCTGCCATACATTTTTATATGTATTTGCAGGGACTTCTTCATAAAAAATTAGGCTAGAGCTAATCAGGGACCAGACTTGTTCTGTTTAGACAGAGTTCACATTTAGGTATTCTGTACTAGAATGCTAGTATATGCAGGTAGTACAATCAGGGGCATCACTAGACCTTTCCCCGGAAGGAGGTTTCGGCCCATGGGCACCAGTGGTGGGGGAAAGGACATCACAAGGCCACACCCCATCGGGAGTGCCAGGATGTCACAAAGCCCCTTAAGCAGCATGGTCATATCAAAAGGATGAGATAAAGGGTCTCTCTTGCTCTTTTTCAATCTGGCCATGCTTCTTTCGGAGTGATGTAGTATAATTATGTTCTGTGGGGGTGCAGTCAAGTTGTAAAGTGGAGAGCTTTTTTGAACTGCTCACAGAAATCTGATTCTGCACATTATGGCACTAGTCCCCAACCTTGGGTATTTTCAGACGTTACGAGATCACAGTCAACCACAGTCAACCACGGTCAATCTTGCAGCGGGGCCAAAGCGCCCTGAACGTCTGTTTCGGGGGCGCCAGATGTTCACCACAGTCAATACCCATATGGGGTCAAAATCAACCATGCTTCCGGACCTCTGGCCTGGACCATCTCTGAAAGCATGGTCAAAGAGATTCCCAGCGGGAAACAAAAAAAAGTAATGTCTGGACGGCAACCACTGGTCGGAATCAAGCAACATGATTCCCAGCCTGGGACAAAGCACGCAGCATCGCTGCCAGGCAATGAGCAACAACACAGGCCGGGGAGGGAGATTTGAAGGGCACATTGCAGCAGCCGGGACGAGCCGCCCTGGTGCCTTCCGGGTGCTTTGACCACGGCCTGGCCCGGGATCGGCGTAACGTCTGTTGCGCTGCCCCGGGCCATGGTCTGCCGGCCCGATTCCCTGCCGTGGTCCCGATCCCATCACGTCTGTTTGGGGCCTCTCTTGCCCATGGGGGGTGGTTAGCCGGTTTGCCACCCCTGGGAATCCACTGTGGTGACTTGGGACCACGTAACGTCTGAAATCATCCCTTGACATCTGTGTATCCCCATTTTACGCTTCATTATCATCCATCATTCCAAACAGCAGTGAAGATATGCAAAGTATATCAGAAATTCATCAGATTGCAACCCCATCCACCAGTGGCACAAGCCCACATGGGCATCCCAACTTACCATTTGGGAAGCTCTGCATTATATAGGGTGACCAAGGGAAGGAATTTGGAAAACTAGGTGGAATTTCAATATGTGACTAATAATAAGAACATAGCAAGTGCTATATTGGGTCAGTGCTATAATGGTCCATTGAGAGCTACATCTTGCCTTCGATAGTGGTCACCCTTGGAGTACTTAAGATGACATACTGGAATGATCTATTCCCTGCTGTTCATTCACAGCTTTCAATAGTCAGAGGCTAGGTCCACTCAGCTACTTGACAAATAGCTATTTATGGACCCATGGTCTGGCTTCCCAATGTAGGAGACGACATCCTAAGATTGACAGGTTGGTGATAACAAGAACATCAAAAGTTGCAAAACAGGATTAAAAGTTTGGGAAAGCATCCTTTTCTTATGCTTTCAATATCTAATTAACCTTGGTCATTATTTCAAATTATAGAAAAGTCTTTTGGGAAACAATACACCACATGCCTATAATCATCCAAACACTAATTGATAGCGCTATTCACAAAAGGGAATTCGTAACTGGCTCAGGATTTTTCTCTAAGCACAAGGATTTGCTGTAGGTCAAGGACTAAGGTTCAAAGAACTTTCTCAACTAAGGACAGCAGACTCCCCCTCCAGGATACCCTTTTATATTATTTGCAGCTCTCACTGGCCTCTTCTGATTTTTTAATATGTTAGTATTCTGTCTCTGGTGGAAAATCTACAATGTACTGAAATGTGTCTTCATGTTCATTAGTAGCGGGATGTTAATTTGCAGGGAAATTGGGAGCAGGGGCAGTCATAGCAACAAGGTATTTTCATTGGAAACATCTATTTTTAGAAGCTTGAAATTCATCATCATTACTCAGATAAAAAATATGGCTCACAAGCAGTCTGTTCAGAATGAGCTACCTCACATTGTCTAGACAGTTCTTTTCACTGATTTAAATATCCCCGATCAATGTTCTTGCCACACCTATCCTCCACGCCCCAAACAGTGTCAGGGGGAGGGCACTGGCAGTTTATCTCACTCCCCCCATGTTGGAGGAGGTGGCAAGGATGCTGCAGGACTGCCACCAACTGAGGAGTGAGAGAGGATAGGATTGCTAGGCAACTCAGTCCCTTGATGAGAAAAAAGACCCATGAAATGGGACTTGAATTTCCCAAGTGCCATTTTAAGGTAGACTGTCTCCCCCCACACTTTCCAAGGCAGAAAGGGAACTGGCAGGATGCATGATGATCACCCACCCACCCAAAAGTACTGTTGGCTTTAGCTGGTTCTCAGTTTGGGGCCAGAAAGGAATTTTTCCATGCAACTTTGATTGGCCTTGAGGGACTTGGTGTTTTTTTTTGCCTTCCTCACTGTGCTGTTAATTTAATGGGCTTACTTGGCCAAGCATATTTGCCTAGGTGGCTATTATGGATGAAACTGGTCACACTCTTGAATTTCGTGATAGGGTGAAGTTTCTGGGGTGAGGTTAAGGAAAACTCAAAATACCTCCTTGTGATGCTGGAACAAGGGCCAGGCCTAAGATTATAGGCAACCCCATGTCTCAGCCTTGCCAGTGGGCTTTGGTGGGTTCCACCCCTCCCTTGTCTTCCCTTTGTCCCCTCTCCTTGTCGCCCCCTTCTTGTCTTTTTAGATTGTGTAGGCAGGGACCGCGTCTTTATCTTTGTTCTATAAAGCACCAGATACACGGCTGGTGCTATACAAATGTTAATAAAATAATAATAATAATAATAATAATAATAATGTCCACCACCACAAGCCGGTAGACTTTGGGATGAAGGGGTAAGAGACTTTATAAAGTTTTGAGCTAGAGGCTGGAACCTGGACTGTACCTCAGGAATGTCCTGTATAAGTTGTTGAAGTAAGTTCTACAAGTGACCCACTTACAAGGGAGAAAGGTGAATATGCCTCCACCACCCCCTTTTCATAGTACCTCACACTGTTGTGTTGTAACAATAATAAGTACAGACTTTTTTCTACTCGCACAAACGTGTCCTTGTCTCCTTCCTTGATATGGTGGCAATGCATAATAGGATGAGTTAAAAATAGCATTTGCAAAACACAGTGTCATTAAAATCAACAGCAAAACATACATTGACTTCATTGGAGTCAGGTTTTCACCCAGTGGCACTTGGCTTAGATTTTTAATTGTCTAGCTTCAAGGTCCTTTTTCAAAATGCTTCTAGAATACCTTCATTGTGATTTTATTTTATTAGCATATTAAACATTTATTGCAGGAATTTTTGAGTTCATGGGCAAGATTCAAAAAGTGCTGCACACAGTTATATCTCCAAATACCTTGTAATACTCAAATGCCTCCTAAAAATGTACCTCTTCCATCAGGCCTTCCCAGCTCCACATAGGTGACTCCTCTATTTTTCTTCTTATACGGTGTCGTCCTCCAGGGCTCCCCTCCTCCATTTACCTAAGCTAAGGACGTGCACCTGAAACATCTCAGCTTCATGAATGGGTAATTTCAGACGTGCCACAGCAGTTCCCTGCCACGGCACAGAATCATGAAATCACCCCCTCCGGAATCGCGCTGTCTGGTTAACAGACGTGCCGGCGGATTCCGAAGGGGAATTGGGGAAGGGGGCGGGGCCACGCGGTGCAACATGCGGCAGCACAGCCCCACCCCCCCATGGTCCCCAGGCTGGCCACCCTCCAGGGGACAGGTGGGCGCAGCGGCCAATCTGGCCACTGTGCCCGCCTGCCTCCCAGGGTCTGGACCACAACCTGGAATCGGCGGTGGTAACCTCCGCTGATTCCGGGCTGTGGGGCAGTAACAGATGTGACGTTACCATGGTCAATCACAGTGAATCCTCCTGTGATTAACCGTGATAACGTAACTCTGTTGGGCCCAAAAGAGATTCCTGCCGGGTGTTCACCCCCGGCGGGAATCACTTTGACCACGCTTCCGGAGCTCTGGGTGGCCAGAGGGCTGGAAGCATGGTCAAAGAGATTCCTGCCGGGGGTGAACATCTGGCAGGAATCTCTTTTTGGCCCAACAGATGTTACGCCACCACGATCACCACGGGGGGATTCACCATGATTGACCGTGGTGGCGTAATGTCTGAAATTACCTAATGTCTCCCTCTCCCTCCCTATATGCCCCTCCCTTTGTCTGCACTCCCCTTGTTCATTCTAAATTGTAAGGCCCCAGGGGAGAGAGTCACAACTGTTTAGTGCCAGGCATATTGATGGCACCACATAAATAAATAAATAAATAAATATTTGTTTAATAATTGTTGAACACATAATTATTTACTAATTTGTTAAATCATAAAGATGAAATATTAAATCATCCAATCAGCATCATCATGAGTATATTTGTTTTGAAGGAACAAGTTACTGACTGGAGGAATCAGCAACATTTTGGCCATGACCCTCTCGAATACACAGTGACAGAGCTCTCTTGAAGTCAGTGGGACTCTGTCAGCACAAGTGCATTTAGGCAGGCAGCCAAATGACTGAATTGTAAACACACCCTCCTCTCTTCAGAACTACAGTGATATTTACGAGTCGACGTCCCACTGCCGATTCCATAAACCACTTTGCTAGTTTATGTTTTATGCTGTGGATAGCAAAGATAAATAGTGACTATCTGAAATGCCAGACATTAAAAAAGCAGTAGTGTTACTTGGTTAGATATACACAATTGGCCGGCTCTTCAGAAGAGCTCAGCTTCTACGGTGAGGCAGATGGTCAGATTTTCAAAGCTGCTCAGGGTGCTGGGTTCTTTTGGAAATCTGGCCAGTGTTGTAATGGAAAGTAGCGAGTACTGAACATGCTTGAAAATCTGCCATTTTAAGTGTTTGACTAAGAATTAAGTTCTTATGGTCCAAAATTGTGACTAATGTGCCCTTGAAAATATGGGCCTATTCCTTTGGATGGGTGGTTAACTTAATATTTCCTCATGTTTACAAATGCAAAGCCTGTTGCAGTTCAAAAGGGCAGGCATTCTTTTCTGAACCTTTGGTGTATTATGAGAACGGAGATAAGTCATATCACAACCTTCAAACAAATCACAGCACCCACAGTGCAGCCTCTCGCCTTGGAGACAGGTGGTGACCGATTCATTTGACAGTTAGTATGTGTTACATTTTAAACCCATATTGCACAGGGCCCTTCTTCTTCCCGTATAATGCCAGAGGAACTGCTTTCATAATCAGAAACACTGTGTCAGGCTCCGCAGTTCAACAAGTCAAATGTGCCATGAACCATCTTGCAGTGAGACAGACATTTCAGAGCAGAGATACCTCACGCAGAGCATTGGGATATGAAGGCGAATGAACCCAGTTTATATTGTACAGAATAATACATGAGTTAATAGTTGTTTATAAGGGAAAATTTCCTTTGATGAATCTTGCTGGATGTCATAAGCACAGCAACAGAATGGCATTGAACAGATTTTTTGCCACCTGATTGGTTTCCCTCCCACTCCATTACCATGTGTGATATGTTAAACTTAATATTTCTAGACAAAAAGGCATATTATTTATGCTTGTTTTTAATTATTTTCCCTTTCCTTCAGTCCCAGCTTCTCCAGTCCTTCTCATTGCCTCCCAAAATGGTAGGAACTAGAACTGAACTGAAGAGTTCATCTGTTACCTGAAGGTAATACCTGCATTTTCAAATACATGGATCTCTGAAAAACAGGTCATTTCCAATACTGATTTTTTTAATTTTCCCGTTACTGATTGGTTAATCAGGATAGAAAACCCAAAAAAACTCAGGACAGGAAGTCAGTCTTCAAGGACTGGAAGTCAACATTCTGGGATGTCCTGGGACCGATCAGATACTGATCAGTCCCCAATATTTTTGAGTCAATATGGACAGGTGAAATCTGACGGGTATATCAATTTTTCAAGGTACTCCTTTCAGCTCTACAAGAGACATTTCTGCCAGTGTTGTAAACGAATGAGACAGGGTAAAATGCCAGCAACCCAGGCGTATAATAATGAAGTATCTGCAAGTGGGGCTGTCAGTCACTTCTGAGAGTAGCAGCAGGGACCTGAGTTCATGGAGAATGTCATTTTAGTGGAAGCTTTGGATAACGAAGGAGCAGACGAGTCACTTACAGCTGATATGTGGCATCCCTGCAGCTAAGAAGGATCCTATTTGTAAGCGATCTGATTCAAGGCAAGTAGGTGCTACTTTCAGATCTGTTGATTTCATCAGGAGAGGTTTACATTTAAGATGCTCTGCTAATTTGAATGCACCAGCAAGGAAGCCACTGAAGTAGCCTAAATACTTGCTCTCAGGAACTGGAGCTGGTAATCTCAGCAGCACATAATTTGAATGATTGCATTGCTGGCAGGAATACATCGGTTGGAGACAGCTTCTTTTTTTAAAAAAAAATATTTAAACAAAGGTCTAGAGTACAATCCTAACTAATATAATTACAGCCACATATATTAACATATCATTTGCACTGAGATGAGCCAAGACTTTTTCTCAGCATTGTTTACCTCTAGGACAAAACTGTGAAGCCACAAAAAGTCTGACACTCCACTTTTGGAATGTAAAAGAGTATCTCTGAATTGCTCTTGAAAAAACCTAATCTTGCTACTTTGCAAAAATCTGCACTTTGACTGAGAACAATGAGAACCAAAGCTTTCTAACAATGTGATCTTGTGTGATTTTCACAGATCGACCTGGCTGGGGAGGAGGGGCTGAAACTGATGTGAGTTCGGCCGGCCCCACCTCCACATAGCATCTGGTGCCCTGCCTCCGACCATGATGGCCAGCCATGGTGACCCCCCACAGTGGGGGCACCTTGTGGGGGCACCTTGTCAGCCTTGAGTCAGGTCTGCGGGTCTGGTTCCTTCCAGGTCCACGTTCATGGGCAGTCACCTACCCGGCCATCAGCTGTAGCAGGTCCATATCTGGCGGTCTACTAACAGACACATGGGTTAGACAATGGCCCAATGGCTCCACTCTCTGCAGTGGCTGTCAATAGTCTTCTAGTAAACGATCTGGATCCCACCTATCGGCATTACCACCTCACCCTCTGGATTTTGGATCAGCCTCTGTGGTCATCTGGGGGCACCCTCCTTGAGGTCCCCCAGGTTTCCTGGGTGTCAACCATGAGAAGGACATTCTCAGTGGCTACTCCGCGACTGTGGAACTCCCTCTCATTGGAAGTCCACCTACCTGGCTGTAGACTTCCCTTCTTCCGTAGACAGTGTAAGACCTGGCTGTTCTGCCGGGCCTTTCCTGAGGGAGACGGGATGGGTGGGTTGGGTTAGGGTGGGGGTTTTATTGTTGGGTTATTTTAATGTGGGGTTAAATGTTGACTTTTAAATTTTTTTATGTGTTTTCAAATGCTGTTAGCCACCCCAAGATGCTTGTGCAGGAGGGGGCAGCATATAAATGTAAGGAAATAAATAAATAAATAAATAAATAAATAAATAGTGGGCCATAATCAGCCAGTGTCATGTCTGTTAACACCCATCATGAAATGAGTAGGGCTAGTGCTGGCACAGCAAACTGTGGGGCCATGCTGTGTAAAAGAGTCTAGTTATCCTTTCTGTAAAGGCACAGTAGGACAGGGAAGGTCTGCTCTATAATCACACCTTTTGGGATCACACAATATCCCCAAAGGCAGGGGAAAAACAGTATTATTGTTTCACCATCCTTTACCCATTCACACAAAATATTTTCAGGTGAAGTGTGGAAAGATGCTCAGAAAAGGACTGCAAAGGAATGTGATCCTCTTAACTAGAGCTGAAATGGGCACCTGAAAATACCGAGTATAGCCATCAAATTTGTGGTACGCAATATGACTGAAACATTTCGGATACTCCTAGGTAGGGCTGGTGCGGCAGCAGCTGTTACTGCGCAGCAATTCCATTCTGACATTTCGGAATTGCCTGCGCCACACCACAGTTTTTCTGTGGACATTCTGCTAATTATGCTGGCATTCTGCAAATTGCGGAATCGTAGAAAAATTGCAGAAACTGTTGGAAAACCGCTGTTCCGCTATTTTGTGGTGCTGGCGGAATGGCAGAAGTAGCAAAAATGTCATGTTTCCGCTATTTTGCGAAGCCTGTGGAAGTAGCAGAATGAAATTAGCAGAACTGCGGAAGTAGCAGAATGAAACTAGCGGAATGAAAGCCTCTGCCACACCGTACCACTAATTGCGGAAACGCTGTTTCCGGCGGAAATAGCTACCGCTGCGACATTCCACTGCAGTCCTACTCCTAGGTACCCAAAATGGTATCTGATCAGATACCTGAAATGCTGAAATACAGACAGACCAAAATACTATTTCCATCCCAATTTTTCAGCTTCTTGTCCTGGATTTTCAACTTCGAGTTGTAGATTCCAGAACATTTGGGGGGCATTTTTCTGTGTTTTTAGGTGATTTGGGGTATTTGAAAACCATAAAACCAAAATTTAGATTTTTCAGGTATTTGAACAATATGCGGGTACCAATTCAGATACCCAAATCGACATCTGAAAATGTGAGTATTACCCGCCGGTACCAAATCATGTAGCCATTTCAACTCTACTTAATGACAAGAAGTCTGGTAGAGAGATTTTGTGACCCCAAATGACAGAAATTTTCAACTAGGGATGAGACTAATAGTGAATTTTGTATTTGCAGGTATGGGAGCTGATCCAAGTGGATACACACACAGCACACACACAGCACACACGCAGTGAATGCATGCAACAAACAAAGAATATGCACACACCCCACGTGATACACACATGGTCTGTGAATGATCCATACATACAGCCTGAGCTCAGTGAATGTGTGCACCTTGAACTGGATCCATAAGTCGCATTTTCAAATTTCTATCTGAATAGCAGCCACAACTAAAAAAGTTATTTGCTGGTTTTTTTCAGTTGTTTGACTGTTCAATTATTCAGTTACTTGGTACCCATGTTCCAGTTCTGGTTTTCAGCGATTCCACCCGTGTTCCAGTTTTCATCGGAACCTGGATCAAAGATTGGAATGGACAAAATTCCATTCTGATTTCCAATTGGAACAATTGAATTTTAAAAAAATCATTTTGCTCATGCACAACTTCTTTTGATCAAAAACTTTGCTCAGAATTCCAAATGAAATTTCACCAGCCATTCTGTTTTCCCAGAACTGTTCTACAAAAATGGAATGACTGACTTGAACCAGCTCTGCTTCAGATATTCAGTTCCT
>QEPC01011901.1:2153399-2164183 GCA_003113815.1 Sphenodon punctatus | reverse complement strand
GTGGATATTACCTCATTTGTTAATACCCACATGTGGTTACACTTATTTATAAACCTGTTTTAGCTCTAAATGCCTCCCATCAAGTGCAGAATTTACTTCAACATATAGATCAGGAGTGGGAAATCTTTTCTCTCCTGTGGTCCTTTTTGAAAAATTGTGACTCCTAGTCACAGCACTGCCCCCAGGTTAGGTCCTCTCTTCCTGGACCCCTGCCACCCTTCAGAATCTGCTTCCCTAGGCCCATGCCTCTTGTGCCTGCCCCTATGTCTGGCCCTGGATGAGATAACTAACAGGTTCTGGAGGCTATTTAAGGAAAATTTAGCAAACTGTAGGAGAGTTTTGGGACAGTGTAGACTTGAATAATAGGGAGAGCATCAAAAACGGAAAGCATGCTGCCAGTGAAAAACAGAGAGAAACAGGTTGTTAGGAACGTGAAAATAATGCTTTCTGCTCAATATAGGCATCAGCTGCAAAAGCTCTTATTGTGGTAAGATAAAAAAAAAAAGTTTATAGTGCATTGAAAAAGCAATTAGCCTATCATTAAGAAAAAAGTGTGGACAGGGCCAAGACTTCTCTTGCTGGTGTCTTCATTGACCTTTGGAAATTGCAACTTCTCATATACCATTGTATTTGAACTGGAGATGACACAACAAAAGTATTTTAAACTTCAGGAAGGGAGACAGTGTCTTTGGAAAGTAGAAGAGGACAGTTCACAAAATTTAAAGACAGTGACATATAGTAACGGCAGTAACAGACATTGCAAAATATGAAACCATTATAAGGGAGAATAGGGGCAAAGTGAACTTTCAATAGCATAACTTTAGCTTTGAGGAATACCTGGCTGTTGTATGAAGATGTGTTCTGACTGGCTACATGCCTCAGAAAAAGCATTGTATGACCCAAAAGCATGCATACTGTCACTAACAGTTATTGGTCCAATAAAAGATACTTACCCCGATCCAAGGTCCATGCATACATGCAGACCAAACCTAGCTATGAGTGTGCAAACAACAGTATGTGCATGCATGGTGCCCCAGGTAGAGTTCACTGCCTTCTGACCATGTCACCACCCCCAGCTGCAACCTCACCTCTGCTCGATGCTGGCACAGTCAGGAGGCAGGAGACTTTACCTGGGGTACTATGTGTGTGTGTACAGGGGTAGGTTTGTCCCATGCTCATAACACATGCATATGGACTACTAGAGCTGCAACCAAGCACCCGAATATGGGGTGCACGAATCGGTCCAGTCCCATTGAGGCACCATCGATGTCTGAACAGGACTCGATGGGCTGCTCCAATGCACTAGCTGTTTTTTGTCAGCCCACCTAGGACCACTGCAGAGACCTGCTCCGCAGCGGTCCCAGCCAGGGCTTGTAAGTTTCAAAGGCCACACCCTTCCTCCCCCCAGCAAGAAAGAGGTGCTGTGAGGGGTGGAAGTGCTGGCCAGCCTTTGAAAGTGACCTCTCAGGAACCATGGTGGTCGTGGGGAAGGACTAGTACCAGCTGGCCTTTGAAAGTGACAGGTCCCAGCTGGAGCCAGGCTCCACAGTCCTCTCAGCCAGCACTTGTCATTTCCAAAAGAAGCTTCTCAACCACAGAACCTATCAGAGTGTTCTGTTGGGGAAGTCATGGCCCACCTTTGAAACTGACAAACTCCAACTGGAGCGCTGCAGAGCCAGGCTGGGCCAGTCATTTCCATGGGTAATGCTCACATTTTGGGCCATCAGGCACCTGATTAGTTCTCAGGTAGCCTGTCAGGTGTCCAATGGGATGTCGAAAAATTGTGACCATTTACCCGTGGGTACTAATTTTAGTACCCGATGCAGCTCTAGTGAAGATTTTGGTTTGGGGCCATTGTCTGAACTACTTTGTCTCCATTTCATATTCTCTTACATTTGGGACCAACATGGCAGCAACCAGACTCTTCTCATAACTGTTATGGAGCAGATTGTCACACATAATTCTGTAAAGGAGGTTAGGAGATAGAAAGAGACAATGTGGGAAGCAATAATTCTGTTAATGAATGTCCAGTGATATAACAATCCAATTAATATTTCTATAATTTCCAGAACACATATTATTTTAGCCTCTTAACCTCTGTAAGCCCCCTTCATCCCTCCTGGATCACTGCCCCAGCATGTGCAGCTATCTGTCCGTAGGATGGAGAGACTTATGGGGCTGTTGGTCACAGTTTTTTGGTGATATTTTCTAGGTGGTTTGTACCTCAGAGGTAGCGGCTCCAGTTTTGAGTGGAAAGGTGAACAAAGTTCTACGGGTGTGCATGTTATTTTAGTTATTACAATAAAGATAATGAAAATTGTCATTTTCATTATCATTATTGCAATAACAAAGATGACTAATAATAATAATAATAATAATAATAATAGAAATGAAAATGACATTTTGTTTTTGAAATATTTATTTTATTTGTTTATATATTTTATAAATTTGTACCCCGCCCCTCCTACTTGCAGCCCGGGGCAGCTTCCAACAATAAAATAGCGTACATAAAAACAATTTAAAGGGGAAATACTAAAAAACGTATTTCCGACTATAACGTTTTTGTTTCTTATTCAATTGTGATGAAACTTGGGGTAATTTCAGACATTACGAAAAAGCCTTTCACCACAGTGGACCACAGTGGATCCCCTGTGGTGGTGGCGTTTCCAGGAACATCTGTTTGGTTTCGGCCAGATGTTCACTACGGTGAACCCCCAGCTGGGATCAAGCTTGATCACAGTTCTCAACCACCAGCCACCTGGCCGGAGGTCGAGAACTGTGGTTAGAGTGGCCACGATCTGGGATGGGGCCAGCGATGGCAGTGCTGCACGTCTGCTCACCATCCCGGTCCCGTAATCAGGCCCCAACCACAATATGGGGTTGGGCGCAGCAGCCTCATTGGCCACTGCACCCTCCTGTCTCCCCACGGGCGGCCAGCCAAGGGAGTGCGGGGGTGGGGGGCAGAGCTGAGTGGATGAACATCATGCCATGCAGCTCCACCCCTCCCCCTCCCCAATCCCCTTCAGGGATCAGGTCGGCATGTCTACAGGACGGCTGGCTTGATCACGGACCGGGATCCGAGACAGATCCCGTTCCAGGGTTCAGCGTGGCAGGCCTCTGGGCCTGTCATGTCTGAAATTACTCTTGGGGTGCTTGTACCCCTAATGGAGGGCACTACATGTACCAATTTTTGAAATTATTCAATAAAGGGAATAGATTTTAGAAGCAATGGAATGTTGTGATTTTAAGAAAAGCTCCATAGACATTCATGACTACATCTTCTTTATCTTTCATTTAATTTGCATGAAACCTGTGGATAATATGTCCCTCCACAATCTTAACACACCTGCCAATTCTCAGAATGGTTGGATAAAGGTTCCTGATGGTATAAGACATTAACTTGAAAATATATTTCCAGCTGTAACATTTTTATATTCCATCCAGTTTACAAGATATGTGGCAGGAATTTACCACATACCTTCCCTGTGAACTCTGATAAACTACAGGACAATTTGATAAAGGGACCCAATTTTATAAGAAACTGAAGTTGTTCCCTTGAAGACCATTATTCAGATAAATAGCAGCACATGCAGTGACAGTCAGAGAGGCAGGCACCTGGCATGGCAGGGGGTGAGAGGCTGTAGGAGGGAGGATGTGGAGCAACCCAAAAGACTGACAGACACATTCACTGGACAATTACTGCATGCTTCTAGCTTTACAGGATCAATAAGTAGTGGCTTCGAGGCGGGCATAGGGGCAGCCCTCAGGCGGGCATAGAAAAACAAAACTGGGATTTGGGGATAGCATCCTAGCAATCAGGAGACATAGCTTACACATCCAGGCTGGCCAATTATCATCACAATCACATCCAGTAGCACTGTGACAGAGGACATAAGAGAATCTCTATTGACTCATTCCTGTAAACAGATGCTTCTGACTTCCCAGTAACAAGTGGGGGAGAGATGTTGGGATGGTCACAGCACAGAATGAGGATATTTGGTTGACATTTCTGATGTCCAATTGACATCAGAAACTGATCTTATACCACAATGGATGTTTTTAGACACACATTTCTCCTCCATGTTTACTGTAACATCCAGAACTTTCTGTGTGTCTAAATCACTCATTCAGATCTTAAACATCCAGATCTTTGAACTTCTGCGTGAAACTTCTCCTAGAACATTTGTGTCTAAAACGTTCTCCTGGTAAAGGGCTTTGCTGCAGGCAGCTGTGGTGACTTTGTTTCCATGGTAGCATGTCACATTTACAGCTGCGACTACTTTAGGCTGCCTCAGGATAGTATGTGTGTGAAAAATGAATCTGGAACTTACTTGTGGACTTGTAAACCCAGAAGATTAAAAGATCCAGAACTTTAACGTGTGTCTAAATCTCCCACCCCCACCCCACGGGACGGCTCCTCGCGACCGATTCATGTTGGGTGGGGGAGAGGGCTTTGCTGCTCACCCCCCCTTCAGAAGAAGACAAGCAGCTGCTTGCTGCTTCAGGTGGGCCGCACGGATGCAGCGGCGCTGTTCAGGTGCGAGGAGGCAGGTCTCGCACTGCGAGACCTGCGGGTGCCATTTTAAGACTTGCGGCGCTGCGGGGGCAGTTTGGCCTGGCAGCGTGCAAAGAAAAGAAACACAGGTACAGTGCACCCAATGTCGTCGGCGTTCCAGACTGTGAGGGAAAGTTTTGTGGCACCGATTGTGCCTGTAATTGTTCTCAAGCACAGTGGGGGGTCTTTCCAGCTGCCAGGGGGATTGAGTGGCTTTGAGGTGGGGTGGGTGTTCCACATGAGGGTAAATAGCCCTCCCTCCCGGCCCGTGACAGGAAGTACCCCTCACATTCCCTTGTAGGTGACACACACAGGGCAAATAACCCTTTACCCCAGTTTGACGGTGAGTACCACCCCCATCCCTTGTTGGTTAGAGGTGTTTCAGTGCCTCTCTCTCACCTGATTTAAAGGACAGGAGGCTGAGGCACCTGCGTTGCCAGCCTCACTGTTTAGGGCAGCACGGCACTACCACTAGGAGCGGGTGGTTGGGCTCATAGCCCCCTTGTTCAAGTAAATATTTGCGCCCCCCTTTTTACTTGCTCACGATGCCAAAGGGGGGAGGTAAGAGCAAGGGCAAGGCCCCTGCCAAGAGCGGGAGGCCTGCATGAGGGGCAGCGCAGGGTACAGCAGCGCCTGCTGCGGAGCCGTTTGAGGCTGTGCTCCATGCGCTGCAGGAGAGAATGGGGGGATGTGAGGGTATCCTCATCAATTGGCATCAGCCCCCTCTGGCTGGTGGGAGGTACCTGAAGAGGGCAGCGAGGATGGTCGGGGGGCTACGCCCCTCCCGGTACCTTCGCCCCAGTGGGGGGGGGGGGATGGTGCCAGGCCTCATTTGTCTGTTGCAGGGATGACAGCCCCGCAATGCGGAGAGGGAGGTCAGACCCACAGATGGCTCACCAGGATCAGGTGGATGCAGTGGTCCAGCGACTGGAAGCAATTGAGAAGGCGGTCCAGGGTTTGGCGGGCAACCTTGACTCAATCAGGACAACCACTGCAAGGTCAGTTCGGGGACGATGAGGGGGCTGGGCCCAGTTGGGGCCTGCTGCAGAACCCTGTTCCTCCTGGCCATGATGACGGTGAGTACCAAATGCATCCATTTCAAGGTATAGATTGTCGACCAAGTCCACCAACGCCATCTCGGTGCCATAGCCGGGACAGAACCCAGATTGAAACGGGTCCAGGAAACCAATGCCATCTAGATGCACCTGGAGCTAGATGCGCCCAGATGGACTGTTTCCGCCAGTTGGCACCAGAGGCAGCTGTCGAGCCGGAAGCATTGCCACCAGATGCATGGGTCCTTGGGTGATAGAGCTATTCCACATGGTGGAAGGATCGCTAGCGAGGTCTACACGCATGGCCTATAGAAGGGTGTTTAAAGAATTCCAACTATTTAGGTCTAGTAATGGTTGGCCCACAAGCTTTCCCATCCCTGAGCACCATGCCATCAAGTTTGCTATCACCCTTAGGCAGCGGGGTTTGGCCCCAAGCACCATTGCCAGTAAGGTGTCGGCCATAGTTTTCTTTAGCAAGTTAGTGGGCTACCCCTCCCCAGATAGTGGTTTCTTAATACACAGATTGTTGGAGAGCTGGTCCAGGGATAGAGGTCCGGTCCGTGATGCTCGGCTGCCCATATCGGCATCCTTCATTGGCAGCTTGGATGACACACTTGCCCAGGTTTGTTTTAACCAGGGCGAAGCATATCTGTTTGATGACTCATTTAAATTGGCTTTCTATGGTGCGTTTAGGGTGAGTGAGCTGGTGGCTGAATCTCAGCGGTCCCTGTCTGATAGGGTAAGTTAGAGCACAGGATGTTCAAGTTCAAGACAAAGTAATTTGGATTAATCTTTGTTACTCCAAGACTGACCAGAGGGGTAAAGGCCAAATTATTACCCTCGGTAAGGTGGGGTCCCCGTCTCTGTGTCCTGTCGCGGCTGTTCACAGGTATCTGTAGGTACGACTGGGCATCCCAGGGCAATTTTTAATACACGCTGACGGCTCCTTGCTCACCAGTTGTCAGTTTATGGCTGTGATACATAGATGCTTGGGCCAGAACTGCTTGCCAGGACACAGATACAGGTCACACTCATTTAGAATTGGAGCAGCCAGTTTAGCCGCAGTTGAGGGTTTTCCCAAGTCTCACATTCGGGACATCGGTAGATGCCGGTCCACCGCCTACCATTCATATGTCCAGTCATTACAGCAGTAGGATGGTTAGTTAATATTTCTTATGATGTTGTGTTTTTTGTTACAGGATGGAATGTTTCCAGAATATGGAGGAAGGTGTGGATCGTGGCCATGGCATTGTGCGTTGGGCTGCCAAAGCAGCAAGCAGATCACATTGGGGCACCCAGCTTGGCCTGGGTGCAAAGGCGGAGATAGTGTGGCGAGCCAGGAGTGGCATGTGTTGGGAGCAGCTCATGCCCCTCATATACAGAATTGCTGGGGGCCAACATCCATAGTTTATTGTGGTTCACCTGGGGGAGAATAATCTACCACAAACCCCAGGGTTGCAGCGGGATTGGGTGGAGGCGCAAAGGATTTTTCCGCACACAAGGTTTGTCTGGACCCACATGTTGGAGAGGATTAGATGGCGTGATGCAGTCTCAGCAGGGAAGGTTGATAGGGTTAAAAAGAAAATTAACAGGGAGGTAGGTAAACTGGTGTTGGCAGGGGGTGGTGACTGCATCATGCATAAAGAGATTCATTTTTCTAGGGCTGAGCTTTATTGGGATGACGGGGTGCACCTGCCCGATGTTGGGGTCCAGATGTACCTGGGGGTATTGAAAGGGAAATTAGTAGAGCTGTTGGGCCAGAGGGAGGATGGTGGGAGTAAAACCAGGCAAGCATAGGCTGGCGGTTTGCTGTGCAGGGGTCCAGGTAGTTGGTTAAATAGTTGTTAGGGGTATATAGGAGCCAACCAAGAGCAGGGGTGTCCAGGTTCGGCACAAGGCCCAGGATGGGGGGAGGAGAAACTCAGCCCAGGACAGGGGCGGTCTGGGCTGGCGGGGCCCTCGCCTTCCAGCCTGCTTCAGGTTGCTACGAGGCGAGAGCCTTCTCAACCAGCTGAGTGGCTGGGGTGAGAGCAACCTAGGAGAGTTAAAAGTTAGGGTGGTACCAAGGGACATTGGGCCGCCCTTTGTTAACAGTTGGTAAGTTTAAATCTGGACCAGGAGTATGAAACGCTCTCTGACCTTAATGCTGATTTGAATAAAGAGTGCGGCTTTTAAATTCCATTCCATGTGTGCTTGTCTTCTTTGGGGTGCGGGGGCAAATGTCCAGTGACACGTAAGAGAATCCCTGGCATAGGCTTCTTCTCTGCATATGCCATGCAGGCATATAAAATTAGGACCCTTTATCACATCTTTCTGATATTTGTCAGAAATGATCATGAAAGTGTGATATAGATCCCTGAAATATTTCATTTACACTGGTTGGACTACAAATATGTTACAGTCAGACATACATTTATAAGTGAATTGCTTATACCACCAGGACCCAATCCTTTTGAACATTGGCAGAGATAGTTAATATGGGAAGGGGTACAAACCTGCCCAGTTTCATCTACATTACATTTTAGGAAAAGAAGTTACACCTAAGAATGTATATGCAGATTTTTGCTAAATAAATTAATTTAACTGCTTCTAAAATTGGATTCCTTTATCCAAACATTTTGGAATTTGGTACACGTAATGCCTTCAATTGGAGGTATAATCACTCCAAGTGTCAGCCAAATATAGTGAAAAACAAAAAAGGTACATCAGAAAATGTGTTTTCCATTTTAACCAATGGAAAACGAAAACGAAAGCAAAAATGAAAACGACAATTTTATATTTATGAAAATGAAAATGAAAGATTTAAATAATGAAAATGAAAAAATGAAAACAAAAATGACATGGGCCTCTGGTGCACACCTCTACCAAGTTCCCATTATTAATTCCTTAATGACACTCGACTCCTCTCCCTGTATGTAAGAAATACAGAACACCTGGTACACATGCCAGATTCCTTTGTTCTCTTTGAAAATGTTATAATATCCAGTTGGCCCAATGTGATTAATTAACCCATCAACTGGCTCAGCTGTCGGATGACGAAATAGTAGCCGCATGCCATGGAATATCAAGGAGAACTTGAACTTTTCAAGGACCTTGAACTGAAATTTCTCAGCAGACAAGTGGCCTAATTAAATTTCAATGAGCTGAAAATCAAGCCCTCTTTTAACCTTTTTAATTTTGATAAGTAGGATTGTCTTGCTGAAAAACGCTGCTCAGAATGCTCAACAGTTTCTTCCATGTATTTCCAGTGTTCCCAAGTGCACATTCTCCTCCCTAACCCATTAAAAATAACTTTACAGCACAAATTATTTTACTTTCATGGATTTTCTGAGTGATTTAAAAAACAAACAAACAAGAAAAAAACTGAAACAAATCTATCTGGATGTTTGATAGAAGGAAATCTCTGCAATGGAATAGCCCAAATTAAGCACATATTTAAGTATCAAAATGCTCTTATCTACTCGACATGACAAGCAATAGCAAATCTCCCATATTAAAATTACTTAATCTTGCTCAACACAAGAGTGCCAATGTTAGAAGTGTTCTTGCTTTTAAAGAGAAATTATTTCTTCACATATATCTAATCTGTTAGTACTGAAGAGTCACTTTTTCAAAGGCAGGAAGGACCATACATAGAGGCATTTTTCATGGCTTCATGTATAGCTTTCATAATGAAACAGGCAATTTAATGTAATTACAATGTTATCTAATATTGGTCTGTCCAACTGATGAAACACAAGGCTGAGTCTCAGGATTTCAGGGTTCTAATCCCACCTCTGCCACTGATTTTTTAAGTGAACCTGATCCAACTGAGCATGTTCACATTTTAAAATTTCTTCCTCCAGTGTCAGGTACAAAATCTGAGGCAAAAGTAGACAAAATCACAGCACCTTTAAATGTTGTTTTGACGTATCCATGACGACAGCAGCTTGTGAGACCCACTTTCCCTTATAAGGTCAAATAATCTGGAAACAACAAGTAGGGGCGGTTTTACCGATTTGGATTGATCTGTAACGGCTCTAACAAGCCATTAGGGATCAATCTGATTATGTACCAAACCGAAACTGTGCAAAACACACCATTTGCATTTCAGTTTATAATTGATTATATCTATTTTGGAAAACAGCAGCCACTCTGCCCATGAGCTGTGATTATTTTGCACATGTGCAGACCGGATGCCTTTTTCCAAAATGGCAACTGATTTTGGAAAAGGGCGCCCATGTGCAGAATGGTCTGGTGGCCATTTTGTGCCTGTGCAGTGATTTTAAACATTATTTTATTTTTTAATTATTTTAAAGGTTTCTTTTAATTGATTTAAAAACAGATTTGTAATATGGATTTGTATTTAAATTCACAAGTTGTGGAATCAGAACTGCAAACGGAATCAAAGCAAAATTTCTTCCGGAAATTACCACCCCTAACAGCAAATGAATATGTTTCACACCTGGTTGTAGAAAGCTATTAAGATCTTTGTGCAATGTTTAGAGCTGAAATTAGTAACTGAAAAAATGGCTATACCTGTGGGTGCATTTTAGTACCCAAAATCGATTTTGATTCGATACCCAAAATACCGATGACCGGTATACTGAAATACCAACTACCAGTATACCAAAATATCGATTTCGTCCTGGATTTGGGGAATTTTGGGGGTATTGTTTCAGGTTTTGGGGGGTAATTTTGAGTACTTGAAAAACTGGAAACTGAATTTTTAGTTTTTTGAGTACTTGAACAGAATTTGGGTACCTATTTGAATGCCCAGAGCGGTACGTGAAAATATGGGTATTACCCACAGATGCCAAATCAGGTACCCATTTCAGCTCTAGTTATGATGCACCCAGAAAGAAAAGAAGTAGGGATCTTCCTGACTTAACCCAACCCAGTCACATAGTTTTGGTACAGCACAGCCACACAGGGTTTCCTAGGATTACAAACACAGGAACTGGGGAAGTTTGCCTGTGTGATAATGAAATATAATTCTGCACCCTAAATATAAATATATAAATCTCAAATTATGACTAACTATAGGGTTACTACCCCACCAGTTTTGACTCAATCTTAGGATTTTGACACCACATCTCCAGTTTCTATGAGTCAGTCAGTCATTCTAAGGCCCTTTTCACATGGAGGAGGGGGTCGGTGTTTTCTGCGGTCTGTGGTGGGTGCAAGGAAAGTTTAAA
>QEPC01011901.1:2129765-2142978 GCA_003113815.1 Sphenodon punctatus | reverse complement strand
TAGGGCTGTAGCGGAATTTCGCAGCGGTAGCTATTTCCGGCGGAAACAGTGTTTCCGCAATTAGTGGAATGGCATGGCAGAGGCTTTAATTCCGCGGTTTCATTCCGCGGTTCCGCGGTTCCGCTTATTTAATTCCGCAACTTAGTGGAATCGTGGAAACATGACATTTTCGCTATTTCCGCAATTCTGCCAGCGCCCAAAAATCGCGGAATAGTGGTTTTCCGCGATTTCCGCGATTTTTCCGCGATTTGCAGAATTCCGGCGGAATTAGCAGAATATCCGCAGAAATGTCGCGGTGTGGCGGGGGCAATTCCGAAATAGCGGAACGGAATCGCGGCGCGGTAAAAGCTGCTGCCGCATCAGCCCTAGTTCGGAATTGAGTTCGGTTCGGTCAGTTAGTGTTCGGACTCGGGTTTGGCTTCGGTCGTCCGAACAGGCCGAGTTCAGGCTGAACTCCGAACTTCCGAACCGCATTCACTTATCCCGATCTGTAAACCATGGACACCTGAGGAGGTGTCGCTGAGGGAGCAGACGCCTTGGAGTCGTCCGGTCATTGGTCTCCAACAGCCAGGTATTCCATAAATCCACATGGTCATCGAGTGGGCAGTCATCAAGATCAGAGGGTAACTCCTCAAGAGCTTTCCGGAACCACTTCGGTTCCATTAATCTCTGGGGGCAAACCATCCGAATAGGTTCTACACCCGCCTGGGGGCAGACATGTGCCGGGAGATGTGCTCACAGAAGGTAATGATCCGTGCATGACAAGGGTTCTACTGACACATCACCCACAAACAAATCCCCGCCTCAAGGCCGGTGCAAAAAATCAGCTCCAGGGTATGCTCCCCATCATGCGCTGGGCTGTTGACAATTTGGGAGAGGCCCAAATTCTACCCATAGAAATAGTGGTACCTGAACCTGATAAGATGGTTTGAACACAAAATGGTATCTATTAGCAACCAGTTTGCTTACCCGCTTACTGTTTGATCCATTGCCAATTTCTATTTTTCAATTTTTCCCCATGTTGCCAGTTTTCCTTCCATTTTCATTGTGTGCTTTTGTAATTCTCTCTGGGTATTACAGCTCTGTTACTCCGCTTTGAATCTTTATCTCACTTCTATTCATTACCTCAATTTTAAACTCTAAAAGCCTGTTGCAGATTTGTCACCGTGGGCAAGGGCCATCTTTTGATTGGAAGGCATGCCAAAAAAAGAACAAAAGCCATCTCCCTCTTTCTGTTGGTGACTTTGGCATTGGTGGTGGTGAGTGCTGCGGCAAGATTGCCTGTTCCTGTACAGTCAGGAAATACCTACCTTTTGGGAGTGGTTCATCAGTATTTCCTCACTATCCATTGAATTCGTAATTCCACTGTTGTTGAGATTGGCGCCTGTGATTGGCCATCATTTTGTGCCTATTTCCAATAGTTTTCAGTATTTTATTAGTTTCTGGTATCTTCTATTCATTTGTTTCTTGTACTTTCATCAGTTTTCAGCACTTTACATCAATGTTTGGCATCAGAATGCAGAAAAACAAGGGATAGCCACTGATATACACTTGGGCTGAAATGAAATTTTGCCTTTTGTGAAAATCTTAGTGAGAACAAGCTTCTCACCAAGATTTTCTGTCCTGAGAATCTCACGAGAATCTGTGTTCTTGCCAACATTTTCATGAAATTCAAAAATGGCCACCAGGTGGCTGCACATGTTGGGTTTGGTTCTTTTGGTAATTCTTTCTAGGCAGGAGTGGCCATACACCACATAATCTTCCTTACATGCTGTGGCTGTGATAGATATAGTGAGCATGTGCAGATGCAGAGTATTTTAGGGGGCTTGAGAATCTCTCAAGATCCTTGAGAAACTTCAAAAATGCTTTTCACATGTGCATTTGGACACCAGCGGACCATGCATGTGCAAAATGGCCACAGTGACTATTTTCCATATACGGAGATTGTTTCTAAGATTTTTGAGAATCTCACAAGATTCTCAAAAATCTCAGCGAGATTCTGCGAGATCTTGCGAGGGGCTACAAGACTCTCATGCACGGCATTCTCATTTCAGCCCTTTGAAAACATAGTTCACAAGAACCCAAAAGAAGGAGATTATGAAAGTTACTAGGGGTGTGCACCAGGCCCCCATGTCATTTTCTATTTTCATTTTCATTATTCAAAAACTTCATGATTATTGTCGTTTTTGTTATTGTTATCGGTATTGGTATCATTATCTGCACCGTTTCAAACGAAGATTTTATTTTTGGTATCGGTATTGTTATCAATTCCCATGCGCAACTAATATCTATCTAATCTAAGGGAGACAGGGGAAGAGAAAAGGAAAACTATCTATTATCTAATCAATTATCTATATAACTATTCTAATCTAATCTATATGTCTATAATATATATCTATATCTAATCTATACTACCTATCTATATATAATGTACAGGGGGGGAAAGGGCAGGGAAAGGGAGAAGATAAAATATAGGGCATGAGGAAGGAAAGGTATCAGTAATACAATGAGGGCTAGGGAGGATTTTTTGTGTGCAAGCACCACAGATCTATAAACGCACAAGCAGAGCTCTCACCGAATGGACAGAAAAAGCCTGGCCCTTCCATTATAAAAGGTTGCAGTGGCCTCCCCCAGAGCCCTCCTGATTGGTTGTGGAAGGCAGCAGACATTGAGCAATCACATAGTGCCATGAGACTGCTGGGGCCTGCTTGCACTGCTCATTGGCCAGTGATACATCCATCACATACTGCTGAGCTGCTCTCTCCTCCCAACACAGGCACGGTTCAAGAGTTCAACCCTGTTTAAGGCTTCGAGATGTCTGCTCTCTCCTCCCCTCTCCACATTTTCCCTCCAAACCCCAACTACCACAGCACTAATAATATTGACGATAACAACATTGTTGTTTTTGTTTTTGTTCTAATTTTTGTTATCAGTATTGTCATTCTCAGTTGTTGTTTTTATTATCATTATTGTTATTTTTGGTTATCGTTTTTGTTATTGCAATAATGAATAATGACAATTTTCATTATCGTTAACATAATAACAAAAATGAAATGCACACCCCTATCGTACACAAGCCAGAAGTGGAAAATACAAGCAGCATGTAAGGAGGATTATGTGTTTTATGACTGCTCCTGCCTAGGAAGAATTACCAAAAGTACCAAACAATGGCAATTACCAATTGGGAACTAGCAAAAATAGCAAAAACCCCAGAAAATTTCCTCATTGAGCAAGCAGATGTGAATGGTCTTTTTCTGACAGAAATGGTAATTGTTCGATTGAGCACTAATGGTGAGTGCACAAACTTATTTTGTGGGTTTGCTGGACCAGGAAACATGGATTCCTCCCAAACAAATGGATCCCTTAATTTATTTGGTCATTCAAGTAAAGGACAGAAACAAGCAATGGACAGAAACCTGGAAGTAAACCAGAAACGACAAAATATGAAAATTCAGTAAGATGGTAATGAAGTAACAGGATAAATCAGAATGGTAAAATGGGAAGCAAGTTACCTGGTAACAATAGTCCTTGGAACTTCAGGTAGTTAGTAACTTGACTCTGTATGTGGATACCAGTTGGGTAACTGAAAGACTATCCAGAATTGTGACTACTAACTGATGGTTGAAAATTACCCATTTCAGCTCTAGGACAAGTCTGTAATCCTGACCCATGTATCTGTTCAGATAAGTATAGCTGTGAATTAACAATCCCCATTACTAGAATGACCATGCTTGCTAAGTGAGATACCTGTCTCCCCTGTTCTTTTTCAAACTGCCCTGTCAAAAAAATGTCAACAACAAAAGTAAGAGTGTAGTAAGTTAAATGGTTACTGCATCTTAGTACATGCTCAACTGAAGAAGCCCATTGAGGCCATGGTGCATTAGACACGCCCCTAAACACACTTAAAAAGGCATATGAAAAGCAGACTGAACAATAATTTTGCCTAACCATTATTATTATTATAATTGAAGTCTAATTTCAGTTTATACCAAAATTGGATCGCTCTATTTCTGTCTGGGTGTTGTGAAAGTATAGCTCCCTCCCCGCCCCACACCCTCCAGTGACACTTTGCAAAGTGGGCAAAGATGATCTGAAGTTTTATAATTTAAAGACAATACGATGATATTTTTAGTTTAAAGGACTTAAAATTGCCAAAAGCTCTATAAATATGCTCCTTGTCTTCAAAGGTTAATTAATATTATTTCCTTTGTGCTTATGGTAGGCACCTCAGTCTTCAGAGAGGTGTCTAGGTTAGCTGTACTTTCTCTTACGATTCTTTGTACTACTGAGTATTGATCTATATCTGATTAGCTACTGATGTGGTTTCTGGCTGCTCTGGTATTCATTTGCTGTGGTTTCAAGCATAATTAGCAGACACAAGTCTGTTGCATTGAATTTAGAGACATTGTGTATTGAGTTGGGCACTTGAAGTATTGACTGTTTGATGGGAATTGCTGTCTGCTGCTTTGTATAGCTTTATACAGTAAGATTAGATTACTTCTAATTCTAATTCTTTATAATGTTGCTCACTTGCAGCATGGTCCTCTTGGTGTTTAGCATCAACTCGAGCTCTCAGCACTGGTGAGACTCTCAGTCTTCAATATGATTTGGGCTCGTGCAAAGAAACCAGAAGATTGCATCTTTAGAGTATGAATCAAACTCCACTGAAATTTGTAGGAATATTTCCATTGTTCTCAGTAGGATCAAGACCATCCAGTGTATTTCTTAATGCATTTCTTAACCCCCACCCATTATTATTTATGCCTCCCACCCATTACTCTGCTATTATTAGCATGATCTATTAGCGAGACCGGCCTTTGGGTAGGGCAATTGGGGCCGTGACTATCACTGAAACTGGTGCCTGAGCTATTACCTGCGGGTAATACCCACAATTTTGAGCACCATGTTGGGCACCCAATGGGTTACTTCCATGCCGCTTGGGTGCTCAAATACTCCAAAATCCGGAATTATCACTACCAATTTACTGATTACCGATTGGTAAATCAATGTGAGACAACAGCAAAAATGAGATGGTAACAGAAAAGATCAGGAAGGAGGCTGAAAAACCCGGTACCAAAAGTTGGTATTTTGGGGCCGGAAGTTGATACATTATGCACTAATTGGATACCCATTAGTACCTGAAGGTGACAGGTCGAGTCAAGTACCGAATATCTGATGGATTTACCTGTTTCTGTGGGTGGGTACTGGTTTCAGCTCTAGCAAAGCCTGTGGTCTTTGGAATCCAATAGGCAGTGCCTAGGAGGAAGGCCCAGCAGTGGCAGCAGGAAGTACCTGGTATGGGAAGAGAGTCTCCCTAGGCATGCGATGTACTTCCTGGGACCCCTTCACTCTGGAGGCTTGTGGCAGCAGTGCTCCCACGGCCCTTCTGAAGCGACCACCGTGGAGGAGCCCAAAAGCACTGCCGGTGCTCCTGACATTCCTGTTTGGCATGTGCTGCAGGCACGTCATTCATTTTCATATTAGTGTTCAGTTTCATTTACAAAAACCCCTTCATTTTCAGGGGTTTTCGTAAATGGTCCCATCCATTTTCTTTTTGTTGTTGTTTTATGTTATTAAAAACAACAATAGTAAAACTTTAAAAATCAATGTGCATGCACAAAATGGCTGCCGGATCATTCTACCCATGCGCAGATCAGCCCCCCCCCCCCAGCAGCCATTTTGCACATGCACAGTTCTGTTTTGTTTTTTATTTACTTTATATATATATAAGGGAAATGGATGATTTTTGTTCGTTTTCATCTGGTTTTGTTACCTTTGTCATCTGTTTTCATGTTTTAATTACTAAAATGAAGAAGGCTTTGTTCATTTGAGTAATTAAAATAATGAAAAGAAATTACACACCCCTAGTTCCTGTGACCTCTTTCTCAAGATTAGCAGCAGGTGCTTCCTGCAGGGGCTCCTAGCAGCCCCATCCATGTGCCTCTGGTAATCCTTCCTATCCCCCTTGCCTCAGAGACCCTGCCCATAGCCCTGGCCCTTGGGAATTCTAAGAATGGCCCTGTACTTAGAGAATGTGTCTGCTAGCAGCCAGCACGTGTGCAAGCCCTGTTGAAGGCCCTTTTTACATGAGACGCACCCGTGGGTGTGTCTCGTGTAAAAGCTGTGGCAGGTGGGCGTGCGTGTGCACCCACTCTTGACGAACACGCATGCACACCCACCTCCACCCATCACCCACACACGGAGCAACCGGCAAAAACGACGGTTGCTCTGTGCGTGTAGATGGGTGGAGGTGAGTAGACATTGGTGTGTGCCCATCTACACCCTGCCCCCACCCACCGCTCACGCACCGACTCGCACATTGACCAGCACCCCCCACGCGGCCCATGTAAAAAGAGCCAAAGTGACTGATAAGAGCATCACACCATTCACATTCGTTACAACATGCTGTCTGAGTGATTCCATCTTGCAATCGTTTTCTAATTCTTCTCTCTTCATCCCACCACACTTTTTCAAATGTATTTTTTATTTGTTGCTTTAGTTGTTAACCATTATATATATATATATATATATATATATGTACTTCCTGTGACCCCTTCACTCTGGAGGCTTGTGGCAGCAGTGCTCCCACGGCCCTTCTGAAGCGACCACAGTGGAGGAGCCCAAGAACACCGCTGGTGCTCCTGAGATTCCTGTTTGGCATGTGCCGCAGGCACATCATTCATTT
Source organism: Sphenodon punctatus (assembly GCA_003113815.1). Lineage (NCBI taxonomy): Eukaryota > Metazoa > Chordata > Lepidosauria > Sphenodontia > Sphenodontidae > Sphenodon > Sphenodon punctatus. The sequence goes on along the minus strand of QEPC01011901.1, from coordinate 2,136,293 downwards.
TCATTTTAGTGTTCAGTTTTATTTACAAAAAATCCCTTCATTTTCAGGGGTTTTCATAAATGGTCCCATCCATATTCTTTTTGTTGTTGTTTTATGTTATTAAAAACAATAATACTACTTTAAAAATCATACACACACACATATGTATGTATTTTACAGGGGAGTTAATAGCTCTCTTTATCTCATGTTTGTTCATCTTTATGGCCAGCTATCCCTTATCTTTTTTATTTCTTTTGTGTCCCATGGTGATTTGCATCACTTTATACATCGAGTTGAATTAATTAGAAGTCTTTGGACTATATGCTCCCCGCTGCTGAAGCTCTAGGGCAAAGGATGGAGTTGCAGCACAGAAATCCCAGCTGGGAGATAGGTAATGCCGAAGAAAGGGAATGGAAATTAGCAGTTGCCACAACCCCTTCATGACCATGACATTTGTTTGGCAATAATCCGATGTTGTATATCAGCATTGCTTTCCATGACTGCTAAGTCCAGGCTAAGCTTTAGGGACGCTTTGGGTGTTGAAGCTAGAGAACATGTTTGCTCACTAATCAGGGAGCTAGACGTTCAGGGAAAACTAGAGGCTCTGTCCATGCCCCCAAAGCCTCATATTGCAAAAATGTGTTTATTTGTTCCACTGTCAGTGAGATTTGCTTTACACTCTCCTTACTGGATTAAATTACATAAGCTTCAAAACAGGGTAGTTTGTTTTTTAACAAGGGTACATAACTAGCAGTTTGTTATTCTCACACCATTAATAAAAACAAGTTGTATAATATTTTTTTTCTTCCAAAAAGGGCTATGGTAAAAGACCAACATCTTGTTATTCCAGTGGCCTTTTGAAAACCAGCATTTGAGATTGTCATGAGAAATCTAAAATACACAGAAGTGAAAGGTGTGGGGAAAAGAGATTGAAGTGTCCAATATACACACATTCTGCTTTACATGCAGGCAAGGAATAAGCCAAGTACAATTGTTCTGTTGCTGGGAAATCATAAAAAGCAAAGGGCAAGAGATGAAATAAATTGTCATTATAATTGCTAGTCTATTCCTTGTAATATTCGCTGCTACCCCACTCCCTTGCACCCATACACACAACCAAAATGAGTTCTAAACAGGATATGTTAATAATGAGGTATGTCTGGGTAAAATGCACACACTCTCTCATTTAATGACATTTATGACCTGCATTTTCTTGGGATTGATTGGATTTCATTATCACGAAAGTTCTCCCCATCTGTTTTCAAGCCTATCAAATAACTTTTCCAGTTTGCCACAAGAAATCAGAGATGCTGAAATCAGAGATGAGGGAAACATTATGAACAACTTAACTAGGTCATCAAAGGCCCTCCTGAGAATGATGCACCAGCCAGAAAATCTCATGTTCCATTGCCACCCTTTGTGGAAATTGGGACAGGCCAACCATACGTCTTTGCAGGATAAGCACTACTTACATTTTTTGGATCACCACCTTGACTCTTTTCTTTCTGTCATTTCTTAGCTACCCCATCTCTCTCTACTGTCCTGGAAAGGTGTCCCCACTGTGGTGCTCACCTGTTCCAGATGTCACCCACTCTGCTTGTTCTTCAAGCTGTTCCTTTGCCAGTACAGACATTGCTTTAGGGAATTAGTTCCCAGCCACTGACTCTTCTGCCGGTCTCAAGACTCACTGACTCAAGAATGATAGTTCATGTCTGTGGCTGCCCCCACCCCCTTCAGAAATGGTTACCTTTATCTTTTTTGGAATGCCATTGATATTAGGGTCCCCACAATGAGAGATGTCTGCTCCTTCAGGTTCTTTGGCACTGTTGGATGCCTAGCCTAGTGGGCATCTCCCTGTGCTCTGGGTACCTAGCCCTCTACTTTGATGTCCCTTTCAGGTACTAATGACCCTTTTCAAATGGCTGTGGGTGCATGGGGAGATGGGTGGGTGGCACGGTGGGTGGGCGGTGGGTGGGTTTGCGCTCCCATGGACCCCCGTCCACCTCCACCCATCTCCATGTATGGAGCATACGGCACTGGCGCCAGTTACTCCATGCGTGGGTAATGGGTGGAGGGCGGGAGAGCACATGAGCCCCCAACCACTGGCCACGGCATTCACACAGATGCCCACCCATCGCCCTGCACCCACTGCAGCATTCAAACAAATGCCCACCCCGCACACGTAGGTGAGGGGTGGGGCGCGTCCATTTGAAAAGGGTCACTGATCTCCCGGCATCAAAATGCCTACCCCTCCCCTCCAGCTATTGCGTTTCCTCAGAGTGCCCCATCTCTAAGGTTTTCTCTCTCTTAGGGACTTCTTGCCACCTTCTTTCCTCCTTTTGGGATTAGTAAGGCCCCATTTACTCTAGGCCTGCTTGATTCCCTAGTCTCCTTTCCAGGGACTGTTGCGGTGTGGCCGAGTGGAGACTGAGCTGAACAGAAGTGGAAGCATCTGCAGTGTGCGGCAAATGTGGGACCCACCCGGCGGGTGGCACAGGATGAAGTAAACACTGGCAGTGGCAACACAAGGCAGGCAGCACTGCCACACACTCCAGGGCTTGGGTGCAGCAAGCGGCGAGAGGTGCCACGGTGTCAGAAGTGTCTCAGAGCAGTGGACTTACCAGACTTGCCATGTAAATTGACAGTTTTCTGCAATAAGGATATTGGAGGAAGGAAGGAGGGGAGGGTGTGGGACAGGGGAAAGGATGGTGACAGGGGGGAAGGTCTCTCTCTCCATCAGACCTAGAGGTTGCTCCAATCTGGCTATGGGCTTCTGGGGAAGTTTACTCTTGTCATACAATGGAGAACAAATGTCCACCATCTCTTTTTGTGGCATCCTTGTAGATATTTGAATACTGGTATCATCTCCTCCATTAGTCTTCTTTTCTGTGGGCTAATCATACCCAGTTATTTCCTCACTTCCTTGTCCCCTCATCCTTTTATCATCTTAGTTGCTCTCAATTTTTTCACCATCCTTTTTGAAGGGTGATGCCCAAAACTTAACACAGTGTTCCAGGAGAGGTCTCAGCAGTGCTGAGTAAAGAGGAACCATTATCTTCAGTGTTTTGGATACAATGCATCTGCTGCTAATGCAAGGCAAAGTGGCATTTGTGGTTTTGTTGACTCATTCATTTGCTGACTCATGCTGAATCATAGCAGGTGTCCGATGAGTGACATTGCTGACTCATGCTTAGTTTATGTTGCACCCTATCTCCCAGGTCATTCTTTGCTATGCTACTGTCTAGCCAGTTGTCTCCTATTTTATATTTCAGCATCTTATTTTTTGTTCCTTCATGTGATATTTTGCATTTGTCTCATTTTGTTTCTTCCTGCTCAGATCTCTAGTTTTACATTCTACTCCCATTCTCCAAATGTTTACAACTCCTCACAGTCTTGTGTGTTATCTGAACATTTGATAAGTATACTCTGAACTCCTTTCTCCAAAACATTAATAAAAAGTTGAAGAGGACTGGACTAAACCCAAGCCAGACCCCTGAAGGATTCCATTTGGTACCACCACCCAGTTCAATACCAATCTATTAATTATTGCTCTCTCAGTGCAGATTTTCAACTGATTAAGAACCCTTGCAATAGAAATTCCTTCCAGCCTACATTTCTCCAACTTTCTCATGAAAATGCCACATGGTATTGTGACAAAGGCATTACTGAAATTGAGATATATTTCTACTGCATTTCCCTTGTCTCCTAAGCCAGTTGCCCTGTCAAAGAAGGAAGCTAGATAGTTCTGGCATGACTTGTTCTTAACCAATCCATGTTGGTCACAAGTAGGGGTGTGAATTGGGATTCAGATTTAATCTGTAACTGCTTGTAATAGGCAGTTATGGATTAATCAATTCCAAACTGTAACACCCCAGTTGTGGTTCAGTTTAAATAGAAAAAATAACTACGCATGCGCAAATTGGCTGCCAGGCCATTCTGCAGATGCACAGCCTTTTTCAAAATGGCGGCATCAGTGTCACCTCCATTTTGGAAAAGAGCAGTCAGTCTGCACATGTATAGAGGCCATTTTGCACATGTGCAGACTTGCTGCCCTTTCCTGAAATAGCAGTGATGCTGCCATCACCATTTTGGAAAAGAAGCACATGTGCAGAATGGTCTAGTGGCCATTTTGCACATGCACGGGGTTTAAAAAATAAACAAACTATTTTTTAAAATGAATTTAAATACAGATCTGTAATGTGGATCTGTAATTTAATCCAGAATTAAACATCTGAATCATAATACAGATCTAGATCCGTAATTCCCCCTAGACGCGCATCCCTATTCACAAGTAATCTCTGCCTTTTCCTCAAGATTCCCACAAATTGATTGTTTTATCATTTGTTCCAGTATCTTCCTAGGAAAATAAGACTAATGGAGGAGATGATACCTAGGCACTGAAGACAGGCTGACTTGCATATATTTCCCTTTTCCAATGATTATTTCATTGGAACTAATCATTAATGATTGTTCAGTACCAGGCACAATATAAATACTTATATATTATATAAATCTTAATAATTTAATAATAATAATTTTAACAATACTTCATCACTAGCTGCTAATACCACTCCTTCACCATTGAGCAGCAGGTCTACAACTTCCATAGGCTTTCTCTTGCTTTTAACATACTGTTATTGTCATTAGCTGCAATCCCAAACCTCCTATGTATGGGATTTGCACAGGTCACACATGGCTTGTTCATTGCACAATGTTTTCTCAATGGGCGCCGGCATCCCATGCAGTGCATGCAGGGCATGGGATTGGCCCCAATGTTGTTGTGCATTCTTGCTCCCTGTCTTTTTAGTTGAAGCTCATTATTATACGCCTTTGCCTTCTTGACTTTGTTCCATATCACTCACCCTATTACTTGATACTCATCCATAGTGGCACATCCTTCCTTCCTCTTGTATGCTTCTGTTTTGGTTTTTCAAGTCAATCAAAAGATCGTTGGCCCTTTTTACATGGATGGAGGTGGGTGTGGGGATGGGTGTTTTTCCACAGTGAGTGGAGGGGCGTGTGTGTCCATTTACATGGACACCCACCCACCTTCACCCATGGAGCCTCCTCCGGTTTTCCGGAGGGCTCCGTGGGTGGAGATGGATGTGCGATGGGTGGAAGTGCATGTTGCGCAGGCACGCACGCACTCCCATCCATCCCGCTTGGTGTTCACATGGGCGAACACTGAGCAGACACCCATCCCCCCACGCACCGCCGGCACTATACATAGACACACACACACACACACACCTCACACACACCTGAACACCAAGCGGGCGAGGTGTTTGTGTGTCCATTTAAAAATGGCCTTTGTGCAACCATGCTGGTATCTTTCAATTCCTCCGTCTTTTGTCTGCAGAATTTTGGGCTTTTATTTATGTCTATTTAGGCTATCAAATTACTACTTTTAGAAACTACCAGCCCTTTAAAACCACCTTTTCCCTTATATTTGCAAACTCTATCCTCTGATTATGCATGCCTTGGAGGAGAGGTACTAACTCTCTCACTGGTATCACCATTGTAGACAAGGGTGGGCAAAGTAAGAACTCATGAGACCTAGACCTAATATTCTTCAAAGAAGACACACATCACATTATAGAAGTATTTTACAACACCAGATATAAACCTTTACCTTCCATCTTGGGGTCAAACTGACCCCACCGAGCCAAAAAACCATTAAAGTATGTTAATTAGTAGCTCTTCAAGTTTGAGCTTTTAGGACATTGTCACCAGCACCTCTGGACGTTACATACTAAAATTTCAGCCTAATACCTCTTACCGTTTGTCTCATATAAACAAAAAAGTGGCATTTTTCAAATGGACCCCAGGTTTCCATAGAGTTTGCCTATTGGGGTCAAATTGACCCCAAGTCAATGCATTTCAATAGGGGTCAAATTGACCCCAGCTTAAAATAAACCAAAATAAACAGTTTTCAAGGACCATTCAGATAGCAAGAGGACATGGAACTCAAGGTCACTTCAGACTGGCAGCAGCAATGAAAATTAACCCCCTCACTGCTATTATTTTGTGCCTTTGTATCACGGTTGAAAAAACCCATGAAAATATGCTAAGTATTGGGTCTACAATTTTGAGCTTGCAGCACATTGTCACTGGTACGTCTGGTCATAACATACTCAAATTTCAGCCACATATCTCTTATTGTTTGTCTCCAGTAACCAAACAAGTGCCAGGGTGAAAACGCACACAAGGTGTCAATGGAGTTTTCCTATTTACACAAACCTTTTCTGTTTCATTTTTTATTTGTTCAGGTAATATTAGGTTTCATTTCTTCTGCCTAGTTTTAAAGTTTCCTTTCTGGGGTGAGTTTGTGGAGACAAGGGGTGTTTTCAGACATTACGAGATCACAGTCAACCACGCTCAATTCCGCGTGGTGGTTGTGATCTCGTAAATGGATGTTTCCCCCCAGATGTTACTGCGGCATGGAATTACATTCACCACACAAGCAGCCGAAGCAGCGGGGGCGGAGGCCGTTGTGTGTTGAATGCAATTCCACGCCGGGGTGAACCCCGGAATCTCGTCTGGTTGGGC
>QEPC01011901.1:2025036-2042961 GCA_003113815.1 Sphenodon punctatus | reverse complement strand
CAACCTCCACCCCCTCACCCATCTCCCCCACCAAATGCCTGGTGGAACAGCCAGGTCTTACAACTTCTCCAAAAAGAGGGGATATCTGGGGCCAACTGGGCCTCCACTGGAAGGGAGTTCCACAGCCGTGGTGCAGCCACCAAGAATGCCCTCCCCTGCATGGCCCCCTGGAAGACTCAGGGGACCTTGAGCAGGGCACCCCCAGATGACCGCAGGGGTCGATTCAGCACCCGGGGAGTAAGGCGGTCCCGCAGATAGGTAGGGCCTAGGCTGTTTAGGGCTTTATAGACTGAAACCAACACCTTGAATTGAGCCTGGAAAACCACCGGCAGCCAGTGCAGAGAGTGGAGCACTGGTGGAATGTGCTCCCGGTGGCCCAGTCCTACCAGAAGATGGGCCGCCACATTTTGCACCAGCTGCAGTTTCCGAGCTGTCACCATGGGTAGCCCCGCATAGAGCGTGTTACAATAGTCCAATCTGGAGGTGATGAAAGCATGGATGATAGTGGCCAGGTCAGAGCCTGAGACAAACGGCTGAAGCCATCGCACCAGATGTAATTGGTGAAAGGTACTCCTCGCCACAGCCTCCACCTGGGCATACACGCAGAGCTGTGCATCGAGGAGCACCCCCAGACTCCATACTTGGGGTACCAATGGAGGGCAGACCCCGCCAATAATGGGGGCCACCATCTCCATCGCCTTAGCCACCAACATCACCTCCATCTTGTTGGGATTCAGCCTCAGTTGGTTAGTCCTCATCCAGTCCCCCACAGTTGTCAAACACCGACTAAGCACCGAGACTGCAGGGCCTGGTTCTGTTGAAAAAGAGAGATACAGCTGGGTGTCATCAGCGTATTGATGACACCGCACGCGGCACTACTACACTCTGTGTCCTCAACAAAAGACTTGGGATGCAGCACGTAGCAGGCCTACCCAAAGTGGGGAAAGCCTGCCCAACGCTTAACAGCACACTGCCACTTGTGGGGCCGGCCCCCGTCTGCCCCACCACAAGGCAAATTCCGCTTCATGGCTGACAGACACTATCTCCATTCCCATGAACCCATGTCACAGATGGAGCAGGATACAAGGTGGGTCAGGTGAGAGGGTGGGGCAGATCTGGGTGGCCGGTGTCTCAGCCCACCCTGGGGCATGGCTGGGCCTCCAACATTTACCCACCCAGCTTCCCTATGTGGGCAGGGGGAGGAGACCATCTGCCCTGCTCTCTGCACTGGACCATAGTGTCATGGCAGTGATTGCCCACTACGGGCCTTGAAGGGATTGGACCCACCCCAGGTTCTAGGTGCACCCTTTGTTTATTGTTCAAGTGCAAGATGGTTTTGCACTGGGGTTGAATGATTATCCAGATCTCTGGTGGAATGAGGAACAGAATGGGACTGGTCTATGTTCTGCCCAAGCTGGATTGGACCTGGAAGATCAATTGGAGAGCGAATTAGCTTAGAGTTTCCATTTCACCCCTAATTCTGATATTCACACTGAATTCAAGTTCAAGGTTCAAGTCACTCGATTTCCCCCATTTTGTATGATGAGAAGAGAACCTTGCACTGCTTACTTTGTGTATATTAGTTTGGTCCTGAAGCCTGTAAGTCAACAAATTCCCTAAAACAGAGGCTCCTAAACAGTAAGTCAGAACCCTAAATGGAATCAGACTTGGATCAATATTTGACAAACTTTGCATTATCTTTGGTCCTGTCGGGAATCAGAGTATTATATTTAAATTTAAATGGGGTTACACAGGCAACAAGTTTGCAGCCACTAAAAGAAATACAATTTGCTTTTGAAAAGAAAATTTAAACTGTTAAATAATCTTGTGCACAAGGTATGTTATTAGAATCTCAGCAGGTGTTCCTGTGACATTTAGATATTTGTAAATATCAATGTTGAAAGAGGTTATACCAAGAGGGGGGAAAGGGTGATACATCCTTTTAATCTTACAGACATGATAACATGTTCTTGAAGAGATTGAGGGGGAAATCCTCTCAGCTGGAAAACCTGGCTGTGGATTTAGATTTACAGCACAGGAATTTGCAGGCGTCTTTTATTAAAAGAAAAAAATAGAAATCATGATAGTTACTCCAGTCATAGAAGAGGATATTTATGGTGAAGTTAGACGAATGAGTCTGGCCAGCTTCCTGTTCCACAGAGAATGCCTTGTTTGGTTCCTGCTTCAGAAATGGGGTTCATTCAGATTTCGAGTTAAACCATGGTAAACCAGGAATAAGTGGAGTTATACTGGCTTATAATAGAGGTAAAGCAGGCAGCAGAATAACTGCTTGTGGGTTTCTTAATTTGTTGTTGTTGTTTTGTTTTGAGAAGGTTAGGGTTGTCCCAAACAACTATCATCCAAACATATGATTTTTTTTTGTAATTTCAGTTTGTTGAATTAGTTTGTTCATTTAGTTTATTTAATCGGTTTCTGGTTTTCTGTTTCTTTTCACCAGGAAGAATAAAAATGTGGTAACAGATTGGTATCAGTGGTGGGAAATGAATGCTAAAAGTAGAGTCTCGTAGGGTTCTATTCTGTCTCCTCTCTTGTTCAATATGTATCTGAGGTCGCTGGGTAAGGTCATTTGGATGTTTNCTAAGAATGTATATGTAGAATATTGCAAAATACAATCGTTCAACTGCTTCTATAATCAGATGCCTTTATCCAATTGTTTTGAAATTTGGTACACATAATGCTTTCTATTGGAGGTATAGAAACCCCAATGTTCAGCCACATAGAATAAGAAAAAAAAATGTTACAGCCAATAGTGTGTTTTCCATTTAAACCAATGGAAATTCAATTCCAAACTTTCCGAATGCATCCGAACTGAACGTTCAAATTCGAGTTCGGTTCACACATTCAGTTCGGTCAACCGAACTATTCGAGTTCAGTCCAAACTCTGAACTTCCAAACCACGTTCACCCATCCCTACTACCTACATGCTTGGATGCTATTAGGTGGAATGATCAGGACAACGCAACAATTGCACATACCTTAGAAGTCCTCACTGGTATCAATAAGGTCAGTGACCTTCTGCTATGTGTAACATCTGACAATACAGGGTAAAATCAAACATGAGAGTAACCCACTTTGGATCATTCTGTCCTGTTTTGGCCTGAGGACTACTGTCACATTTATTATCGGGCCACTTGGACTGAGCTTGGGTGTGTTGGCAGCTAGTAGGCCAAAGTCACAGCCCAGACTACCGCAGTGCCAACCCAACTGAAGCAAAGCAGGCCAGAGTTTGTTTTCACTAGGAATGTGTGAACAGAACGCGGTTTGGATGTTTGGTCGTTCGGTCTGGGATCCGAGTTCGGGTTCAGTCGTTCGGTCCTGGACTTGAGTTTGGCTGAGTTCGGTTTGGCCGAACGTTCGGGGGGGGGGTGTATCGGTATCATTTGCTATTTAGTCTAAATGCTAAATATTACTGTTCTAAAACCTATGGAACTAAATCTAATATATTATCTACAAAGGCCTAGTCCTACAAACACACTATACAATATTAAAACTGAGTAACTACAACACACTATATCTACTTATCTCTATAACTAAGCTAACTCCTACAACTATCTATATCTATAGTAACTATGTAATATCTATCTATATATATTGTAAATAATAATATACACAGGGATGGAGGGGGGGTGCACAGACAGCTCACACCAAACAACACAGGGACGGGTACAAAACTGAAATGAAACCTAAATCAATCTAATCCTACTCTATATAAATCCAAAAACAGGGGAAGGGAATCAGGGATGGAATATAAAGTGGGAGGAAGGAAGGATTCAATGGAGGCTAGGGAGAAAGAACGCAGGGATGGGTAAAAAATAAAAATAACACCTAAATCTATCTAATCTAATCCAAATAAATGATAATAGGGAGGTAAATGTGTGGGATGGGTGAAATAGGAGAATGGCAATGGATTAGGATGTTAGGGACCACAAACAACTGGGAGAGGGAGACTTCTGAAAACGCGTGCTGTCAGGAACAGTGGCTACTAGCTCAGAAGGTGTTGGAAGGAAGGAGGGCAATGACTTTTCTTACTTGCTGTGCCCGCCTTACTGCAAGCCCCATTGGCTCTGTGCAGCCTAGCCACCCCCGTCCCATCCCCCATGTCCAATTGCAGACTGCGAAGCCAGTGGTCTGAGGAAAAGAGGGATGGTGATTGGGCAGGCTGGATGCTACTCCAAGCCTCTCCACCCCTGGTGCCAGGAAGTCTGCTCCTCAGTTGCCTCCCCCTCCCTGGGCCTTCCAGTCATGTTTTTCCCGCCCAAACCTATTCAAACTTGATCCGAACACAACTGAACTGTTCGGTCATTTCTGAGTTAAAATTGAATTTGGGTTCAGTCGGTTTGGGTTTGGGTTCAGGTTCGGTCATCTGAACAGATCGAGTTTGGTCCAAACTCCGAACATCCGAACTGCGTTCACACATCCCTAGTTTTCACATCTGTTCCCGCTGGCCTGGAGCAGGTACTCCATGGCAGGCCACCATAGCATCTGTCATGGTGCTCCCACCATGGTGAGGCAGGTGGGCCATGGTGGGTCATGGGGGGCGTGTGGTAGGCAGGATGCTGGGCACAGCTAGGGATGGGGCCAGGTTGCTGCACGTTCGTGTGTCTCCCTGCTCCCCGGATCCCGGCTGCAAAAGCATTTGTTCTGCAGCCCAACCCAGGTCAGGACTGTGTCTGTGATGGCTTCCTGATGTGAACTGGGTCATGCTGCCAGCGCAGTGCATGCATGTTTGTTTTGACCCACAGTGGAGTTATTTATCCTGTGATTTTTTTTGGTTTTAGATTTGACACTACTATATCATACAGACAAGGAAGGGGAAGGTCTTTAATTCCTACATCATATATACCATTCTTATCAGATTGGTAAACAAGGATCAACTCAAAACTAGTCAGCTAAAAGATTGTTTTGGTTGAGAGCCATGTGTAAAGAGTACACGGGGACAGAGAAATAATGGATATTTTAAGACAAGTGCCTCCCTACCCATCATACATGTTGCAGGGCTCTATAGGGTGCAACATGCATGATGGGTGGGTAATGGGTGGTGAGGTGCTCGTCTAAAAACACCCAATGCTACCAATATCATGTCAGCTTTCCTTGTCTGGATGTTAATAGTTATTAATACCCGGCTGTCCAGTAAAACCTTACTGATGGAAAACTGGGGGATAGGAATGTTACTGCAAGAGCAGAGAAGAGGGACAAGCAGTCATTTTTCCCCTTGATACATTATTCCCATAGCAATAAGACAGATCCTTTGTCTGCTAAATTACTTAATGCAGCTGAAAAGGAAACTGCCCCACAAATGGTTTCATCAGGGTTCCCAAGGGAAAATGGTGGTCTTCTCTTGATCATTTCAATTCTAGGGTACGTGCTAAAATGTAAAAGCAATATCCTCACACTTGCCTGAACTTCTCCCTCTGCCAATCTCCCACAGGACATCTATGCAAATAGACAGAACCTCCTTTACATTAGTAAACCAAATTAACATTTGTAGCCAGTCCCACTGAGATATTTATAAGAAAACAGGCCTAAGACTAAGTAAAGTTCACCCTGCCTTTGGTAGCAAACATCCCATAATATCTGCTGATGCTGACTATATGCCAGAGGTTTGTTCCCTAAACATTAAGAGGAATTATTCTTTTAAATTATTATTTATAGTGTACCTAGCACTGTAAAGCCAACCAATAGTTATAGACAGGTACCTACTCCAGGGGATCTACAATCTGAGAGAGACAAGGGAAAGGTGAACATTGGGAGAGGCAAGGGTACATCCATGTGGTGGTTGAGAAGTTACAGATCCATGTGCTTCACTTAGTTATAGGGAACTAACTAGGTTAGTAGCGGAGTTCAAGGAAGAAATTCTGAGTTGGGGGGGGGAGGAGGGGGCTCAAGAAACCATCTAGCTATTGACCAGTCTCTAACCTTCCCTTTCTAGTGAAGGTTATTGAACGGGTGGTGGCTCGGAAGCTTCAGGGGCATCTAGACCATATCGATTTCCTTGATCTTTCACAGTCTGGCTTTCATCCGGGGTTTGGCACCGAGACTGCACTTGTGGCTTTGGTTGATGATCTGCACTGGGAATGTGATCAGGGCAGATCAGCTTTACTGATTCTGTTAGATCTGTCAGCAGCATTTGATACCATTGACCATGAGATGTTGGTGGCAAGGCTGCGGGACCGGGCTGGGGTGGGCAGAATTGTTCTTGAATGGTTCTGCTCCTCCCTGGCTGGAAGAACTCAGCAGGTGGTTCTTGGGGAGTGTTCATCATTTCCCCAGAATCTCATGTGTGGAGTCCCATAGGGTTCTATTCTGTCCGCTCTCCTGTTCAACGTGTATATGCAGCCATTGGACAAGGTCATGAGGGGGTGTGGCGTACATTGGCATCAGTACACCGATAATACACAGCTTTACCTCTCGTTTTCTGCAGACCCAGACCTGTCAGTCTCGGTGCTTACCTGGTGTTTGGCGGCTGTGGGAGAGTGGATGAAGGCAAGCCATCTGAAGCTGAATCCCGACAAGATGGAGGTGATGCTTGTCATTATAGCTGAGGGTGTGGTGGCCCCTGTCATTGATAGGGTTTACCCTCCTTTGGTCACTCAGGTCCGTAGCCTAGGGATGCTTCTGCCTGGATTTCCAGGTGGNTTATCAATTGTAAGCTGCCCTGAGCCATTGTGGGAAGAGCAACATATACATTTAAATAAATAATAAATAAAAACTGGAAACGGCCAAACCAAGTGAACCAAATGAACCAAATGAAACGAACAAACTGAATGAACCCAAATTGGGGAAATGGGCAAGCAATCAGAGTTTGGACAGGTAGTGTTCATTACTCAGTTCATTCATTTTGGGTCAGATCATGCAGATTTAACGGGTTTGCTCATCTTGGCAGGTAGTCATTTCAGCTCAAGCTGAAAAACAGAGGTAAGCAAGAACACCATCAAAGAATAAAGTTTTGGTGGACTATTGCTGAGATGAATAGTGGGTTTATTATATGTTAGTATTATTCACATTTTCAGGTAGCCCTTTGAGCACCAAAATAATACCTGGTCCACATAAACCAACCCTGTCACAATAAAGACAATCTTGAATCCTCTCTGGTGGGGGAGTTTTCACCAATTTTGGCAATGTGAGGCTAATGGCTAAGCCATTCTTGAATGGGAGCATTATGAGATCAGAAGTGCATGTCATCCTACCTACTAGGAATGTGCAAACAGAACCAGGTTTGGATGTTTGGCCATTCGGTGATTTGGGTTGAAATTTCAGTTCAGATTAGGTATTTGGTTTGATTGGGCTCAGTTTGGTGGAATCAGGAACTAAAAATAACATTTGGTTTTTGAAATAAAGGGAAAAAACTGAAAAACATATTTCCTGCTATAACATTTTTGTTTCTTATTCAATTTTGATGAACTTAGGAAAGATTGTACCCACAATAGAGGGCACTACATAAACCAGAATTTGGAATGATTAGATAAAGGAAACAGATTTCAGAAGCAATTGAATGTTGTGATTTCAGGAAAAGCTCCACACACATTCATGGCTACAACTTCTTTGTCTTGCATTCAATGTTCATGAAACTTGTGTATCTTATGTCCCTCCATATACTTAATATTTCTGCCAATTTACAGAAAGAATGGATAAAGGGTCCTAAGGGTATAAGACATTAACCTGGAAATACATTTCCAGCTGTAACATTTTGATATTCCATTCTGTTTACAGGATATTTGGCAAGAATGTATCAAATACCTTTTCTGCTATTTCAGCAAATGCACAGAAGATTTTAATAATGGAACCCAATTATATAAGCAATTTATGTTGTCCCCATGAAGATCATTATTCAGATGAATATCAGCATTTTCAGTGCAAGTCAGAGGCAGGCACCCTGCATGGCAGGGGGAGAGAGACTGTAGGAGCAACCCCAAAGACTGACAGACACATTCAATGGTCAAACACATTACTGCAAGCTTCTAGCTTTACAGGACCAATTGGCAGTGGCTTCGAGGTGGGCATATGGGGCGGCCCTGAGGTAGGCATAAGCAACATAACTGGGACTTCTGAGATAGCATCGCAGCAGTCAGGAGACATAGTTTAAACACATCCAGGCTGGCCAATTATCATCACAATCACATCCTGCAGCACTGAGACAGAGGACATAAGAGAATCTCTATTGACTCTTTCCTAAACAGATGCTTCTGACTTCCCAAAAACAAGTGGGGGAGATATGTTGGGATGGTCCCAGCACAGAATGAGTATATTTGGTTGACATTTCTGTTAGTCAATTTGCATCACAAACCGATCTTATACCACAGTGACATAAGAGAATCCCAGGCATAGGCCCCTTCCCTACATATGTTGTACAGGCATATAAAATTGGGACCCTTTATAAAATCTTTCTGATATTTGGCAGAGATGATCATGAAAGAGTAATATATATCCCTACTAAATTTCATGTACACTGGTTGGACTACAAAGATATTATAGTCAGACATACATTTATATGTTAATTGTTTATACCACCTTTTCCCAATCCTTCTGAAATTTGACAAAGATAGTAAATATGGGAAGGGGTATAAACTGGACAAGTTTTACCTACATTAGATGTGAGGCAAAGAAGTTACAGCTAAGAATGTATATGTAGAATATTGCAAAATACAATCGTTCAACTGCTTCTATAATCAGATGCCTTTATCCAATTGTTTTGAAATTTGGTACACATAATGCTTTCTATTGGAGGTATAGAAACCCCAATGTTCAGCCACATAGAATAAGAAAAAAAAATGTTACAGCCAATAGTGTGTTTTCCATTTAAACCAATGGAAATTCAATTCCAAACTTTCCGAATGCATCCGAACTGAACGTTCAAATTCGAGTTCGGTTCACACATTCAGTTCGGTCAACCGAACTATTCGAGTTCAGTCCAAACTCTGAACTTCCAAACCACGTTCACCCATCCCTACTACCTACATGCTTGGATGCTATTAGGTGGAATGATCAGGACAACGCAACAATTGCACATACCTTAGAAGTCCTCACTGGTATCAATAAGGTCAGTGACCTTCTGCTATGTGTAACATCTGACAATACAGGGTAAAATCAAACATGAGAGTAACCCACTTTGGATCATTCTGTCCTGTTTTGGCCTGAGGACTACTGTCACATTTATTATCGGGCCACTTGGACTGAGCTTGGGTGTGTTGGCAGCTAGTAGGCCAAAGTCACAGCCCAGACTACCGCAGTGCCAACCCAACTGAAGCAAAGCAGGCCAGAGTTTGTTTTCACTAGGAATGTGTGAACAGAACGCGGTTTGGATGTTTGGTCGTTCGGTCTGGGATCCGAGTTCGGGTTCAGTCGTTCGGTCCTGGACTTGAGTTTGGCTGAGTTCGGTTTGGCCGAACGTTCGGGGGGGGGGTGTATCGGTATCATTTGCTATTTAGTCTAAATGCTAAATATTACTGTTCTAAAACCTATGGAACTAAATCTAATATATTATCTACAAAGGCCTAGTCCTACAAACACACTATACAATATTAAAACTGAGTAACTACAACACACTATATCTACTTATCTCTATAACTAAGCTAACTCCTACAACTATCTATATCTATAGTAACTATGTAATATCTATCTATATATATTGTAAATAATAATATACACAGGGATGGAGGGGGGGTGCACAGACAGCTCACACCAAACAACACAGGGACGGGTACAAAACTGAAATGAAACCTAAATCAATCTAATCCTACTCTATATAAATCCAAAAACAGGGGAAGGGAATCAGGGATGGAATATAAAGTGGGAGGAAGGAAGGATTCAATGGAGGCTAGGGAGAAAGAACGCAGGGATGGGTAAAAAATAAAAATAACACCTAAATCTATCTAATCTAATCCAAATAAATGATAATAGGGAGGTAAATGTGTGGGATGGGTGAAATAGGAGAATGGCAATGGATTAGGATGTTAGGGACCACAAACAACTGGGAGAGGGAGACTTCTGAAAACGCGTGCTGTCAGGAACAGTGGCTACTAGCTCAGAAGGTGTTGGAAGGAAGGAGGGCAATGACTTTTCTTACTTGCTGTGCCCGCCTTACTGCAAGCCCCATTGGCTCTGTGCAGCCTAGCCACCCCCGTCCCATCCCCCATGTCCAATTGCAGACTGCGAAGCCAGTGGTCTGAGGAAAAGAGGGATGGTGATTGGGCAGGCTGGATGCTACTCCAAGCCTCTCCACCCCTGGTGCCAGGAAGTCTGCTCCTCAGTTGCCTCCCCCTCCCTGGGCCTTCCAGTCATGTTTTTCCCGCCCAAACCTATTCAAACTTGATCCGAACACAACTGAACTGTTCGGTCATTTCTGAGTTAAAATTGAATTTGGGTTCAGTCGGTTTGGGTTTGGGTTCAGGTTCGGTCATCTGAACAGATCGAGTTTGGTCCAAACTCCGAACATCCGAACTGCGTTCACACATCCCTAGTTTTCACATCTGTTCCCGCTGGCCTGGAGCAGGTACTCCATGGCAGGCCACCATAGCATCTGTCATGGTGCTCCCACCATGGTGAGGCAGGTGGGCCATGGTGGGTCATGGGGGGCGTGTGGTAGGCAGGATGCTGGGCACAGCTAGGGATGGGGCCAGGTTGCTGCACGTTCGTGTGTCTCCCTGCTCCCCGGATCCCGGCTGCAAAAGCATTTGTTCTGCAGCCCAACCCAGGTCAGGACTGTGTCTGTGATGGCTTCCTGATGTGAACTGGGTCATGCTGCCAGCGCAGTGCATGCATGTTTGTTTTGACCCACAGTGGAGTTATTTATCCTGTGATTTTTTTTGGTTTTAGATTTGACACTACTATATCATACAGACAAGGAAGGGGAAGGTCTTTAATTCCTACATCATATATACCATTCTTATCAGATTGGTAAACAAGGATCAACTCAAAACTAGTCAGCTAAAAGATTGTTTTGGTTGAGAGCCATGTGTAAAGAGTACACGGGGACAGAGAAATAATGGATATTTTAAGACAAGTGCCTCCCTACCCATCATACATGTTGCAGGGCTCTATAGGGTGCAACATGCATGATGGGTGGGTAATGGGTGGTGAGGTGCTCGTCTAAAAACACCCAATGCTACCAATATCATGTCAGCTTTCCTTGTCTGGATGTTAATAGTTATTAATACCCGGCTGTCCAGTAAAACCTTACTGATGGAAAACTGGGGGATAGGAATGTTACTGCAAGAGCAGAGAAGAGGGACAAGCAGTCATTTTTCCCCTTGATACATTATTCCCATAGCAATAAGACAGATCCTTTGTCTGCTAAATTACTTAATGCAGCTGAAAAGGAAACTGCCCCACAAATGGTTTCATCAGGGTTCCCAAGGGAAAATGGTGGTCTTCTCTTGATCATTTCAATTCTAGGGTACGTGCTAAAATGTAAAAGCAATATCCTCACACTTGCCTGAACTTCTCCCTCTGCCAATCTCCCACAGGACATCTATGCAAATAGACAGAACCTCCTTTACATTAGTAAACCAAATTAACATTTGTAGCCAGTCCCACTGAGATATTTATAAGAAAACAGGCCTAAGACTAAGTAAAGTTCACCCTGCCTTTGGTAGCAAACATCCCATAATATCTGCTGATGCTGACTATATGCCAGAGGTTTGTTCCCTAAACATTAAGAGGAATTATTCTTTTAAATTATTATTTATAGTGTACCTAGCACTGTAAAGCCAACCAATAGTTATAGACAGGTACCTACTCCAGGGGATCTACAATCTGAGAGAGACAAGGGAAAGGTGAACATTGGGAGAGGCAAGGGTACATCCATGTGGTGGTTGAGAAGTTACAGATCCATGTGCTTCACTTAGTTATAGGGAACTAACTAGGTTAGTAGCGGAGTTCAAGGAAGAAATTCTGAGTTGGGGGGGGGAGGAGGGGGCTCAAGAAACCATCTAGCTATTGACCAGTCTCTAACCTTCCCTTTCTAGTGAAGGTTATTGAACGGGTGGTGGCTCGGAAGCTTCAGGGGCATCTAGACCATATCGATTTCCTTGATCTTTCACAGTCTGGCTTTCATCCGGGGTTTGGCACCGAGACTGCACTTGTGGCTTTGGTTGATGATCTGCACTGGGAATGTGATCAGGGCAGATCAGCTTTACTGATTCTGTTAGATCTGTCAGCAGCATTTGATACCATTGACCATGAGATGTTGGTGGCAAGGCTGCGGGACCGGGCTGGGGTGGGCAGAATTGTTCTTGAATGGTTCTGCTCCTCCCTGGCTGGAAGAACTCAGCAGGTGGTTCTTGGGGAGTGTTCATCATTTCCCCAGAATCTCATGTGTGGAGTCCCATAGGGTTCTATTCTGTCCGCTCTCCTGTTCAACGTGTATATGCAGCCATTGGACAAGGTCATGAGGGGGTGTGGCGTACATTGGCATCAGTACACCGATAATACACAGCTTTACCTCTCGTTTTCTGCAGACCCAGACCTGTCAGTCTCGGTGCTTACCTGGTGTTTGGCGGCTGTGGGAGAGTGGATGAAGGCAAGCCATCTGAAGCTGAATCCCGACAAGATGGAGGTGATGCTGGTCATTATAGCTGAGGGTGTGGTGGCCCCTGTCATTGATAGGGTTTACCCTCCTTTGGTCACTCAGGTCCGTAGCCTAGGGATGCTTCTGCCTGGATTTCCAGGTGGTGGCTGTGGCAAGGAGTGCCTTTCCGTAGTTACATCTAGTGCAATGGCTGCAGCAGTATGTTTCAGACTCTGACCTGGCCACCATCATCCATGCTTTTATCACCTCTAGACTGGACTATTGCAACACACTCTATGTGGGGCTATCCTTGGTGATGTTCCAGAAGTTGCAGCTGGTGCAGAATGTGGCAGTGTCAGGCCCCTGTCTGGGGGGTTGTGGATTAGGGGGAGGGACTACCTGAGACCCCGTCCCCACTTACAGTCTGGAGGAGTACCATGGGCTTGCAGTAGGACCCGGATGCCGGGATACAGGGCGCCGGTGCCCGCGGATCAGGACCCAGATCCTGTTGGTACAGGGGGGCTGGGGGCAGGGGTTCCTGACACTGTGGGGTCCCCCTTGGCCCAGCAACAGCAGGTGGAGGAAAGGTGCAGCCGCACTGGGAGTGCACAGCCCAGTCTGGATGCGCCTTGACCGGGCCACGTGACCACGCCCCCCATGCCTCAGCACCAGCACTCGGAGCACCTGCGCCAGCATGCCTTGCTCTCAGCAGAGGATAAAAGCAGCTCCTGGCCCCACACTCATTGCTGGTGATCAGAGCCTTGTGCCTGTGAGACTGGTGCCCTGAGCTTCTTGACATGATCCTGCTCTTGTGAAAGTATTGTGGATACGTCTGGCTGAGTGTGCGTCATGTGTGATAGTGGGTCTGGTGGGTTTCGAGTGTTGGGTCTGTGGGGCTCCTCAGTAAAAGGGTGTGCTTGCGTGGGACTTTGACCCCGAATTCTCATCAGCCTGGTTCCCTGTCCAGTGTGAATACCCTATCCTCCTCCCTTCCTGTGGGGTCACATGCCTGTACTGTCACTCCTACCACTCCCCTACCCTTCTACCTAGCCCTCTGTGTGCGTGTGCGTGTGTGTGTGTGTGTGTGTGTGTGTGTGTGTGTGCGCTAGAAACACCAGGTGCTATGCTCTTCTCGCCTTCCTATGATGATCTAGGCTGCAGGTGTACATCCGAAAAGCCAACTAAGATCCTGAGGGACCTTTTTACAGGCAGGTACTGCCGTCTGCAGGTGGGTGTTGCAGTGTGTGCCCTAGCCCTTCTGCCTTCCCATCCTTCCTCCCACCCCCTATACCTAATTGTATCACTGGCAATTCAATAAAATCCTTGCTTCTTGGCCATGGAGCAGCTGCTGGCAGAAGTTACGGATTTTGCAAGGAATGTGCAAGCCCTTGCCATGAAAGTTAAGGACCTTGAAGAACAACAGAATAAGGGAACGGCTTTGCCACATGTTTCTCCCCCTATAACAAATGTGGGAGCCAGGGTCCCTGTGCCTCGAGAAGTCAAGGGTCCCACAATAACTAAGTTTACTGTGGACCGATGCCAGTTTCAAAGCTTCCTTGCGCTTTGCAAGTTAACCTTTAAAGTGCAAGCAAAAACCTATCACATAGACGAATTAAAGGTGGTGTTCATTATAGGTCTATTAGATGGGTTAGCCTTGTCTTGGGCCACACCACTCCTTATGGATAACAGTCCCCTTTTGACTGGTTATGCAGGGTTCATCCGAGAAATGGCATTTCTCTTTCATTACCCACATCGAGTAAAAGATGCTGAAAATGTGATCATGAATTTAAAACAAGGGAAGGACCCTCTCCTTGACTGTGTGACTAAATTTCAACAATGGGCTTTAGATTTAAATTGGCCTGATAATGTACTGAGGGTGATGTTCTGCAGGGGGTTAACTGACAAATTGAAAGACCAGCTCTCCTATACCACTGTACCTGCTACTTAGGTGGCGCTGGTAACTCTTGTATTACAGTTTGACAAATGCTTGAGTGAAAGAAAATGAGAACGGCATCAGGAGACCTTTCACCCTGCCATAAACAGAAACCCTGTTGCTCCACTTTATAAAACCGACCCTGGTAAAGGAGATGAGGTCGAACTCATGCAATTGGGAGCTTCCCGAGGACTTTTGTTAGCAGCAGAATGGGGACAACGTCAGGCAGCCAGATTGTGTTTTTACTGTGGAGAACCATCGCACTTCGCCCACAACTGCCCCTTCTTCCCAAGGCCAAACGTGAGTTGGGAAATGCCAAGCCCCGGGAAGTATAGGGGACTTCCCGGTAAGGCCTGCGATTCCGCTGTCCTTGCATCCCCATGGTTGTCTGAAAATCCAATGATCAGTAAGCATGTGCAAGTACCCCTTACCATGGAGGTAGGTGCAAAGCAAAGTATCATAACATGAGCCTTAATCGATTCAGGTGCTTCCAGCAACTTCATGGATTCAGGGTTTCTTCAACAACATGAAGTCCCAAGCACTCGCAGCCCCCCCCCCCACGAGAACCAGTACATTCTATAGATTGGTCCCCACTGATATCTGGACCTATCACCATGCAAACTAAGGTTTTACAAGTTACCGTTGGGGTGGACATTGAACAAATTCAATTAAATATAGTTTGTACTCCCATGTTTCCTCTCATCCTGGGGAGGACTGTGACACAACCCTGAAATTAATCGGCACCAAAGAACTGTGTCTTTCTCCTCAATATTGTGCCATGCATTGTATCTCCGGGCAACAAAGGCAGAATTAAAGAATAGCTTTACAAGTGCCCCTCGTTACCCCCTCTTTAAGATGGAGTTTGTCTATGAGAACTACCTTTCATATATAACAAACTTTAAAATCAGAAGAGCCATGACTGTGGCATGATTTAATATGATGCCTGCTAAAGTCCAGGAAGGTTGGTATCTGAGCATTCCATCGGACTTGCGTTTCTGTCACGGTGGACAAACTTACAGAGGATCGGTCACATTACCTTTTAGTTTGCCCCAGATTGTCAGCCATCCGTAATGTGATATTTGACCCATGGCTTAAAGATATAGATCACTGGGATACGCAAACCCGGATTACCTTTTTACTGGCAAATCATGATAGGGATATCATGAGCAGGGCTGCCTTTGGTGTCTTTAAGCTGGAATTACATAGGAAGGAACTCCTTGCACTAAATGGATAGGTCTTTGTGGATGATTTTTTAACAATTCAATGAATTGTGGGTAGCACCATGCCACATGTAGTTAACTTGTGAGAGATGCCCCTGCAGCTGTTTATTCTATGACATTTATTTTACAATGCATTTGGATTCGCTGGATATTTACTAATGACCAGGTCTTTGATACGACATGGGTAAGCCAAGTGGGTATCTTATATAGTGTCAGGAGTCCAGCGATGACTGTGGCTGGGTTCCACTCCACCAAACTGTCTTAGGGCAGGGCCTTATTGTTTATCAAATGCATAGTCTAACTGAATGCTTCACATGATATGCAAATCACATGACATCTATTATTTCTCTTTAGAGGAATTTATCTTTATAATAGCAATCATGTTTAAATGACTGGGCTATTTTATACAAGGGTCTGTTGCAAATTTTGTATAAACTGTTTTAATATGCTTAAATTGTTATAACTGATGGTTTCAAACAACAAACAAAATACATACAGATATAGTTGTATATATGTACCTACTGTCTACCACAGGTGCAGCTAAGGGTGTCCAGTTGTTTTCCATCTATCAAAATTGTCTTACGTTTTCAGTGAAAAGGAAGCCGCAGTACTGTCACCCCATAGGCCGTATGACTGTCTCATAATTCTACTTCTGGGGATGGAACCCCTGTATGGGCGTATTTACACCCTGTCTTGGCCAGAGTTAAATACACTGAAATAATACATTGATGACAACTTACAGAGGGGATTTATTAATCACTCTTTCTCCCCTGCAGGGGAACCCCTTTTATTTGTACCAAAGAAGGATGGAGGGTTGATCCTTTGCATTGATTACCATGGGTTAAATGCCATAACATTTAAAAACAGGTATATCCCCTTCCTCTTATTCCAGAGTTGCTCGATCAACTTCAAGGAGCTATGAACTTTACAAAATTAGATCTCCGTGGAGCATACAATTTATTATGAATGTGCAAAGGTGACAAATGGAAAACTGCCTTTAGGATTTGGTACGGTCATTTTGAATACCTGGTAATGCCGTTTGGCTTGGCCAACACTCCGACTACATTTCAGCATCTCATCAATGACATGTTTCGGGACATTTTTGGTGTGTATGTAATTGCTTATCTAGAGGATTTCTTAGTATTTTCCTCCACTGAGAGGCAACATATCCAACATGTTAACACAGTCTTGGAGAAATTATGGCAAAACCACCTGTATTGTAAGTTGGAGAAATTGCTATTATTATAGTAATAATTCTATGTTACTTCTATAGAATTATTGGGATTCATCATTACACCCCATGGAGTGGAAATGGATGTAAAGAAGATAGACGCCATCTTAACATGGGTCGCTCCAGCATCACTGAAGGCACTACAGAAATTCCTTGGCACTACCAACTTCTATAGACAATATATTCCAAACTATGCCAGGTTAACCGAACCACTCACCAAATTGTTCCAAAAGGGAACTCTGTATTTGTGGACAGAGCTACAACAACAAGCTTTTGATACGTTGAAGAAAACTTTTACTTGTGTTCCTATTTTGCAATACCCTGACTTTGAGAAACCTTTTACCATGGAGACCGATGCCTCTAATGTAGCGCTTGGGGCAGTCTTACTTCAAGTGGGAACCACAGGAGATTGTTTATTGCCTTGTGCCTTCTATTTACATCAACTGTCCAGTGCATAAAAACCCAACACGATATTAGACCATGAACTGCTGGCCATTAAGGTCTCCTTTGAAACACGGCAGCACTATCTTGAAGGGGCTAAGTATCCCATTACAGTGATTATGGACCATAAAAATTTAGTGTATTTACAAACAGTCTGCATTTCCAACACTTGACATGAGCGTTGGGCCTTATTTTTCACTCGCTTTAACTTTAAAATTCAGTACCAGCCAGGCCAACAAAATTTATTAGCAGATGGCCTGTCGTGCTGCACTGAAATAGGGGAACCACTGACCCATAGAGGAGATCTGATATTAAAACGTAAAACCTTTGTCACAACTTCATCTCCTCTTTCCTTTTCCTCACTTACAGAACCATTCACGCCAAGATCCTACCTTGTTACAGTACCCCCTAGCCCTACAACAACAAGGGATAAAGGGTACTTTCAGACATGACGCTAACCACCCTTTAACCACCCTTGGTGGTTATTTATGCATGTTGCAGGGCTGTATTGGTGCCCTATGCAGCCCCGCAACATGCATAAATAACCACCAAGGATGGTTAAAGGGTGGTTAGC
>QEPC01011901.1:1935034-2003127 GCA_003113815.1 Sphenodon punctatus | reverse complement strand
TCTCTCTTTATTGTTTGACCAATGGTCATCAACAAATCAGTAGTACAAACAATGAGTACATCCCATACAACATAATACATGAATCAGCCCAAAGACCGAGCTGACGATAAAGTCAAAACAATAAAATAAAATATAAACTGGATATGCCTATCCCTGCAGGGCATAGCTAGTCCACAAAGACATTAACCATAAAAATTAATTCACACCTGTCCCACACTGCTAGACGACTTCCTCCATTGACCAAGTCTTAATTTCCCCCAATAGCACATTTCCTGGGAGTTAATTGCTCTCCAAACACCTTCTCCTAATTTGAAGAGCTTTCAAGCAAAAACTTGCCGCTGCCTGGGTGGTTTCAGAGTCATAGGGGCTGAGCAACTGCTTCATTAGATCAGAATTAGAACAAGACCCCCTCACACTTAAGGCCCCCTGTAGATGTTGATGTCTAGGACCAGTTAGCATAGGACAGTCCAAAAGTATATGGGCTGATGAATTAACCTCACCCCTATTGCACAGCGTACACAACCGCTGAGTGTAGGGGGTGTAAAGGGCACACAGCAGCAGCCGGGACGAGCTGCCCCTGTGCCTTTCAGGTTCTTTGAGCACGGCCCAGCCCGGGATCGGCATAACATCTGTTGCGTTGCCCTGGGCCATGATCTGGCGGCCCGATTCCCTGTCGTGGTCCCAGTCCCATCACGTCTGTTCGGGGCTTTTTTTGACCACGGGGGGTGGTTGATCGGTTCACCCCCGCCAGGAATCCTCTGTGGTGAATCAGGACCACGTAATGTCTGAAATCACCCATTCACCATAGGCCCTTTTTACATGGACGGGGGTGGGTGGGTGAATGGGTGTTCTGGCATGGTGTGTGGAGGTGTGTGTGTGTGTTCCTTTACACGGACATCCACTCACCTTCACCCATGTGGCCTCCTCAGGCTCTCAGGGCTCCATGGGTGGAGGTGGGTGGGTGATGGTTGGAGGTGGGTGTTGCATGGGAGCGTGCATGCATTCCCACCCATCCCGCTTGGTGTTCACATGAACGAACACCAAGGGAACACACACACACACACACACACACACACACACACACACAACACCGCCGGCCATTTACATAGAGCCCCCCCCCTCTGCACACCCACCCAAACACCATGCAGGGGAGGGGGGGATGTCCATGTAAAAACAGCCATAGATATTCATTTTAACTCTAGGGGCTGAGTACTGAAGTAGTTGTGTACTAAAAAAAAAAAAATCAAGGTTGCTAAAGCAGCAAAATGAAAGCAATTTTTTTTGAATCAATAATACCAGATCCACCCTACCTATTTGCTTTGCACATCTGACTTTAAACATGAAAAAGTGCTGCTCAACAAAGCCCTAATCCTGTAAGTGGTTCCATTCTTAACTTTGCTACCATGCATAATAAAATAGCCATTGAAACCAAAGAGAGTTCTCACAATGGCAGAGCCAAGCTTGTGCGTACACGTTTACATACATACATCAGGTCTTGGCATGCTACTGTGGTAAACTGTTATTAAGATAAATGTAATCATGGAGTAATTTTTAGTGGCAACGACTGTATTTGAACATCTGGATTTCAGATTGTGTGTCATTTTTACTTCTTGCATCTGTTTTTAGTAGATACTGCTTTAATTTTCTACAACTTTCTCTCCTCTAGGCTGTATTACTGAATACAATCTGTTGCCATGGTGGTTTTCTTTTGTTTTTTCTTTATTTTTTGGTCTGGTCTTCTTGGGCCAGAATCAGAAAAATTGCAGCCAAAACTCCGACACATCCATCATACAATCAGCTAAATTAGGCTACTCCAGTTGGTTTAACTGGCAACTTCTGAGCATGCAGAACAGAACAACTAGGTTTTAATGGTCTAAAACCTCCAAAGTGGATCATAACACAAAATGTATTGCTCATCTGCTGGCAAAGCAGGCAAAGACTGCCATATGCTTTCACTTTCATTTGTGTTGTTTATCTTTAATACTAAACCCTAATGCAACACTCTTCCTATTATTCTATTGTGTCAATCTCTTTTTACGTGGAAGGGATTCAGGGAAACAAGACAATATTGGTTTCAAGAGCCACAAGCCAAGGCAGCCTCCACTAAACTCAGGACAGCTGAGAGCTGTGGAGTAGTAAATTGCAATTTTTCATGCATGAATTAGAGAGTGTACTCAGTATGTAATTTACCCAAAATGCTTGTTTACACAGGCACCTACAGGCCTGCGGCTAAATTTCAGGCCTACTCAAAAAAACAAGATATGAATAAGAAACTGTCTTAATGCTTTGGCACATTTAAATTCTAAAGTCTTAGCTATAGCTTAGTGCACACGCTGCAAGACACATGAACAGCAGGGTGATTGCCAGCGAGGAGCTGGATTCACTGTCACACTATAAATACATCACCAGCAACAATGGCAAACAAATCAGGGGGTATCCTGCCCTGGCCTCTTCCATGGCTTCAGAAACACGTCTCAAGGATTTAACATAAGAATCAAGGGCTCTGTGCTAGATAAATCTTTTCACGTGATCTTCAGTATCTGCTACAGGGTTCCAAGTATATGCTTTGTTGAAGACTGCCTGCTGTTTCAGCTTGGTTGGGCTTTTTGTAGTATGGTTTCTGAATAGGACAGTGAGCAGAGAGATAGGTAAGCAGTCTTGCAAAACTGAAGGTAAGTTTTTGAAATATATTTTTTTTAATTGGGAACTAAAGTAAAACCTGAAACTAGGTAAAGATGTTTCTGTTTACCTTTAACAAAGATATAATGGGTAAAGCCAGATTTGATGGGGACCATGGGATATTAACTGACATGATGAGATATCAGTTAACCCTACCTCATGGGGACGGCTTCCCATGGCTGGATGATTTGGAGGCCCCCTCCTGAATTGCCGTGGGCACCTTCCATAGGCCAGGACTCCCCATGTTTCAAGCTCTCTCCGTGTGCACATGTTTTATGCCACTGCTTCTCACACTCAGATTGACATTTAAGTTGTCCATGTGTTGGGTGGCTCTGTGTCATCAGATGGTCTGCTTTTGTCTGCTCCAAACATGAGGAAGATTTTAAAGGTCTTGATCATGTTTACAGGGAGTGTCAATTGCAAGAAATCTCACCTGAAAGAAGAGTCCCAGTAAGAGGGAGTAGGTCGGGGAGAGGTTGCTCTAGGTGGGGGGAGGTTGCTATTGGATAGGGATGTGTGAACACAACATGGTTCGGATGTTCGGCCGTTCAGTCGTTCGGTTCGGGAACAGAGTCGGGTTCAGTTCGATGGAGTTCGGTTCGGCTGAACATTCGGAAATCGATATCGATACCCGATATCGATACCAATTTCAAAGATTTTATTTTTGGTATTGTTTGGTCCTGAGATACTAATAAGTTTGTTATTTTTTATGTCTTGTTATATTGTTAAAATTTGTTTTTTAAAAAGTTATTATAAAAGTTATATCTGTTACCAGCTGAGTTTGACCTGTCCAATCTTTTACCCCTCTGTGCTGCCTTATGGGCAGCAGACCGGCCTCTCCTACTTCCCTTCTCGATGTCTTTCAACCCAAAGAATGCACACACAAATTTTATATATATAAATATTTTTTATTTTTTNCATGGGTGGAGGTGGGTGGGTGATGGTTGGAGGTGGGTGTTGCATGGGAGCGTGCATGCATTCCCACCCATCCCGCTTGGTGTTCACATGAACGAACACCAAGGGAACACACACACACACACACACACACACACACACACACACAACACCGCCGGCCATTTACATAGAGCCCCCCCCCTCTGCACACCCACCCAAACACCATGCAGGGGAGGGGGGGATGTCCATGTAAAAACAGCCATAGATATTCATTTTAACTCTAGGGGCTGAGTACTGAAGTAGTTGTGTACTAAAAAAAAAAAATCAAGGTTGCTAAAGCAGCAAAATGAAAGCAATTTTTTTTGAATCAATAATACCAGATCCACCCTACCTATTTGCTTTGCACATCTGACTGTAAACATGAAAAAGTGCTGCTCAACAAAGCCCTAATCCTGTAAGTGGTTCCATTCTTAACTTTGCTACCATGCATAATAAAATAGCCATTGAAACCAAAGAGAGTTCTCACAATGGCAGAGCCAAGCTTGTGCGTACACGTTTACATACATACATCAGGTCTTGGCATGCTACTGTGGTAAACTGTTATTAAGATAAATGTAATCATGGAGTAATTTTTAGTGGCAACGACTGTATTTGAACATCTGGATTTCAGATTGTGTGTCATTTTTACTTCTTGCATCTGTTTTTAGTAGATACTGCTTTAATTTTCTACAACTTTCTCTCCTCTAGGCTGTATTACTGAATACAATCTGTTGCCATGGTGGTTTTCTTTTGTTTTTTCTTTATTTTTTGGTCTGGTCTTCCTGGGCCAGAATCAGAAAAATTGCAGCCAAAACTCCGACACATCCATCATACAATCAGCTAAATTAGGCTACTCCAGTTGGTTTAACTGGCAACTTCTGAGCATGCAGAACAGAACAACTAGGTTTTAATGGTCTAAAACCTCCAAAGTGGATCATAACACAAAATGTATTGCTCATCTGCTGGCAAAGCAGGCAAAGACTGCCATATGCTTTCACTTTCATTTGTGTTGTTTATCTTTAATACTAAACCCTAATGCAACACTCTTCCTATTATTCTATTGTGTCAATCTCTTTTTACGTGGAAGGGATTCAGGGAAACAAGACAATATTGGTTTCAAGAGCCACAAGCCAAGGCAGCCTCCACTAAACTCAGGACAGCTGAGAGCTGTGGAGTAGTAAATTGCAATTTTTCATGCATGAATTAGAGAGTGTACTCAGTATGTAATTTACCCAAAATGCTTGTTTACACAGGCACCTACAGGCCTGCGGCTAAATTTCAGGCCTACTCAAAAAAACAAGATATGAATAAGAAACTGTCTTAATGCTTTGGCACATTTAAATTCTAAAGTCTTAGCTATAGCTTAGTGCACACGCTGCAAGACACATGAACAGCAGGGTGATTGCCAGCGAGGAGCTGGATTCACTGTCACACTATAAATACATCACCAGCAACAATGGCAAACAAATCAGGGGGTATCCTGCCCTGGCCTCTTCCATGGCTTCAGAAACACGTCTCAAGGATTTAACATAAGAATCAAGGGCTCTGTGCTAGATAAATCTTTTCACGTGATCTTCAGTATCTGCTACAGGGTTCCAAGTATATGCTTTGTTGAAGACTGCCTGCTGTTTCAGCTTGGTTGGGCTTTTTGTAGTATGGTTTCTGAATAGGACAGTGAGCAGAGAGATAGGTAAGCAGTCTTGCAAAACTGAAGGTAAGTTTTTGAAATAAATTTTTTTTAATTGGGAACTAAAGTAAAACCTGAAACTAGGTAAAGATGTTTCTGTTTACCTTTAACAAAGATATAATGGGTAAAGCCAGATTTGATGGGGACCATGGGATATTAACTGACATGATGAGATATCAGTTAACCCTACCTCATGGGGACGGCTTCCCATGGCTGGATGAATTGGAGGCCCCCTCCTGAATTGCCGTGGGCACCTTCCATAGGCCAGGACTCCCCATGTTTCAAGCTCTCTCCGTGTGCACATGTTTTATGCCACTGCTTCTCACACTCAGATTGACATTTAAGTTGTCCATGTGTTGGGTGGCTCTGTGTCATCAGATGGTCTGCTTTTGTCTGCTCCAAACATGAGGAAGATTTTAAAGGTCTTGATCATGTTTACAGGGAGTGTCAATTGCAAGAAATCTCACCTGAAAGAAGAGTCCCAGTAAGAGGGAGTAGGTCGGGGAGAGGTTGCTCTAGGTGGGGGGAGGTTGCTATTGGATAGGGATGTGTGAACACAACATGGTTCGGATGTTCGGCCGTTCAGTCGTTCGGTTCGGGAACAGAGTCGGGTTCAGTTCGGTGGAGTTCGGTTCGGCTGAACATTCGGAAATCGATATCGATACCCGATATCGATACCAATTTCAAAGATTTTATTTTTGGTATTGTTTGGTCCTGAGATACTAATAAGTTTGTTATTTTTTATGTCTTGTTATATTGTTAAAATTTGTTTTTTAAAAAGTTATTATAAAAGTTATATCTGTTACCAGCTGAGTTTGACCTGTCCAATCTTTTACCCCTCTGTGCTGCCTTATGGGCAGCAGACCGGCCTCTCCTACTTCCCTTCTCGATGTCTTTCAACCCAAAGAATGCACACACAAATTTTATATATATAAATATTTTTTATTTTTTTATTCAATTTTTTTTAATCTAATATATATATATATCTACACTAAATTTAACTGCTATTAACTATTCTAAAACCTATGGAACTAAATGGAATATCTAATAACTACAAAGGCCTAGTCCTACAAACACTATAAAACTGAATCACTACACACTATCTCTATCTATGGGTGAAAACAGACATGACGCTAACCACCCTTGGTGGTTATTTATGCATGTTGCAGGGCTGTATTGGTGCCCTATGCAGCCCTGAAACATGCATAGGGTGGTTAAAGGGTGGTTAGTGTCATGTCTGTTTTCATCCAATCTCTGTCATTAAGTTAACTCCTACATCTATCTAATCTATCTATATTACACAGGGATGGGGACACAGACAGCTCACACCAAACACAGGGAGGGGTACAAAATTGAAATGAAACCTAAATCAATCTAATCCTACTCTAAATAAATCCAAAAACAGGGGAAGGGAATCAGTGATGGAATATATAAAGGGAAGAGGGGAGGATTCAATGGAGGGTAAGGAGAAAGAACACAAGGATGGGTAAAAAATAAAAATAACACCTAAATCTATCTAAACTAATCTAAATAAATGATACTAGGGAGGTAAATGCGTGGGATGGGTGAAATAGGAGAAGGATGGCAATGGATTAGGAACACAACGCTTGCTGTCAGGTAGGGATGGGCAAACAGAACGGAGTTCGGAAATTCAGTTTGGTTCAGTTTGAAATTCGAGTTTGGTTCGGAAGTTCAGTTAGGTCGACTGAACAGACCAAGTTCGGTCAAATTCTGAACTTCCGAACCAAGTTCGGCCATTCAAAACCAGTTTTTTTTGGTGTGTGTTGCCACTAGGGATGGGCGGACAGAACGGAGTTCGGAAATTTGGTTCGGTTCGGTTTGAAATTTGAGTTAGGTTCGGTTCAGTCAACCAACAGACCGAGTTCGGTCCAAACTCTGAACTTCTGAACCGTGTTCAGCCATCCCTACTGTCAGCAACAGTAACTAGCTCAGAAGTTGTTGGAAGGGGGGAGGGCAATGACTTTTGTTACTTGCTGCATCCGCCTTACTGCAAGCTCTGTGCAACCTAGCTCCCCCATCCCCCATGTCCAATCGCAGACTGTGAAGTCAGTGATCTGAGGAGAAAAGGGATGGCGATTGGGCAGGCTCGCTGCTACTGCAAGCCTCTCCACCTCTGGTGCCAGGAAGTCTTCTCCTCAGCTGCCTCCCCCTCTATGGGCCTTCCAGCCATATTTTTCCCGCCCGAACTCATCCGAACTCACCCGAACACAGCCGAACTGTTCGGTCATTTCCCAGTTCGGATCAAGTTCAGTTCGGTCAGTTCAGAAGTTCAGTTCAGTCATCCGAACAGACCGAGGTCGGTCCAAACTAGTTCGATCCACATCCCTACTAGTGGAGTTCTTTAGAAATTTGTTTTGGGACCCATCTTGTTTAATATATTTATAACTGAGCTTGTTGAGGGATGTAACTGTGTGATAAATGAAGTTTGCTGGTGGGACAGATTGCCAATGCAGAGGAGGGTCAGAAAATTATACAGGATGAACTTGATGGCTTCATGGATTGGAGTGTTAGGAATGGGATGAAATTTAATATTGCAAAGTTCAGGTTTATGCATTTGGGGTTTAATAATAATTATTTTAGTTACCAGCCAGGAACTCATCAGTTGGAAACAACAGAGGAGGAAAGGGACTTGTTTTTTAAAAAAATCTGATCATAAAATGAGTATGAGTCACCAATGTGATGCAGTTGTAAAAAAAAAAAAAAAAAAAAGGCAATACTGTCCTCCAATGTATTAGGCATGGAATTACCAGCAGGGATAGGGAGGTAAAACCGCATCTGGAGTACGGTGTTCCATTCCAGCCAGCTATGTTTAAGAAGGATGAACTTAAACTGGAACAAGTGCAATGTAGAGCTATCAAGATGATTAGAGGGATGCAGGATTTACTGCTGTGAGAGGAAAGGACTGACACTGTGAGGTATGAATCATACAAAAATTTACTATCAATACTAGGCAAATGTACAAAAAATGAACAACACATGAAAATCAACCATATGATAGCATGGAAATCCAAACAAAATAATGATAATGCAGCACAATAGAAACACTTAATGTGCAGTTCATGGAAAGTAGTGTGGAGATGCACACAATGAATGGTCGTGGTGCATCAAAAATATGACATGGGGTGAAAACAGACATGACGCTAACCACCCTTGGTGGTTATTTATGCATGTTGCAAGGCTGTATTGGTGCCCTATGCAGCCCTGAAACATGCATAAATAAGCACCAAGGGTGACTAAAGGGTGGTTAGTGTCATGTCTGTTTTCACCCATGGAATGCATAAATCCTAACATGCATGATTCTAACGTTCATATGATTCTGGCGTTCAAATTCTGGCTTTTAGAATATGCCCTACACAGGATATAATGACATGGTTCTGGCATATGGTTCTGGCATTCATATGATTCTGGCTTTCATATGACTCTGGCATTCAAACACGTTTCAGGGATCTTGCCCCTTCTTCAGTGAACACAAGTAGTCCACCAGCTTAATAACGGCTGCCAGATCTAAATAAATGCACCAAAAGTAGATAAGCATGCTTGCACAGAATGATAATGCAATAAAATGGAATGAACTATAGATCTCTATCGCCTCCTGCCTGATGCGCTGGAACCCAAAAAGGGGGCTGGCCAATCGCTCCACTAATCTGATGTACTATATAAAATTGAGGGAGACAATTCCAGGGCCAAGAGGACACTGTGCTATGGAACCTATTCTGAATAGGCTCAAATACACCAGGTCCCCATGATAAATAAATAATTACCCACAGTTATCACCTCAATGGGCTCTACTTTGTCTGGCTATAGCTGCTCACTATTCCTAGCTATGCATCCACTAGTCCATGTAAGATAGTCAACTATAGACAGCTACTCCAATCTGAATACCATGAAAAATGTGGACAGTAATAGGAATATTAAGAAAAGGAGGATGCCTGGAGGACTACCCATCACATGAAAGTGCCACAGCGTACTGTAAGGACCTGCTATGCCAACATCCAGATCTCCCCCATGGTCCCCCCAATATATATATATGGACATATGTCACTCACCAACTAGTTGATGATGACTACCAAGTCTGAATAAATGCTGGAATACAAATGATAAAGAAGCAGTGTAATGGAAGCCTGCCCATTATGTCAATAACATGGGCATGCTGGAAATAAATGCCTTTCAAAGACAGGCAGGTCTCTCCCATAATCACAAATGGTAAAACTCGCCACCAAATTGAAGTATACTTGCAGGTCTAGGTTGCAGAGGCTGATGCTGTATCTGTCACTATGAAGACTTGCCAATGCAACTGCGCATAGCAAACTGTGCCTTGTGTTATATAGAAAACCTGTTCCTGTGCTAATCTCCAATACATGATGAGGATCACCTACAGCTGTAAATAATGACCAGGACATAATTCATGCTGTGGAGACATACTTATCCAATTACAAAACAAACCCTTTGGGTAATGAGAGGCACCTGAAAACCACACACACCTTGGCAAATGAGCCTTGCAATTGCTTTATTTTCTTGTTATATTAAGGTAAACTGACCAATAATTACTGTCATTGAGACCACATGGATGAAGAGTCCCAAGCCTGAAGATCCAATAAACCTCCCTCCTTTGAAGTAGTGCCGGGTTCTGTTTGGCACCCAGCACTACTTCTATGCATAAGAACCTAAGATCCCCAACTCTGTGCTGGAATTCAAGGAAATGGGATACTAGCGGTTCGTTAAAAACTTGTCTTCTAATGTTCCCACAGTGTTCCTGAATTTTAATCCTAGCCTGCCGCGATGTATACCCCACATATAGGAGACCACAGGGGCATAAAATAATGTACACAACTGACTTGGTTGGACATGTGGAAAAATGGTGGAGTACATATTTGGCCCCTGTGCTGGGATTAGTAAATTCTTTATTGGAGAGGCCATGTTGACAAACTGTACAATCTCCACATTTGAAATGGCCCTGGGGAGTTGTTAATGAAGACACTACAATGGCTGATGAGGGATGCTGAATTTTAGCCCTGACTAGAAAATCCCTCAGGTATTTGGGGTTTTTTACATGCAAAGAGCAGCTTTATCTCACACCCAGGAATTTCCTGGACCAGATATCAGTGCCTAAGGACAGCCTTGCATATTAGTCCTGATCCAGGTCCAAATATAATGGGACAAACCTCCCTTGCACATGGTGGTCTTTTCTGTGGGAGGAATAGAGATTCTCTGGGACACCCCAGGGCCTGAAAAAAACATTTTTAAAGCATCTTTTCCGGGTAGCCAAGTTTCCTGAGATTATGCATACACTCATTAGCCTGTTGTATGAAAGTAACATTGTTGTTGTTACAATTCCTCCTGATCCTAATTAGGTGACTCTATGGTAAGTTGTTCTTCAAATGCGCTGGATGGTGACTTGTATAGTGCAATGAAGAATTAACACCTGTGTCTTCCTATATGTTGAGGTAAATATGCTCCCCATTCTAAAATCCAACCTAATGTCAAGGAAATGAATTGTACAGGAATCAAACTGTAAATCAAATTTGATATTCAAAACGCGGCTATTCAAGTATTGATGGAACTGGAATAAAGCTTCCTGAGTGCCCAGTCACAAGAAAACCAGGTCATCAATGTACCTTTTATAAAACATGATGTGGTCCAAAAAAGGGTGGGAATCTCTATTATAGATATATTCCCGTTCAAACCTACCCATGAACAGATTGGCTATTTCAAGGGCCACAGTACAGCCCATGGCGATGCCTTTAATCTGTAAATAAAGCTGTCCAACATACTCAAAGTAGCTCTTAGTAAGAACCAGTTCTGCCAATTGGCATAGAAAAGTGGTGCTCGGATGAAGAATCTCCCTCCTATTGAGGGTTTCTTCAATTACCTCAAGGGCAGCTTCCTGAAGGATGTTGGTGTACAGGGCTGTAACGTCCATGGTTGCAAAAAGCATGTCCCCTGTGATCGCCTGCCAATCCATCTCATTGAGGATGTTGAGGAAATCTTGCTAATCCCAGATATAGGATGGAAGCAATGGAACAAAGGGTTTGAGAAATGAATCCAAAAACTGCGAGAGGGGTTCTAAATAGAATCCATTCCCAGAGACAGTGGGACGTCCAGGGGGATTGATCATGCTTTTGTGAATCTTGGGAAGTATATAAAAAAATGGGGTTCTCCCCGCTCTTTCAACTAAGAATTCATATTCTTGTTTGTTTATTTCACCCATCATGAAACCTTCATAGACCAAATCCTCAACTTTTCGCTTAACACTATGGGTGTTTTCAGACGTTACAAGATCACAGTCAACCACAGTGAACCACACTCAACCCCGCGACGGGGCCAAAGGGCCCTGAACATCTGTTCGGCGGGCGCCAGATGTTCACCACAGACAATCACCGGTAAGGGACAATATTAACCACCCTTCCGGAGGTCCGGCCCAGAACAACTCCGAAAGCGTGGTCAAAGCAATTCCCACTGGGAAGAAACAAAACGTAACGACTGAATGGCAACCAACAGCTGGAATCAAGCAAAAAAATTCCCAGCTGGGGACAAAGCATGCAGCATTGCTGCCAGGCAACGAGCAACAACACAGGCTGGGAAGGGATATTTAAAGGGCACACAGGAGCAGGGGACGTGGCAGAAGGGAGAGGAGAGCTGAGGGTGAGAGAGCAAGGGAGGAGGAGGAGGTGGAGGAGGCGCAGGCAGAGGAGGTGGTCAGGTTGCACATGGAGGCGGTGGGGGGGAGAGTAGCAGCAGCAGCAGCAGCAGCAGCAGCGGCAGCAGCAGCAGTCACTGCCAGGACAGGCTGCCCCACCGCAGGCAACTGGCCCGGGGGATGAGGCACCTCGGAAACGGGCAAGGGGAGCGAAGGGGGGGCAGCAGCACAGGGGCAGCAAGGGGGGTGGGCAGGCCGGCAGGTGGGGGAAAGGGGGAGGGCAGCAGAGCTGAGGCAACCCGGCAACCAACCCCCCCCTTACGACCCACAGGCACGGAAACGGGCCCAAGAGGCCGAGCCCCCGGAGGAGATGGGCGGAGGGCAGGTGGAGGAGGAGAAGGAGGAGGAGGAGGACTGAGACCAAGAGGGCCCACGAGGGAGGCAGCCGTACCACCGAGGGGGGCAATATGGGCACAGGGAAACCCAGGACTTTATTAGGATCTGGGGGACCCTGGAGCACCAGCTGAAGCTAGCCGTGAACCAGCAGAATGAGCACGACTACCAGGAGATTGTGCAGGACATGGGTGCGACAGGGCACCACAGGACAGTGGCCCAGTGCTGATCCAAGGTCAAGGAGCTCAAGAGGGGGTACAAGGCCATTAAGGACAACAACCGGCCGTCTGGCCACGAAGCCCGGCCCACCCCCTACAACTCCCTGGACCACATTCTCCACATGAAGGGATCCATAGTCGCCCCGCACCTTGTGGGGAGTGCCGTGGTTCAGGGCAGGGAATGGGTGAATGTACGCCCTCCCCTTGCCGCCCCCCCTAGAAGGCACCAGTTCCAGGGGCCCCAGCCCGCAAGAGAATGCCCCAGGACCTCGGGGACCAGCAGGTCCCTGTCGCACACCAGCCCCAGCAGACCCCAGTCAACCTCCATACCAGGAGAGGCAGAGGCTGGCACACCAGGCGCCCCCAGCCTGGGGATGCAAGGGGACCCCAGCAGCATGGAGGGACTGGCCTCGGAGGCTTCTGAGACCAACATCGAGGGTAAGCGAGTGGGTGGGATGGGAAACGGATCAGAGGGGATGGTCCAGGGGAAGGAGGGGGCACACTGGTCATGGGGCCACCCCCAGCAACCCCAACCACCCCTGACCTCGGACAGGGGGCCCCGGGGCTGCCAGGGGACACTTAACACCCACCCCCTCCCATATCTTTGCAGGTCACACCATGCCCCAACACCCGGGACAGGCAGGCAAGGGGGGTGGCGACGAGCAGCCCCAGGAGCAGCCAGAGGTCCCAGGTGAGGCAACTTGGCAAGTGGGGGGAGGGGAGGCCGTTGGTGGCCAGGCGGGGGACCTGGCCCGAGTGGTGCAGGGGAGGGCACCGGCTGGCCAACAGAAGGGGGGGGCATGACCCACCAGCTGTGGCATGGGATGGGGGTCAGGCAGCTGGGGCACCAAACCAACCCCTACTCTGCACCCCGACAGGGCAACCCACCAGGTGCCAGCAAGGCATCCCCGTGCCCCCAGCCCAGTGGATGAGGGAGCACTGAGTATGGGTACAGTGCCAGAGGGAGGAGCAGGCAGAGGACATTGTCTGCAGCACCACTGAGCAGGGCGAGTGGATGATAGCGGCCATCAACTGCATGGAGGCGGTCACCAAAAGGACCATGCAGCAAGCGGAGGCAAAGGACCGGAGGCTTCAGGTGGAGGTGCGCCTTGAACGGAGGCGGGAGCACCAGGAGCACAGCAGGCAGGTGGAGGCATTTGGGCGGCTGCAACAGGCCATAGGGAGCACTGTGCCAAGATGGACTGGTTCCATGACATTGGCACCTCGTTGCTCCTGCATCTGGGGACCATGAGTGCCTATGTCATGGCAGCCACCCCGCCGGGCAACCTGCCTGCCCTGGCCCTGATGCCGGGTCCCTCAGTGCCTCTACCACCTCTGCCACTACCCCAGTCACCGGCATACCCGCTGGGGCCACGCATCCGCCTACCAGTCCCTGTAGGCCTCCAGAGGGAGCAGCTGCCCAGGGGTGCCCCTCCAGCCCTGGGTCTGCCTGCTCTCCCAACACCGCCTGCCCCTCAGGACACCAAGGCCTCCCAGGACACTGTTGGGGACATGGACAGCGGGGGGTGGGGGAGCTCCCAGACATTCACGGCACCTGCAGGGTGGCCAAGAGGGAGGCCCCAGAGACATGCAGGTCATCGGGAAGGGGGGGAAGGGCGTGAGCAGCCTGAGGGGGGGACACAGCACTGGGTGGTGGTGGTGGTGGGAGCACCTGTAGGTGGTGGTCACAATAAATGTATGGGCACCACAGTCTCTTCCATGGTTTTGTTAATGGTCCTGGGGCTGGGGGCGGGTGGACATCGAGGAGTGCACCCAGGGTGCTGGTGGGGGTCCCGGGGTGGTGGAGATGGGTGTGTGTGCCCTCATGCCTCAGCCTCCCGGCTGATCCGCCTGGCCAGGGCAGCACGGATACGCTTTGCGTAGCGGTACTCCTGGGGGTTCTCTGGTTTCACATAGAGAGGCACAGGGCCAGGAGGGCACCGGGGCATGGGGTAGTTGAGGGAAGTCCCATCGGTCTCGCACATGTTGTGCAGCACACAGCAGGCTCCGATCACCATGGCTGAGGTCTCCACCATTTAATCCAGCCGGCCTGTGAGGCACCTTCAGCATTGCTTGAGGGCCCCGAAGGCCCTCTCGGCCACGGTACTGCTGTGCTTGCACACAGGTGGGTATTGTACAGCACCTCCACTAGGTTCCTGGCGATTGGGTATGCCCTCATCAGCCACCAGGTGAGTGAATAGGTCGGGTCCCCCAGGATGCAGGGGGGCATCAGCACCCCCTTAATCTGGGTCATCCCCATGTCCGTGAAGTCCCCATGGTACAACTGGGCATAGAAGGGAGAGATGGTCATGATCCGGGTATCGTGGCTTCGCCCGGAGTGGCCCGTGTAAATGTCTATGAACTGCCCCCGGTGGTCCATGACTGCCTGCAGCTGCAGGGAGTGATATCCGTGTCTGTTGACGTAGTCCATGGCCTCCCCATCAAATGGGCGGAGGATCTCGATGTGGGTGCTGTCCATGGCACCCATGCAGTTGTGAAACCTGCCAGCTGTGAAGCCAGCCATCACGGTCTCCTGGTCCACCAGCTGGATCGTGTGGTCCAGGAGCATGCCCTCCACTGCCTCGCAGACATCCCGCAGGATCCCGGAGACGGTGCTCACCCTGACATCAAAGTGCTGCGAGATGGACCGGCAGGAGTTGGGCATTGCTAGGGCCCATACCCCAATGGCCACCCGCTGGATCATGGGAATGGGGGCCCGCATGTGGGTGTGCTGCCGCTCCAGCTAGGGCGTTAACAGCTCCGCGAGTTGCAGGAGGATGCACCTGTCCATCCGAAAGTGCGCTCTCCAGGCGGCCTCATCCCACTGTGCCAGCACCCTGGACCACCACACCTATTCCTGCTCCATGACCCATACCCACCAGTCAATGGGCATAGCAAGCAGGACTGCGTGCCCCATGGTCTCCCTCCACCACTGGAGCCAGCCGGCCGCCTCGTGGAGCGTAGCAGCCCACTCCTGGGTACGGAGGAGGGCCTGTCAGGCCGCCCCGGACACCTGCAGGGCCCTTAGCCGGGCCAGGGAGTGCCTGCACCCGTGGTGGGCTCTCCGGGCTCTAGCAGTGCTCCTGACCATGCACACCTGCAACCGAGTGCCCAGGTGCACCTCTGCAGTCTGAATGCGCAGGAGGTCCATGTGTGAGCGATACCACTCCGCGCAGGCGGCAAGGTGCATCCCGTACATGCCCAGCTGTCCCAGCTCCATGGTGAACTGTGCCCCAGGTGGGTTGGAGCTGCAACTGTTATAGGCTGCGCCTTGTGTCGCCCCTCCCAGCTGGCTGGCCCGGCTCCTGCAGGGCAAGCAGGGCGGGGAGGCAGCGGGCACCCCATTGCGCACACCTGCGGTCCCTTCATACGGCCTTGCACATAGTCCAGCCTGCGCCCGGGGGTGCATACAGCAGCTGCATTCCTTCTGTCGCACCTCCCACCTCTCTGTGTTGGCTGCCTGTTGTCTTCGCTGCCCTGATTAGTGTGTAGGCTGTCCTGTGTGCGTGCTTGGTTCCAGCAGGTGGCCTGGGTCCGCAGCCCACACCTCGCTCGTTTGCCATGCCATGTTGCGGCCTGTGGCCTTATCGCTTAGCCTTGGAGCTCCCCTGCTTCCCCTCCTGTCCTGTCCCTCCAGGGCTTGTGGCCCCCCCTTTCCTTACTGTTAGTCTCCGCTGCTTTCTGGGTCATGGCTGGCAGTGCTTCCCCAGGGCTCGCGGGCCCCACTACCCCTGGCGCCCCACATATCTGGACCTTCCGCGAGACCATGGCCCTGTGTGACCTGTGGCATTCCCCGGCTGTGCAATTGCTCCTGAGCATCACAGGTGCTATGCGAGTCTGAGCTCCGGCCTGCATTACTTTGGCTATGAGGTGAGCGCCCGTGGTTGCCGGCTGCATGCGGAGACTCTGGGCCTCTGTCCCTTTCCTGATGGATGCATCCCAGAGATGAGGTGTACGCATGTGGGGTGGTCAGTGGTGGAGACCGTGTCTGCCCTCTCTGTGTGCAGTCTGGCCACCTACATGGCCTGTCTGGTGGAGGGGGGTCCTGCCCTGGCCGTGTTCTTCCTTGGCTGTGTTCACGGGATCCGTGGGTACCAGCGGTCGCTGGGGCAGTCTATCACTGGCTGTTGGATCTCGGTCACCTTCCGTGGCCCCCAGATGCTGACTATGGCTTGTCGGAGACCACCAGGGCGGAGCTGGTGGAACTTGCTGGTGTGTGGTCCTGATCTGATGGGCAGATCGGGCTCGCCATGCAGCATCTCTTCGAGGCTTACTACCTGGTCGCTCACCACATGTCTGCGCTGGGATACCACTGGGGCATGCTTCAGTGGCCCACTTCATGCACCTGGTGGGCCACCCAGCCACCGGGCCCCTTCGTGGCCCCCTGCAGCTGACTGTGAGGCCCCCTGTGCCTTCCGGGCCCTGGATGCTGGTCGCGCTCCCTCCCTGCTGTCCCTGGCTCGCTGCTGTGCTGGCTGGTTCCTGGGGTTCTGCTGCCCCTGCCTGTGGCTCTGGGCCACCTCCGCGGGGCCCCCCATCCACCTCTGCAACTGGTGTTCCCCTCCGTGGCTGCCTTCTCCTGATCTCTGAGCCGGCTCCCAGCACCCTGGGTGCTGCTGTCCATCATAGTCTGGCCTCGATCCCTTCTGTACCCATGCCCCCCCCCCGTCACCCATGGGTGACTTTGTGACCGTGGAGTTCTGGGGCCCCTGGACTGCACCTCTCACTGTCCCCTGGGGGGTGGGGGGTTGGGGGTTGGACCAGCTGCTATGCTCTTCGGCTCCAGCTCGCCTCCATCCCATCCATCACACCCTCGCCAGCGCGTGGGATCACTGACAGCCTCCTGGTCCACTCCCGGGCTGCTCCCTGTTCCATGTGGCCTCCCCCTGTGCCTGTGCTCTGCGGGGTCCCCCCGTTCTGGGACTGCCTGTGTAGCTGTGGGGGTGCCCATGCAGGCTGTGCTGTTGTGGGAGTTCTGGATGCCATTCCCTGTGTCCTGCCCTGCCCTGCCCCTGGGCCGGGTCCCCCCCTTCTCCCTGTCCCCTCCCTCCCCCCTTGGCCCATTGTGCCATTTGTGTTTTGTCCGTCCCGCTGTGTTCCCCCTTCCCTTCCTTTCCCTTGCGTGTGTGTATGCGCCCGGCCGTGTGTTTGTGCTGTGTGTTCCACTGTGACTTCATTGTCTCTGTGCCTGCTGTGTGTGCCGCCTCAGCGGCTCTTCTCCCTCCTCCCCTTCCCTTCCCATTTCCCTTGTGTGGGCATTTCCATTTGGCGCTTTTGGCTTCGTTTGCCCTCAGCTGGCCATGTCTGCCTGCTCTACACATGATATAATGACATGGTTCTGGCATATGGTTCTGCCATTCATATGATTCTGGTGTTCAAATTATGGCGATAGAGATCTATAGTTCATTCCATTTTATTGCATTATCATTCTGTTCAAGCATTCTTATCCACTTTTGGTGCATTTATTTAGATCTGGCAGCTGTTATTAAGCTGGTGGACTATTTGTGTTCACTGAAGAAGGGGCAAGATCCCCGAAACGTGTTTGAACACCAGAATCATATGCCAGAACCATGACATTGTATCATTTGTAGGGCATATTCTGAATGCCAGAATTTGAATGCCAGAATCATATGAACGTTAGAATCATGCATGTTAGGATTTATGCATTCCATGTTATATTTTTGATGCACCGTGACCATTCATTGTGTGCATCTCCACACTACTTTCTATGAACTGCACATTGGTAAGTGTTTCTATCGTGCTGCATTGTCATTATTTTTGGATGCAGGATTTACCCTATGAGACGAAGTTTAAGATACTTGTCTTATTTAGCCTATCAAAAAGAAGGCTATGGGGAGATATGATTACATTGTATAAATATATCAGGGGAGTTAATGCAATAGACTGGGAAGATTTGTTCAAACTAAAAGGGAGCGTAGATACAAAAACTAATGAATACAAGTTGGTTATTTAGGGGTGTGCATTTCATTTTCATTATTATAATAACAAAAACAAAAGAGGGCTATTTAATTTTTGCTATTAAATAACAAAAATTAAATAACATAATAACAAAAGAACAAAATAATTTTGTTTCGTTATTATGAGTTAATTGGAAAAAACTGAAATATGCATTGTTGGCTGTACTCAGCTGTACCTCTCGTTTTCTACCGACCCAGACCCTGCTGTCTCGGTGCTATCCCAATGTTTGGAGGCCGTGGCGGATTGGATGCGACGGACCAGACTGAGGCTCAACCCAGATAAGACGGAGGTCATGGTGGTGGGGAGGGCGAAGGGGGTGGTGGCCCCCCTGATTGGGGGGGTTTGCCCCCCTGTAGCTCAGCNAGGAGAGGGCTGGAGGACATGCGGAGGAGGAGGAGCAGGGTGGGGGAAAGGGGGAGGGCAGCAGAGCTGAGGCAACCCGGCAACCAACCCCCCCCTTACGACCCACAGGCACGGAAACGGGCCCAAGAGGCCGAGCCCCCGGAGGAGATGGGCGGAGGGCAGGTGGAGGAGGAGAAGGAGGAGGAGGAGGACTGAGACCAAGAGGGCCCACGAGGGAGGCAGCCGTACCACCGAGGGGGGCAATATGGGCACAGGGAAACCCAGGACTTTATTAGGATCTGGGGGACCCTGGAGCACCAGCTGAAGCTAGCCGTGAACCAGCAGAATGAGCACGACTACCAGGAGATTGTGCAGGACATGGGTGCGACAGGGCACCACAGGACAGTGGCCCAGTGCTGATCCAAGGTCAAGGAGCTCAAGAGGGGGTACAAGGCCATTAAGGACAACAACCGGCCGTCTGGCCACGAAGCCCGGCCCACCCCCTACAACTCCCTGGACCACATTCTCCACATGAAGGGATCCATAGTCGCCCCGCACCTTGTGGGGAGTGCCGTGGTTCAGGGCAGGGAATGGGTGAATGTACGCCCTCCCCTTGCCGCCCCCCCTAGAAGGCACCAGTTCCAGGGGCCCCAGCCCGCAAGAGAATGCCCCAGGACCTCGGGGACCAGCAGGTCCCTGTCGCACACCAGCCCCAGCAGACCCCAGTCAACCTCCATACCAGGAGAGGCAGAGGCTGGCACACCAGGCGCCCCCAGCCTGGGGACGCAAGGGGACCCCAGCAGCATGGAGGGACTGGCCTCGGAGGCTTCTGAGACCAACATCGAGGGTAAGCGAGTGGGTGGGATGGGAAACGGATCAGAGGGGATGGTCCAGGGGAAGGAGGGGGCACACTGGTCATGGGGCCACCCCCAGCAACCCCAACCACCCCTGACCTCGGACAGGGGGCCCCGGGGCTGCCAGGGGACACTTAACACCCACCCCCTCCCATATCTTTGCAGGTCACACCATGCCCCAACACCCGGGACAGGCAGGGAAGGGGGGTGGCGACGAGCAGCCCCAGGAGCAGCCAGAGGTCCCAGGTGAGGCAACTTGGCAAGTGGGGGGAGGGGAGGCCGTTGGTGGCCAGGCGGGGGACCTGGCCCGAGTGGTGCAGGGGAGGGCACCGGCTGGCCAACAGAAGGGGGGGGCATGACCCACCAGCTGTGGCATGGGATGGGGGTCAGGCAGCTGGGGCACCAAACCAACCCCTACTCTGCACCCC
Source organism: Sphenodon punctatus (assembly GCA_003113815.1). Taxonomy (NCBI): domain Eukaryota; kingdom Metazoa; phylum Chordata; class Lepidosauria; order Sphenodontia; family Sphenodontidae; genus Sphenodon; species Sphenodon punctatus. Next base: position 1,982,956 of record QEPC01011901.1, on the reverse strand, counting down.
GACAGGGCAACCCACCAGGTGCCAGCAAGGCATCCCCGTGCCCCCAGCCCAGTGGATGAGGGAGCACTGAGTATGGGTACAGTGCCAGAGGGAGGAGCAGGCAGAGGACATTGTCTGCAGCACCACTGAGCAGGGCGAGTGGATGATAGCGGCCATCAACTGCATGGAGGCGGTCACCAAAAGGACCATGCAGCAAGCGGAGGCAAAGGACCGGAGGCTTCAGGTGGAGGTGCGCCTTGAACGGAGGCGGGAGCACCAGGAGCACAGCAGGCAGGTGGAGGCATTTGGGCGGCTGCAACAGGCCATAGGGAGCACTGTGCCAAGATGGACTGGTTCCATGACATTGGCACCTCGTTGCTCCTGCATCTGGGGACCATGAGTGCCTATGTCATGGCAGCCACCCCGCCGGGCAACCTGCCTGCCCTGGCCCTGATGCCGGGTCCCTCAGTGCCTCTACCACCTCTGCCACTACCCCAGTCACCGGCATACCCGCTGGGGCCACGCATCCGCCTACCAGTCCCTGTAGGCCTCCAGAGGGAGCAGCTGCCCAGGGGTGCCCCTCCAGCCCTGGGTCTGCCTGCTCTCCCAACACCGCCTGCCCCTCAGGACACCAAGGCCTCCCAGGACACTGTTGGGGACATGGACAGCGGGGGGTGGGGGAGCTCCCAGACATTCACGGCACCTGCAGGGTGGCCAAGAGGGAGGCCCCAGAGACATGCAGGTCATCGGGAAGGGGGGGAAGGGCGTGAGCAGCCTGAGGGGGGGACACAGCACTGGGTGGTGGTGGTGGTGGGAGCACCTGTAGGTGGTGGTCACAATAAATGTATGGGCACCACAGTCTCTTCCATGGTTTTGTTAATGGTCCTGGGGCTGGGGGCGGGTGGACATCGAGGAGTGCACCCAGGGTGCTGGTGGGGGTCCCGGGGTGGTGGAGATGGGTGTGTGTGCCCTCATGCCTCAGCCTCCCGGCTGATCCGCCTGGCCAGGGCAGCACGGATACGCTTTGCGTAGCGGTACTCCTGGGGGTTCTCTGGTTTCACATAGAGAGGCACAGGGCCAGGAGGGCACCGGGGCATGGGGTAGTTGAGGGAAGTCCCATCGGTCTCGCACATGTTGTGCAGCACACAGCAGGCTCCGATCACCATGGCTGAGGTCTCCACCATTTAATCCAGCCGGCCTGTGAGGCACCTTCAGCATTGCTTGAGGGCCCCGAAGGCCCTCTCGGCCACGGTACTGCTGTGCTTGCACACAGGTGGGTATTGTACAGCACCTCCACTAGGTTCCTGGCGATTGGGTATGCCCTCATCAGCCACCAGGTGAGTGAATAGGTCGGGTCCCCCAGGATGCAGGGGGGCATCAGCACCCCCTTAATCTGGGTCATCCCCATGTCCGTGAAGTCCCCATGGTACAACTGGGCATAGAAGGGAGAGATGGTCATGATCCGGGTATCGTGGCTTCGCCCGGAGTGGCCCGTGTAAATGTCTATGAACTGCCCCCGGTGGTCCATGACTGCCTGCAGCTGCAGGGAGTGATATCCGTGTCTGTTGACGTAGTCCATGGCCTCCCCATCAAATGGGCGGAGGATCTCGATGTGGGTGCTGTCCATGGCACCCATGCAGTTGTGAAACCTGCCAGCTGTGAAGCCAGCCATCACGGTCTCCTGGTCCACCAGCTGGATCGTGTGGTCCAGGAGCATGCCCTCCACTGCCTCGCAGACATCCCGCAGGATCCCGGAGACGGTGCTCACCCTGACATCAAAGTGCTGCGAGATGGACCGGCAGGAGTTGGGCATTGCTAGGGCCCATACCCCAATGGCCACCCGCTGGATCATGGGAATGGGGGCCCGCATGTGGGTGTGCTGCCGCTCCAGCTAGGGCGTTAACAGCTCCGCGAGTTGCAGGAGGATGCACCTGTCCATCCGAAAGTGCGCTCTCCAGGCAGCCTCATCCCACTGTGCCAGCACCCTGGACCACCACACCTATTCCTGCTCCGTGACCCATACCCACCAGTCAATGGGCATAGCAAGCAGGACTGCGTGCCCCATGGTCTCCCTCCACCACTGGAGCCAGCCGGCCGCCTCGTGGAGCGTAGCAGCCCACTCCTGGGTACGGAGGAGGGCCTGTCAGGCCGCCCCGGACACCTGCAGGGCCCTTAGCCGGGCCAGGGAGTGCCTGCACCCGTGGTGGGCTCTCCGGGCTCTAGCAGTGCTCCTGACCATGCACACCTGCAACCGAGTGCCCAGGTGCACCTCTGCAGTCTGAATGCGCAGGAGGTCCATGTGTGAGCGATACCACTCCGCGCAGGCGGCAAGGTGCATCCCGTACATGCCCAGCTGTCCCAGCTCCATGGTGAACTGTGCCCCAGGTGGGTTGGAGCTGCAACTGTTATAGGCTGCGCCTTGTGTCGCCCCTCCCAGCTGGCTGGCCCGGCTCCTGCAGGGCAAGCAGGGCGGGGAGGCAGCGGGCACCCCATTGCGCACACCTGCGGTCCCTTCATACGGCCTTGCACATAGTCCAGCCTGCGCCCGGGGGTGCATACAGCAGCTGCATTCCTTCTGTCGCACCTCCCACCTCTCTGTGTTGGCTGCCTGTTGTCTTCGCTGCCCTGATTAGTGTGTAGGCTGTCCTGTGTGCGTGCTTGGTTCCAGCAGGTGGCCTGGGTCCGCAGCCCACACCTCGCTCGTTTGCCATGCCATGTTGCGGCCTGTGGCCTTATCGCTTAGCCTTGGAGCTCCCCTGCTTCCCCTCCTGTCCTGTCCCTCCAGGGCTTGTGGCCCCCCCTTTCCTTACTGTTAGTCTCCGCTGCTTTCTGGGTCATGGCTGGCAGTGCTTCCCCAGGGCTCGCGGGCCCCACTACCCCTGGCGCCCCACATATCTGGACCTTCCGCGAGACCATGGCCCTGTGTGACCTGTGGCATTCCCCGGCTGTGCAATTGCTCCTGAGCATCACAGGTGCTATGCGAGTCTGAGCTCCGGCCTGCATTACTTTGGCTATGAGGTGAGCGCCCGTGGTTGCCGGCTGCATGCGGAGACTCTGGGCCTCTGTCCCTTTCCTGATGGATGCATCCCAGAGATGAGGTGTACGCATGTGGGGTGGTCAGTGGTGGAGACCGTGTCTGCCCTCTCTGTGTGCAGTCTGGCCACCTACATGGCCTGTCTGGTGGAGGGGGGTCCTGCCCTGGCCGTGTTCTTCCTTGGCTGTGTTCACGGGATCCGTGGGTACCAGCGGTCGCTGGGGCAGTCTATCACTGGCTGTTGGATCTCGGTCACCTTCCGTGGCCCCCAGATGCTGACTATGGCTTGTCGGAGACCACCAGGGCGGAGCTGGTGGAACTTGCTGGTGTGTGGTCCTGATCTGATGGGCAGATCGGGCTCGCCATGCAGCATCTCTTCGAGGCTTACTACCTGGTCGCTCACCACATGTCTGCGCTGGGATACCACTGGGGCATGCTTCAGTGGCCCACTTCATGCACCTGGTGGGCCACCCAGCCACCGGGCCCCTTCGTGGCCCCCTGCAGCTGACTGTGAGGCCCCCTGTGCCTTCCGGGCCCTGGATGCTGGTCGCGCTCCCTCCCTGCTGTCCCTGGCTCGCTGCTGTGCTGGCTGGTTCCTGGGGTTCTGCTGCCCCTGCCTGTGGCTCTGGGCCACCTCCGCGGGGCCCCCCATCCACCTCTGCAACTGGTGTTCCCCTCCGTGGCTGCCTTCTCCTGATCTCTGAGCCGGCTCCCAGCACCCTGGGTGCTGCTGTCCATCATAGTCTGGCCTCGATCCCTTCTGTACCCATGCCCCCCCCCCGTCACCCATGGGTGACTTTGTGACCGTGGAGTTCTGGGGCCCCTGGACTGCACCTCTCACTGTCCCCTGGGGGGTGGGGGGTTGGGGGTTGGACCAGCTGCTATGCTCTTCGGCTCCAGCTCGCCTCCATCCCATCCATCACACCCTCGCCAGCGCGTGGGATCACTGACAGCCTCCTGGTCCACTCCCGGGCTGCTCCCTGTTCCATGTGGCCTCCCCCTGTGCCTGTGCTCTGCGGGGTCCCCCCGTTCCGGGACTGCCTGTGTAGCTGTGGGGGTGCCCATGCAGGCTGTGCTGTTGTGGGAGTTCTGGATGCCATTCCCTGTGTCCTGCCCTGCCCTGCCCCTGGGCCGGGTCCCCCCCTTCTCCCTGTCCCCTCCCTCCCCCCTTGGCCCATTGTGCCATTTGTGTTTTGTCCATCCCGCTGTGTTCCCCCTTCCCTTCCTTTCCCTTGCGTGTGTGTATGCGCCCGGCCGTGTGTTTGTGCTGTGTGTTCCACTGTGACTTCATTGTCTCTGTGCCTGCTGTGTGTGCCGCCTCAGCGGCTCTTCTCCCTCCTCCCCTTCCCTTCCCATTTCCCTTGTGTGGGCATTTCCATTTGGCGCTTTTGGCTTCGTTTGCCCTCAGCTGACCATGTCTGCCTGCTCTACACATGATATAATGACATGGTTCTGGCATATGGTTCTGCCATTCATATGATTCTGGTGTTCAAATTATGGCGATAGAGATCTATAGTTCATTCCATTTTATTGCATTATCATTCTGTTCAAGCATTCTTATCCACTTTTGGTGCATTTATTTAGATCTGGCAGCTGTTATTAAGCTGGTGGACTATTTGTGTTCACTGAAGAAGGGGCAAGATCCCCGAAACGTGTTTGAACACCAGAATCATATGCCAGAACCATGACATTGTATCATTTGTAGGGCATATTCTGAATGCCAGAATTTGAATGCCAGAATCATATGAACGTTAGAATCATGCATGTTAGGATTTATGCATTCCATGTTATATTTTTGATGCACCGTGACCATTCATTGTGTGCATCTCCACACTACTTTCTATGAACTGCACATTGGTAAGTGTTTCTATCGTGCTGCATTGTCATTATTTTTGGATGCAGGATTTACCCTATGAGACGAAGTTGAAGATACTTGTCTTATTTAGCCTATCAAAAAGAAGGCTATGGGGAGATATGATTACATTGTATAAATATATCAGGGGAGTTAATGCAATAGACTGGGAAGATTTGTTCAAACTAAAAGGGAGCGTAGATACAAAAACTAATGAATACAAGTTGGTTATTTAGGGGTGTGCATTTCATTTTCATTATTATAATAACAAAAACAAAAGAGGGCTATTTAATTTTTGCTATTAAATAACAAAAATTAAATAACATAATAACAAAAGAACAAAATAATTTTGTTTCGTTATTATGAGTTAATTGGAAAAAACTGAAATATGCATTGTTGGCTGTACTCAGCTGTACCTCTCGTTTTCTACCGACCCAGACCCTGCTGTCTCGGTGCTATCCCAATGTTTGGAGGCCGTGGCGGATTGGATGCGACGGACCAGACTGAGGCTCAACCCAGATAAGACGGAGGTCATGGTGGTGGGGAGGGCGAAGGGGGTGGTGGCCCCCCTGATTGGGGGGGTTTGCCCCCCTGTAGCTCAGCAGGTCCGGAGTCTGGGGGTCATATTGGACGCAGGCCTGCGGCTGGAGCAGCAGGTGGAGGCAGTCGCCAAGGCTGCCTTCCGCCAGCTTTATCTGGTACGTAGGCTGCGTCCGTATGTCTCTGGCCCGGACCTGGCCTCCCTCATCCATGCCTTCGTCACCTCGCGACTCGACTACTGTAACGCGCTCTACGTGGGGCTTCCCTTGTTCCTGGCCCGGAGGCTGCAGCTGGTGCAGAATGCGGCGGCCCGTCTTCTTACGGGGACGGGTCGCCGGGAGCACATTACACCGGTGCTCCGAGCGCTGCACTGGCTGCCGATAGTGTGCCGGGCCAGGTTCAAGGTCCTAGTAATGATCTATAAAGCCCTATACGGCCTTGGCCCCTCTTACCTTAGGGACCGCCTCGCCCTTCGCGCCCCGGAACGACTCCTGCGGTCTGCCGGGGGTGCCCTCCTGGAGGTCCCCCGTGTTAAGCGGGGGGCCACGATGGAGCGGGCATTCTCGGTGGTAGGGCCGCGGCTGTGGAACTCCCTTCCGGAGGAAGCTCGCCTGGCCCCAAGCCTTTTAACATTTCGGCGGAACTGTAAGACCTGGCTGTTTGCCCAGGCCTTTGGGAGGGAGGGTGGGGAGGGATGATTTTAGTCCCCCACCCATTTATTTATTTATTATTTTTCTAGCCCTGTTTTATATGGTACATTTTATATTTAATATTTTAAAAGGAATTTTAATGTTTTATTGTTGACTGTTGGAAGCCGCCCCGAGCTGCGTTGCAGGAGGGGGCGGGGTATAAATTTGGAAAATAAATAAAATATAAATAAATAAATTATACCCCAAGTAGAGAGCATTATGTGTGCTGAAATTTGGAAAGGTTGGATAAAGGCATCCAATTATATAAGTAGTTGTAATTTGTTGTTTTATTAAACTTTGCATACATATTCCTGGTTGTAACGTTTTGGTCTCCCATCAAATTTGGATGAAACCTGGCAAGACTATATCCTTAAGATTGCTATATCTTTCAATTTTCCTGATGTTATAAGCAGTTTACTTGTAAATGTATTTCTAGCCATAACATTTTATTCTTCCATCCATTGTACATGATCTTAGGCAGGATTGTATCTCAGATCTTCAGGATCATGTCTGACAAATTGTACTAGGATTTGAAATATGGTCCAAATTTGATAAGCAATTGAGGTTTCCCCCTTAAAGACTTTTGTTATTCAGGTAAATAGCACATGCAGTGCCACTGAGAGACAGGCATGGTAGGCGGGAGGGGGACTGTAGAAGGGAGGGGGAGCAGCCCAAAAGACTGGTAGACACATTCACTGGCCAATTACTAGGGGTGTGGATGTTTTTGTTATATTAATAACAAAAATTAAATGTGTCATTTTTGTTATCGTTATTGCAATAACAAAAATGACAAAAAATAATAATGAAATCAATAACAATAATAAAAGTTGTAATTGATTTCGTTATTGTCTAGCAGTCTGGCAGGTGATTTTTGGAGGGAAATGTGGTGAGGGGAGGAGGGAGCAGACATCTCAGAGCCAAAACAGTGTTGAACTCTTGAACTGGGCCTGTGATGGGAGGGGAAGGATCTGATGGATGTAATCACTGGTCAATGAGCAGTGCAAGCAGATCCCAGGCAATTGAATGGCACCCTGTGATTACTCAATGCCTCCTGCCTCCCAGAACCAATCCGGGGAGCTCTGGGGGAGGGCACTGAAACTCTTTATACTGCAGGACTGGGCTGCTTGACTCTTGTTCTGTGTTAGCTATTGCTCTGTCAAGGTGCATATGCAGAATCTGCTGGTGCTTGCAGTAAAAACCACATGGACCAACCAGCCATCATTCTTGATGTAGCCAAGCCAAGCGCGTGCACCTGGGACCTCGCATCTTCGTGAATGTTACACCCCTTGTGTCTCCCTGTGTTCCCCTTCCGTCTCTCAGATTGTAAGCCCTTGGGCAGGTACCATGTCTATTCAATTACTTTGTAAAGTGCCAGGTACATTGCTGGTGCTATATAAATGCTTTCTAATAAATAATAATAATAATAATAATCATCCTCCCATATATATCCCTGCCATCTTACCTTTCCAGTCCTTACTCCTTTCCCTTACATTTTACCTTTTTTCTTCCCCTGCCTGTCTCCTCCTGTACAAGGGATGTGAAAACGTGGTTTGGATGTTTGGAGTTCGGACCAAACTCTTGGACGACTGAACTGAACATCCGAACCGAACGTTCGAATGGCCGAACAGTTTGGAAAAGTTCGGATGAGTTTGGGGGTGGGAAAAACTTGACTTTGGGCAGGAAAAAAGTGTCTGGAAGGGGGAAGCAGCTGAGGAGCAGACTTCCTGGCACCAGGGGTGAAGACCAGGGGTGGTTTCAGGGCCAAATGATACCGATACTGAAAAAATATTGATTTCAGTATCGGTATCAATAGTGCTATTTTTGGATGTTCGGCCGAGTTCAGTCGAACTGAACTCTGCCGAACCGAACAACCGAACCCAAACTTGGGTTTCGAACCGAACGTACGAACATCCGAACTGCATTCTGTTTGCACATCCCTACCCTGTACACACATATAATGTGTTGGATTGTTTAAATTGTATTTTATGATTGGAAGTCGCCCCAAGCTGAGTACAGGAGGGGCAGGGTACAAATTTAATAAATAAATAAATAAATAAATATAGAGCTACATATAGGAAGGGAATCAAGTTCACTGCACCAAAAAATCTTAAATTTTGCAACCAGTGAAGCCAAATTTTGCAAATTCACCACGAGCATTAATATTTGCATAATTAACTTGATTTACATAACTATGCATGCTGGGAAGCAAATTTGCAACAGGTTTGACATAGAATTCACCTCATATTAAAACCCAAGACCTCCCTCACCCAAATATAGGGCCTTCAGACCCTACCCACCCACAGTTCATCTCCCAGAGGCCTATTTACCCTTGGGTCATGGTCACACCTCCCGGGTAGATGGCAGCCAGAGCAGCAGTTTTAGTTTGGGGTTGGGTGACAAGTTTATGCCTGAGCCAGGATTTAAAGATCTTGCAGACAGCTCCCACTGCAGGGTCACTGCAATTTCATCATGGCACTGTGAGGATTGGCTGATTCTGCAAAAATCACTGCAAATTGCAGCAACGCAGTCAACTCGGGTCCCTGCATATAGGCAGTAAAGTTTAGATAAATATATTAGATTACCATTATTCAGATAAATAGCAGCACATGCAGTGCAAGTCAGAGGCAGGCACCTGGCATGGCAGGGGGAAATGGGGAGGATGGGAAGCAACCCAAAAAGACTGACAGACACATTCACTGGCCTATTACTGCTTGCTTCCAGCTTTACAGGACCAATCAGTGGTGGCTTTGAGGAGGGCATGGAAAGCGGTCCTGAGGTGGGCACAGAAGGGAGATAACTGGGACTTTGGGGATAGCATCCTAGAAATCAGGAGACATGGTTTACACATGTCTCCCCCAAAAAAGTGGGGGAGAGAATTTTGGGTGGTCACAGAACAGAATGAGGATATTTGGTTGACATTTCTGCTGGCCAATTGGCATCACTAACATATCTTATACCATAGTGATGCACCAGAGAATCCCTGGCTCATTCTCTGCATATGCTGCGTAGGCATATAAAATTGGGACCGTTTATGACATAATTCTGATATTTGGCAGAGATTATTAGGGATGAGCGAACGTGGTTCTGAAGTTTGGAGTTCAGCCCTAACTCAGCCTGTTCAGATGACCGAACCAAACTTCCGAACTGAACGGTCAAACTTCTGAACAGTTTGGAAAAGTGCGGATGAGTTCAGGAGTGGGAAAAACGTGACTTTGGGTGGGGAAAATGTGACTGGAAGGGGGAGGCAGCTGAGGAGCAGACTTCCTGGAACCAGGGGTGGACCCCAGGGGTAGTTTCAGGGCTAAAAATTCCAATACCGAAAACATTTCGGTTTTGGTACTGATAGCACTTTTTAAAATGTTCGGCCGAGTTCGGATGAACCGAACTCCGCCGAACTGAACAGCCGAATCCGAACTCGGGTTTCGAACCAAACGTCCGAACATCCGAATGGTGTTCTGTTAGCCCATCCCTAGAGATTATCATGAAGGTGTGAGATATAACTCTGCCAAACTTCATGTACACTGGTTGGACTACAAAGATGTTACAGTCAGACATACATTTATAAGTTAATTGTGTATACCACCAGGACCCTAAATCAAATCCTTCTAAAAGTTGGCATGGATAGTAAACTTGGGGAGGTGTATAAACTTGCCAATTTTCATCTACATTAGGTGGGAGAACAGGAAGTTACTGCCAAGAATGTATATGCAGATTTTTGCAAAATAACTTAATTCAACTGCTGATGCAATTGGATTCCTTTATCCAATCTTTCTGAAATTTGTTACACATAACACCTTCCATGAAAAACATAAAAGCTACTTCCAAATATGTGTTTTCCATTGAAACCAATGGAAATCAAAAACAAAATCAAAATGAAAAACTAAAATAAAATTCTGATATTTATGAAAACAAAAATGAAAGATTTAAACAACAAAAATGAAAAATCAAAAACTATTATATTATATAAATAAAACTAGATATTGTGTGTATACCAATTCCGATACCACCTAAAAATCTTCATTTGAAATCAGTACCGATACTGATAAAGACAATGATAATGAAAGAAGACATTTCATTATTAACAAAAATGAAAATGACACATTTTAATAATGAAAATGAAATCAAAAAACAAAAATGACATGGATCCCTGGTGCACACCCCTACCAGTTGTTGCATGCTTCCACCTATACAGGAGTACCAATCAGTGGTGGCTTCAAGCCGGACATAGAGGGTAGATATAAGCTTCTATTCTTTGGGCCTGCTCTTTGCCTATGGTTATTTCTGGTTTTGGTTGGACCATTTTCTCAGACTTTGCTCGCAGGCTTTGTGTGTGTGTGTGTGTGTGTGTGCTAGAGCTCACTACAAGAGTTCAGCTAGCTATAAATCCAATCCCATGCACCTGGGGTGCTGCCCAACATTCTCCTGCCCCCTCCTGGGGCATTCTCTGCAAGTTGACGGACACCCCCATACACCTGGTGTGCCTGCCCAGACTGAAGCCTATGCCAAACAGCAGAGATGACAGATATATCTTCTGGACAATTGCCTTGAAATTTCAAAGACACCCTGTCTGGGACAGATATGTGATTGGTCTCTTACTCCATGCTTCCAGTTTTCCAGGACCAATCCTGAGGGACATAACTGGGACTTCAGGCAGCATGGCAGAGGTCAGGGGGATAGCATCCCAGGAGACATGGTTCACATATCCAGGCTGGCCGATTGTCATCACAATCACATTTCGAACCACAGTGACAAACATACAAGAACCCCTTGCCTAGGCTCATTCTCAGTAGATGCCATGCAGGCTTATAAAATTAGGACCCTTTTTCAAATCTTTCTCATATTTTGCAGAGATGATTTAGAAGGTCTGAGATACAATCATTCCAAATTTTATGTAAAATGTATGGAATATAAAGACGTTACAGCCAGAAATACATTAAAAAGTAAATTGCTTATAAAATCAGGACCCTTTATCTAATACTTATGACATTTTAGCAGAGATAGTAACCTTGGGGAGGGGTATAATATTGCCAGGATTCATCCAAATTGGATAGGATACAAAGACTTTACAGTCAGGAATGAGTATGCAGATTTTCATAAAATAACAAATTTCAACTGCTTATAAGGTTGGATTGACTTATCCAATCTTTCTGAAAGTTAGTACACATAATCCTCACTGCTGGGGATACAGGTCTTCAATTTTTCATCCAAATCAGATAAGAAACAAAGATGTTACAGCCAAAAATGTGCTTTTTATTGAAACCAATGGAAATAAAAAATAGAAGTAAAATAAAAAATGAAACAAAGACTAATAAAATATAATGCAAACAAATGATTTTTTAATAATTAAAACAAAAGGAATAAAAAAAGTAAGAGAGAGTTACTGTGCACATCCCTAAAGTTTAGGTTGGATATTAGAAGAAGGTTTTTAACAATTAGAGCAGTGAACTACTGGAATAAGTTTCCAGGGGCAGTTGTGAGAACAAATAATTTGAATATCTTCAAAATGGAGCTGGATAAATTTATGACATTTATCTTTTGAGAAGTTTATATTATTTGTATCTACAGGACAAAGGTTCCCCTCCCCCAGAAATATATGTTGGGGCTTTTCCCCCTTTATTCCTGTAGCATCAAAGTTGTCTGCAGATGGAGGTGGGACTATTGGGGCATTCTGAAGCCTGGATATTATGTTGTATATCCGGTGCCTTGCTGGTGGGGCTTGCATGCATTCTCACTGCTCAGGGTCTAACCGATCACTATATTTGGGGTCAGGAGGAATTTTCCCTCTGGGCAAATTGGCAGTTGACTCTGAGGTTATTTTGCCTTGCCCTGCAGAATGGGTGCGACTCACTTGTTTGGGACATCTGGATCCTTCTTTTTCTAAAATTATTTCCTATTATTTCAGGCATCGGTGTGCTCTGGTTGATCCCAGTCTCTACTTGTAGTTAGTGGTGGGATTTCTTTATGCGGATGTTTGAGGTGTGGCAGGTCCTGAAGTGGTTCAGGGGGCTGGACTAGATGACCTTTGAGGTATCTTCCAGCCTGGCGATTCTATGACATGGGGCCCATGCATAAACTAGAAATAACATATGGGCCCACAGGCCTGTAGTCCCATCCCTTGAAAGGGATGTTAAGCATAGCTGAACATCAAAAATTACAGTAGCATTTTCCTTTTTCCAACGAGTGAGTCAGCTAAGCATTCCTGTGTTAGCAGGAGGACCAAATCATCATTTTTCTTGGGACCCTAGATATAAGGAGCTGCCTAACTGAGTCAGACCAATGGTCCATCTTAGCCCAGTATTGTCACAACCTGACATACCAGCAGGGTTTCAAATCCAGCTCTCCAGTGTCTCTGGCAGAGGCCTCACCCAGGCATGCTACCAGAGATCCTGAATTGGAGATGCCGGGGATTGACTTTGGGACCTTATACATGCAAAGTATTTGCTCTACTATCTGAGCCACGGCCCTTCCCATATGTGGCACTCCTTCTTCTACACCAGGTACCAGTCCTGCTATTTTCCTGGCTTTTTAATTTCAAAGCCAAACCCTGTTAGTTCTTGCATTCATACTGGCATTTACATTCCAGTGGTTCCCTAGGTAACTCTTATCTTTCTTTTCCCATCTGTCAAAATCCCTGTTCCATACGGTGCCATTGGTTCTGGAATATTTGTATCCATATTTGTTTCCTGATTGCAAGTCATTTTCAGTTTTTCGTATTACTTAACAGCCCAAGAAGTTCCCTTAGTTTGTACCAACTGTTTGGAGCTTGTTTCTATCTACACTCTGCTATTTGTATCATTGATCCACAATAAATGAACAAATTGGTACGTCTTATGTTTGTTCCCAAGGCTAATACTGCTGTTTACATCCTCTCCTGAATCACAAAGAATGCATTCTGATTGAGGGGGTGCAGAAGGCACATTATTCATTTTCGTTTTTGTTTTTATTTAAAAACCCATTTGTTTTGGTGGGGGAGGGGAGTTTGTAATGGAATTTACAGTTTTCATTTATTTTTTGTTTGGTTTTATTAAAAATAATTTTTAAAATTAAAAAAAACAAACCACTGCACATGCTCAAAATGACCCCTGGGACTGTTCTGTGCATACATGGCCCTTTTCCAAAACGGTGCTGATGCTGCCGGTGCCATTTCAGGAAAGGACATGCCTGTGCATGGCCCCAGTGGCCATTTTGTGCAGCTTCAGTGGTTTTATTTTTAAAAAAATTATATTTTTAATAAAATAAAAGTTAAAAAAAAAAGTAAAAAAAAAAATGAAATTAAAACATGTCATTTTTGTATTCATGTCATTCTTATTACTTTAATTATGAAAACAAATGGGGCACCATTTATTTTCATCATTAATTAAACAATACGGAATTCTATACCCCTAATTCTGACATCATTGCAGTAGTTTTAAGACAATAGCCATCAAGTGTGGTCTTTCCCCCCAGATGTCAAAGCAATTTCCCCCAGTTTTTTTGCACAGTACTGCATCATCAGTGAAGAACATGTTCCATGATACTTCTTTGTGCAGATTTTCTGGTCAGCACATCCAGGATGGTTAGAGAAAGAAATGAGATCTGATTGGAATCTTGATGGAGTCCCTCTTGCACGGCAAATTTACCGGCTACGCTATATCTCAATCTTACCTCAGTCATTGATTTCCACATTCATATTATCCTGGATGAGTCTCATAAAGGGCCCAAGCTCTCCTTTGTCCTTAGACATCTTCAGTTGGCTCTTGGAAGTCTTGTTTTTCTTCAGATGTATGAAATCTGTAGGAAGTGTTTTCATGTAAAAAAAAATCTCTCCAGAAGTTCAAAAATGTCAGTTTGATTGTTTTCTTCTTATTAGTTATTGTTTTTCTATGTCCCTGAGTTACTTGGTCAAATTTCTTTGAGTGAGACCATTTTGATTTTTTTCAGACTGATCAGAATTAGGAAATACTCGTTTCCTCAGAGCACCCATTGTCACAATATCTTCCTACTATAATCTCTGAGGGGAAAGTATGAATATCTTCCCAACACCCTATGGTGGGACTTCAAAAACCTCTTACAGCTTCATCTGGGCCTTTTATATCGCTCTTGAACTGAGACACCCACTGTGCACGGCAGTAGGCTAAAATACTATGAAAGCAGGGAGGAGGTAGCGGGTCAGCTGGCAACTGTTATGAGACACTGCAGGGAATAGAAAGATTCCCTGTCAAAGGCATCACATAGTAGTGGGGAGAGCATGGGTCCAGTAGAGATACTAGGGGGGGAGGGGGGAGCAGGAGATGAACCATTTGAATAGATAGATGATACAAACTTTAACTATTGGACACTAAAAGTTCTAGAAATAAAGGAATTTTCAGGGCAGAAGTCTGTAGGAAAACCTACTGATCCTTGTTTTGGATGACCAATAATTTTATATAATGGCACCCTTATGAGTGCTGTAAGGATAATTAAGCAGAGAGTGACTGACATAGGACTTCAGGAAGATAGGGCTCATGTGGACTCTCTTAGCTTTGCTCCATGGTACAAACACTGGGTCCCAGGACCAGCTGGATCTAGTTACTTCTCTCTATTACAGATTCCTAGATAGAGAATTGCCTTTAAACACCTGAGAATTCAGGTAATGGATACTAGGGGCGGGAATTCTGGATCTTCCGGTATCCGATACTGCCGGTATTTGGTGTACCGGCAGTATCGGATTAAACCCGGTAATCCAGGGTAATTTACCGGATTCCCTGTACCGGATTTTTTACATTGCGGCCATTCAAATGAATGGCCGCAATGTAAAAAAACACACAACCCCCCCTTTCCCCCCCCAGTCCAGGCTGCGCAGGTGGAAGGGGGGACACCCCCCCTGCCCAGTCTGGATTTAAAAAAAAAAATTCCCCCCCAAAGTCCCTGCTAGTGTGGGCTCCAGGCTGCCTCCGGCGACCCAGAGCCCGCACCAGCAGGTAGGTAGGACTAAGTATAGGTACTAGTACTGTACTAGGGTGATCCCTGGGGTGGGGGGTGATTTAACACCCACCCACCCAAGGGATCACCCAACCTCCCCACCCAGGGATCACCTACCTTGCGCTCCAGGTGACGGCGGCAGCAGTCCGGCGGCTTCAGCGCTGGCTGTGGCTGATGGCTTCAGCGCTACTAGGCCTTCCGGGGAAACCCAGAAGTTCACCGGAAGGCCTAGTAGCACTGAAGCCGGCAGCCACAGCCAGCGCTGAAGCCGCCGGACCACCACCACCCGGAGCGCAAGGTAGGCGATCCCTGGGTGGAGAGGTAAGGTGATCCCTAGGGTGGGGTGTGTGTTAAACCACCCCCCACCCCAGGGATCACCCTAATACCTACTGGTGTGGGCTCCGGGTCGCCGGTGGTGGCCCGGAGCCCGCACTAGTAGGGAGTGGGACTTAAATTTTTTTTTGTTTTAATCCAGGCTGGGCAGGGTGGGTGGGGGGTGTCCCCCCTTCCACCTGCGCAGCCTGGACTGGGGAGGGAAAGGGGGGGTTGTGTGTTTTTTTACATTGCGGCCATTCATTTGAATGGCCGCAATGTAAAAAATCCGGTACAGGGAATCCGGTAAATTACCCTGGATTACCGGGTTTAATCCGATACTGCCGGTACACTAAATACCGGCAATATCGGATACCAGAAGATCCAGAATTCCCGCCCCTAGTATCCATTACCTGAATTCTCAGGTGTTTAAAGGCAATTCTCTATCTAAGAATCTGCAATAGAGAGAAGTAACTAGATCCAGCTGGTCCTGGGACCCAGTGTTTGTACCATGGAGCAAAGCTAAGAGAGTCCACATGAGCCCTATCTTCCTGAAGTCCTATGTCAGTCACTCTCTTCCACCCGCACAGTCTGGGAGGAGGAGGGGGAGGTTTTTTGTTTTTTTCCATTGATTTCAGTGGGGACAGTTCCCCATTGAAATCAATGGAACAAATCCGGTACCAGTAAACCAGTCCAAATCCGGTAATCCATTTTTTTTTTAATCTGGTAACTGGTAAAACCGGTAATTGCCCTGATGTCCCACCCCTAAGATACTGAGGTACTTCAAGGATGGTACAGGGGACTGGACTATTCAGCCAGAGTGTGTGTGTGTGGTAAAGGTCAAATAGAGGACCTTCCACATTATCTATTGTTTTGTTCTATTTATAATGAAATTAAGGATAAAGTATTCAGAGCCTTAAATGCTGATGGGGTTGGTCTATGCAGAAAGAACTTGTATATTTGTTGAGTGATGTGGATGAGAAGGCTACACTGGCAGTAGCTTCCTTTGCTGCTAGTGCAGCTAAACTCCATATCCAATTCATTAACCGAATAGTGATTAACTAGAGTTAATTTAGGGGTCATGTTGTTATTAGTGTGCCCTGAGATGGATAAGGAGATGGATGTGGGTCAAACTACTGTCTTCAATAAGTTTTGAGAAGATTTGGTTGCTAAATTCAGGGGCCAAGCTGTTGCCGCCAGCAAGCTCCGGTAAGACCAAGGCAATAAAACCCTGAGATTGAGTGATTTGTTGTTATGACTTCTGTTCAAGTAATTTTTGTCCTGATTTTATTTTTGTTGTTTTTATGAACAATGTTTTATTTTGTTTTTATGTAATTTTGGTATTCATATTAATATGACATTGGCTGAACCAATAAAATGTATCTTATCAGTTATAATG
This sequence comes from Sphenodon punctatus, assembly GCA_003113815.1. NCBI lineage: Eukaryota > Metazoa > Chordata > Lepidosauria > Sphenodontia > Sphenodontidae > Sphenodon > Sphenodon punctatus. The sequence continues at coordinate 1,966,211 of QEPC01011901.1, read as the reverse complement.
GCATGTGCCTATACAACATATACAGACAGACTGGGTGCCAGACAAGACAACTACGACACTCAGAGGCAGAGCAAAGAAAATAGAAGGCAATGTTGACAAAACAAGGTATCTTTTGTTTGAACGGTATCCTTATTTTCAAAACATACTTAATGTCATCGTGACAGCTTGCTTACAATTCCATTGCTTACAATTCCATATGTAGGCCCTTTTTACACAGACGCTCTAACGCCCATAAAATGGGTGTTACATTTTATTATACAGTGTTGCAGGGCACCACTGCAGCCAATCACCATGGGCCCTGTGCACACATGATGCCTCCACCCAGTTCCTCTGGGTGGAGATGGGTGTTGGCTGGTGGGTGGGGAGCATTTCCCTGGGTGGAGATGGGTGGGAGCGTCTGTGTAAATGCCACTTTTGTTGGGTGTTGGTGAGTGTTTGCTCCCGGCCAACACCCATCTCCACCCACCCCCACCCACGGAGCAACGGGCGCCGGTTATTTATGGGTGTTAGAGCGTCTATGTAAAAAATGCTGAAGGCAAGTATTGCTGGGTTTTGCATACGCAAAACATGGATCCATATACATATTCTACTTTAAAGCAATGTTTCGCAAATGTTTTGGGCCAATGGACCACTGGCAACGGTCAATATATCCCATGGACCACCACGCTCCTGCCAGAAATGACTGCATCTGGTCTATGATATTTGTGGATTGGCTGTGGCTGCACAAACCACGGATGGAGGCTGTGGCCCAGCCTCCAGTGGTGCCATGATCATGTCTGGACAAGGGGATATGGTTTGTGTCCATAAGTCTCATCCCCCACTCCTTGTTAAGGGGGGAGATGGTATTTGCTCCTATCTACATGTGGAGGAAGAAGACACGTGGTGAAGAGGGGTGCTGTTTGCCCCTCCCTTACTGGGCACGGTATGTGACCTATGACACCAATGCCAACCTGTGCCAACCATCATCACCTCAGTCTTGTCTGGATTCAGCCTCAATCGACTCCGCTGCATCTGGTCCCTAACGGAAGCCAGCCACCGGTTAAGCAATGAGACTGCAGGACCTGGGTGAGATGAAAAGGAGAGATAGAGCTGGGTGTCATCTGCATATTTTGGGCCCCTGACTGCAAACCTCTGAATGATCTCGCACAGGGGCCTCAGATACACATTGAACAGGAGTACGGACAAGATGGAACCCTGTGAGACCCCACGAGGGAGTTCCCGAGGGGATGGCAAGCCACTTTCCATCACCACCTTCTGGGTTCTCCCAGTCAGGTATGAAAGGAACCACTCAAAAGCAATCCTGCACACCCCAGCCAGGTCTCACAGCTGTGTCAACAACACCCCATGGTCAACGATATCAAAGGTCATCAAAAGATCTAACAAAATCATCAGTGTACACCATTTCCCCTGTTGATTTCCAAGTGGAGATAAGAAGTAGCAGTAATGCACGGAGTCTGGTACATGAACATTACCCATCCAGACTATGCTATAATATTGGTTAATAAAGTTGCAGCTGTTGCCTTCCCAACAATATTTGAGTACATGTCCTTCCAGCAGTGTGGGGACAAAGAGAATGTGATGGGTTCAGTTTCCTCACAGCCAGTACTTGTGCATTTATTTCATCCCATTTCCCCCTCAGTCTTCTGTTGGCTGTCATGCCAGCACCAGCAGGGATTGAAATCCATTTTTCTGTACTTGAAAACCACTCTCTCGACTATATGGAGACCACTTTCATGGCCCTACAAACCACCCAGTTTGTGGATCCCAGTGTGTGGATCCCAGTTACAAAACCAGTAGGAAAAGGGGATCAAAGTATAACAAAGACAGGAAATAGAATTAAAAGTAATGTTTCCAAAATGTATGTACATTCTGTAACTTGCTGTATCAATTGTTTCATACACTATGTCAACTGCTTCCCATTTCCATAGACTTCTGGAAACACAGACACACAGTAAAGAGTCAGAAGGGTAACATGACCACAGTAGCTAGTGTGTAGTGTGAATGCTGGTAACTAGAGAACTTTGGATTTTTATGCTAAAAAACTCAAGAAAAATATAATGAAACAACATGCTCAGTTTAACATGAGATATATTTAGCGGCATCTTTTTATGCTGTTCTTCCTTACATAAAACAAAAGATATGCACAGAAATTCATAAACATACTGCAATTTTGATTTCCATTTGATTAGAGCTACTGCAACATGACAATGAGGTAGCCTGTTAAGATGCAGAAACAACAGATGTCTCCCGATAGATGGTGCTTAAATAAAAAAACGTGACCTGAGATAGAAAAAAAAATTGTGAAAGAATACACACGTTGGGTATTTTCAAACATGATGGCTGGAGGAGCTGCCATTCTTTGATCCTGCCAGGTGAGAGTCCTCACCCCAGACAGGATCTGACCCAGCTACCGAATAGACGTGTTGGTGGCTGAGGCTGGGGAGGAGGTGGGGAGAGGGTGGGGGTGATGTGTGAATTTTGTCTGCACCGTGCCCGCTCCCACAAGCTCCAGCTAGAGTTACATAGAGCGGGCCATCATACTTGATGACCCTCTCTACCCTGGCCTGGGGATGGCTTCCCCAGACCGTGGGGGGGCTAACTCCGTGTTGTGAGTTGACAGAGAGCCCAGCTCACAACACGAAGTAAATCCTGCTGTAGTCTAAGGAAAGATTTGATCCTGCCGATGGTACCATCTGGTGGACAGGATCACACGTCGAAGTCAAGTGTGGCCACCCGTGGTAGTGTGTTGTGTGAAAATACCCAATGAAGGTATGGCATTGGTATATAAATCACATTACTCAAATGATTCACACAGTAGCTGTAGTAATTAACATAGCTGGGGTTAACAAGGATTGGATAAGTTCTTGGAGAATAGTCAAGTAAATGGCTATTAGTCAAGCAGGTCAGGAGGTGCAACCTCTGATTTTTGGGAACTAGGAGTGAACAGCAGGGAATGAATTGCTCCATTGTGACCTGTTGATTACTTCTCTGAAGTGACCATCGGTGGCCACTGTCGGTGACAGGATGCTGGGTTCGATGGACCATTGGCCTGACCAAGTATATCATTTCTTATGTTCTTAATCAAGAATAATTTAATATCCACTTCAGCAAAGAACAACTGGGATAAGAGAACAAAGTTCGTGTTTCTATGCTTTGATCCTGGCCACAGTGAGGGCCCTCATCCCAGGCAGGATCTGGCCCAGCCACTGAACATACATGTCACGGCCCAGGCTGGGGAGAGGGCGGGGCAATGTACAGATGAGAGTCTGTACAGCTCCGTTTGCTGTGCTGCTGAGCGCGGCCCACCCTCAGACCTGACGGGCAGGTGCAGCAGCCTATGATGCTGCCATGTTTGTCCAGACCAATCCCTGCTCCGGACCAGGGTTGGGTAGAGCAGGCCATCAAACATGATGACCTGCTCTACCCCAGTCTGGAGATGCATTCCACGGGCCGTGGCAGCACTTGGGCCCATCGCCGAGGCACAGCCCAGGCTTGAGGCTAAATTACAGCCTGGGCTAAAAACCACCATGGCCCATGGAAACCCTGAGTCTGGACAAGAAAATATCTGGCAAGCTGTTTCAAATGTGATGGAACCCCAGGTGGCCCAGGTGGGTCAAAGCATGACCACCTGTGGTACTGTCATGTCTGAAAACACCCTATATATCAGTACACAAGTTGTGTCACACAGGGTCTGACCACTGGTCCACTTGCACGCATCCTGTCTCTGACAGTGGCTAGCTTTGGTTACTTCAGAGAGGTTCAAATGGATTGATCCATTTCCCGATATTCATTTCCTGCTCTCACCAGTCAGATGTTTCAACCCCTGACCAGTTTGACTAATAGCTATGAACCTATCCTCTAAGAATTTATCCAATCCTGTTTTGTTTTAAACCAAATTATGCTGTTGGCCTTCAACATCTCCTGGCAATATGTTCTACATGTTACTTGTGTGTTGTGTTAAAAGGTACTTCCTCTTATTTGTTTTAAATCTGTTGCCAGTTAATCTCATGGGGTGTCACTAAGGGCCCAAACCAAGGTATGCACACCAAGCTTCAACAAGTATCCGCTCCTATCCACTATCCAGTAAGGGTGTGCATGTCATTTTTGTTATTACAATAACGATAATAAAAATTGTCATTTTCATTGTCGTTATTGCAATAAGGAAAATGACAAATAATAACAATGAAAATAGAAATGAAAATAGAAATTTTATTTTTGAAATAAAGGGAAAAAACTGAAATCTGTATTACCGGCTATAACATGTTTGTTTTTTATTCAATTTTGAATATATTATTCCTGTTATATATAATATTATATATTATTATTATGTAATAATAATATATATTATTATGGAACTACATAATATTCACAAAACCTGTGAGTATTATGTCCCTCCACAAGCCTAACACTACTGCCACTTTTCAGAAATATTTGATAAAGGGTCCTGATGGTATAAGACATTAACTTGAAAATACATTTCCGGCTGTAACATTTCTATATTCCATCCTGTTTACAAGATATTTGGCAGGAATGTATTGCATATCTTCCCTGTCATCTCTGCCAAACTACAGGACAATTTTATAAAGGGACTCTATTTGATAATAAGTAATTGATGTTGTCCCTGTGAAGACCATTATTCAGATAAATAGCAGCACATGCAGTGCCAGTCAGACGCAGGCACCTGGTACGGCAGGGGGAGAGAGACTGGGTGATTTCAGACGTGATGGTGGCCCTATTGGCCCTGTCATGGAAACACCCAAATGATTCCCCAGCAGAATCAGACAGACTCGTCAACAGACAAGCCAGCAGATTCTGCCGGGGAATCGGGGAGGGGGACGGGCTGCACGGCACAACATGCAGCTTAACAGCCCCACCCCCCCATGCTTCTGAGGCCACCCGCCCTCCGGGAGATGGGTGGACGCAGCGGCCAATGCGGCCGTGGTACCCGCCTGACCCCCAGGGTATTGACCATGGCCTGGAATCAGCGGTGAGCAAGGCCGCTGATTCCAGGCCGTGGTCAGGGGCCAGATGAGACGTTACCATGCTCAACCACGGTGGATCCTGCCATGGTTGAGCGTGGTAAAACCACGTCTTTTGGGGGCAAAAAGTGATTCCCGCCAGGTGTTCACCACCGGCGGGAATCACTTTGACCACGCTTTCGGAGATGGTCCCCGGACCATCCCTGAAAGCATGGTTATTTTAATCCCTGCCGGTGGTTCACTGTGGTGAACATCTGGCGGGGATCAAAACAGACGTTATGGGACCATTCCCCACCACAGGATATTGTCTGTGGTTGAGCGTGATCTCGTACCATCTGAAAATATTCACTGTAGGAGGGAGGATGTGGAGCAACCCCAAAGACTGACACATTAACTGGCCAGTTACTGCATGCTTCTACCTTTACAGGACCAATTGATAGTGGCTTCAAGGTGGGCATAGGGTGCAGCCCTGAGGTGGGCATAAGGGACATAACTGGGACTTTGGGGATAGCATATAGTTTACAGATCTAGGCTAGCCAATTATCATTACGATCACATCCTGCAGCACTGTGACAGAGGACATTAGAGAATCTCTATTGACTCTTTTCTAAGCAGATGCTTCTGACTTTCCAGTAAAAAGTGGAGGAGAGATGTTGGGTTGGTCACAGCACAGAATGAGGATATTTGGTTGACCTTTCTGCTGGCCAATTGGCATCACAAACCGATCTTATACCATAGTGACACGTAAGAGAATCCCTGGCATAGGCTCCTTCTCTGCATGTGCTGTGCAGGCATATACAATTGGGACCCTTTATCACATCTTTCTGATATTTGGCAGAGATGAATGATCATGAAGGTGTGTGATACAAGTCAAATGTCATGTACTCTGATTGGACTACAAAGATGTTACAGTCAGACATACATTTATAGTTAATTTCTTATGCCACAAGGACCCTTTATCCAATCCTTCTGAAAGTTGTCATAGATAGTAATTATGGGAAGGGGCATAAACATGCCAAGTTTCATTTACATTAAGTTTGAGGCAAAGAAGTTACAGCTAAGAATGTATATGAAGAATTTTGCAAAATAAAATAATTCAACTGCTTCTAAAATTGGATTCCTTTATTCAATATTTTTTGTAATTTGGTACAAATACTTTATTCCATTGCAGGTATATTCACTCCAAGATTCAGACAAGTATAGTGAAAAACAAAAAGGTTACAGCCAAAAATGTGTTTTCAATTTAAACCAATGGAAAACAAAAACGAAAGCAAAAACGAAAATGAAAATTTGATATTTATGAAAATGAAAATGACGTATTTAAATAATGAAAACAAAAAATGAAAAAGAAAATGACAGACTCCTGGTGCACACCTCTACTATCCAGTTGGACACCATGGTATCTTCTGGTATCCAGTGGATAGTGAATGATATCTGGTTAGTGTCTGATGGATATCTAGTTTACTGCATTACTGTTTACTGCATTACTGTTTGCCCATAGTTTTATTTTTAATTTTTTTTAACATTCCCTCCCTCTGGACCTGGTTCATTATATGGTAATGTGGTAACTGGTAATGCAGTAACTGGTAATGTGGTAAACAGTACCATCCATCATTCTGGTTTGGCGGCTAACTTCTGTCATAATCACTTAGTTACTAACTGCCAAACTAACTGCAATAGTGGATATTAACCGTGTCTAATATATTTGTTATGTGTTTCAGCACTAGGTAGCAGTGGCAGACTGGGGCCCAAAATCAGTTCTGGCATTTTGGATTGGAATCTAAAATCAGTTCTGGCATTTTCAGTAACCTGGCCCCCATCTTTAGAAAAATTCAATATTGCAAAAAACATAAACATTCACTTTTAAATGTTGAAAAAGAAAATGACCCCAACAGTACCAGCCCCTCTGGCATTTGCCAGAACTGCCAGATGGCCACTCCACCACTGCTAGGTAGGATATGTGTGCACCAAGAGCAGGAGATGAACGCATATTCTACACTTGGAGTATTTTCAGATGTGACAGTACCATGGGTGCCCATGCTTTGACCCAGGTGGCCACCTGCGGTGCTGTCACATCAACCTGCCAGATGTTTCCCCAGGCTGGACCCATGGTTTCCCTGGGCCTTGGCAGTTCTTAGCCCAGGCTGTAACTCAAGTCCATCGCTGAGTCACAGCCTGGGCTAAACACTACCATGACCAAGGGAAATCATCTCCAGACTGGGGTAGAGCAGGCCATCATGTGTGATGGCCCACTCTACATAACCCTGGGCCAGTGCTGTTCCAGGTGGGTTCAGCGGCCTCATAGGTTGCAGCAGCCGCCCGTCAGAGAGGTGGGCGGACCGTGCTCAGCAGTGTGAGTGGCGGGATTATGCAGACCATGTTCGCATGTCACTCCGCCCTCTCTCTGCCCCCTCCCCAGCCCGGGCTGCTGTCACATCTGTTCGGCGGCCAGGCCAGATTCTGCCTGCAGGATCAAACGCGTGACAGCGCAGTGCGCCATCATATGTGAAAATACCCTTCGTGTGCACACACATGCACTGCATACGTGCATTTAATTCATGTATGCAGTTTGATAAGCAGTGCACATAAACCATTGGTTTTATGCATGGTCCTTGGAGTGCTATCCTTTATGGAAATATCCTATCAGACTGTAGAGAAACAGGAAGACTTTTCAAATAGCAATAGAACTGCCAAATCAAACCACCAAATTCTGTGGCAGGTATATCCATTATTCTAGTCTGTCTTATTGTACAAGTTTACAGAAAGGACATTATTTTATTAGATTCTGGAAGAAATTTCTCATCAACCCTTCACTTAAAAAAAGAATAAAAATGTAAATTAAAATAAAATTAAAATAATAAAATAATATATAATAAAAATTAAAATAATTTCTAAAGAGCTGTATTGGCTTGATCCCTGATACATTTTTAGGGCATTTCCATAAGGAATAGGATTGTCAGGAACTTGAGTATTTTGAAATCATTGCTGATGTGTTTTTACTTAATAGCAATCATCCTGATGCTTTATCTTTAAATTTCTCACAGTAACAAGAACAAAATCAGCTAATGAGTTCTTATTCACATGAACTATATTTTGTCATAACCAATTAATTTTAATTTAAAATATTAATTTCCTATAATTAAAGATCCCATGTTCTTCCCTACTTTCTTTATACCCTCATCTGTTCATCTCTTTAATAAAGTCATTTAATATTTGTTTGTACAAGGTTTAAATTAAGAGAATCAACTTTTGTCCCGGCTTAGAGTGCTGGCATACAGTCATAGGCAGAAATAGGAATCCACTGAATATTAATGAAGCTTTTAATAATCCACTGGCTGGGTTGCCTTTCTAACTACGAAAATCTGACCTTTAAATGAATAAAATCCCTAAATTGTTTTATCTCAGATTTCCATATCTTTGATTTGTATTTTGCATACAAAGTAGTTTATTAGTTCAGAAAAGCATATGGATGTTTACTGAGGAATGAGCATCAAAATTAAAAAGTAGAAATATACAGTGAACGAACTATAAGAGATATGGGTCCACTGCTATTATGGACAGATCTTGTTTGGTGGATTTATTATGTTTTCATTCCAAAGCTCATTAAGGAAGAGTCCAGCAAAGGGTGAAGGTCTCAATTAATTTTAATAGCCATGGCAATGGCCTTGGTTTAATAGAAAGTTTGTTTTTAATTGCTTTGAGATATGAATAAGTTTCAGCGTTAGATATTTTGAGGGAACAAAACAGGTTGCTGAATTTAAATGGTTAAATAACACAGTCGGCATAAATGAACATTATTATTTCTAAAAAGAAAGCAATTTCAATCCAAATCTCTTAGTATGAGTGTAGAACACCGGTCATTTTCTAAATACTCTATTACTGGTATACAAATACAGATGCCAATCCAGATAGAACAGGTGGCAATAACAAACCCCATCTGCCATCATCTAGTTTGCGACTGCAGGTGAAATCCACCATCTTCTGAGACTTGAAATGATGACAATAAATAATACCATTCCAAAAAGTTGCTTAATGTGCTATTTGCATTTACTTAATTTATTAAAAGGAGATCAAAATGTTAGTCAAAAAGTATGAAAAGACCAGTTTAATCTTGGCAGGTACGTGTGAGATTCTTGACGTGCTGACAGGTCAATAGTCAATATGATTGGCATGAGATGCACACATACAAACCAATTATTCTAACAGGCACACATTTAACTGTTGTCTGGTGAGCCAGAAACTGATAAAAGAGCAGATCCTACAAGACAATAAGTTTCCTCAACTCCCATTGAGGCTATTGGTAATTTAAAATGCCTGGTTTCTGAAAAGGGTGGCAGCTCGACCAGTTCCATCTTTTGGGAAGATCAGTCAACAACTCTTGGAAACAGAGGACAAAACTCTGGCACTATGTTTTCCTGAACATTAGTGAGTAACTTTTAGAAGGTGAATTTCATCTTCTGTCCTTCAGTCTCTGTCTCAGTATAAACCCTTGTTTTAAACACTGTACACATTTGTATTTTATAACAACATGGAACTGATTTTTCCTTTCTAATGGATCCTTCATTGAACTAAAAGGCCATTTTTAGATGGGACGTGCCCACAGGCATCCACTCATCCCCCTCTGCATTAGCCCATGATGCAGTTGACCATCTGTCCAGCAGCCACCAGATAGTTGTCCACTTCCACCTTCGGGTGGGCACCTGGCTGCTATGCAATGCATTGCCTGGAGAAGACGTGACACAGTGTGGGCTACTGTGGATTCATCCTGGTTAAATGTAAGGCCATGGGGCTGTCTCCTGTCTGGCAGTCCAGCTGTGAGGCAAGGTTAAAGAACTGGGTCCAGAGGAGCATGCTCACCCTGGCCACGAAACAGCTGATGAGGGGGCCTCCTCCGGGCCCCCCTTATGAGCTGTTTGGCTGCTGGCATGAGCATGCTCCTCTGCCCCCCCCCATCAACTGTTTGGCAGCTGGGATAAGTGAGCTCCACTGCACCCCCCCATCAGCTGAATCATGCTGTGCAACAGAAGTCTAGAGGGTTCTGCCCTGTGTGGACGGCTCCTTGACCGATCCATGGCATGGAAGAGACTCATGATGGAGACTCCCCCCCCACCCCGCCTGCTCATTTTAGACTGCCCTTCCTAACAGCCCAAAGTGTGGTGGTTGCGGTGGCACACCCTGGGGTGGGTAGGGGATCTCGCTGGCCCTGTCTCACATGGTTTTATCCTCTGCCATATCACATGGCATCCATGGATGCATGATGTCATTTTCCAGTGCTGTTGACCCTCTGATCTGCCCTTGGCACAGAAATTACATTTTTTTCTCCCCTGATATTATCCCTTGTTATGAAATCATGGCTGCCCAGCCATGCCTGGGAATAGCATGGGTATGCCTATTTGAAGAGCACCAAAGAAAGCAACCAAAAAAACAACCTAACAATGGCACCTCAAGTTCTGAAGTGACAAATCAACAAGAGAGATAAAGGGAGCTGGAAACACCTGTGCCCGGATGTGCACCAGTCACAAATTCTACTCTCTAGAGCGTTGCATGCCTGCAAAACAAGAGCAGGGTCATGAAGCTTATCTGTCCTATCATAAAAAGCAATCACACTCTGCCTTAAAGTGGCAGAATGGAATTTTACCCACCTAACTCTCAGTGAAAGTCAAGGAGAACTAGCTAACTAAGTTCAGTTTAGACTTTGAAAAACTACCTGGTGCTTTTGAAAATTTTATTCGAGTTGCCTATATTTTTTTTCCTTTAAGCAACCAAAATTGTCTTAGTACTGTGACCTTTGGTAAAGCTTGGACTTTGGCAGTGAAATGACATCCATATCCAAGTTGTTTCAGCAGAGAGTACACACACACACACACACACACACACACACACACACACACACAAAAAATATTACTTCTAGCTTTCTTTATATTATGGATACAGTAGGGTCTCTTTTTCACCTTGATATATGTAACTGCAAGGACACTCATGTCCATCTTGTCTAAAGCTTGAAGATGAAGTCCGCATGTTCTTTTTCTCCCTTTCATGAGATTTAGACTATGTACTGGCTGTGGAGTCACTGCAGCAAGCTGTAAATGAAGTATGAAATTAAAAATTCCTACCCAGTGCACAGAGAGAATGCAAAGAGTAAGTGCTGTGAAGTCACTGCAGTGCTATTTGCTCTGAAATTCAGACTCTGGGAAAACCAACCCTTCCCCCCCCAACAAAAAAAATACACCCCTCCTCACCAGAAGCACAAGAATTATAGACAAGGGAGGGGGGAAACACTCGGCAGAATACCATTCTCTATGTTGTTCTTTAGTCTCCCCTATTTTTCCCTCTTTCCTCTCTTCTGTGGTTGTATCCCTGAATAGATGGAGAGTAGTTTCTTCAGACCCAGTTTTCCCACAAAACCCCTTAATGCAATGATACCTACCAGTGACTCTTTAACCTATGACATGCAGCTGTCTGCACACACATCTGCCTGTCCAACTTTGTGATTTTGAGGCTTTGCAGTGCAGGGTTGGGGTGAGGACAGGCTACAGCTCCAAATGCCAATTGACTTTTAGTGCTAAATATTTTATTGATGTTGCTCAATAGGGATGGGCGAACAGATCGTGGTTCGAGTTCGGCCATTCGGTTCGGCTGCGTTCGTTTCGTCCGTTCGGTTCGCCCGTTCGGTTTGGTTCGTCGGTTCGAATGTTCGGCTGTTCGGTGGTTCGGATCGAACGTTGAGTTCGGATTCGGGATTCGGTTCGGTCGGGATAGGTTCGGTCTTTAGTTCGGTGCAATCGGGAACTGAAAATGACATTTAGTTTTTGAAATAAAAGGAAAAAACTAAAAAACATATTTCTGGCCATAACATTTTTGTTTCTTATTACTTTTTGATGATATTTAGGGAGATTGTACCCCCCAATGGAGCGCACCAAGTAGACCAACATTCGGAACGATTAGATAAAGGAAACTGATTTCAGAAGCAATTGAATATTGTGATTTTAAGAAAAGCTCCATACACATTCATGACTACAACTTCTTTATCTTGCATCCAATGTTCATGAAACTTGTGCATATTACATCCCTCTATATGCTTAATATTTCTGCCAATTTTAGGAAAGAGTGGATAAAGGGTCCCAAGGGTATAAGACATTAACCTGAAAATACATTTCCAGCTGTTACATTTTGATATTCCATTCTGTTTACAGGATATTTGACAGGAATGTATCAAATACCGTTCCTGCTATTTCAGCAAATGTACAGGAGATTTTGATAAAGGGAACCACTTCTGTTGGCCAATTTGCATCACAAACCGATCTTATACCACAGTGACATAAGAGAATCCCAGGCATAGGCCCCTTCTCTACATTTGTTGTACAGGCATATAAAATTGAGACCCTTTATAATATCTCTCTGATATTTGGCAGAGATGATCATGAAAGTGAAATATATAGTCCTGCCAAATTTCATGTACACTGGTTGGACTACAAAGATGTTATAATCAGACATACATTTATTTGTTAATTGCTTATACCACCAAGACCTTTTGTCCAATCCTTCTGAAATTTGGCAAAGATAGTTACTATGGGAAGGGGTATAAACTTAACATGTTTCACCTACATTAGATGTGAGGCAAAGAAGTTACAGCTAAGAATGTATATGTAGAATATTGCAAAATACAATAATGCAACTGCTTCTAAAATCGGATTCCTTTATCCAATTATTTTGATATTTGGTGCACATAATGAGTTCTATTGAAGGTAGAGGCACCCCAAATTTCAGCCACATAGCTTAAAAAACAAAAAAGTTACAGCTGATAATGTGTTTTCCATTGAAACCAATGGAAATTCAATTCCGAACTCACCGAACGCATCCGAACCGAACGTTCGAATTCGAGTTAGTTCGAGTTCGGTTCGAACTCCGAATGTTCAAATTCGAGTTCAGTTCGACCGTTCGGTTCGGTTGACCGAACTATTCGAGTTCGGTCCGAACTCCGAACTTCCGAACCGCGTTCGCCCATCCCTATTGCTCAATGGTAACAGCTGATTAGCTCCAATCACCATTACAATAAAGTTGTCCAACCTAAAAATAGTAGTTACCATACTCTTGCAAAAAGTAATAGCATTCAAAAATGTTTGGTTGTTGTCTTGACATTTACCTCCAATAATGCATGTGACCATAATAAATCTATTTATTTACAAAATGTTGCCCTTGATCCCATGTTCTGATTTATGCAGAGCTGGTCTCCCATGTTTGTACAACACCTTCTAGATTTCAGTGGTCTGTGAGGCTTGATCAGTGTGCCAATCCCATTGCAGGATGTACCTTCAAAACAGGTGCTAAAGGTATTAATGAAAACAAGGTAGAACACAAGAAGTCTCATTCTGTTCTATTACAAAGGACATTAAGACTCTTTACCCTGAGTGGTATTGGAAGCAAGTTGGCATCCTTTGGCAGAAGGGACACCCCCCTAGCCGTAAGTGAGGGGGGGGTGAGTTTGTGACCGCCCTCCCCGAACAGGGTGCTGGGCGGGGAGGGGTCAGGGTCTCCTTTGCCCTCCCCCACCTGCCCATTGAGCGACGGCACCGGGGGGCCAATAGGGGAGAGAGGAGGGGCACCTGGGTGGGGGCATAGATGGTATATCTACCTGTGCTGGCCAGGTGCTTCCTCCTCCCTGAAATCCCGGTGGCTGGTTCCTTTGGCAGAAATGTTCACACACATTAACCCAACTGAGGTACTTGGCCACCCTTCACTTCTGGCCATAAAGTAGCTCAGTTGTATAAAAGAAGCATATCCCAGTGTCCCGTTCTCCAAACATTATAGGCATTGTAAGAACTTCAGAAGCCTTTCAGGTGGGCCATAACTGTACCAGAGCTGGTATCCCAGGTCTATATGCCTGAAAGTCTCTTAAAGAAATACCAGAAACAGTTAGACATGCTTTATCTACAGGGACAACTAATTTGAGAGGTAAAATCTTCCAGTCTGGGATAATTACTGGGGCCGCAGCATCTGACTAACCCTAGAATGCTTTGTGTGTTGTGTATGAGTTATCATTTCATGTGAAAAAAGTGACAAGTAGGTCTTCTACTCTAGTGGAAGACATGTTCTAAACTCTAGTGTCAGTGGATCATTAGCATGAAGAAATGCTAAAGTCACATTTGCTGCAGAAAATGCCCTGCTCCCAGCCTAAAAACACACACACACACACACACACACACACACACAGAAAACCCTTAACTTATCAGTAGACCTTTTACTATGAGTTATCTAACCCTTTTTCTAGATTTCTACAGCATAGTGGGTGGTCTCTTAGCATTAACACATCCTAGTTTAATTTTACATGAATTTCCTCATTTGTTTAAGGTTTTTAATCAATTTATTTTGGATAATTATTTGTATGTAATTACTGTAATTACATCCATGGATGTGATTGCATTGAATAAGTCCTTCACATAATTATTGTAAATATCAATTAGAACAAGCGATTACAATGTAAAACAGCACAACTACACTGGTTAGTGGCCTATGGACCAAGGCATCTGTGACATGAAAGCAACCTTGTCCAATGTCATTGAGAATATTTTAATATTCCAAGCTTGCCTGAAGATCTACATTCCACCTTCTCCTTTCTTCTAGCATCCTCCTTTCTGCCACATCTTAGACCCTTTGCCCACAGACACCCCCCCTCTCAAACACGTGGTGTCCGTTGCTCCTGCGCTCCACCCGCCTCTGTCCATCACCCACGCATGGAGCAACGGGCACCAGTGCCAGATGCTCCATGAGTGGAGGTGGGTGGAGGTATGTGGGGGTCGATGGGAATGCACCCCCATGCACTGCCCACCCATCCCACCCACGCCCACACCTGTTAGAAAAGGGCCTGATGATTTGAGTTTTGCAGCAGTTTAAATAAGCTGGTCTATATACATGGATATGAAACTCCATGTGGACACTCTTATTTCAGTTTAAGATAAGTCCATTTTGGCTTACTTCAGTCCTCTTCCTAAGTAAATTGAAAAAAGGTACTTTTCAATCTCAATGAAGCATACCAACATGAATTTGGGTGTTTTCAGACGTTACGGGGCCTCTTGGCCTCGTAACGAAAACAACCCATTCATTCCCCGCCAGGGTCACCCCATCACGCCATATCAGACGTGCCGGGGGGATCCCGGCGGGGAATCTGGGAGGGGGCGGGGCCGCGTGGCGCAACGTGTGGCCGCACGGCCCCACCCCCTCCACGCTCCCGCCGCCCGCCCTCCGGGGAGACAGGCGGGCGGCGGGGCCAAAACGGCTGTTGCATCGGGCCAGTTTCGCCACGGCCCGGGATCCCACCGGGGATCCCGGGCCATGGCAACCGGACAGACGTTACTTTTTTTTGGTTCCTGCTGGGGATCTTTTTGACCACGCTTCCCGGGACATTCCCCTGGCTAGCCCGGGAAGCATGGTTCAAATTGACCCCATGTGCAGATTGACCGTGGCGAACATCTGGCGGCCGCCAAACAGACGTTCGAGTCACAGTGACCACAGGTGGGTATTCACCGTGGTTCACTGTGATCTCGTAACGTCTGAAAATACCCTATGTGCACTGATTCAACTAAACCAGATTTAATCCATACCTTTCATTAAGACAATGCAATGAATGCAAAGTTTATCCAACATCAGTCAGGACTGCAATCTCTGTGAAGCAAGGGTGGGGTCTTAACCCACAATTTGGAAACCTCTGAGAGAAGTGTTGGCAGATTGCAAGATATTGTGGGGAATAACGTGATTGAGATGTGGCAGTGCAAGGGCTGAGTGAGTTGTTTACAATATAGAATCAACCCCCAAATTAAATCCTTAACAGTTTGTAATTCAGTGCTGCATGTCTTAAAATGATATCTTATCCACCCAGGAATCCAAAATAGATTTCTTCCTTAATTTCCTTTCCACTTATATATATCTTATTTTTTTAGCTGGTTCCTATACTCCTGGTCCCGGCTGAATTTACATGCACAAGTCTGCTCCCCAAACCCATAAAAAGGAGTATTCAAGGGAATGCTGAGAGGATAACTACAAGCAAGACAAATAGCACTACTCATAATTACTATGAGCATTTTCTTAGAGCAAACTTACTCAGACAAAGCTTAGGAGCAACATAAAGCAGGCTGAATTTATTCCTAAATATGCAAAGAGAGGAAGATAATACACAAATAGAAGCTAAAGAGTTATTACTGTACTCTTGAAAAAAATAATAGCATTCAGAATCATCAGGCTCATTTTAGTCCTCCGGCCTGGCATTGGTATGTATAGTAGATAAAAATTAGGTTTATAAAGGGCATGAATGGAAACTATTGGAAATAACTACAATCTTCCAGTGCTATGCATTTTGAACATGGGTAGATGAAAATGACATGCATGACCTTAAACCATAACACTCCTTTTTATAGATCAGACTATTTGTGTTAGAAATGTCAATCAAGGATGGCATGAATATATTTCAGCAGCTGTGAAATTTGATTAAAATTTAATGCAGTCCCATTCTTTCCTAAAGTCTAAATGCATTTAGATGGCCAACTACCTGTGAAATTGTGATTTTGCTTGTTAATTGTTCATGATCTTTATCACTAGGGAAGCTATTCTTGCCTTGTTTTTAAGCGGATGGGTAGCTGTCTGCCTGACAACATTACCATTTCCACAGTTTGAGGCAATTTTAGAGCCTCTGTTACAGTAAGAATTCAGATTGTCTTTGCTAATAAACTTGACGTTCAGTTTTCCACTCTGTGCGAGAATAAAGTTCTTAAAAAAACATTTCCACTGATTATGATAGGAGTTTGCCTATAGAAAGCATTTAGGAATGGCTGCTTCTGTTGAAATTGGATTCCTTCCAAAGGCAGCTTTGAAATTAAGGGTATCTTTCAAAAGAGGCAGAAAGGATTATATTTAATCCCCCTTCTTCCTATATCCTGAATGTTAAATATGTATCTACCAAATGAGGGCAATTATGTCAGGTGCTGTTAATTATTATTATTTATTTGTGCATAAAGAAATGAACAGAGTCTCTCCTGAAGTGCTTTAAGTCTAAACTAGGTAAACCATAAAAGAAAGGCAGCTCTTGTTAATGATAGAGAAGGTATTAACAATGCTTCTTTACTGTGATATGTAAAATACTTCATCTGCAGACCTGTTTTTATGGTTCTATTAGCTTACGGTAATCGTCTGGTTCAGAATCTTAACATGAGAATTTCCCCCTAAAGTCTTGGACCACAATCCAGGTAGGCCCCACTGCCAGCACAAGGGGCCATGCATTGGCGGAGGACTGAGGAACAGCATGCAGCCGGAAGTGAGGGTGTGCGGGTGCAGGTGGATACAGAGCTCCGCTGGCCACATGGCCACATCCCCTCTGATGCCGCGGAGACCACGCCCCCTCTGCTGGTGGTTGAGTACGAAGCACAGTCCATGGAAGCGGTAGGGATGGGTGAACAGATCACGGTTTGGGTTCGGCCGTTCAGTTCGGCTGCGTTCGGTTCGGCCGTTCGGTTTGACTGCGTTCAGTTCGGCCGTTCGGCTAGTTCGCCGAGTTCGAGTTCGGCTGTTCGGTTTGGCCGTTCTGTTCGGCCGTTTGGTTGGGCTGTTCAGCTGTTCCGTTTGGCCGTTCGGGAAATGTTGTTATGGGTGTTTTTTTGTTTTTTATATGTTTTTTTTGTTTTTTATTGGGTCTTATATGGTTTTCTTTTGTTTTTTATTTGGTTTTTTTGTTTTTATATGGAGTTTTTTTATTTTTTTATTTATCTAATATTATATATATATCTACACTAAATCTAACTGCTATTAACTATTCTAAATGCTATGAACTAAATGGATTATCTAATAAGTACACAGACCTACTCCTACAAACACTAAAACTAAATCACTAACGCTATCTCTATCACTAAGCTAACTCCTACAACTGTCTACTATCTATCTATCTATCTATCTATCTATCCCATATATATATATATATAGATATATATATCTATATCTTTCCAGCCTGCCGGTTGAGCCCCACCGGGGCTGTGGGTATCCAATCGGGGTACCCCACTGTGGGAAAGTTCACCAGCCCCCTGCAGCAAATAGAACAGCTGCGGAAGTGCCAAGTCAACTTACCCTTGCTCACTCAGAGCAGGAGTATGGCTTGCGCAGCCATATAGAAACAGGCATCAGCTGCCTGGACCCTCAGAAGCCACTGCACCATCGCCCAACCAGTTCCCAAACCCCACAGCACTCACCCTAGCGCACAAGAGCCCTGGACAGTTCCCTGTGTGACCTGGCTCCTGTTGCAACACTGCACATAGAGAGATATGGGAGGAGCAGTGCTGTGTGGTTAGGGGGCTGGCCAGGTGGAGGTGCAATGGCTTTTGAGAGTCCAGGCACCCACACCTGCCTTCCTTTCTGCTGCTCATTACCATTGCCCCATCTCTTCTATCTGCCCCTTGCATGGTACTGGGACTGGAGTTGGATGTTGCTGTGGCTGCTGGCATCTTTCGAGGTGATTTTACCATGCTCCCTCCTGCCCACATGGCAGCTCAGGGTGGTTCAATGCCAAAATGCAACAATATAAAAAGAAATCAATTTTAAAAAAACACAAATGCGTAAAATTCATAAAACTACCAAAGAGTGGAACAAAATCCACCACCCACCCCAACCTTTCCTACCCTCCCCATATCCCTCTCCAAAGGCCTGGTGGAACAGCCAGCTCTTGCATTGTCTCCAGAATGAGGGGAGGTCAGGGGCTAGGCAGACCTCCATTAGGACGGAATTCACAGCCTAGGAGTGGTCACGGGGAGAGCACCCTCCCCATCGTCGCCACCCAGGATACCTGGGAACATTGGGTCGGGTGTCCCCGGTCGACCGCACAGCCCGGGGCATGAGGCGGTCCCGCAGGTAACTGGGGCCAGGTCCATTTAGGGCTTTATAGGTTAACACCAACACTTTGAATCAGGCCCAGAAGACAATAGGCAGCCAGTGCAGAGAACAGAGGCTCCAGAGCACCGGTGCTGGTGACGATCCATCCCCATAAGGAGACAGGCCAACACATTCTGCCCCAGCTGCATCTTTCGAACCATCACTAAAGATAGCCCCATGTAGAGTGTGTTGCAATAGCCCAGTCTAGAGGTGATGAAGGCATGGATGATGGTGGCCGGGTCAGCATCTGAGAAATACAGCCGCAGCCGTCGCACCAGATGTAACTGGTGAAAGGTGCTCCTCGCCACTACCACCACCTGGGGACCCAGGAGGAGCGGCAAATTGAGAAGCACCCTCAGACTGCAGACCTGGGAAGCTAACAGGGAACAAACCCCATCAACAACAGGGGCCACCACCCCATCAGCCCTACCCACCGGTATCACCTCCATCTTGTTGGGATTCAGCTTCAGACAGCTCGCACTCATCCAGTCCCGCACAGCCGCAAAACACCGGGTAAGCACTGAGACTGCCGGGTCTGGGTCGGAAGAAAAAGAGAGGTAAAGCTGTGTGTCATCAGTGTACTGATGACAGCATATGCCGAACCCTCTCACGACGACCTCACTCAAAGGCTGCATATACACGTTGAACAAGAGAGGGAACAGAATAGAACCCTGCGGGACTCCACAGGTGAGGTTCTGTGGAGATGATGAACCCTCCCCAAGCACCACCCGCTGAGTTCTCCCAGTCAGGAAAGAGTGGAACCATTCAAGAACAGCTCCACCCACCCCAGCCCGGTCCTGCAGACGGGCCACCAACATCCAATGGTATTGAACACTGCTGACAGATCTAATAGAATCAAAATGGACGATCTACCCTGATCCAATTCACAGCGCCGGTCATTGACCAAAGCCACAAGCACAGTCTCAGAGCCAAACCCAGCGTGAAAGCCGGACTGTGAAGGATCAAAAAACCCTGACCCGATCCAGATGCCCCAGAAGCTGCTGAGCCACCAACCATTCAATAACCTTCCCTAAAAGGGGAAGGTTAGAGACTGGTGGATAGCTAGCAAGGGAGTTAATGTCAAGAGATGGTTTCTTGAGCAGGGGCCACACCACTGCCTCTTTGAGGTGACCCATCACTCTGCCCTCCCTAAAGGAGGCATTGCAACCCCAGCCAGCAATGACCCTAGTGTCTCCCGGTAGGCATGGATCTAATTCACAACAAGTGGCCCTGACTGTCCTAAGGACCTCCGCCTCCTTAGAGGGTGTGACCCACTGAAACTGATCCCAGGAAATCGGAGAAGGCGGGGCCTTCATTACCTCAGGTTCTCCCATTGCTACAACTGAGGCACTCTTGACCTATTCAACAAGCTATGGGGGTCTAATTTTGTAATTCAACCTAAAATGATTACAATGCAAAATTTTTAAAACCCCATAAAATACCCATAAAACCCACAACCACCAAATACCAGCTCATCCACTTACAGTCCTGAATCTCTCACCTGGAAGAGCTGTTCCCCTCACCACCACC
The DNA here is from genome assembly GCA_003113815.1 of Sphenodon punctatus. Lineage (NCBI taxonomy): Eukaryota > Metazoa > Chordata > Lepidosauria > Sphenodontia > Sphenodontidae > Sphenodon > Sphenodon punctatus. The sequence continues at coordinate 1,945,800 of QEPC01011901.1, read as the reverse complement.
ACCACCCCACTCTCTCCATACCTATGAATTAATTGGAAAAAAACCCAGCTCAATGTGCAGCAGCAGTAAAAAAAGGCAAGCAGAATCTAGGAATTACTGTGAAAGGATAGAAAATAAAATAAAGAATATCATAATGCCACTATATAAATCCATGGTGCACCCACACCTTGAATCCTGTGCACAGTTCTGGTTGCCCCATCACAAAAAGGACAAGGTAGAACTGGAAAAGGTGCAGAGGGGCAACAAAGATGAGTGAAGGTATGGAATGGTTTTTGTACAAGGGGAGGCTCAGTAGGTTAGTGTCAGAAATCCTCTCCTCAAGAGCACTCCCCAACTAGCCTCCCCATCAATCCTTATCCCCTGTATGCTTGACGGGTTTGTGTCATACTTTCCATTTGCAGGCAGCCAAGAGGCAGTGGGTAACTAACGTAAAGCTGTTCCAAGGACTCAAGGAATGGCAAGGAAAGCATTAATAGGAGCAGCAGGGGTGGAGCCACTCTGGTGGCACCATAGCTGCTCCACTTCGGCGTCCTATATAAACTGGGGCTGCAATGAGGATCAGTTTGCAACTCGTAAGAATCGAGGACCCTAACGGTACAAGAACTTGTGAGAATCTTACTTAAAAAGGGGGGGGGGGAACCCCACTATGCATGCGCGAAATGGCTGACAGGCCATTCTGCACAGGTGCAGGCCTTTTCCAAGATGGCAGAGACACTGCCAGAGCCATTTTGGAAAAGGACTGCGCGTGCACAGAACGGCCCAGCAGCCAGTTTGCACGTGCACAGTTCTTTTCCTTGTCCCCCCCCCACACACACTCCTTCCCCCCCCTGGTATGGAGTTGGTGGCTGCATAAAAGAAGAGACAGACAGACAGACAGACAGACATGGGACGTGAGACTCAGCACACATGAGGCTCCAGTAAGTAAACTGAGAAAAAAAATCGTGATTGAGAAAAGGTTGAGAACCATGGCTTTTCTCATTTCCTGATTCTCATGGAAATCGAGCCAAGAAGCTTGATTCTAAATTGAGAAATAAAGAGATCAAGTCTCAGCCCTACTATAAACCCTGGGGTTTCAACACCACAGGGCTGGTTATCTCTCTGTTCCTTCTGGGAGCTACAGCCAGCCCCTCCAGCGTAGTCTTCTGTTGTCTCTGTGGACAATCCTTCTCCTTGTTCCTCCGTGTCTGTAATCCCTCCTGTTCCCTGAAACCCTTTCCTCCTCCCAAGTAGCCCCTGCGTGCACAATCCTCATTCTGGTTCCTCTCTGTGTCTATAATCCCCCCGTCCTTTCCAACTCACAAGCATCCCCTATGTGGTAAATCCTCCTCCTGGTTCATCACTATGTTTGCAACTCCTTCTGCTCCCAGGTCTTAGCCTCTTCCTCTCTGCTTCCCTGCCTTGTGGTCTCCTTTCCTCTTCCCTTTCCTTGGATCCTCTTTATCCCTCTAACCCTCAGTGATGAACATTGGTACCAGCTCCTGAGCTGGCTGCTTACGATCCTGAGGGGCTGTTTTCACCTCTTCCCTCAGGTGCCTTGAGTACAGTTCTTCCCTTCAGCTTAGAGAAGAGATAACTCGGGGGGGATGTGATAGAAGTTTATAAAATCATGAGTGCTGTGGAGCAAGTAAATGTAAAGCTGTAATAAATAAAATACAGGCTCTTGAAAGCATTTCTCATTCGCTCTCACACAAAGAGTCTTAAATTGCTTTGCAGAGCTAACTAATACAAAACAACTTGCTGTTTGTATTAATACAAACCAACACAGTTGTTTTGTATTAGTATTTGCTATCTCTCTACATAATAAAACTAGGGCAGGGACCTCTGTTCACTGTGTTTTCCCCATTGGTGGCCAACTGGCCATAGGAAAAACACACTGAGCAAGGGTCCCTTATCTAGAAGAAACTAGAGATGGGTATACTTATAGATTTATGGATTCATATTAAATGTGGCTCCGTATCTCAATTTTTAGTTTTTACAGATTTGCAGATTATGGATTTGTGTTTCCGGATATCCGTAAAGCTCACATGAAGGGTGCCACGGAGACGGTATTAACTTGGCATCACTCCAGTGAGCTTTAGGGGGCAGGGGAGGGGGAGCCGAGGGGCTTTGCTGACCAGCTGCCATCCAGTTTTGGATGGCAAACAGCCAGCAGGGGACAGGGATAGCTTGACTCCCCGGACTGACTCACTGTCCGGCTGCAATGCCGGATGGTCCTCCAAATCCTGGCCTGCACTGCCCACCTGCTCCTTCCCCACCATTGCTCAAGCTGAACCAGATTCTTCCTACACTCAGCTTTTGTGAGTGTGTGTGGGGTGGGATGTGGGGGAGGGAGAATGCCTACTCCGGTGCGCAGGACTTGTATGCGACTCGGGGAGGAGCAGTGGGAGCAACAACCAGGACTCAGAAGAGCAGCCAGCACTGCAGGGGGGGGGGCGGAAGTGTCAGTCATCCTGGGGAGTTGGTTTATCCCTGTCTCCTCCAAGCCCTGGCCTCTGCTGCTCCCCTGTTATGTTCCTTCCTCAACACCACTCAAGCTGAACTAGGTTTTCCTCACGCCCCCTCCTGCTCAGAAAAGCTGAGCGTGGAAAGTACCAGTCTCAGCTTCAGTGGCAGCAGGGAAAAAGAAGGGAAGCAGAAGCAACTAGTTTTCCAGAAGAAGCCAGTAGTGCAGTCAGGCAATGAGTAAGCCTGGGAGCTGGTCTATCCCTGGATGGCAATTGGCCAGCAAAGCTCCTCTGCCCACCTTTGCCCCTCCCGGCTAAAGCTCATTGGTGTGTTGCTAACCCTATGCCATCCCTGTGGCACCAATCCAGTGAGCTTTATGGAGATCAGGAAATCTGGAGATCCATAATTTTCACAGGATTTATGGATTAAGCCATAACTGCCATTTTTGGGTAGTTAAGGATTAATCCAAATCTGTAACATCCATCCCTAGAAGAAAAATGAATTGGCAGCAAATTTAAAACAAATAAAAGGGGGTACTTTTTCGCTCAACGTACAATTATTCTCTGGAACTCATTGGGACCAATTCCAAACCCTGCAGATGAGCATGTGCATGCCACCCACATGCAACCCCATGACGGGGACTGTGGCGCGTGCACTAACCATGAGGAAATCACACAGAAGCTGTGCACGTGTGAGTTCTGGATTGCACCCAATGTCAGAGGATGTTATGAGGGCCAATATCATAATCAGGTTTGAAAAGGAACTGAATAAGTTCTTAGAAAATAGGATTAGTCAAGTTGGTCAGGGGATGAAAGCTCTGATGATTGGGGGAAGATGAATTAATAGTACAGAATGGATCACTCTTATCACATTAGGAAGATGCGCTATATGGACCATCGGTCTAACCCTATATGGTACTTCCTATGGTCTTCAAATCTGTCCCCATGTCCCATACTCCTTAAAATTGTGTGGGTTTTTATGTTCATCATATTCTATCAATATCCAGTGCCAGGATGAGAGAGAACCACCCCACGGTGCTTTTGAGGGTTGATGTATAACTTTGGGATCTCCACCCCCTCCCAAAGATGCAGGATTATTAGTTAAGGTATTGCGAGAACTGTAAACAACCACATTTCTATTGCTAAAAAGATATGTTTATGGACGGACATTGATTACACAGTCAGCTTATCTCAGAGTGGCATAACAATAGGCTCTCTTTTGTGCCCAGAGTCACCATCCAGAAAGGCTTAATTTTTTTAACAGTGCCCAATTGTGTAAATAAAATTACCAAATCCTAATTATTCTTGACCTTTTCACTGTTCTTAATTATAGCACTGTTCTTTTGGAGATGTCCAAAATATCTAATATTCTATGGAGGATACTAACTAACTGCAAGTTTTCAGCTGCTCTTTATTATGCTGAAATCTTTCCCATTACGTATGCCTCTTTTCCCTTGTACTATTTTTCCCAAGCAGTCAGTACTCAGCACAAGACAATACAACTCTGACTGCTGTAGAAGGAATTTTGTTGTGTTTTCTTTCTTGGTAGGCCTTTTCTGTAATTTACTGTTGGGGAGGTAATCTAATGTATGTCCAATATTCCTTCATGTTTTGAGAGAGCTGGAGATATTCCCAGAACTCCACTTTGAAGAATCCAGCCTTCTGCTGCAGTTCAGAGAATGGCATTCATTAGATAATTTTCCAGAAGTGATCAGTTGTTCTGAAAATGTTGTAATGCAGAGGGAAGATTAAGAATCTAATATTATGCTGGTGCATAAACGTTTTGCTATTTTGTTTTTATACCCACTAGCTATAACTTAAGGTTCTACATCAGTCTGGTTACAAACCTGCACTGATTTTTTTTATATAGATGTTAATATATTTTCTCCCGTGCATGTTACAGTTTAATCTTATATAGAGGGAACGTTATTTAGAAGCTAGAAGAGGAGAGAATCAGGATTTCTTAGATGTATTTCCCTAACTCTTCCTGTAGTTTGCTAAGTTTGGGGGAGCTAGGGTAAAGGCTTCTAAACGTTTGGACCAACAAACCACTGTCAACTCAAATTTCTCCTGGAAATTTCTCCTTGTGAGTGATATTTTGCTAGTGAATATGCTCAGTGTTAAAATAAAACCTCTTTCAGTAGAAATATGGGGAGTTGGCAAAAAGAAAAGGACTGGAGAATATCCATAATGAGTATGTGCTGGACTTAGAGGTGCATTAGCATCATCTCTTTCAGAAGCCTGCTGTGCCAAGGGGAATCAATACCCTCTTTGCTGTTTTCATTAGAGGTGTGCACCAGGGACCCATGCCATTTTTTAATTTTTGTTTTTCATTTTTGTTATTTAACTCTTTTGTTGTTGTTTTTATAAATATCAACATTTTGTTTTTATTTTTTCTTTCATTTTCTATTTCCATTGGTTTCAATGTAAAACACATTTTTGGCTGTATGTTTTTGATTCTTTATTATATTTGGATGCTACATGGGGGAATTGTACCTTCAATGGAAGGGATTAATTGTGTTAAATTTAAGAAAGATTGGATAAAGGAATCCAATTTTATAAGCAGTTGAATTATGCTATTCTGAACAAATCTGCATATACATTCCTGGCTGTAACGTCTTTGCCTCCCATCTAATGTGGATGAAACCTGGCAATTGTATACCCCTCCCCAATTTTAGACTCTATGCCATCCTTCATAAGTACTGAATAAAGGGTCCTGGTGGTATAGGCAATTAACTTATAAATGTATGTCTGGAAGTAACGTCTTTGTAGTCCAACCAGTGTACATGCAATTTGGCAGGGCTGTATATCACACTTTTATAATTATCCCTGTCAAATATCAGAAATATGTGATAAAGGGTTCCAGGTGTATATGCCTGCAAAGCATATGTAGAAAATGAACCTATGTCAGAGATTCTCTTACGTGTCACTGTGTGTTTTTACACACACATTTCTCTTGGATGTTTGCTGTTACATCCTGAACTTTCTGTGTGTCTAAATCACCCACCCAGATCTTAAACATCTGACTCTTTGAACTTCTGCATGGAACTTCTCCCAGAACGTTTGTTTTTAAAAGGTTCTCCTGGTAACCTGCTTTGCTCCAGGCAGCTGTGGTCACTTGATTTCCACGGCAGCCCCTCACATCTACAGTTGTGGCTACTTTAGCCTGCCTCAGGGCAGTGTTTGTGTGAAGAATGCATTCCGAAATTACTTGTGGACTTGTAAACCCAGAAGATTGAAAGAACAGCATTTTAAGGTGTGTGTAAAAATGCACAATGTGTTATAAGATCGGTTTTTGATGCCAATTAGCCAGCAGAAACCTCAACTAAACATCCCCATTCTGTGCTGTGACCATCCCAACCTTTATCCCCCACTTGTTACTGAGATATCAGAAGCATCTGTTTAGGAAAGAGCCAATAGAGGTTCTCTTATGTCCTCTGTCACAGTGCTTTGGGATGTGATTGTGATGATAATTGGCAAGTGTGGATGTGTAAACTATGTCTCCAGATTTCTGGGATGCTATCCCAAAAGTCCCAGTTATGTCCCTTCCATGCCTTCCTGAGGGCCGCCCCCTATGCCCGCCTCGAAGTCACCACCGATTGGTCCTATAAATTTGGAAGCATGCAGTAATTGGCCAGTGAATGTGTCTGTCAGTCTGTTGGGTTACTCCCCATCCTCCCTCCTACAGCCTCCCTCCCCGTGCCATGCCAGGTGCCTACTTCTGACTGGCACTGCATGTGCTTTTTACCTGAATATGGTCTTCAAAGGAGACAAGTGTGTATAAAATTGGGTCCATTTATCAAATTGCCTGTATTTTAGCAGAGATGACAGGGAAGGTATGTGATAAATATCTGTCAAATTACTTGTAAACAGAATGGAATATAAAAATGTTAGATCTGGAAATGTATTTTCAAGTTCATAGCTTAGAACATCAGGACACTTTATCCAATCCTTCTGAAATTTGGTACAATTGGGACACTAGTGGAGGGACATAATCTTCCCAGGTTTCATGCAAATTGGATTCCAGATTAAAAAAAGGTGTAGCCACAAATATGTATGGAATTTTTCTTAAATTCACAACATTCAATTGCTTCTAAAATCGGTCCCCTTTATCCAGTCTTTTCAAAATGTGGTACACATAGTGTCCCTGTTGTGGGGACAATCCCCCAAAGTTTAATCTGAATTGAGTAAGAAACAAAAAAGTTATAGCCAAAAATATGTTTTTCAGTGTTTTCCCATTATTTAAAAAACAAAATTTGTTTTCCATTATTATTATTTGTCATTTTTTTATTACAATAACAAAAATTAAAATCAAATTTCAACACCTCTAGTTTTCATGGGTAATTCAGTGGGCCAGCTTCAGACCACTTAGCATGGCCTCATAGACCACAGTTTAGGACGCACTGACTTATGGACTGAACCATCTTCCAGGCCCTCTATGATCTTCATTAGCAGGTGGATGAGGCCTTTAATGCCTCTGTGCCTCGTTTCCTCTTTTGTCTACAGCCAAGTTAAGGAACTACTGGAATGTAGGCTAAATCCAAACTGCTGCCATTTTTTTATTTGGCTCTTTTCTAGTTCCTGGGCACCCACTTCGAGTACTGAAAGACTGAGCACAGGAGAAGAGAGTAGAGATGAAGGTATACATTATGGGACAGATGATGGATCCCTAGGACATATTCATGATCTGGACTCTTCTTTCCCCATCCTTAGTGCACCCCTTAAAGCCCTCAAACTCTTATCCTGCCTATGGAGCTTGTACTAATTTTCAGAGTGGCCTGTGGTTGGTTGGGAAATGGTTCCTCACCATGGTCTGTAGGTTTATGTGAAGATGAGATGACAGACTAGATCCGTAGGAAAGAGACATTACTAAAAGTGGCCTTTCATGTTTTGAAAACCTAAGATTTATGTATTTATTTATTGCATTTATGTCGCCCCCTCCTGCACAAGCATCTTGGGGTGGCTAACAGCATTTTAAAACACATAAAATTTTAAAATTCAACATAACCCCACATTAAAATAACCCAACAATAAAACCCCAACCCACCCATCCCGTCTCCCTCAGCAAAAGTCCGGTGGAACAGCCAAGTCTTACACTGTCTACGGAAAGAGGGGAGGTCTACGGTGAGGCAAAGGATATTACTCAAGTGCAATTGAACCAAAGTGAAATTTAACCAAGTCCTAAAACGTTGGGAAAACTTGGATATTAATCCCAAAATTTGCGTACCTGCCTTGTCTTTCTGTAATGGGCCGAGCAAGCCCCAAAGCTAGCGAATGCGTCCACACTTTCCAACATGGGTACGTTTCCATTATTTTCCATGTTTACAGCATGTATCTAGAGCAGTTGTTTTTTTTAAAGGATTGTGGCTGAGCTATTGCTCAGCATCAAAGAAAAATCTTTGGCACCATCTGCCATTTTAGCTGCTGGGCACTGATTTGTTTCCAGCATGGATCAAAGTAAGTTTTGTCAAAAGAGTGGATAGAATTCTTAAAACCTTAGAAAAATGAGTACATAGTCACCATATCTGCTCCCACAGGCCAAATTCTCCAGTGTCCTTTTGAAACTTCACACCATGTCAGCAGCACAAATGAGCCCTGCAGCAAATGCTCTGGGAGGATTACCTACAGGCAAGGACTCTGGGCCTTTTCACATGCCCTCCCCGCACATGTGTGCAGTGGGTGTGTGTGTGTGCCCGTGAGAATGCCATGGCAAGTGTGGGGGGGATGGGTGGGTGCCCGTAGGAATGGTACCCGCAGTGGGTTGGGTTGCATAAGCGCTCCCGTGCTCCACCCATTTCCACACATCATCTACGCGTGGAGCAAGGGACTCCAATGCCGGTTCCTCAATATGTGAAGATGGGTAGAGGTGGATCGAGATGGGTGTACACCCATCCCTCCACCCACCGTGGCTCGTTTGAAAGGGTCTTCTGTTCACTCTGATTTCCCCATTGTCAATAATGGTGAAAATGGAATGAACATGGATCTCTGCCTAAAGGGAATTGTCTGTTGGAGAAAAGATTAAACAATGGCACATACAAACTGACCCATTGCTGTTGGTGCAGAATCTGCTGGTGCTTGCAGTAAAAATCCTCCCATATATATCCCTGCCACCTTACCTTTCCAATTCTTATTCCTTACCCTTACATTTTACCTTTTTTCTTCCCCTGCCTGTCTCTCCCTGTACACACACACACATTTTATATATATATAAATATATATATATATTTATCCACTATCCACTATCCAATATCCACTATCACGAATCTATCTCTATTCTATATCTATCATTCATATATATATATATATATATGAATGATAGATATAGAATAGATATATATATATGAATGATAGATATAGAATAGAGATAGATTAGTGATAGTGGATATTCCTCTGAGTTTTCCTTTTCCCTTCCCCCCATTTCCATATATTATATAGATATAGATATTAGTTGTATACATATATAGATTAGATATTTAGATAATAGACTGTTTTAGTATATGTATTAGGATTATAGGATAGGAATATTTCGTATTATACATAGGTTAGGTTTAGCTTAGATTCTCTGTGTGTGTACACGTGTGTACATTTTTTCCAGAAAGCATTTGGTAGAAGTTAGAATACCATCCTCTAGAATGAGTTGGCAGACATGCTGGTGGGTGGGTGGATGGGTTGGCAGCAGTCAGGCATGAGTGTGCACTGTGCAGCAGCACCCCAAGACACTGCAGGGTCTAAACCTGCAGACAGCACCCTCCAGGTGCAGTGGAAGATGCGGGTGGGAGACAGGGAACGAGGCAAGGAGGCAGCAGCATCACTTACATCCAGTTGGAGTGGGAGAATGGGGTATTGGGCTGGGAGGAAGGAATTGGAGGGGAGGCATCACATGATTGCATAGTATTATATTGATGCTATGTGTTCTTGCTTCAGAGAGGGAGAAACATCACCAGATGATGGCAGCCAAGAACACAGGCCGAAGAAGAGCAGGGCAAAATGGTGCTGTTTGGGACCATTTCTATTCCACCAAAGGAGACTATGCTCAATGCAAGGTAAGCCGGGGTCAGGAACAACGAAATGGATTGGAAGAGATTGGCCATGGCCAGTCACGTGTGGAGAGTGAGTGGAGACAGGATGCTGGCAGGGCTTGATAGACCATTGGTATGACCCAGTATGGCACTTCTTATGTTCCAATCTTCTTATTTTTTTAGATCTGTGACAAAGAGATAAAAAGAGGGAGCCAGGGGACCACATCGGGACTGATTGCCCACATAAGAGGCCTTTACTGTGTGGCCCTGGCGATGAAGGGCTGGAAGCGGGGGGCCTCTGTTGGTGCCACCACCACCAGCAGACAGGAGGTGTCATCACTGTCCTTCTCCCTCCAGGTCTCCTATTGACTCTACTGAGTCCCCAAACCCTGAGGCAGCAGATTAGCAGAGGAGACAGAGTCCCTTGCATTGATGGACTTGCTCTGCTCCCTCAGGGCACAGAGGTAGCAGATGGAGGAGGAATTATCTGCTGTCTTGAGGAAGATGGAAGACTCCATCATTGCCTGCCACTGGGCAATGGAAGAAAAGGAAAATCAGGCACGGGCAGTTGCCAAAAATGTGTCAACTGAAAAGGAGTCCTTGGATTCCTTCTGAAAGGCAATGGTGGGGTGGAAGGGCATGATGGAGTGGAGGGCTTGAGGTGGCAAGGAGGCATGGGGCAGAGGTCCCTGATGTCCCACCTCTTGTATATAGTGCAACCGTGGACGGTCCTCTCAATCTACTCCCCATGTTCCAGGGGTGGATGCGGAAGAGGACTAAATTTTGTTACATAGGGTGATTTCAGATGTTACGTGGCCCTTTGGCCCCATACCGAAACCACAAACTTCGTTCCCCATCGGGGTCACCCCGTAACGCCACAACAGACGTGCCGGGGGGATCCCGGCGGGGAAGCTGGGAGGGGCCGGGGCCATGCGGCGCAACGTGCGGCCGCACGTCCCCGCCCCCTCCATGCACCCCGCCGCCCGCCCTCCGAGGAGACGGGCGGGCGGCGGGGCCAATGCGGCCGCCGCGTCCGGCCGGATGTGCCACGGCCCGGGATCCCGCCGGGGATCCCGGGCCGTGGCGCGTGGCCAGATGTGACTTTTCATTGGTCACGGCCCGGGGTCTGTTTGACCACGCTTTCCGGGACCTTCCCCCGGCTAGCCCGGGAAGCGTGGTTCAAACAGACCCCATGTGGGGATTCACCGTGGCGAACATCTGGCGCCCCGCAAACAGACGTTCGAGACACGGTGACCACAGGTGGGTATTCACCGTGGTTCACCGTGATCTCGTAACGTCTGAA
>QEPC01011901.1:1916358-1934162 GCA_003113815.1 Sphenodon punctatus | reverse complement strand
GGGGGGGGGCCTCTTTGGCAGCGAGCAGCAGTGGGTGCCTTTTATACTAGAGCTGCTCGAGACATTGATGATGGTTCTTGGGAATGGAGTGGTTGCTTCTGGATGCAGTGAAATGACATTCCCCTGTGACTGGGATGACAGCCTCAGAACCCTGATGATGGCTCCTGGGACTTGAATTTCTGCTTCTGGATGCAGTGGAATGACAGCCCCCCGTGACTGGAATGATAGCTCCAGAACCCTGACAATGGTTCCTGGGACTGGAGTTTCTGCTTCTGGATACAGTGGAATGACAGGCCCCCCATGACTGGAACGACAGCCCCAGAACCTTGATGATGGTTCTTGGGACTGGAATGGCAGCTTATATTGATTTGGAGACAGCACCCCAGGTGGAGAAGCCAGGGCATGTTTCTTTGTGGGTGTGGCAGAGAGCGGGAGAGAGCGAGAGAGAGAGAGAGGCTCGCTGGCTTCAGGTGGTGACGGGTGGCATTGGAGGAGCAGACAGTCATGCAGGTGGCAGCTTGGCAGGAGCAGGAGCAGGAGCAGGAGCAGAAGCCACATCAGGGCATGTTTCTGTGTGTGGGCAGCAGGCATCGGGCAGGCATCGGGTGGCATTAGAGGAGCAGGCAGTTGGGCAGGTGGCAGTTTGGTAGGAGTGGGGGTGGCAACAGCAGCAGGGGATGTTTCTGTGTGGGGGTGCCAGAGCGAGAGAGAGAGAGGCTCTCTGGCAGCAGGTGGTGGGTGGCATCGGAGGAGCAGGCAGTTGCTCAGGTGGCAGCTTGACAGGAGTGGGGGCGGCAACAGCAGGAGGGCATGTCTCTGTGTGGGGTAGGGATGGGTGAACGCGGTTTGGAAGTTTGGAATTTGGACCGAACTCGACCAGTTCGGTTGACCAAACTGAACTTCCGAACCGAACTCAATTTTTGGACCGAACTGAATTTCCGAACTCGGTTCTATCCGCCCATCCCTAGTGTGGGGGTGCCAGAGAGAGAGAGAGAGAGAGAGAGAGGCTCTCTGGCAGCAGGCAGTGGCGGGTGGCATCGGGTGTTCGCTCTCGTACAGAGATCGCCCCACGGGGGACAGCCTTGGAAAGCTGAGGTGACATAGGATACCTGGATAGGTTTCGTTTACTGTTGGTGGTAGTCATTTGGAAGCCCCCGGGGTGGAGGGGTATCAGAGAAGGGAGCCTTGGGAAGCCCCCGACTCATTGCAAAGGAGGAAGATAGAGAGAAGTAGTGTGTGATTGGGCATACTTCATTCAATCATTGTGATAGGTGCAGGGAGGCAGGCACACAGGCACATATGTTTCCATCTCATTCTGGTGGGTTTGCTGCTGGATGTGGGCAATGAGCATTAGCTCAGATTTGCTCTCTTTCTGGTTCTGGTAGGTGTCAGCTTGAGCTGGATGCAGTGCACCTCTCCCCCTCCCCCCCGTCTCTTGTTCTAGTAGCGGCCAGCCTCTCTGCCTCTGTCTATCTCTCTTGTTCTAGCAGCAGGGAGCCTGTCTCTCTCTGGTCATGTATGGTGGGTGACAGCATGGGCGGGAGCATGTTCCCCCCCCCCTCTTTCTCTCTCTCTCTCATTCTATTAGCATGGAGCCTCTCTCTCTCCCTCCCAAGTGTGCCCCCACCCTCACTTTGGGTCCATGGCCAGGTCAGGGAAACCCAGCAGCAGCAGGTTGATATTCAGGAACAGGAGCTGTTCCACCAACCCAGCGCCCAGCCTCGAACGGTGAGAACTCATGATGTTCCCCACCGTCGAAAACACCCATTTGCTGGGCACACTGTGGTGGGCAGGACACTAGTTCCTGCCATATTTTCCCTTTCTCTGCCCAGTACAAAAGGGGATCGCTGCTGAGATCCACCACCGGCTCCTTGAGATATTTAGCCACTGCCCACTCCGCAGTGTCAGACTCCTGCTCCCTCTGCCTGCTGCTGCTGCTGCCAAACTCCTCCTCATTTGCATGTGCCCACGCTGCTTGCCCTGGGGTGGTCCACTCAGGGTGAGTGATGGCTGAAGAGCCTCTGCTGCTTCTGGGAGTGCTCTACATCTCTGCCCTCCTGCTGATGCTTTGCCCCTCCTGGCTCCCTGCTGCTGCTGCTGCTACTGCTGCTGCTGCTGCCACCACTGTATGATCCTCTCAACTATCTGCACCCTTCCAACCAGAGCATGCTTCCTCAGGCTGAAGTCTGCTGTGCGAGTTGCCATGCTCGTCTTCACCCTAGGGTCCAGCATGGTGGAGAGTATGTAAACCGCCTTGTATATAACAGGGTCAAACCACCTGATCAGCCCCTCCTTCAACTTTTGTACCAGGACCACAACCTTGTTGGAGAAACAGCTCCAGATGACATCAACCTTTTGCACCAACAAACCCTAATGACCACTAGGGGCATTGGGAGTAGAGATAGTGAGTTAGTGTGTGTGTTTCACTTTAACCTTTCTGATCTCTGCTTCTAAGCCCCCCTTTCCCTTCTCAGGTGGGATGTGCCCAGGAAGCTCCTACTGGATTTCCTCCTTCTTCCTGACCTTTCTCCATTCCTCTCTTCTCTCTCTGACCTTCAACATGACTGGCCACCATGCTGGTGGCAGCTAGCAAGTAAGATCTAGGGATAGGCCTTTCCTATCACAATGTATTTCTCAATAAAGTAGATTATTTTAATCTAGAAACAATCTCCAAGGTATTGATTACTTCTAAGCTGTTGCTACTGAGAATTCAAGCTATTTTCTTTTGTTGTATATAAACTCTGCTGATGCCTAGCCAGAGCTCTAACAGGCACAGTAGGCAGTGAAACTTTGGTTTTTGGGTTTTTTTGACCACTAATAAAATCCCAAAAAATCTCTGGTACAAGCTTCCACTCCTCCTCCCACTGCCTTGGTCCCTCAGGAAGTCTTCCATCCTCCTGATGAGGCTTTGAACCAGGGGGTTTGCCTGGCTCAGGGTGACCATTAAGGATGGACGAACAGGTCACGGTTCGGGTTTGGCCATTCGGTTTGGTCCAGTTCGGTTCACGCATTTGGTCTGTTCATCGCATTCGGGTTCAGCCGTTCTGTTTGGTCATGTTCAGTTCGATTCGGGCGTTTGGAAAAAGGCTCTCTGTGCAAGAAATGACGGCCCCATAACTATGATGGTGGGTCCTGGGGCTAGAGTGGCAGCTTAAAGATATTGGCCACAGCCCTCCCTGCCTGTAACTTTGCCCCAGAACCCTTGCGGTGGGTTCTGGGGCTGGAGTGCCTGTTTTTTGATGCGGTGGAAAGACATTGTCTCCGTGCGAGGAATGATGGCCCCAGACCCATGACGGTGGGTCCTGGGGCTAGAGTGGCAGCTTCTAGATACATATTGGCCACAGCCCTCCCTGCCTGTAACTTGGACCCAGAACCCTGGTGGTGGGTCTTGGGGCTGGAGTGGCTGCTACTCCAAGCCTCTCCACCCCTGGTGCCTGGAAGTCTGCTGCTCAGCTGACTCCCCCTCCCTGTCACGTTTGACCTTCCAGTGACACTTTTTTTGCCACACGAACTCACCCGAACACGATCCAAACTGACCAAACTGTTTGGTCATTTCGATGTTCGGATCTAGTTTGGTTTGGTCAGTTTGTGTTCAGATTCGGGTTCGGGTTCGGTCATCCGAACAGACCGAGTTCGGTCCGAACTCCGAACTTCCGAACTGCATTAGCCAATCTCTAGTGGCCATCGCCGCTCTCAGGTTCTCCATCACGTCCTTAAAGAGCTTAAGGATGTGCATGGCCTGGGCCATCATTTTCTGCTTCTCCTGCACTAGTTGCCTTTCCACCCCAATCTTCCCCTCTCAAGCTACCTCGTGCAGAACCTGCCTCTCCTCCACAAGATACTCCATCATGCTATAGGTGGAGTTCCACCTGGTTCTGACATCCTGCACGAGGCAGTGCTCCTGCGCCCCATCTCCACCTGCTTCTCCCTCAAGTAGGTGACCACCCTTCATGCTCTTATTGAAGTACCCTGTAATCTTCTAAATAGAGTAAGGGGGCTGCTGCTGCACTCTGCTGCCTCTCCCGCAGGCCCAGGGCATCCCTCAGCACCAGGTGAAGGGTGTGGGCAGCACAGGGGATGTGTTGAAACCCGCCATCCTGCATTGCCTTCTTCATATTTGCAGCATTATCGGTTACCACGAACCCCCTGGCAAATGGGACTTTCTCCCTTAGCCAACCCTCCACCATGTATCCAAGGCTCCCCTTAGGTTGACAGAAGTGTGGCTCTCATCAAAGACCTGAGCGTGAAGCAGGGTCCACCTGTACCATGCCCCCTCGCCCCTGGTGCCACCTGCTGCTCCTCCTCCTGCCACCTGCAGCTGCCACCAGGGAGCAGTCAGGACCAGGTAGGCATGTTGTGCATTTTGGCTACTCCAAATGTCTGTGGTGAAATGCACAACTGCCCCACCTGCCCTGGCCAGTTGCTCCCTCACCTGCTCCCTGGTACAGGGAGGGCACCACCTGCCTGCTGAAGTTGGTGCATGAGGGAAGCTGGTACTGGGGTGCCAACAGTGCCAGCAGCCGATGGAATCTCTGGTCCTCAACAATGCCAAAAGGCTGATCATCCAGGGCAATCATCTACCCCACCCACCTGGTGATCTTGATTGCCACTGGATGACACACTCCACCATGCCGCAACTGCCCAAACCCCAGATTCTCCATTGTGATCTGCTGCTGCTGTTGCTGACAGGAGGTTTGAGATGGGACCTGCTGCTGCTGTCCCTCCTTCCCCTTGCCATGAGCAGAGGAGGAAGGTCTGCTGCTGCTCTTGCTTGCTGCAGCTGTGAACCCACTCCTGTCCAGACTCTCTGATGTTTCTTACAGCAGCAAAGCCCTATGACAGGTCCTGGTCCTCATGTGGGAATTAATGCCATTATTACTTCAATTTCCCCTCTTATTGCCATGGCAAACTACCTTCCCACAGTGAAGGCAGGTCACCTGGCTGCTGTTACCTGGGCTGTTACCACAGGCCCCTTGGGGTGCTCTCCTGAACGCCTCGTGCCGGTGCTGGGGGCCGCTGCCTTTGTCCCCAATGTGGCCTCAGGACGATCATCATCAACAGAAGTCTCCTTCACCTCCTCCTCGCTCCCCTCATTGCTGCCCAGCTCCATTTCACCACCCATGCTGAAGCTGCTGCTGCTACCACCTTGCAGCAGGGAAGGAAAGGATGCCCTGATGCCGCTTGCTGAAGCTGGGCTGCTGCTTCCAAGGTGGGGATGGATGCCCTCAAATACATCCTTCCCCAAATACTCAAAATCCCTGGGGGTGGGGGGCAGAAGGAGGAGCTTGCCCAGGAGAGGTGGTTGCCCCTGCACCACTCACAGCAACAGCACCCACAGCATCATCATTGCTGGGTCTCCCCATACTAATATCTGCTGCTGCCCTCAATGAAAAATCACTGCTGGCAGTGCCAGCTGCTGCTTCTTTTTTTTGGGGGGGGGTAGTGCTGCTGCTGCCCTTGGCTCCCTCCTCCAGTGCCACTGCTACTAGTAGATGGCTGGGGTTCCCCGCTTCCACACTAGATGCCACTCCCGAGAGTTCTGCTCTAGCCTGTTCCCTTGATAAGACCTGCTGCCCTGAGGGAAAAAAATCAGGTCTCTTCAGCTTGGGCAGTGGGCTGCCAGCAGTGGCAGAAGTGGTAGTGGGCTTGCCAGCTCCTCCACGCGTCCACACCCATGGCCTCGTCCTCTACAAGGGCCACCTGCCCCAGAGGCTGAACTAGTAGTTCTTCCTTTTCTCATTGTACAGACAAGTGCACACACAGTCAAAGAAGCACTGTATGATCTAATTATATATACACAAAACCTAGCCTAAACCTAACCTATCCTGCTATCCTATAATCCTAATATACATAATAAAACAGAGTAGTATATACAACTTGACAAGCAGAGCTCTCACAGAACAGAGAAAAAAAGCCTGGCCCTCCCATTATAAAGGGTTGCAGTGCCCTCCCTCAGACCCTCCCTTTTTGGTTGTGGGATGTAGCAGGCATTGAGCAATCACAGAGTGCCATGAGCCTGCTGGGGCCTGATTACGCTGCTCATTGGCCAGCGATACATCCATCAGATACTGCTGAGCTTCTCGCCCTTCCCAACACAGACACAGTTCAAGAGTTCAAGTCTCTTTAGGGCTCTGAGATGTCTGCTGCCTCCTTCCCTCTCCATTTCCATCCAAAACAAAACTGCAACTGTGCCACTAATAATTTATTTTATTTTATTTATTTATTTTGTAGATTTTTATCCCGCCCCATCCTGCTACGCAGCTCGGGGTTGCTAACAACAGTCATAAAACAGTTAAGAACAATTTAAAATATAAATATAAAATATCTCAATAAAACAGGGTAAAAAGGACAGTGATAAATAAATAAACGGGCGGGGGATTAAAAACTACCCCCCCCACCCTCCCTCCCAAAGGCCTGGGCAAACAGCCAGGTCTTACAGTTCCGCCGAAATGTTAAAAGGCTTGGGGCCAGGCGACAATGATAGCGACTTCATTATTGTTGTCGTTATTCTTGATTGTCGTTTTCATTATTGCAATAACAATAATGAAAACGACAATTGTCATTATTGCTATTGTAATAAAGAAAATTACATGCACACCCCCAGGCCATGCCCACTCTGCCTGTATAAGAGGAAGGCTGAGTGAGGAGGAACTCAGTCTCTACCTGGAATCCAAGGAGGCAACATCTCCCAGGAAGAAGCCTGCTTCCATTCTACGATCTCCAGGGTCCTAAAGGTTAGGAGAACCAGAGAAGGACCAGGGTGGACTCAGGTGCTAGGGAAGGCTGTGCCCAGGAGGGAGCCTCCTGCCTCTGGAAGGCTTATTGTGAACCAGGGGCCTACGAGCCTGGCTACTATGGACTTTGGGTGGTTGATTTTGCTATTGTTCCTGGACCTCTGGAGAGACTGACCTTGGCCTGCAGGGTGAAGGCGACTGAGCTGGCATCCCAGGGATACAGTGGAACTACTGTGGTGTAAATAAAGACTATGAAGCTTATTTACATCAGTCACTTGTGCAGCATTGGTTCCTGCATGAGGACAGACCCCTATTTGGGGGAATACAGACATGGTGAGAGCAGAATAGGCATAGCAGAGGGGTTCGCTAATTCCTTATTGACACCCCAGCGCCCCCATGTGGCCCTGGGAATACCCCCCTGCTACAGCATCGATTCAATGGATAGTGAGGAAATCCTGATGAACAGCCACAAGCACTCCTGAAAGGTAGGTATTTCCCAATGATGCATGAACAATTGTTCTCCCCTCAGCTCTACTACCAGATTTATTGTAACCAATCTGCACTGACGACAGTTGGTTACCAGTTAGCATCCATTCAACTCCACTCCTCTTTGAGCCATTTACCGTGTTACTGCATTGTCATTGTTCTATCCATTCCACAGTTACTAATTACTTTCATTTGACCACCATTTTTCTTTTTCCCTCTTGTCCTACCCCTCCCGAGCCCTAGTAAGTTTAACTCCATTTCACTTTGGATACCAGGTTCATATCTGCTGGATGAAACTTTGCTATTTGTCCAGAAGTAAATCCAAGATGACAGAATTAAGAAAAACAGTAACCAGCTATCTGGTAATGGTAAAACAGTATTAATCTTTATTTTGGTTAATTGTTGTTGTATGTGGTTACCCATCAGCTGATCAATTAGCTATCTGGAATTTTAGTTATTAATTGTGGTTACAGGATTTATTTATTTACTTATTTAAAATTGTCTTACCCCACCCATCTTGCCACAGGCAGCTCTGGGCGGCTCACAATTCAACAATAAAAACACTTAAACACTCAAAAAAAGGAGGAATTAAAATATCCCTAATCACCCTCCACCCTAACCCTTTCCCCACCCTACCTATCCTCCCCATCAAAAGCCAGGCGGAACAGCCACGTCTTACAACAGCATTGAAAAAAGGGGATATCTGGGGCCAAACAGGCCTCCACCAGTAGGGAGTTCCACAGCCGTGGAGCAGCCACCAAGAAAGCCCTCCCATTGTGCCCCTCCCCCCGAAGACTCAGGGGACATAGAGGAGAACACTCCCCGATGATCACAGGGGCCGATCCAGGACTCGGGGGGGGGGGGGTGAGGCGGTCCCACAAATAGGGCGGGCCAAGGACATTTAGGGCTTTATAAGTAAGCACCAACACCTTGAATCGGGCCCGGAAGACTATAGGCAGCCAGTGCAGAGACCAAAGAACTGGTGTGATATGTTCCTGGCAGCCCAGTCCCACCAGGAGATGGGCCGCCACGTTCTGCACCAGCTGCAGTCTCTATATCATCACCATGGGTAGCCCCACATAGAGCACGTTACAGTAGTCGAGTCTAGAAGTGATTATTATTATTATTATTATTATAGACATTTATATAGTGCCAGTCGTGTGACCTGGTGCTGTACAGAACATAGAATTAGACGCGGTCCCTGCCTGTGGCTTACAAAAAGCATGGATGGCACTGGCAGTAGCCAGGTCAGAGTTCAAGACATATGGCCGAAGCCGACGCACCAGATATAATTAGCGAAAGGCACTCCTTGCCACAGACTACACCTGAGCATCCAAGCGACTCAAGGAGCACCCCCAGACTCCATACCTGGGAAACCAGCAGAGGGCAGTCCCCATCAATGATGGGGGTCATACCCACCAGCATCACCTCTGTCTTGTTGGGATTCAGCTTCAGTCGATTCACCCTCATCTAATCCTCCACAGCTTCCAGACACCTGGTAAGCAGTGAGCACTGAGACTGCTGGGCCTGGGTTCGTTGAAAGAGAGAGGTAAAGCTGGGTGTCATCTGCATATTGATGACACCGCACGCCAAACCTCCTAACCACCTCACCAAATGGCTGCATATACACGTTGAACAGGAGATGAGACAAAACAGAACCCTGCGGGACTCCACACGAGAAGTCGCGGTATGATGAAAAATAATCCCTGAGCACCACTCGCAGTTCTTCCAGCCAGGAAGGAGCAGAACTAGTCAAGAACTGCACCACCCGGTCCCGCAGGTGTGTCACCAACATGTCATGATTAACGTTATCAAAAACAGCCAACAGATCTAATAGAATCAGCAGTGTTGAACGACCCTGATCTAATTCCTGGTGTAGACTGTTGACCAACGCCACAAGCGCAGTCTCCTGCACCTGCCGGGCCACCACCCGCTCAATAACTTTCTCTAAAAAGGGATGGTTAGAGACTGGCCAGTAACTGGCAAGGGAGTCAACGTCAAGAATTGACTCACTATTTAAGTTCTAAGTGTATATCTGTGATAGAAGGTGGGTGTGCGTGTGCGTGTGCGTGTGTGCGTTTGAGAGATTTGCAGGGGGATATATACTGTCTCCCCCCATTCCTTCTCAACAAATCACATCAAATTTTTGAGACACCAGCCAACACAGACTATAATGTACCTAATGTGCTACCAGTCAGCACATGTGTTGTAGCAGGTTTATTTTAAGGCTAAGAAAACTCTGATGCAAAAGTCTCATTCATTTAAAAAACACAGGATATTATTTGCAAAGTGCAACAGCGGTCCCTCATTAACCAGAACTTCAGCAAACCATAAACCTTCTAATTCCTCACACAAGAATTGGACTTTTTCCAAAAAGACTGATTCTCAAAGTAATGCATCGTCTCCTGTCACTAGAACTTTGTTACTTTTGTGGGTTACACTTTCATTAGCATACTGTCAAGAATTATAAAGGAAACCAAACTATAATTGTCAAAATAAATGATCATAAGGCATTTTTATAGTGCATTGTTCTGGCTTTTTAATTGTGCTAATTTGTTTGTTTGCTATTTTTAAAACTCGATTAATTCACAGTGGGCCTTTCTGTCACTGAAGCAAATTGGAGATGTGTTACCAGATTGTACCAATGTGATATTTTGTTGTATGCAACCCCATTGAGAAAAAATTGTGCCCTGATTATATTCTGGAAGCTGGAAGCACATCCCTTACTTCCTGTCATAAGTTTTAAAATCATTTTCTGGTGCTTGCACTGATACTTTATTTACACATGATAGACCCTTTTCACACAGACACCTTAACACTTCTAAAATGGGTGTTGCATTTTATTACTCATGTTGCAGGGTACCCATAGAGCACACCTGCAGCCCTGAAACATGTATAATAAAATGTAATGCCCATTTTATCAGTGTTTGGGTGTCTGTGTGAAAAGGGCCTGATTCGCAATCATTATTTTACTCAACATCTTTTAATGTATATTAAGAAAAGCCTTTTAATGTATATTAAGAAAAACCTTTGGGTGGGAGACTGGACACAGGACAACTGTACTTCTATTATCCCCACCTCCAGATCTCATCCAGCCTGGTGATAGGAATCCAGTCTTCTGCCTCATCTCTGTCCATCTCCTCATCTCTTTATTCTCCTCTGATTGAAGTCAGTGGTAACTCTCCCATTGACTCAGTTGAGTACAAAACTGTGGCAGAGTGCTCCCACAAGATGGCAGTTGGCCTATAAACAGAGCACAAAATGGCCACCAACCAGGAAATAACTATGTTTGGGGCGTGGCTCCAGGGCTAAAAGAGAGCTAGCCCTGGGAGTAGGGGCAGTCTGCTTCTGACTACTGAGATGGATGTATCTCAGAGAGAGGCTGCCTAGAAGTCTCCTGATTGGGTAAGCCACTAAGGATGCTACCTGGAGGACCGAAGAGTCTGGATATGAGTTGGAAGCAACTAGCCAATGGTTAGGCTTGGGCTTATAAGACTGTAAGGAGCAAATGCCCTGAGACTGACTAGCCAGAGGCTTGCTGCCTGGCCTAAGAAGTGACTGGCTATGTGAATAAACTGTGCCTGATGCTAATTCCCAAGTGACTGTGTGATTCAGGCTTGATCCTGCAAACACTCACCCATAATGAGGTGGGAACCCTGTGGCAAAGGACCAACAAGACCTTGGAGCCTAAGAGGTAATCATTTTTATGCTCCCTCTGAAGTCATATATGAAGTTGCTCAGATTCTCAGACCTCAACGCCGCACTTAATACAGTGGAGGAGGTAGAGGGGGCAGAAGCCCTGCATTGTCTGATTTTGTGGGATCAGTTTCAGTCGGTGACACCCACAGATGTGGTCAGGGTGCTGGGGGCTGTTGGAGCCACTTCTTGTGAACTAGATCCATGCCCGTCCTGACTGATTAAGACCTGTCGGAAGACAATGGGGCCATTGCTGGCTCGGGTCATCAATGCCTCCCTGTGGGAGGGCAGAGTGCCGGCCTGCTTTAAGGAGGCAGTGGTATGGCCTTTGCTCAAGAAACCATCGCTTGACACTGACTCCCCTGCCGGCTATCAGCCTGCCTCTAACCTTCCCTTTTTAGGGAAGGTTATTGAATGGGTAGTGGCTCAGCAGCTCCAAGGTCATCTCGAGCACACCAGTTATCTGGATCCCTTGCAGCCTGGCTTTTGTCCGGGATGTGGCACTGAGGGCGCTTTTAGACGATCCCGCTAACAAGCGGGACCGTTCAGAGGCACCCGCCTTTCTCTCTACGCCATGTCTGATGCTCAGAAGAGCATCAGACCTGGCGTAGAGACTCAGTGCGTATGCGCACTCGTCAAAATATCCCGAAGTGTGCCGTGAAGCCGGCACAGCGGCGATCCGCGTTGGACGGGGCAGGATCGCCTGCCCGGTCTGAAGCGGGGAAGAGCCGGCTTAAATGTGCGTTTTCAATTTAAACGAGCGCAAAGAAACGCGGCTGATCAAAGGATCAGCCGCGTTTCTTGTCTTGTTTAAAAGCAGCCTGAGACAGCATTGGTGGCTTTGGTCGAAGATCTGCGCCATGAAAAGGATAAGGGTTGGTCAACCCTTTTGGTCCTATTAGATCTGTCGGCTGCATTTGATACTGTTGACCATGAGATGTTGGTGACACACCTGCGGGACAGTGCGGGGATGAGTGGGATCATTCTCGAATGTTTCCGCTCATTCCTGACTGGGAGAACTCAGCAGTTGGTGCTCGGTGATTATTTTTCATGTTACCGAGACCTCTTGTGTGGGGTCCTGCAGGGTTCTGTTCTGTCCCCTCTCCTGTTCAACGTGTACATTCAGCCACTCGGCGAGGTGATCAGGGGGTACAGGGTGAGGTCTTATCAGTATACGGATGACACCCAACTGTACCTCTCATTTTCAACTGACCCAGACCTCGCTGTCTCAGTGCTTACTCAGTGTTTGGCAGCTGTGGGGGACTGAATGAGGGTTAATTGACTATGACTGAATCTTGACAAGATGGAGGTGACGTTAGTGGGTAAGTCGATGGAGATGGCGACCCCCTCCACTGACTTCCCAGGTCCGGAACCTGGGGGTGCTCCTCGATGCGCATCTCCGCCTAGATCTCCAGGTGGAGACTGGAGAGGAGTGCTTTCCGCCTGTTAATCTGGTGCAGCGGCTTCAGCCGCTGGTTTCGGCTCTGGATCTGGCCATGATCATCCATTCTTTTATCACCTCTCGGTTAGACTACTGAAACACACTCGATGTGGGGCTACCTATGGTGATGAGTCGGAAGCTGCAGCTGGTGCAGAATGCGGCGGTCCGGCTCCTGGTGGGGCTGGGTCGCCGGGAGCATAATACACCAGTGCTCCAATCTTGGCACTGGCTGCCAATAGTCTTCTGGGCCTGATTCAGAGTGTTGGTTCTGACCTATAAAGCCTTACATGGCCTGGGCCCAGCCTATTTACGAGATTGCCTCACTCCCTGGGTTCTGGACCAGCCCCTGCGGTCATCTGGGGGCACCCTGCTGGAGGTCCCCTGGGTTTCCTGGGGGGCCATGCAGGACAGGGTGTTGTCAGTGACTGCGCTGCGCCTTTGGAACTTCCTCCCGGCGGGGGCCTGTCTGTCCCCAGACCTCCCCGGTTTGCATAGGAACTGTTAGACCTGGCTGTTCCATCAGGCGTTTGGCAAGGGAGAAGGGTGAGGGTGGGTGGGGGAGGGTGTTTGGGGTTTTGTTCTCACCATCTTATTGTTGTAAGTTATTTAATGTTTTTATATATTTTATTGTATTTTTATCGACTGATTTTGTTAGCCGTCCCGGGCTGCCTAGCAGGAGGGGTGGGGTATAATCTTTTTAAATAAATAAATGTAACTTAGACCCCAGTCCCTTCAAATTCAAAGCATGCTGTCCCAATGGAGACAACTGCAGAGGAGGGACATAATAACAGAATCTTAGACTTAGAAGTGACCAGAAGTATTTAGTACCTACAAGAGTAACAGCTAGGGATGGGACTCTGGGCAAAATTTAGGTTTTGGTTCTCATATATTTCAGTTCCTTTTTGGTTTCGGTACTATCGGATCTTTGGCATTGATTTTTGTACCAGATTTTTAACATTGCATTTTTTCAATGGGGGACAAACCACAATGTTAAAAATCCGGCACAAAAATCAATGCAAAAGATCCGATAGTACCGAAACCAAAAAAGAATCAAAATTTTGGATTAATCTGAAATGGCCATTTTTTGGTACTTTCGGTTTTATCCAAAACTGAAATTCCCATCCCTAGTAACAGGCACTTAGGGTGAAAACCGACATGACGCTAACCACTCTTTAACCACCCTTGGGGGTCATTTATGCATGTTTCAGGACTGCATAGGGCACCAATACAGCCCTGCAACATGCATAAATAACCACCAAGGGTGGTTAGCGTCATGTCTGTTTTCAGCCTTAGTATGGGTGCTGATATAATAGAGAATTTTGGAACAAGCTTCTTGCACAAGTATTTGATCATGTGGCCAACATAGGGAAAGATCTGTATGTTCAGAGCTGTGAAAGAAGCTATAATATAGGGGAGCTTATGAGGTGGTTCTATGGGTGGCACATAATTTTACATGGGAGATGAGATCTTAATTTATTCAGGGTTAGATTCATAAGAGGAGCTTGTACAGACAAAAAGAAGGCTTTTAATAGGATCTCATAGGCAGCTGTCTTATATCAGCCATGGATCCATTCACGGTCTGCAGGCATTCCTCACTTCTGCATTCCAAATTCACCTTATAAATTGGAGTTAAACATTTATTTAGTAAATATGGGTCTAGCAGCAGGGCAAAGAAAACCATCAAATATTGGTATTAGTTTAATAGAAATGTCACCTCTTTAGCAAATGGTATCTTGGGTTAATCGCTGACGTGTTGAAAGTTCATAGGCTTATTATCTTGGCAGTGGAAGGTAAATATTTCAAGGAATCATGTGCCCACCTCTCCCTTTGTTTAAGAAGAGAAGACAACTGACTCCACCACTCACCACTACATTTTCCTTTGCATTATTTTAGGGTGGGTAGAGCAGATTAAAGCTGTTATCATTCTCATCCGTTACTCATAACTTGATAGAGGAGGATGAATCTGTCATCGTCACACCAAAAATAGAATGATGGCTCAGGTTGTCAGCAGGTGCTTGATTAGTCTGCATCAGCCGAGATAAAAATGGAAAGTTCTGCATTTGGGGAAGACAAGCCAAACGTACACGTGTACGATGGGGGACATCTGGCTTGGCAGCAACACATGTGAAAAGGATCTAAGGATTGTGATGGATTGACTGAATATGTGTCAGCAATTGGGATGTGACTGCAAAAAAGGCTAATGTAATTTTAGGTTTCATTAACAGAAGCATTGTTTTCAAGTCAGCGGTAGTAATAATTCCACTCCATAGTATTCAGTACTGGTCAGGTTTCACCTGGAGTATTGTGTCCAGTTTTGGGCGCCCCATTATAAGGAGGACTAAAACCTATCGTCAATTTGTCAGTAACATTGACAAATTGGAGCAAGTTCAGACGAGGTTGATGAACATGATAAAGGTTCTGGAAAGCAAGTCTTATGAGGAAAGGAAATGGATATGTTTAGCCTAATGAAGTGAAGACTAAAGGGAAGACATAATAGCGCTCTTCTAATATCTAAAGAGATTCCACCAAGAAGAGGGCAAGGAGTTGTT
The DNA here is from genome assembly GCA_003113815.1 of Sphenodon punctatus. Classification (NCBI taxonomy): domain Eukaryota; kingdom Metazoa; phylum Chordata; class Lepidosauria; order Sphenodontia; family Sphenodontidae; genus Sphenodon; species Sphenodon punctatus. Next base: position 1,919,256 of record QEPC01011901.1, on the reverse strand, counting down.
CTGCTTTGTACAGGGGGCAGGACTAGAAATAATGGGTTGAGTTACAGAAAGGTGGATCTTGTTTAAATATCAGAAAAAAATCTTCCTAACAGTAAGAGCAATTTGGCAATAGAAAAAAACAAAGCCAACTAGGGAGGTTGTAGGCTTTCCATTGGTAAAAGTTTTCAAAAAGAGTCTGTAGAGAGATGCTGTAGCCGCAGTCATCCTGCATCAAGCAGGGGGGCTGGATTAGATGATCCTCAAGGTACGTTCCCATTCTGAGGGCCTTTCTAAACAAGCGGGATTTCTCCTGCAGTTTAAGCCTGATACAGACTAATCAGACATGTCCACGGGAGGGTTTAGATGCTCCTCCGTGAACTGGAAGTCGCCCGGACGCCATTAGAAACAGCGGCACCGGGCAACTCCCGGGCGTTTTGAGATGTGGCATAGATAAGACCCTGCGGGTGCCGTTCCGTTGAACGCCCTCCCACTGCAGGTGCCATTCGCATGGGTGCCTCCCCCACTGCGCCCGTGTGAAACACCCCAAGGTTAAAGACTGATGCCTCATTGGAATGCACAGACAAATTTAATGTAAATACATTATCTGTGCCCATCTGTGTGCTGATTGGTGTTTCCTCTATCTCCCCATGGTACATGAAGACTCTAAGAGCTGTGGCAGCTGTCTAAGGATGCTGGGCATTGTGCGGTTGTTCAGCAGCATTAAAGCCGTGGACCACTAGGACCAGACATCATGGACACTTGAGATTACTGAAGTGTGGTGTTGAAGTGTTGAGCCAAAGTGCTGTAGTGGATAAGGTGCTGAACTTGGACCTGGGAAGCCAGGGTCCAAATCATGCTCTAGCCATAAAAACTCACTGGGTGGCCTTGGGCAAGTCACACCCTCTCAAGCTCTATTCCCCATCTGTAAAATGGGAATATGTGTGTGTTTACCATTCCCCTGACCCCCACTGTAAGCCCACTGGGCAGGGGAAATCACTGGGGGCCTTGGGCAAGTCACACCCTCTCAACCTCTATTCCCCATCTGTAAAATGGGAATATGTATGTGTTTACCATTCCCCCCACTCCAATGTAAGCCCACTGGGCAGGGATTTGTCTCCTGAAAATCCGTGATTGAAAAACTGCGTATGCCTAGTAGTGCTATAAAAATGATTAGTAGTCAAAGTGATGCTCTTCATGCTTTTAAGGGGTGGGGAGGATGTGTGGGACAGTCGAACCCTCTGTGTGTGTCTAGGGGGTATTGGGCTTTCATGAGAAGAGGGATGGGGGTTATGCACTGATCCCTCTATGGGCGTTTTCTAACATGAAAATGCTATACACTGCCACGCTTTAATCCTGACCCACGCTGTTGTGTGCGGCCCACCCTCCACCCTAACGGGTGGGTGCAGCGGCCTATGAGTCCACTGCTCCTGCCTGGAAAAGCTCTGACCTTGGACTGGAGTTAGGAAGACCGGGATACCCCAGTACAGTTATGGCTTTCCCGGACCATGGCAGGGTTTAGTCCATGCTTTAAGCTGGCAGGGAGCCCAGTTCACAGTGCAGGCTAAATCGTGCCATGGTCTGGGGAAAACTTTGATCCCACCCGCGTTAACGTCTGTTGGGCAGGATCAAGTGCAACGCCACCACCGGTGGCCATGCGGGGTAAAGCATGGCCACCCGTGGTGGTGTCACATCTGAAAATACCCTATGGAAGGAAGGGGTTGATTACAGGGGGTTTAAGGGTTATAGTCTGACTCTTCTGTGAGTGGGGCAGTTGGTTTCGTGGGGAGGTTACAGGGTAATTTTCTTACCCCTCTGTGAGGGGGAGATGGTTGCGGGGGGTTAAGGGTTATGCGCTGATCCCTCTCTGAGAGAGGAAAATTGATTGCGAGGAGTGGAGGGTTAAGGTTATATGCTGGCCTCTCTGTGGGGAGGAAGGGTTTTCTATGAGAGGCTGGATGAGAAGACTGTAATTTTAAATTCACGTGGTTTTTTTTGGTTTTTTTTAAAACTGTGTAAGTTTAACTGACGGGGGTGGTGGTTCTGTATTTCTTTGTGATGATATTTCTGTTGTAGTTGCTCTGAGTCCTTCAGGAGACGAGCAGGATATAAATTCAAATAAAATAATAATAAAAATTGTACCATCAATCAAGGCAGACTCCTATTCCTCAAAGAGCATATTCTTCAAAGCCCTACACATGGAATACTGGAAAATTCCGTAAAATGGCTAACTTTGCTGCCATGGAGTGTTTTCTTAAATTTGTCTGGAGTGCCTTGATGTCTGAATTATCAAGGCACCCCAGGCAAATTTAAGAAAATATTTGTCTTCCTAGTTAGTGGAGTAACAATGTCAGCAACCTCCTTGCCATCCTGTTCCAGTTCTCCCTCTTTACTAGTCTCCCCTGCTGCAGTCTCTCTCTTGCTATTTCCCTTATTCTTGATTCTTTAGTAAGTTCTACTCTTGCTCTTTCACCTTCTTTGTCCCTTTCTTGATTCCCCCTACTTCTCCTCCTATTGTTATATGCCTCCCTTGTGTTATTGTTTGATAATATGAAACACTTTTTTCAAAAAACTGTAAATTAAGGAAGTATCATTTAATTCAGAAGTGCTTTGGGCCTAGTAAGAATCTGGGTGTGGAGCATTACCACTGAGAGGATGTGTCACCCAGGCATTAGAATGACTGACATACTTAAATATTATTTTTTTTACTCTTTCACGTATAGAAATCAAGGGAAGACTTGATACAGCAGAGCTGCAGGGTAAACTTTTGTTATTCAGAATGAGGCTGGAAACTGGATATCCAGAGGTTGTTTGGGATGAGAATGAGAAAGGCTTTGTTTTCAAAGGCTGGAGAAACAAAATAAGAGAGCAATAAACTATGCTCTTTCACGCCCTCTCTCTCTCTCTCTCTCTCTCTCTCTC
>QEPC01011901.1:1893643-1915064 GCA_003113815.1 Sphenodon punctatus | reverse complement strand
GGGGCCACTGAGGCCGCCGCGTCGGGCCGGATGCGCCACGGCCCGCGATCCCGTCGGTGATTCCGGGCCATGGCGCTCGACCAGACGATACACCGGGTTTCACCCCGGCGTGGAATTGCATTCGACACGGGGCGGCCGCCGGTCCCTCCACTTCGGCCACTCGCGTGGTGAATGCAATTCCATGCCGCAGTAACATCTGGGGGGAAACATCCGTTTCCCCCAACAGACGTTAGGAGATCACAGCCACCACGCGGAATTGAGCGTGGTTGACTGTGATCTCGTAACGTCTGAAAATACCCCCTGTCTGTAAATCAGCTGGAGTGACATGTATATTATTAATTATTTTTATAGCACCAACAATATACCTGGCACTGTACATTCACTTAGTTTTAGACAAAGCAGGCTGGTTACAGCAGGTTAAAATCACAAAAGTGTAATCTCCCTGAAATTCACCTCTGAATTTGGTACAAACTAAGTATCTTGAGTCCAGACAGGGAAATGGAAAGGATGAACCCATGTATTTATTAATTGCTGGATAGGGAAAGGAGTGAAATGAGAGAAATTACAGTGAAGTAACTTAAAACTTGTCTTTCCCTTCATCAACTGATTTGATTACGTTACCTTGCCGGTTTTTACAAATGTTTCTTTGAAAACATTCGCCTTCCACGCTCAGCACGGCGGGGGTTTGGCGGCACCCTCCCCCCCTTCCTTGGAAGAAGAGGCGAGGATGGGTGGGCCGCTGCCTCCTCACGGTGTCGGCATGCAGGGGGAGGGCCCGGGAGGTTGCCTGGCAACAGGATAGGGCGCCCGGGACTCTTTCAAGAGTGGGATTTTCGGGTGCCATTTTAGTTTTTCTGCTTGCCTGCCTCATTTTAGTTGCGGCGAGGAGCAGGAAAGACACGCACCTGCTCAACCGCCCCTTTTTGGCAACACTCCAAGTTAACGCTGGTCACCAATTAGGATCAGAAAGGAATTTTCCCTGAATCTAATTGGCAAATTAAAGGTAAGGGGTTTTTCGCCTTTCCCGGAGTGTCCCTGCTAATTCAGCCTAGGGGCGGTAAGGCAATTAGCCGGTGGTAGGCTTGTAACTGACGCACTCTTTGGTAGTGGACTGAGTTAGGGGTAATTGTTACAAAAGGTTGACAAACGTAGCATAGGATGAACAGAAACATCTCATTAGGAAATGGGTACGGTCATGCATAGTCGCACAGTTCGGCCCACTGTATGGCCAACCCAAGGGCGAGAGGCGAATGGCCAGATCCGCTGGGCGGACAATGTGCCAAGCAATGGGAAATGGTGTTCTCACCCTTGTTTTAACCCTCAAAGGGGGTGTAGGTATGAACAACCCATTCTGGCCTTGGGAAACCCGGTGATCATGGCAGGGCATAAGTTAATGTTGGGAAGTTATGTCACAGGAGGATTCTACTCGGGCTTAACTTGAGAACGGCCGGAGCCATTAGACAGGTGACCAGGGCAATCGCCTGTTGGGGACTGGAATCTCCTGTTGTTGGAAAACAGTTAAATAGAGGTAGGACCCCAGTTCAAAAGGGGGAAGAGGAGAGGGCTACCCCTTCCCCTTTTTTGATATTACAATTGAACCAATAAAAAGTGCAGCCGTTCTATCCCACAAACTGTGTCCTTGTCTTCTTCTGGGGGTGGGTCGACAATGGAATTACTATCAGGAAGATGGAAATTATATATACTGTAGGGATGTTTATTTTAGCAGAAAAGAGACAGGCTACACATTCGTAGTACATTATTTTCACACTCTGAACAGACTTGCTAGTTGCTGAAAATAATTGCTGTGCATTAAATTATTGACAATTTTCATCCAAATCCACCAAAATTAACTTTCCGACCAAGTTCTCCAAGTCTGCAGTACTTTATTATTTTAGAGTCATAGATCCTTTCTCTTATAAACATGATTCTGAGAGAAGCTTCTGAACATTTCAAAGTACTCACCAAAGTGGAACAGACTGATTACAGTTGACCTTTATATGAAAGCAGGCTCAGATTTTTGCTGGCTTTTCTACCATTGTCTATAGAAAGAAAATTGCACCCATTCATTTTCTCTGTACCTCTAGGTAGAAAAGGGTCATGTAATCATCTGTGAGATATTACTTTAATCCCACGCAGGAAGGCAACAGTTTGTAAATGGTATTGTGTGTGTGTGTGTGTGTGTGTGTGTGTGTGTGTGTGTATGCGTGTGTGTTCCACACAAGTTATGTGGCACTTGTGTGTTGCTATAGGATCATCATAACTTCTAATTAGGAATTTAAAATACACAGTTATTTTATAAATTAAACACTTCATGTAGTACTCACTAATAAGGCTACTGCTAATATCCAGACAACACCAGGATATACAAGCATTTGTATTTTTCAGGGGATAGTGAGTTTAAGGTAAGCATTCCCTTCCAAATTTCCCCTTTTCGGTATCTGCAAGCAGATGGAACTGTCTTTCCATCTCATGAGATATAAGGACGTCTCCACCCCAAAGCTTGTTAATAACATCTGCTAATCTAATTATAAAGAATATGCACCTGCGTTGAGTGCATTTCTAAGTAAGTCCACTTACAGTTCATCTATTAGGGCCGGTGATTTGAAAGCTTAACAAATGTATCTTTCACGCAGAGCTAGAAGGGGGAAGAAAAAGCTAACTAGCATTTTAAAAACACTCACCGAGTATATTTGGACAAGTGCTGCCCTCTTGCTAAAATTCAATTTACAGCTCGAGTGTGTATTGAGGAATTAAAGAATGCCACAAGTCATTGTTATAGAAAACAAATCTTCAGATTCAAAAGACACTAGGGCCGAGCTGAAGCAGGTACCAACAAAATTGGGTGTACATGTCAAATTTGTAGTACCTGATTTGACTTGAAAATGTAGGTTACTTTTTGATACCTGAACTAGTGTCCGATTGGGTACTCAAAATACCATTTTTGTTCCCATTTTTTTTACTTCCAGTCCTGGATTTCAGACTCTTTTTTTCAGGGATTTTTTTGTTTGGGGGAAATTTGGGGTACTTGAAAAATGGAAACCTAAAGTTTTGAGAATTCAGGTGTCTGAACAACAGTATTCAAGTGCTGATTCAGGTACTTAAAACGATGCCTGGAAATGTGGGTATTGTCCGCGTGTACCCAATCAGCTCTACACTATGGTCTGATTTGATCTCAGCATTGGTTTTCAATACAGTTATCCTGATTTACACCAGCAAGAGGTGAAATATGCCTTTTGCTGTTCAGACTGTTGAATTTGTGTTCATTGTGGTTACAAATGACAATATCAGACCTAACCCTAATGAATAAACTCTAATGATTCATCATCTGTTAAAACTCTATATTATTATTATTATTCCTTTTAAATAAAGTTTCTCCACCTTCCCATTAGGGCACTGTGGACTACTACAGGATCAATCCTGCAAAGTGAATATAAATAACCTATTGGAAGTTAGGGGAACATTCACATAAGAGCTATTTGTGAGCGTGGAGGCATGAAAATTCATGTCGATTCGGGAATGGCTGTTTTTGCATGAGCTCTACTTATTTGCTCTCGGAGGGTTCTTTCACACACAAATCTATAACTCAGGCTGATGTTGCCCCAAAATTAAAATCCTCCCTGCCCACACCGTCCTGGGAGGCCTCCCTCCAAGTCCCGCCTCTTCCTCCTGTCAAAAGAGAGTGGGGACAAATTGCTCTCCCTGCTACGCATGGTGAGACTTAAAACTCTTCCTGCCTTTTTAAAAATGGAAATCAATGATATTCAATAGAACATAGGCCATCACTTTGTGCACTTCCCAAACTACCGTTTTTGTTTTGACTTTTTATTGGTAGTTAGTTAGCATATGTGTCAATAAGCATGATGGAAGAGCAATATTTCCCAAAACCATCCAGCAAGCTTGAGTGGGCAATAGCTGTTATGAAACTGCTATGATCATACTTTAAAAGGGTCTTCTTATTTCAAACTGCAGCTTCTGCTTAGGGATTCCATTTCCAGCAAGGGTCTGCAAAGAAACTAGACTTAGAGTCCAAAATAGCCCTGCAGTTTCATTAAATTCATAATCTGTGGCGTTTCATTTTTCTTATTTTTGCACAGGAAAATTTGCATATTATTCTAAGCTATTCTAGTACATGAAGCATAATTGATAAGATTCCCTCACAGAATAATATGTCACAAAAGTAGGAAACAGTGATAGTTTCTGAGACCGGGGGGGGGGGAGGTACTTATTCCCTCTCCTACCGAGGATCACCTTGCCTAGATTAGGAGCCTTCCTCCCACATTAAGCTCACCTGTTTGTAGAGATAAGTAGTACCCCTCTTATCCTCAATTTTAAACCCATGCTCAGTGGAAGAAAGGGGAGTTAAAGAGTGTTAGGAGGAACCTGCCTCCCCCAAAGCACCAGTGTGAACAAGCCCTAGGACTGTGGTTCATAGAACGTCAAGTGCTTTTCCTAGCAGGCAATCAGGAAAGGTGCCTGAGGCTTAAATACTGGTCTTTTTCTTCTCCTCTTCTGAAAGAAGGACTTTGACCCCTGAAAGAGGGGCAGTGGGATTCAGCACCCAAAGAGGCACTGTTCCTCTTAAAAAGGGATTGTTGGGAGCCATATTGTTGAACAGTCCCCTGGCACCATTTGCTGAGTTCACCTGGCCAGGAATGAACTGAACCATTCAAGAACAGTTCTGCCCACCCTGGCTTAGTCTTGCAAACAAGTCACCAATGTCTCGTGATCAATGGCATCAAAATCAGCCAAAAGATCTAACAAAATCAGAAGAGTCAAGCAACCCTGATCCAATTCACGGCGAAGGTCATCAATCAAGGCCACAAGCACAGTCTTAGTGCCATAAGCCAGGTGAAGGCTGGACTGTGGGGGATCCAGAAAACTGATGCGGTCCAGATGCTCCTGCAGCTGCCAAGCCAGAACCCATTCGATAACCTTCCCTAAAACTGGCTGATAGCTGGTGAGGGAATCAATGTCAAGTGATGGTTTCTTGAGCAGAGGCCGTACCACCGCCTTTTTGAGGCAGCCAGGCACTCTGTCCTCCAGAAGGAAAGCATTGACCACCCCCACCAGCAGCAGCTCCAGCATATCCCAGCTGGCCTTGACCAGACAGGACGGGCACGGGTCCAGTTCACAAGAGGTTTCTCTAATCACCCCAAGAACATCCTCCACATCAGTGGGCAACACCCACTGAAACCAATCCCACAAAACCGGACCAGAGGGGGCTTCCAGAACCTTTGTTACTCCTATTGTAGTAAATGCGGCATCGAGGTCATGGTGAATATGAGCAATTTTATCCGCGAAGGAATCAACAAACATAGCATTAACAGAAGGAGAACCTCATAGGGATGGGACATCAGGCAAAAAACCGGCTACCAGTTTTACCGGTTACCGGATTGCAAAAATCCAGTTTACCAGATTAAAACCGGTTTACTGGTGCCAGATCTATTGCATTGATTTCAATGGGGAACTGTCAGTGTCCCCATTGAAATCAATGGGGGAAAAAAACAATCACTCCTCCTCCCAGGCTGTGTGGGTGGAAGAGGGGACATCCCCCACCCACCCTGCCCAGCCTGGATTAAAAAAAAAAAAATTCCGTGAAGTCCCTGGCTCCGAACCACCGCCAGTGACCTGGAGCCCACACCAGCAGGTAGGTAGTAGGTACTAGGGTGATCCCTGGGGTGGGGGTGGTTTAACACACACCCCACCCCAGGGATCAGTCTACTCCCCCACCCAGGGATCGCCTACCTTTGGCGCTCCGGGCGGCAGCGGCAGCAGCACGGCGGTCCGGAGGCTTCAGCGCTGGCTGTGGCTACCAGCTTCAGCATGCTACTAGGCCTTCTCTGGGTGGGGAGGTAGGGTGATCCCTGGGGTGGGGGGCTGTTAAACCACCCCCTACCCCAGGGATCACCCTAGTACCTGCTGGTGNACTCCCCCACCCAGGGATCGCCTACCTTTGGCGCTCCAGGCGGCAGCGGCAGCAGCACGGCGGTCCGGAGGCTTCAGTGCTGGCTGTGGCTGCCGGCTTCAGTGCTTACTACGCCTTCCGGGGAACTTACTAGGCCTTCCAGGGTACCCCTAATATCCAGATTAATCCGATACTGCCAGTACAGCAAAATACCGGCAGTATCAGATAGCGGATAATCCAAACTTCCCACGCCTAGAACCTCAGACATAGCATGCTTATTCTCATATGGTGCAGGTGTTTCTGTTCTTTAGGGGTGTGCAGAATGCACCTCCTTAATTTTTATTCTAGTTTTCTTTTTCTGTTTTAGAAAACCATTTGTTTTTGTTAAAAACCCATTTGTTTATGGAGGTGGCAGAGAGAGGTAATTATTCCTTCTCCTACAGAAATAATTTTAAAAATTAAAAAATTTGCATGCGCAAAATGGTCACTGGACCATTCTGTGAAGGCGTGTTGTTTTCCACAATGGAAGTGGAAGCGTCATTGCCATTTTAGAAAAGGGCAGTTAGTCTGCATATGCACAGTGGCCAGCTGCCCTTTTCCAAAATGGAGGCAATGCTGCCGGTACCATTTTGGGAAAGGACCACACATGTACATAAGGCCCCGATAGCCATTTCACACATGCGCAGTTCTTTTTCCATATTATTTTTTAAAAATAAAAACGAATGAAAGCAAATGAATGTCATTTGCTTATTGATTCATTTTTAGGGTTTTAGTTACTAAAATGAATGGGGCTCCATTCATTTTAGTAACTAATAAAAACGAAATGACTTGCACACCCCTACTGTTCTTATGCGCTTAAAAATTGCATCATGTGCTGCTGTGCCTTGTCCAGTCTCCAGAAAGGGGTTAAGCAGCACAGTCTGCAATCTCAGACAACAAAATAAGGGAAAACAATGAGCCTCACTGGTGCTGGCTCACTCTTGGATGTAAAGAAAATCAACTGTAATAATTTCAAATCGGTTTGAAACAGAAGGGAAAATCGATGCTTACAAAATGGAAAAAGATGGAAAGAGGCATTGTACCACCAAGCTTCGAAGAGGGCATTACAACTAATGGAAATATATACATCTACAGCATTAAGAGAGATGGATTTCAGCAAGCACCTTCCAACAGACCCAGACAGCCTTTCATGCTCAAGTTTGGTCCATGTTAAGCTCCCCTACTGATGGCAGCCCTCTTAAACTAATAGAAGAATGCAAGGGTTCACACTAGGCCTGAAATGACAAATCACGGTGAATGCTGTTTCCAACAGAAACAGATAACTTGCCTTTATCAGTGCAATGTGGAAACTTACTGGATTTTCCGTTGTTTTCTCCATTTGTTGTTGTTTTTTGTGAGTTGAACAGAGTTGCTACACAGGGCCGATCCCAAACCCCATGAGAGCCCCCCCCACCCCCACCCAGTGCCTGGGGAGATGCAAAAGTGCCAGGGAAGTGTTGGAAATTGCTGTACAAGTACTGTAAAATGTCATAAAAGTCCTGGAAAGTGATGAAAAATGCCAGAAAAGGATTAACTAGATGGGAAATGAAAAAAAAAAGAGTAATAAAATAAATCACAGATGCTGATATTGACAAAGGCAGAAGTGTGGAGACTGATAAAGTACAGATGAACCCTCACAAGCGCTCCTGAAAGGCCAGTATTTTGCTGTGGAATGGGAACACTTGCTCTTGTTTCAGCCCTGCCTCACACAATTCTCTCTTAAATTAGTTTAAGTGATTCAGCAAGGTTGGTTCTACAACAACCAGCATAGACTGGGTTAATGGATTTACCTGTCCAGTGCTGGATTTCTTGTTCTGGCTTAAGGGGGAGGGGCCAGTCCCAGTTTGACACTAGGATAGCATTTATATAATGCCAGCAATGTGGCTGGCTCTCAATAGTCTTGCGTTAGAGACAGGGCTTGGAGACGTGCTCCAGGCTTTGCCCTATCTGACTTAGAATTCAGAATGGACAAGAGAGGGAAAGCAAGAGAAAAAGAAAGACGAGACATGGGAGAGAGAGAAGAGATACATTCATGAAGTTGAAAAGGTGTAAGTGCATGTGCTTAGTAAATTGCAGCTGGAGAAGGAAGACTTGGACGGATAGGATAGTAAAAAGTAGAGCTGAGGTGAGAGCAAGTGTTCCCTTACTGTCGGGAAATACTACCGTTTGGAAGCACTTGTGAGTCGTTGGTCAGTATTTCCTTACTGGTTAGTGATTCCATATTTCTGCCATTGTGACATTGGTGTCTGCAATTTCCTATCATTTTTGTCATTTTATGACACTTTATGGCACTTTCCATCCATTTTTTGCCTCTTAACCAGTACTATATAAACCATAGTGTTAGCCCCATCCATTCATTTCACATTAGGGATAAGACAGCAAGAATTCCCTCTTCCTCAAGTGTTCAAATGAACAATTGAAATTTACCAAACAATTTACCAAACTAGCAAAATACCGAAGGAAAAAAACAATGCTGGAAAATAGCAAGGAATACTGAAAAATTCTGAAAAGTGGTGGAAAAGCTGATAAGTGACCTTTGTTGTACAAATGGAGGCAAATGACCCATTTCCAATGGAAACTGCATTTGCTGGGTGGGTGTACTGTGTGTGCCAGATGTGCACACAGTGGGGCCAATCTCATGCCTTACATGTACCACCTGCAACTCATGAACGTGCACATGGGTGCAACTCTCCCGATAGTCCATTGAGAGCACATTATCTTGCATGGATCCTGTGCGGAGGGGTTTGGGGACTGTGGCCAATGTGTGCACTGCTCATGGTGCACATACAATCTGTGCAATGCATTCATCATACACACGCATTGCACTTACATGACCTTGGATTGGTTCCTCTGTGAGCTGAGCTACCTGGGTGGGTGGAGGTGAGGAGGAATGAGAGAAAGCATGATGGAAGAGGTAGGTTTTTAAGGACGGATTTGAAGGTCAGGATGGTGGTAGCTGAGCATTGCTTTCTGTTGTTTCCATGAAAATGACAACTGCTGATGTATCACTTCATCATCAATAGAGCAGTGGATTAGATTGGAAAGAAATAGATATTTAGATTTCCTTGTGATAGAGGAACTGGTTCTTAGATAACGGATAACAATTACTGTTGCCTCTCTTTTTGCAGCCACTACCTACAGTTCTTTTGGAGCAAATATCTTGCTTTGCGTTTTGAAATAAACCAGACTGCAGACCTAATATTCTGGGAATATTTACTGGCCGTTTGTAATCTCCACGTTTTGTGTAGCCTCCCAAGACAACAGAGCAAAGTCATTTTATGAGAACTGTTGAAGAGGTTTTGAATGGTGTTGAATGCTTTGAAAAATGTTTCCTTCAGACGTACGGTGCAATCCAGTGAGGCTCACATGCAGCAAACGTACGCAGACGCGCGTAGCACAGACCGAGAGCATGCTGCAAGACATAGTCCTGTGCAACAACAGTATGCTGGCAGAGAACATGCACGGCATCCAACAGAGGGTATTTTCAGACGTTATGGGGCCCTTTGGCCCCGTACCGGAACCACCGGCTTCGTTCCCCGCCAGGGTCACCCCATAACGGCACAACAGACGTGCCGGGGGGATCCCAGTGGGGAAAGTGGGAGGGGCCGGGGCTGCACGGCGCAACGTGCGGCCGCACGGCCCCGCCCCCTCCACGCACCCCGCCGCCCGCCCTCCGAGGAGACGGGCGGGTGGCAGGGCCAATGCGGCCGCCGCGTCCAGCCGAATGTGCCATGGCCCGGGATCCCGCCGGGGATCCTGGGCCGTGGCGCGCGTCCAGACGTGACTTTTCCTTGGTCACGGTCCGGGGTCCATTTGACCACGCTTCCCGGGACCTTCCCCCGGCTAGCCCGGGAAGCGTGGTTCAAACGGACCCCATGTGGGGATTCACCGTGGCCAATATCTGGCGCGCCGCAAACAGACGTTCGAGACACGGTGACCACAGGTGGGTATTCACCGTGGTTCACCGTGATCTCGTAACGTCTGAAGACACCCAGAAGCACAACACTGTAACAAATTGCACTGGTTGGAAGCAGAAGCCCCTGCCCCTGGGGGGAACCACAAGAACCATCCTCATCGCCATGCTGTTGCTGGTTGTTGACTCTGCAATTGAGGGGCGGGGGGGCTGGGACGGTGGGTGCCCATGGCTTGCTGACCATCCTTTCGTGTTACTGTCTGTCTGCCTATGGTGAGCCTATGCTGCCTGCCTTTGCCTCGTTTTTGATTGGCTGGCCTATGATACCCACGGCCGTTGCACCGGGTTTTTCCTTGTCGCCCTCTGGGACTGACCTGCCTGCTTCCGACTCGGCGCACAGCCCACCTACATGGCCATCCTCCTCCTTATGTGGGGGCAGGGAGAGTGGCTGCCTCTTCTTCCGCCTCTTGCCAGCACGCTGGGACTACCTGTGCCTGGTGCGTGATTATTCATTGCTGCTTTCTGCCTTTATCAGCATGCGTATGTTGCTTTGATGCCTGAGCAATGTTTCTTGTGCTGCTGGCTGGATTGCTCCCATTGTTATTAGACTAAATACATGCTGGAATAATAAATACAGTCAGTGGGACTGATTCTATGCACTGCAGAAATGCACGTGGGGCATACACAACACACGCATACATGAACATGCAACCTGCACGCAACCAATTTCTATGTTCTGTACAGCACCAGGCACATGGCTGGCACTATATAAAAGTTTATAATAATAATAATTAATAACCAAGCACGCCCCTGTTACAGGGACTGTGGTGTGCACACAGAAACCATGCGGAACTCGCATGCATATGTGCACAGGTGCATGCATGGGTTAGCCCCACAAATGAGAGGTGGGGAGGTTCTGGATCATGCCCACTGACTCCAAAGTAGCTTCCAAATAAAAGAGTTTGTTTTACATTTTTAGGGGAACTGAACAACATTCTTTCTGTCAAAGATTTTGAATAATTAGCATGCATTACTAAAGTCAAAGGCTTCCCCCCCCCCAAGTATTTATACTATTTTAAAATAAACAAAACCAAGTATCAAACCAGGCTTTTATTTAGACTAGGATTGCCTGAGAAAATATTCAGTGCTGCCTTCCACGTATCCTGCTGTGTGTAATCAAGGAGCCACAGTCGAAGGCTCCCATGCACTTTGGAAAACGTGAGGATAGCGTTTCAACATGACCCTGTTTGTTGCAAAAGAAACTTCAGCATTTTTCCATCTTTTCCATTGTAAAGAAGGCATTGTTGAGCTTCTGGAGAATAAAGAGACTCTGCTTTGTCTGTAGATGCTTTTTCTCTCCCTTTCTTCTTCACTGTGATTTTGCCCAGCTAGAGTGTACCATACTGGAGCAATTCATGAAGTGCAGGGGAATCAAGCATTCTTACCTGCCTCCCTGGTATCCTGAGAAAACAATGAGGGCAGGCTCTAATCTTTTAATGTGTTCCCATACAATACGAAGCCAGCAGAAAGTGTTCAATAGGCATCCATAACCCATTGCCAGCTTTGTATTTTTGTTTTGTTTTCCTTTCCTTTGCTTTCCTGTCATGAGGTCTCCCTTTAAAGGCCATATAATGTTAAATTTACATCTGTATAGGGAAAAAAACTTCAGAAATTCAAACTGTGATAAATGTCATCTGAGTAGGCTATGAGACGAGCTGTTCAGTCCAAAGAAAGGTTTGGAGCACATTTGAGCCTGAAATCTCTCAATTCCAACAATCAAACAATTAATAATTCAACCTCCAAACAAGGCAACACCAAGATGGGGAAGAAAGGGGTAAGCTAGGTATAAGGGGACCAGACTCTGAGAAGATGCCCTATACATACTTTGAATATTACACATAGGTGTCCAGAGTCGAGATGTTCTACTGAGTAATAAAGGCAACTTACCTGTGGTGAAGATGGATATACAGTGATGCACTGTGTATGAGCAACATATTGCACATTTCATGACACAGGCAACGCCATCACCAAATTAATGAAATGGCAACAGGCCATAGCTAATTCATAAAATAAATTCACTGCCTGTTTAATGAATTAGGCAGAAGATTTCCTAATTTCTAGAATTAGGCGGTGGCATTGCTTATTTCATGAAATGTGCAATATTTTGCTTATTTCATGAATTATTAAACAATTTCAGAAGGCTGCCGCTCTAAATTTCCTTATGCCAGGAAGCTACAGTGACTTCCTTGGGGCCCCACCTGCACCAACAGATTTAGGATTGCAGCCACAGTCATCATTCTTACAGCGCAGTGCTCTACCAGCTTCGTGTGGCGGTACGACTCAGCGCTGCGTACGACTAGTAGCGTTATAGAAATGATAAGTGGTAGTAGTAGTGCCGGTGGCTGTTCCATTAAAGTGAATGGGTCTTGCCTTGATAAGTATTATTACCAGTATAAAAAGCATAAGATCACAGCGCTCCAAAGCTTACGTTGAAAAAAATAAACATTTACAGTAAGAAAACCTCAATATATTACATATTAAAAGTACTTCCTAGGATGGAGTATAGTGGTAACTTTATATGCCAGGTAACTCTGGAGATGCTAAAATAAGACTGATTTATTAACTGACTACTTCCAAAGAAAAGCCACCGGACTGCAATACACTGTGCTTCAATCCTGCTTGCAAAGTAACTTCCATTATAACTCCTCACGTGGGTCTTTTTCATCCCAGGCATGAAATACTGAACACAGAGGATTCAGTGGGAGTTTTGCAATTTATGTCATTGACCACAATCCAAGGTGTGCGCTGCGCAATTCAGTACACACATAGCGTGTGCACTTGGTATGTGCATTATGCAACAACACACAGTTGACACATGGAACTTGGATCAACTCCTAAATCCAGAGCTGAGACTAGAACAACTGTTCCCATACTTTCAGGAAATAGCTACTTTTTGGGAGTGCTTGTGACTGTTTCTCGGTATTTCATCATAAGCCATCGAATCTGTGCTTCTGATGTTGTCAAGATCAGCATCTGTGATTGTCCACCATTTTTCTGTATTTTTTGTTAATTTTTGGTATTTTTTGCCAGTTAGTTTCTGGAATTTATTTCTAGCATTTTATGACAGTTTCTGGCATTAAAATGAAGAAAACAAGGGCCAACCCTTGAAATACACCAATCAAAACACAGTTTACAAAGGGTAATTTCAGACGTGATGGGCCTCTCGGCACACCACGCTGAACCCTGGACCAGGACCCGTCTCATATCCTGGTCTGTGATCAGGCCAGCCTGTCACAGGGCCTTGCCGCCATCGCCAGGCCCTCCGCTTCTGATGCCAACCCCAGCCCCCCTTGTGGCTCCACCCCAACAGAAGGGCACGACAGAGCCGGCAGCAGAATGAGGGCTCGTGGTACCCCCACAGCCCAGAGGCAATTCCCCTAGTGGAACAGGGGCGGAACCTAGGACCCTGCGGTGCTCGGCTCACCTGCAGGGGAAGCCTCCAGCTGCGGGCACTAATGACAGGGCTACTTAACCCAGCACTGCCCTGTAAGCAGCGCTGGTGATCAGGTTTTCCTGTCTGGACTGGCCTCGCAGCATTGAGAAAGCTAAGTGATTGTGTTCTTACCTGTTGTTCCTTGTCTGGTCTTGAAGTGTATTTGTTTATAGGCGTGTAGTGAGTTTACCTTCCTGGTCTCCTCTCTCCCTTCCCCGAGTCTGTGAGTGAAAAAGTGAGTGCGAGACTGAGAGAGCTTCCCCCTTTCCCTCCCCCTGCCTAGGCTTCCCTACCCCTCCTGTGGTTTGTGAGATCCCTTCCATGTGCCTGCCCCTGGATCCTGGGGCCCTCAAACCCTTCCTTCCCCCACCTTTTTGGGACACCGTGCATTTCCCCCCAGAACCCTCCCTGGAGTGCTTTCAGGTGATTGTGTGTGATAGGGAGCCACAGGACCCCTGCATCCCCACGCCTGATGATGATAGTGGCCTAATTTCCTTGCACTCTCAGCGGTCTGAAGGGTCCAAGTACCATCCTGACAAGCATTTATATCCAGAGAGATTCCTAGGGGCCCAAGGGGTACCTTGCGCATGATTGAGAGTGGTTGAAGTTCCTTTTCCCCCTCCCCCCCTGGTAACACGTCCATCCTTTAGATGTGCCGGCCTGATCTCAGAGGGGTATCGGGGAGGGGGCGGGGCTGCGTGGCACAAGGTGCAGCCACTCAGCCACGCCCCACCCACGCTCCCTCGGCTGCCTGCCCATGGGGAGATGGGTGGGCATAGCAGCCGATCCCATATCGTGGTTTGGGGCATGATTCCAGAAAGGGGAAGGTAAACGATGTTACTTTTGCCCCTTTCCTGATTGTGGCCAATCTAACCACAGTTCTGGCCCTGAGGCCGGCCTCAGGACCAGAACCGTGGTTAGCTGTGACCCCCACCAGAGATTTACTTTGGTGAACATCTGGCGGGGGTCACACAGATGTTTATGAGATCATTGCCAGCACATGGGATCTACTGTGATTCAGTGTGGTGAACAGTGATCTTGTAATGTCTTGAAATACTCAAAGAGCCAAAACAAGGACTAACAAGGGAAATGATGAAAGTTACGTAGTGAACTTGCGATCATACACAAACAAACATAAGCAGCATATAAGGAATGTTATGTGGTGTGTGTCTGCTCCTGCCTCGTAAGTATTTCCAGAAGTACCGAACAGCGACAATTACTGAACAGGAACTAGTGAAAAAAATGCATAAACCCGTAAATTTCCTCATTGTGCGAGCACAGATGAATAGTCTGTTTCTGATGGAAACAGCTTTTGCTGCAATTGCTTGATTCAGCACTATCTAAGTCATCAGGGTCATTATTTCACCTAATATGATTTAGGAAGCTGCTTAGCCAAAGAGGACCTAACGGACACTTGATATCAGGAAGAGAATGACTGTCAAAGGCTTTATCTTTACCATTTCAACAGAACTAAATTGTGGGTAGCAGTAGTTATTACACATGGGGAACTAGAGGTTATGGAAGCCCCACCTTGTCCCAGTTTGTGGGATAAATTTCAGTCGGTGACACCCACCAATGCAGAGGATGTTTTGGGGGCAGTCAGGGCCACCTCTTGTGAATTAGATCCATGTCCATCCTGGTTGGTTAAGCCTGCCGGGAGACATCGGGAACGTTGCTGACCAGGGTGGTCAATGCCCCCCTTCAGGAGGGCAGAGTGCAGAGCTTTCTCAGAGGCAGTGGTGCGGCCCCTGCTCAAGAAACCATCGCTTGACGTTGACTCCCTTGCCAGCTATCGGCCTGTCTCTAACCTTCCCTTTTTAGGGAAGGTTATTGAGAGAGTAGTGGCTCGACAGCTACAGGAGCATCTGGATCATATCTGTTTTCTTGATCCCTTGCAGTCTGGATTCCATCTGGACTATGGCACCGAGACTGTGCTTGTGGCATCGGTCGACGACCTACACCGGGAATTGGATCAGGGTTGTTCGACACTGCTGATTCTATTAGATCTGTCAGCTGCATTTGATACCGTTGACCATGAGATGTTGGTGACACACCTGCAGGACCTTACCAGGGTGGACAGGATGGTTCTCAAGTGGTTCCATTCTTTCCTGGCCAGAAGAACTCAGTGAGTGGTGTTTGGGGATTATTTTTCATCATACTGAGTCCTCTCGTGTGGAGTTCTGCAGGGTTCTGTTCTGTCCCCTCTCCTGTTCAATGTGTACATGCAGTCGCTCAGCGAGGTGGTTAGGGGGTTTGACATGCGGTGTCATCAGTATGCATATGACACCCAGATTTACCTCCCTTTTTCCTCAGACCCAGGCCCAGCAGTTTTGGTGCTTACTCGGTGTTTGGCAGCTGTAGGGGATTGGATGAGGGTGAACCATCAGAGGTTGAATCCTGAAAAGGCAGCGGTGATGCTGGTGGATAAGGCGATGAAGATGACAGCCCCCATCATTGATGGGGTCTGTCCTTTGATGGTCTGCCAGGTGCGGAGTCTGAGGGTGCTCCTTGATTCACAACTCCGCTTGAATGTTCAGGTGGAGGCTGTGGCAAGGAGTTCTTTTTGCCAATTACATCTGGTATGATGACTTTGGCTGTATGCGTCTAACTCTGATCTGGCCACTGTCATCCATGCTTTCATCACCTCTAGATTGGACTATTGTAACGTGCTCTACGTGGGGCTAGCCATGGTGACGGTTCAGAGACTGCAGCTAGTGCAGAATGCGGCAGCCCACCTCTTGTTGGGATTCAGCCACCAGGAGCATATTACACCGGTTCTCTGATCTCAGCACTGGCTGCCTGTAGTCTTCTGGGCCTGATTCAAGGTGTTGGTGCTTGCTTATAAAGCTCTGAATGGCCTAGGCCCTATCTATCTGTGGGACCGCCTCATGCCTCGGATCTTAGATCGGCCCCTGCGGTCATCCAGGGGTGCTGTCCTCGAGGTCCCCTGATTCTTCCAAGGGGCCAAGATGAAGAGGGCATTCTCAGTGGCCGCACTGTGGCCGTGGAACTCCCTTCCAGTGGAAGCTCGATTGGCCCCTGATCTCCCCTCTTTTTGACATAGCTGTAAGACCTGGCTGTTCCGCCTGGTGTTTGGCGGGGGAGATGGGTAAAAGGTGGGGGAATAGGTTGGAGGGGAGGGTTTTTTAAATCCTCCTTGCTATGAGTTGTTTTATGTGTTTTAATGTTTTATTGTTGTGTGCTATTGTAAGCCACCCCGAGCTGCTGTGTCAGGAGGGGCGGGGTATCAAGATTTTATAAATAAATAAATAAATAAATAAATATGGATAAGGATTTGTGACACCAAGAAAAACATGTTGTTTTTCAGTGTAACTTATACTGGTATCATCATAAAACCCATTGTATTATAGTTTGGACACCTGGCCAGCTCCCATAAATATAAATATATATATATTTATATTTATTTGTTTGTTTGTTTACCTTTTTACCCCACCCCTCCTGCAAAAACAGCTCAGGGCAGCTTACAAAATCAAAACAAACAATATAAAATATAGTAACAAATTAAAATAACAATAAAAACCATACTGGGGCACCACAAAATATAACAAAAAATCCGCCCTACCCCTTCACCCCCACTGTACCCATCTCCCTCGCCAAAAGCCTGGCGGAACAAGCAGGTCTTACACAAACATTGGGAGGAGGAGAGGCCACATGAGCCTCTGCTAGGAGGGAGTTCCAGAGGCTCGGTGCGGCCACTGAGAACGCCCTCTCCACAGTCGCCCCCCGCAATATGCAGGGGACTTCGAAGAAGGCACCCCCGTTAGACCAGAGGGGCTGATCCAGGGCCTGGGGAGTGAGGCAATCCCACAAATAGGTAGGGCCCAGGCCATATAGGGCTTTATAAGCAAGCACCAACACCTTGAATCAGGCCTGGAAGACTATAGTTAGTCAGTGCAAAGAACAGAGCACTGGCTGCTCATGGTGGCCCATCCCTGTAAGGAGACAGGCCACTGCATTCTGCTTCAGCCTCTGAATCGTCACCATGGGTAGCCCCATGTAGAGCATGTTACAATAGCTTGAGAGACAACTTAAACGTTCCAATATCTAGGCATTCAAATAAGCAGAAGTGTTCTTTGCATAGAGGACACACAGTGGATTCGGATCACTGGAATTCAAATAACTGGAAGTTTATTGTATAAAAATTCAGATTTGCTAGAAATTTAAGAAAGTGATAAATCAGTTAAGAAAAAACAAATGAAGAAGTGTAATAAAAAAGGGTGAGACGTTCCCTGGTGTTACCTGAAATGGAATTCTCTGATAAACTTGGAGAGTTCATGTGGCCATCACCACATTTCTAATCAGGATTTATTTATTTATTTATTTTATTGCATTTATATGCTGCCCCCTCATGCCTACGGCATCTTGGGGCGGCTTCCAACACAGCATAAAACAATTTATCCCAATAAAACCAATCTACAATATTATAATTAAAAACAAGTTTTAAACACCCCCCACACAAAAATTTACCCCACCCTCCCTGCCCCGCCTCTGAAGGCCTGGGAGAACAGCCATGTCTTATAGGCCCAATGGAAGGCCAACAGACTCGGGGCCAGTCGTGCTTCCTCTGGGAGGGAGTTCCACAACCGGGGCCCAGTCACCGAGAACGCCCTCTCCATTGTAGCCCCCCACTTTATGCGGGGGACCTCCAAGAAGGCGCCCCCAGTGGACCGGAGGGTCCGTCCTGAGTCCTGGAGGGTGAGGCGGTCCCTGAGGTATCCAGGTCCANAATTTACCCCACCCTCCCTGCCCCGCCTCTGAAGGCCTGGGAGAACAGCCATGTCTTATAGGCCCAATGGAAGGCCAACAGACTCGGGGCCAGTCGTGCTTCCTCCAAGAAGGCGCCCCCAGTGGACCGGAGGGTCCGTTCTGAGTCCTGGAGGGTGAGGCGGTCCCTGAGGTATCCAGGTCCAGGACCGTATAGGGCCTTATAGATCAAAGTCAAAACCTTGAATCTGGCTTGGCACTTTACAGGCAGCCAGTGCCTGTGCAGCCAGTGCGGTGCACGGAGCACTGGTGTTATGTGTTCTCGTCGGCCCGTCCCTGTTAGGAGACAGGCCGCTGCATTCTGCACTAGCTGCAACCTCCAGGCCAACGTCAAGGGAAGCTCCACGTAGAGCGCGTTACAGTAGTCCAGCCTCGAAGTGATAAAGGCATGGATCAAAGTGGCCAGGTCGGGTCTGAAGATGTATGGGCGCAGCCTCTGCACCAGATACAGCTGGCAGAATGCCACCTTCACCACCACATCCACCTACTGATCTAGATGGAGACCTGCATCCAATAACACCCCCAGACTCTGAACCTGTTGGGGCATGGAGGGGTGCACCCCCTCCACAAGAGGGGGCAACACCTCCCACACTCAGCCTACCATAATCACCTCCATCTTATCGGAATTGAGCTTCAGTCTGCTCTGCCATAACCAACTCACCATAGCCTCCAAACACAGATAGCATGGAGACAGCAGGGCCTGGATCGGCTGAAAAAAAAAGGTAAAGCTGGGTGTCATCAGCATATTGGTGACAACACACACCAAACCCTCTCACGATCTCCCCTAAGGGCTGCATATATATATTAAACAATAAAGGAGACAGGATTGAACCTTTTGGAATGCCACAGTCCAGGTACCGGGAGCTAGATGTTTCTGCTCCCAGGACAACCCACTGGGTCCTCCCTGAAAGGAATCACTGAAACCAACCAAGGGTGGTCCCACCCAGACCCCCCAGGTCATGCAACCGTCTCAACAGCAGCCCATGGTCAGCTGCGTCAAACGCGTGTCAGTGGGAAGGGGGAGGGAAGGTATGGCACGGGTGAAGGACGAGGGAGAATTGGGGTACTCTCGACGAGTGGCGTGTGACATGGGTGACCCTGCCCCAATTCCTCGGCACAAGGAAGGTGTGTCATATGCCCATCAGGATAGTAGTTGGCCGTACGATCCTACACAAGGATCAGGGCCCTATCATCATTGGGCGCTGAGGAATGGGTACTGGGGCACCCTGCCCACCGTTCAACCACTCTTGCTCCCGGCGTTCACTCACAAGGGGGAAGGGTAGTGCCAGGACAATGTGAGGAAGGAAGGGCAAGGGCCCAGGGAAGGTAGGAAGGCAAGACTTTCTTTCGTTCCACAGGATAGGGAACCCACGGGGGGAGGGGAAGGGCTCCACACTACTCCACTCACTCAGGCACTCACTCACTCAGACACTCTACAGGGACAATAAGGAACACTCACCACTGCCACGCTAGATCTTGCTTCATCACAGCCACACAGGAAAATAGGAAGGAGGGAAGGGAACACGTCTCGAGGACAAGAACAAAAGGTTTCAATCAGCTTTCACACCAGGGGCCAGTTTCAGATCACCGGCGCTGCTAGCCTGGCGACGTCGGCATTTGTAATGCAAGCTCCACCCAGTTTGCATGCTAGGAGGCGCTGGGAACGTCTCACAGGCCCGGGCCCCGCCCCCTGTGCCTGCAGCGGTGTCGGCACTGGGTCTGTTGCTGGAAGTGGCTGTGCTCCCGGGGAATCCCCTGCTGACGTGCTGGGGGCGCCTTCTTCTGACGTTCCTTCTGGGCCCGGCAGGTATGGAAGGGCATCCTGGGGGGTGCGGGGTCCGCAGGTGGGTGGCCCCGGGGCCGGAGGTGTGGTCTGGAACCTCCGATGCTCACAACGTGGCTGAGAGATCTAGCAGGACCAGTAGTGTCAAACGTCCTGCATCCATCTCCCAGCGGAGATCGTCCACCAAGGCCACCAATGCCATCTCCGTATCATGGCCGGGCTGAAACCCTGATTGAAACGGGTCGAGATGACCAATGCTGTCTAAGTGAGCCTTAAGCTGCAAGGCCACCGCCCATTCAATAAGCTTCCCTAAAAAGGGAAGGTAAGAGACGGGTCGGTAACTGGCAAGTGCGTCCACATCCAAGGATGGCTTCTTCAACAGGGGGCGCACCACAGTCTCCTTGAGACTGGGGGGCAAACTCCCCTGTCGAAGGGATGCGTTGACACAACCCCCACCAGCACCGGCCCCAATATCTCCCTGGAGGCTTTAACCAACCAGGACGGGCAGGGATCTAATTCAAAACTAGTGGCCCTAACCGACCGAGGATCTCCACAGCATCAGCTGGCGTCACTTCCTGAAACTCATCCCAATAACAACCTTATTTCACACAGTTCCACTGGGTTACACTTTGTCATGAAAAGCTACAATTTGGGGAAATAAAGGAATATTACAATTGGTTAGTGAAAGTCAGAGTTAAGAGTTTAGAATCAAATTCTGCTCCAACCTCACTTAAGGTCTCAACACAATGAAGCCTAGTTGTGTGGCTAGTTCTAAGTAGATCTGAAATGACAAAATCTCAGCAACTACTGCTACCATCAGAAGTGGAGCATTCGCCAAGATTTGTGTGACACGAAAACGTACCAACTTTCCCGCTGTTTTTGCCATTTTCCATTTCCCCCCCACATTGAATGGGGCTGGCACAGACTGGTCCCTAGCCCTATGTGTACACCATATGTACCCCCAGGGCTGTGGAGATGAAAACGTGCTGGCTAAGCACTGGGGAATTGCTGGAAATTGCCAAAAGTGCTGTAAAACTGCCATAAACCTGTCATAAAATTACAGAAAAGTGACAAAAAGTCCCAGAAAGTCACAAAAGTGATGAAAAACGTGATGGAAGCACAAAATACCAGGAAGTGGCAAAGTACCTACCAACGGACATTTGTAAGACTGCAAGCACTCCCCAAAGGTCGGTATTTCCCTTCAGAAAGGGAACACTTGCTCTTGTCTCAGCCTTAGATCTTAAGCAATCATGCACTGAGCTGCTCCTTCTCAATATCCCTGTGGGGCATAGGCATTTCAAGGGGTTAGAGAGGAACTTTGGGTGTGCACACTATGCTCTGGATTGAGTGAAATGCTGTGGAGGTGCCCCATATTCCATTCCACTATCCCTTGTTGGACCTCATGGGTCATGGGATGTTTTCAAATGAGCAAAGTGATGTGTGTGTGTGTGTGTCTAGGGCTGGCCCCAGGGTTTGTGAGGCCATGTGCGAAGTCTTGGGGGG
>QEPC01011901.1:1815490-1848074 GCA_003113815.1 Sphenodon punctatus | reverse complement strand
GGGAAGAGAGGAGTGGGAAGCGATGTCGAGGCGGATCTTGTCTATCTTGGAGGTGAAGAAGGAGGCAAGATCCTGAGCAGAAAGGGAAGAAGGAGGGGAAGGACAGGGAGGCTTAAGCTAATATATATATATTAGCTTAAGTATGGATCCATATTCCAAATCTATATGTGATCCACAAAAAAAGATCTGGACTTGTAAAAGGTCTGAATCTGAATTTTCATCCCTATGCCCATCCCTAGTTGTCAGTAATTAATTAAACATTCATGGATACATTCAAGTTGAAAAGTAAATAATTTGTATATGTAGTTTGGAAAATTCAGTCTTTATTAGATATTTTGTTCAGGAAAGCTAGTATAGGAACTAGGGGTGGGAAGTTTGCTTCCCCCAGTATCCGATACTGCCGGTATTTTGCTGTACCAGAAGTATCGGATTAATCCGGTTATTGGGGGTACCAGTACCGGTTCCTCGTGCCGGATTTGTTTACATTGCGGCCATTGAAATGAATGGCCGCAATGTAAAAGAAAGAAAGAAAACCCTCCCCCATCCAGGCTGCATGTGTAGAAGGGGGGTCACCCCCCACCCACCCTGCCCAGCCTGGAATTTAAAAGAATTTTTTTGTAGCCGAAGTCCCTGCTAGTGTGGGCTCCGGACTGCTACCGTAATGGCAGCGTCGAACCGGAGCTTGCACCAACAGGTACTAGGGTAATCTCTGGGGTGGGGGGTGGTTTAACACCCCCCCATCCCAGGGATTACCCTCTCCCCCACTCAGAGATCACCTACCTTTTGCACTCCGGACGGCAGTGGTGGCGGCTGCACAGCGGTCCGGTGGCTTCAGCATTGGCTGGCTTCAGTGCTTGACTAGGCCTTCCGGGGACCTAGTCAAGCACTGAAGCCAACCAGCGCTGAAGCTGCTGGACCGCCGTGCAGCCACCACCGCCGCCGTCCCAGCAGGGACTTCGGCTAAAAAATTTTTTAAAAAAAATCCAGGCTGGGCAGGGTGGTTGCAAGGTGACTCCCCCCCCTTCCACCTGCGCAGCCTGGACGGGGGAGGAAAAGTTTTTTTTTTCTTCTCCCCATTGATTAAATACAGGTACCGGTATACCGGTTCTAATCCGGTAAACCGGATTTTTGGGAACCAGTATCCGGTAAAACCGGTATCCGGTTTTATGGATGAAGTCCCACCCCTAGGAACAAAAGAACTTAAAGAAGCTGGTTTTAGTAATAGGTTACATACTACTGATAATAGTTCTGCCATTTCATACTTGAGTTCTTTTTGATCTCTTATCATCTGGTCCTGGTGCCTTAGCACTTTCTACCATTACACACAGCTTCTAACCATGTCAGGTGTAGGCTGCTTATAAAGCATATTGCTAATATTTATGGCTGTTTGTTTTCTAATAGAGTCTGTTTAGCTTGGTACAGTAAGTTTGAGTCCGAGAAGTACTGTTGCTTGATATTACTAACTGATGAGGGAGAGACTTAGGGCACTTTTAAAGAAGACGGAAATGGCAGGTGAGCCCTTTAACAGTCACCATTGACACCGTCCATTTAAATGCCCGATGCAGAATGCAGTCGTGTCTCCCCCACATCGAGCCGGCCCAGCGATCTTGCTCCCTTCAAGGCGGATCGCCGATGTGCTGCTTTAACCCGCACTTCCGGGTTCCCTGGCAGAGTGCGCATGTGCAGAAGGATGCGCATGTGCACATACTCTCTACGCTGTGTCTGATGCTCTTCTGAACATCAGACACGCCGTAGAGGGGAAGGCGGGGGTGGGGGGGAGATGCGGCAGAATGAACGATCCCGCTTGTGAGCGGGATCGTTTAAAAGTGCCCTTAGAAGAAAGTACTGGTAAACTGGAATGAAAAGCTGGATAAGATGCTAACAGGGTGAAAGCAGACACTTTAACTTATTTAGTTGGATTACAGTAAAACGACCCACTTTATGAATAATCATTGCAGTAATCAAAATAATCATTGTGGTTCCCCATATGGTTCCCATTGTGGTTCCGTTTTTAGAGAAGGCTATTGAATGGGTAGTGAGTCAGTTCTCTAGATCCCTCATAGTCTGGCTTTCATCCATGCTATGGCACTGAGACGGCACTTGTGGCCTTGGTAGACAACCTTCGCCGGGAGTTAGATCAGGTTTGCTCAACCCTGTTGACTCTGTTAAAGCTATCGGCTGCTTTTGATACTGTTGACCACGAGTTGTTGGTGACTCGTTTGCGGGACCAAGCCAGGGTGGGCGGTACTGTTCTTGAATGGTTCCATTCATTCCTCACCAGAAGAACTCAATGAGTGGTGTTCAGGGAATATTTTTCATCTCCCCAGGACCTCTTGTGTGGGGTTCTGCAGGGTTCTATCTTGTCCCCTCTCCTGTTCAACGTGTATATGAAGCCATTGGGCAAGGTTGTTCGGAGCTCTGGAGTTCAGTGCCATCAATATGCTGATAACACCCAACTCTACCTCTCCTTTTCATCGGACCCAGGACCCGCAGTCTCAGTGCTCACTAGGGGCGGGAAACCGGTAAAATCCGGTATCCGATAATGCCGGTACTGGGCTTACCGGCATTATCGGATTTGACCCGGTAATCCGGTCCGGGGTACCGGATTCCGAGTACCGGATTTTTTGCATTGCAGCCATTTAAAAATGGCTGCAATGTAAAAACTTAAAGCCCCACCAAAAAAGTTTAAAAAAACAAACCCTCCCCGAGTCCAGGCTGCGCGGGTGGAAGGGGGGACACCCCCCACCCACCCTGCCCAGCCTGGATTTTTGTTTAAAAAAAGACTCAGAGGCGAGCCCACCCCCCAGCACCAGCGGCCGCGGCGTCCCCGCAGCCGCCGGTAAGTATGACCCGATCCCTGGGGGGGGTGTTTAACACCCCCCCACCCCCCAGGGATCACCCCTACTAAAGTGCATAGCTTGCGCTTACCTTGCGGAGCTGCGGCGGCGGCGGGCGGTCCGGCGGCCTCAGCGCCGGCTGTGGCTGCCGGCGTCAGAGACGCTCTAGGCCTTCCGGGGAAACCCGGAAGTTCCCCGGAAGGCCTAGAGCGTCTCTGACGCCGGCAGCCACAGCCGGCGCTGAGGCCGCCGGACCGCCCGCCGCCGCCGCCGGAGCTCCGCAAGGTAAGCAAGCACTGAACTTTAGTAGGGGTGATCCCTGGGGGGTTGGGGGGGTGTTAAACCCCCCCCCCAGGGATCGGGTCATACTTACCGGCGGCTGCGGGGACGCCGCGGCCGCTGGTGCTGGGGGGTGGGCTCGCCTCTGAGTCTTTTTTTAAACAAAAATCCAGGCTGGGCAGGGTGGGTGGGGGGTGTCCCCCCTTCCACCCGCGCAGCGTGGGAGGGGGAGGGGGAAGGAATTCATTTATTTCATTGAGTTCAATGGGGACACAGCGCCCCATTGAACTCAATGAAATAAATCCGGTACCGATATACCGGATTTAATCCGGGAATCCGGTTTTTGCAGAACCGGTAACTGGTAAATCCGGTAGCCGGTAATGGGCCCGGGGTCCCACCTCTAGTGCTCACAGAATGTCTGGCGGCTGTGGGAGACTGGATGAGGGTGAGTTGACTGAGGCTGAATCCTGACAACACGGAGCTGATGGTAGTGGCCGGGAAGGCAGTGGGTGTGGTGTTCCACATCATTGATGGAGTCTGCCCTCCACTGGTTCCTCAGGTTAGGAGCCTGGGAGTACTCCTTGACTTGCAGCTCTGCCTAGACGCCCAGGTTGGGGCTGTGGCGAGGAGCGATTTCTGCCAATTACATCTTGTGCGACAGCTTCGGCCATATATCTCAGACTCTGACCTGGCCACTACTAACAGTAGTGGGTTGGGGCTACAGCAAGAAGCTAGTCAGGGTAGTCAAGCAGCTCAGCAAAGGGGGCGCCTTTGCAGAGTCCAGCTTGTAAGACAGGTTTGTTGGTTCAATCCAGTCAGGCTGTTCAGCAGGTTTCTTTGTGTGAGCAAGGGAGGAATCATCTGGGTTAGTGTGGATCAGTAGCTTATGCAGGCTGTTGCACTGGGTATTGTTCAGCAGGACCACAACAGATTGGTCTGGCTGAATAATGTTTGGCGACCTCAGGGATCAGTAGTGGGAACTGGGAGTGGGTATGGTCCTCGTAAAGGGGGTGAGGTTAGTGGCGGTTTATGCTCCATGGCTACTTCTGGGTCAACATTATTGAATGTTCTCAGCACAGGGGCATGGGTGGGGCAACCTACCATGGCCCCTGTAGCAGTGGCTAACAACAAGAACCCACCCTTAAAAGGGAGAGATGCTGAAGTGTCTGCACCAAGAGGTGTCCGCTTGCTGCAGGCCACTCAGGAAAAAAATATAGTGAAGCGAGTACATTGATATTTTTCCCTTGCTTCTCAGTGACCCTATGTTAGGGTTGATTGAAGGGAATTTGTGTGGGTGAAGAAAAGGAAAGTTGACCATAATTGGGTCAACTGGGAGTTGGATTTCATTGTATATGCTGGCGTGATTTTACAGGCTTACCCCTCTAGAGCCATGTCACTCTGGAAATATTTTGGTATCATTCAGAGGGCATACTTATCCAGTGATTTTTTCAGGTGGCTTCATTATAATGAAGCTTTTCAGCAAACGGCACGCATCACACCAGGTATCCAAATGGGAAGTGCATGTACATGACTTATGGTTGAAGTGCATGCAGGAGAAGCATATAGTTAGGTCAGACAATGGACATGTCCTAGCAAAAGAGGACTGCCCCCCTGATATAGGCATGACAGCTATGACCACTGTCTGCTGAGGTGATGGCAGCAGTTGGGGTTAGTCAGAAAAACAGATGCTAAAAGCAGGCCATGAAAAATATTGCATAAGGGTTAAAACTTTTAGTTGAAGACAAAATTTAGCAACGCAAACAGGGTGGTTCGGTTTTCAGTTGGTACCGAATAACAAGATAACAAGGTAACAAGCTGTCTAAACTTGACAGGTCAGCTTGCTCTGAAATAAACACAGAAACAAAACAGGGATATCTCCCCAACCAGTGCCAGAACAGATAACAGAAATATTTCTGGGCGTCTCACCCAACGGCATTGCTAATTCATTACCGCCTCCTAAAGGTTTCTGGCAACAGTACAGCTGTGTTCTAGGCACATCTTTAGATTACACTCATTCACATTCAGATATTGGGATGCTCAAATAAGTGAGGTCAGATTACCATGAACCATGCTCTAAAATCCTTTACTAGAACACCCAGCTAGGAAAAAGACAGAAAAGGGAACACACGCACCCCTGTAGTATTTTATTTAGTAGAAGACCAGATCAAAATGCATATATCATTTGATTTTAGTTAAGAACATTAAAAGAGCCATATTGGGTCAGACCAATGGTCCATCTAGCCCAGCATCCTGTCTCCGACAGTGGCCAATCACGGAGGCTTGGGAGAAGCACCCAACAGGTCACAATGGGGGATCCATTGCCTGTTGCTTTCCCCCAGCTCCCATCATATTCCCTGATCCTGTCTGGCTAATAGTTGCTAATGGACCTATCTTCCAGAAACTTGTCCAAACCTCTTTTAAACTCAGTTATAGTACTGGCCCTTACCACAGCCTCTGGCAGTAGATTCCACAAACGCTGAGTGAAAAAATATTTTCTTTTGTTTGTTTTAAATTTGCCACCTATGAGTTTCATGGAGTGTCCCCTAGTTCTAGTACTAGCTGAGAGGGTAAATAACTGCTCCATGTTTATTAGTTCCACACCACTCCTGGTTTTATAGACCTCTATCATATCTCCTCTCAGTCATCTCTTCTCCAAACTGAGGAGCCACAACCTACCAAGCCTCTCCTCCTACCAAGCCTCCTTCTCTTTCGGACCACCTTGCCTTCCGTGACTCAGGATGGACCCTCCGATCCACTGGGGGCACCTAGCTGGAGGTCCCCCATGTAAGGAGGTGGGCCACCATGGAGAGGGCGTTCTCAGTGGTTGGGCCACGGTTGTGGAACTCCCTTCCGAAGGAAGCCTGCCTGACCCCGGGTCTGCTCACCTTTCGGTGGGTATGCAAAACTTGGCTATTTGCCCAGGCCTTTGGAGGGGAGGGCAGGAGGGAGGGGTAAATGGGGAGGGGGGGATTTGGGGGAATTGGAGGGTAGGGTTAGGGTTGGGGTTTTTAAAATTATTTTAAAATTTTAATGTATTTTATTGTTTTATTGTATTGTTAGCCACCCTGAGATGCCGTGTGCATGAGGGAGCGGCATAGAAATGCCAATAAATAAATAAATAAATAAATAAATACGGGAGCCCCTTCCATGCCCTTGATCATTTTTGTTGCCCTTCTCTGTACCTTTTCTAGTTCAGCTATGTATTTTTTGAGATGGGGCGACATGAACTGCACACAATATTCGAGGTACAGTCGCACCATTGATTTGTATAGAGGCATTAAGACATCCTCAGTTTTATTCTCTATCCACTTCCGAATAATTCCTAACATTCAGTTTGCTTTTTTGACTGCTGATGCGCACTGCGCTGTGGATTTCATTGTATTCTCCACAATCACGCCCAGATCCTTTTCCTGAGTGGTAACTCCTACCTTAGTACCCAGCATTATATACACATAGTTTGGATTATTTTTCCCTGCATGCATCACTTGTATGATTGACTTGTTGATCCAAAACACTTGTATACAAACACACATAGAAACAGCAATGAACACATTCACACAGTAAACAGACACATTTCGAAAGATATTTTGCTTTTAAGCAGTTTATAAGAAACTTTGGTCAAGCAAAGTAAAGAAGCTAGCAGGCATCCATATTGACTTGGCAACCAAAGCAAGAGTGCATTGGGTACCAGGGAGTAGCTATGGATTCAGGCCAGGGACTTTACCCTGTCGAAGATAAGAAGGGCAAAGAAGATTAAGGAGGTGCCATAGGTGGGCTGGCTTTAGAATCCCACCTCGGGTTGCTAAAAAGGATGAACCAAGCCTGGATTGGTCAAGTCTAGCCAGGTGATCCAGTCCAAAAATCATGCTTTGGGATGCCAAAAAAGGAGGGCCTGGACTAGATTGGTCAGTAACAGTAAGGTGGTCAAGTAGGCTGAAACAACTAAGGCGTATAAAAAAGCATGACAGAAAACGTGTGGCCGCTGACTATTCTCAGCTCCACCACCCACTAATCATTTGCACCAGCATCAAGGGACTCTGACAGTGAACTGGATTGGTGAAACACTCATTGTTAGGGCATTTTGTTTGCCTATTGTACCATCAGTTGTGCTTGCTAGCCTATCAATAAATGTTGCATGCATATTAAATGCGGAAGTGCTTCTTGTTGGGTGCTCTGTAGTTGAAAGATCCTGTGCAGCACTGAAGCCACTGAAAGCTGGTTGGGCAAAGGGGGTTTGCCCCTAGGTGGCGCTGCAACACCCCAGCTGAGACAAGTTGTTAAGAGACTGCAAAGAAGGGTACACAGGCTTTGGTCTGCTGGGATTACGAGGGAGTGCGTTGTTTTTGTGCCAATTGTAAATTCAAGCATGTCTGCTTTCAATGTGGCGGGACCCACCCATTTTCAAACTGTTTTAAGCGGAAAGGCAGCATGCAAAAACGTAAATGCTAGTTTACCCCTGGTCAGCAAAAAGGTGGGGCAGGGAGTAATCCTTCCTCTGAAGGATTGGGAACGGGCCCTAACAACAGTTAGATGGGCAGTATTGCAGGAATTGTTAGTGGATTATCCGGTTAGGGAGTTAGCTAGCTAGTTATGTGGTTGATGGTTTTCATAATGGTTTTAAGATACCATTTATGGGGGTTAGGGTGCATAGGTTAGCCCCAAATTTGAAATCTGTTATTGGTCCAGAGGAGGTAATAGACTGAGGCTAAAATTAGGAAAGAAGTCTTTGAGGCCAGGATAGAACATCCATTTGAGGAGTCACCAATGGGCAACTTGTGTGTTTCCCCTCTTGGCATTGTCGCCCAAAAGGCTCTGGGGGAATATTGTTTGATTCATCATTTGTCCTACCTGAGGGGATTGTCAGTCAATGATGCCATACCAGCTGAGCTATGCTCAGTACACCATGCATATTTTGACACAGCTGTTGAAATGGTAAGATCCTGTGGTAGAGGGGCTTTGATGACAAAGAGCGACATAAAGACTGCTTTTTGTCTACTTCCTCTATACCCTGGGGATTTTGAATTGGTGGGCTTTGCTTTTAGGGGCAGGTTTTATTTTGACAAAGAAATGCCAATGGGTTGCTCCATTTCATGTGCTGCTATTGAAAAATTTAGATCTGCCTTGAAGTGAGAAGTTGGGATTCATACTGGTGACTGTCATGTCACTCAGTAGCTCAATGATTATTTGTTTTCGATGAGAGCAGGAAAACAGGAATGTGCAGAGCTATTGCAGGCTTTTTGCAGTATTGCTGAACATTTGGGCATCCCGATAGCAGAGAAGACTGAGGGTCCAACAGTGATTATTACTTACTCAGGAATTTAGTTAGATTCGCAATGTGAGTTGTCCTAGCTCCCAGTGGATAAATTGATTGCTTTGCAGAAGGAAGTCCAGATATGTATGGCTGCATGCAAGGTTACGTTGCGTGAGCTTCAATCTCTCTTGGGCAGTCTCAATTTTGCCTTTAGGGTCATTGATCCTGGGACAGCCTTTTTGTCCAAACTTTTTGTAAGGACAGAGGATTTTTTTGCTCCCCATCATCACATAAGGGTAACAACAAAACACATGAGGGAGGATCTGGCAGTGTGGGATCATTTTCTTAGGGAATACAATGGTGTGAGTATGTGGAGGAATAGTCTGTTGCTAGAGGCCAAGTTGCAAGTGCATTCCGATGCAGCCGGTGGTATAGGCCTTGGAATTTATTTTAGGGGTAGCTGGTGTGCATAACATTGGCCACCAGATTGGCTGGCTTCAGATGTCTCTCGGGGTTTAACGTTTTTGGAATTATTTCCCATTGTGGCTGTGGTGCATATTTGGACCGAAGCCTTGCGATATAAAAGGGTGGTATTTTGGTGTGACAACTTAGCTGTTGTCCACATTATTAATTCACTATCATTGAGATCAGAAAGGGTAATGAATCTCGTTGGTTTTTTTTTTGGCCTGTTTAAAGAATAATATTAAGTTTTCAGGAAGACATATTCCAGACCTTGATAATAACATTGCAGATGCCCTTTCTCGGTTTCAGATGCAACGTTTCTGGAACCTTGCCCCTTTAACTCGGTGCACTCAGTAGTTTGTCCCTCCATTTGCCCCCGCACTAGGAATAAGGTACATACATAAAGGATATGGGTAAAACTGGCCACAGCTGTTTTATTGAAGCCAAAATTAATAACCTGTTAAGAGGACAAGAAACTGATTAAGCCAATTAAATCCAATTAACAACCATGCATAACGGTGGATAGAATTAAAGGCCAATTACCCTAAGTTGAATCTTTTCCCATGCCAAATTGTGAGGTAAATTAGAATATCCAATTAATCAAACCTTTTCCATTAGAATGCCAATTAAATGCTGATTAGAGTTATACCTAATTAACTTGGGTGAATAACAAGGGGGGTGATGAGATGATTAACACTTCAACTATCTCTCACTCCCCGCGTTCAGTACCATAATGCCAACCATTCTGGATTGGAGACACCAGCCCAATCCCTTTCCAATGGACCAACTTGATCCATTTCCCAGAAGGACAGACGCTGCTGATACAAACCTCTGGACCGCTTAAATCCTACCCGTATGCACTTGATAGAGCTAGAAAGAGGGTAAATCGGGAGGTGAGACAATTCATTGATATGTAGGGAGGAGATTGGCTAGAACATTCAACCATCAATTGGCTGAAGAGGGAATTATAATGGATGGATGTCGTCTGCTTATCACAGATGGGTATGGATCTTTATTTGAGTGGTTTACGAGAACAGTTAATAAAATAGCTTTAATGCAGTCTGGGCTTGCTTGGCGGTTTGCTGGTTGGCAAGGTTGCCAAGCATATCGCTGGCTGCTCTTTGTGGTGGTAGTCAGTGCCATTAGGTCATTTAAGAAGCTCACTGGATATGATTTGGATCATGAATTGGACTGGAGTTGGAGGAAAATTTGAGGCACCTCGAGATGAGGGAAGGGTAAACCAATCAGGGGAGAGGCAACCCACAGTCTCTCCTAACTCTGGGAGGTGTTGGGCTCTGTGCTACTATGCAGGATGTACGCTGTCCCTTAGCTGATGCAGGACCCATCACTTCTCCCTCAGGACCCTAATTTGGGGGTGGGGTCTAGAAGTTGGTGGATGGCATAACACACCATCCAGGCTTAAAGAGCTCATGGTACTTGACATATGCAGGGAAAAGGGTTCCCATTAGTTAAAAGTTATTGGGTGATTTCAGACGTGACGAGATCACGCTGAACCACAGTGAACCACGCTCAACCCCCACGCGGGGCCAAAGGCCCCTGAACGTCTGCACGGCGTGCGCCAGATGTTGGCCACGCTCAATTGCCACATGGGGTCAATTTGAACCACGCTTCCCGGGCTAGCCGGGGGAAGGTCCCGGGAAGCGTGGTCAAATGGACCGCGGGCCGTGGCCAACAAAAAGTAACGTCTGGCCGCGTGCCACGGCCCGGGATCCCCGGCGGGATCCCGGGCCGTGGCACGATCGGCCAGACGCGGCGGCCGCATTGGCCCCGCCGCCCGCCCGTCTCCTCGGAGGGCGGGCGGCGGGGTGCGTGGAGGGGGCGGGGCCGTGCGGCCGCACGTTGCGCCGCGCGGCCCCGGCCCCTCCCACTTTCCCCGCCGGGATCCCCCCGGCACGTCTGTTGGGCCGTGCAGGGGTGACCCCGGCGGGGAACTAAGACGTTGCTTTCGGTACAGGGCCAAAGGGCCCCGTAACGTCTGAAAATACCCATTGTTTACTGATTAATTCACCCTTTCCTCTCGATTAACCTAGACTGCAATGCGAATTCTTAAATAAAGGGTTGCGGCCAGTTTAACCCAACTTCTGTGTCTGAGGCATCATTCCGTGTGCTTGTGACAAGGTATTTCTGTACAGACTGTTGCAGATAAACCACCCTATGCCTTTCAGTATCATTTAATTAACATGGCTTCTTGCCCCAATATGCTGCAGCTCCATGATTTGCTCAGCAACTGACATCCTTAACTTATAATTTCCTACCTTTTAAGAGCATTCTTCTTTGAAATGCTTTTGATTTCTTGCTTTATGCTTAGTTTCTACAATCAAAAAAATGCAATATAATTTCTGAGCATGGTAAAAGACAGAAAAAAGAAAATCAATCTATGGATAAATCATAATCAACTAAGTTAGTGGGTTGTCTTGAGTATGCCAATCTTATAATGAGTTTTAGATCAGGACATTTTGTTCTATAATTGCTCTTGGAAACTTATTTTGATTGCCCAAGTAAAGAGAGATCAATGCATAGAACAAGCAAGACTTAAATACCATAGTTTATGTTCTTAACAAGAACAATTATTTATTCATTTTAGACATCTTTGTCCTTTGTAATAATTACTGTCCAGTCCAGTCCTCTTCTCAAAGTAACTATTTGTTTGCATACTGCTCTTTTAAGTTGCCTCCAAAGTAGTGTCTTTGCTCCTTTCAGAAAAATGGATTTGATTTCAAATAAAATCAATCAGTTAATTAAAATCATGGGGTTAACTTTGTCCATATATTTGTAAATAAAACAATTTTTTTTTTAAAAAAAAATTCTCTTGCATTTCAGTCTGTTCCTGCTCTCACAACTCTGTGCCTGTAACTTAAATAGTAGTCTCGTCACAAAGTCCATTATTCTTTATTGTTTACTAAACCTATACGCCTCTCCAGGCAATGAAATTCTGTCCTATATGGAACATTTGATTGTTTAACCATTTTTCAGATGCGTTTCTTTTCTGGTACATAGCAAGCTCAATTGAATTAATTTTTGGTTTTGTTTATTTGTAAGACTTAACTTTAGTGTTAATCTACAGACTGTGGCTACCATATTGGTTGTGAATATGAAAGTCATAAGACAGAGCAGCTAATAACATTTTATTGGGTCAACGTGCGTTGGTGAGTGTGCAAGCTTTCCAACCTCACCAGAGCTCCTCATCAAGCAGAAAGCTCTGTGAAGCTTAGAAGCTTGCACAAAAGAAGTTGGTCAAACAAAAATAGCATCCCACTTTATTTGGATTGCTTATTTCTTTGATAACAGAACTTTTTAGATTAGAGACATGGAATCAAATGATAAAGTTCTAATCAAATTATTAACTTTGGGTGTGGGGGAGACAAGGGGGCAAGAACAGGAAGGGTGCTTGGGGGTGGAAGGGAGCGAGGGCAGGGGGGTGCTTTACGTGTGGAGGGGAAGGAAGCGAGGGTGGGGGGTGCTTTGTATTTAACACAAAAGTTGGATATTCCATAGTAAAAAAACCTCTGATTTACAAGAATAGTTAAGGCTCTTGCAAATTCAATCATGCACTAAAAAGCATGGGAATTACAAGTTACGGCTCCCACCTTAACGTCTGTACCATGTTAGCAGTAAAGACATTGTACAGTCTCACATATTGTGCTCACTTACAACTTAGGCTCTATGCACCCACACTTTGCCTTCGTCTTTCAGCCCCAATCCTCTTCCTCTTTGCAGGTTGGGGGGCAACATTGAAGCTGAGCTCAGGAGGGTGTGAACTGTCCCCTCACCCCCTCCATTCCCTCTATTTTTTCCCTACTGCCCTCCCTGAGCACAGTGAAGCTGGGTACAGTTGTATACAAATGTTTAATTTAAATTTTAAGTAGGGTATGCATTGAAATTAATTAAATGGAATGGCCATTGGAAGGAATGGAGGCAACAGCAGTGCCAATTTCTAAATAACTATTGTCATTCCAACATCCAGTTAAGTGACTGTGAAATAATACAACACAGCTGCATCTTTGGGAGTATCTGGGGAAGGCAAGAGGATGTGAAATGATGAGGAAGGCACCAGATGCAGTAAGTGGAATGGTTAGAATGAAAGAGAAAGAGTGCAGGATCAAGTAAGTGGGTGGAATGACAGGAGGAATTAGAAATAGTTACAATAGCAAGGTTGTGAGTGAAATAACTGATTCATAAGACTGATGGGATACCAGGGGGAGCAGTTCTATCATTTAACCCATTCACCATAGCTGACACTCTATCCTTTAAGGCCCAATAGCCTCCCTCCCTGTTATTCCACTTCCTCTCCTGTTTTTTGTTTTTTTTGTCATTCCACACACACCCTTGTTGCATATGACACACACAGAGATAAACATTGTATTTCTCTCAGAGCTTTTGCGTTCTCTGTGAGGGGAAAGGGGGTTAGAGGGGTGACTTGGATCCAGGACATCTGGGTTGTCTGTTACAAGGTTGAGATTTGAGCAGTGGAGAAGAGAACATGCTAGGAACCAGGACTATTGAGTTGCTTGTGAAGGGAGTACAGCTTACTGGATTAGAATGGGGTGGAGAGGCTGGAAGCCAGGCATCCCGAGTTCTCTTTTAAAGGGTTGGGACCAAATAGATTAGATGGGGAGAAGGGGTGGGAGCCAGGACTCCTAAGTTCTCTCTTTCTTAAAGAGGAAACTGAGGGGGTGAAGGGCCAGCTTACACCCTCCTGTTCCCAGCTTCATTGTTGGCCCCAACCTGCAGAGGAAGAAGGCAAAGAGTGGAGCCTAAGTTTTAAAGTGAGCACAATATGTGAGACTGTAGAATGACTTTACTGCTAACATGGCATGGAAGACTTAAGGCAGAAGACTTAACTTTCAATTTCCATGCTTTTTTGTGAATGATTGAATTTGCAAGAGCCTTAACTCTTCTTTTAAACTGGAGGTTTTTTGTCTATGGAATACTTTAATGTTCCCTACTCCAATTTTCTATATGAAAACATCTGCCCTGAAAGCCCTATTAACTAGGGGTGGGACTCTGGACAAAATTTCAGTTTCAGTTTCTTTCAGTTTCAGTACCCCTGTGTCTCAGATCTCCTTTCCGCTTCAGATCTATCAATGTTGGTTCTTTTTCCAATTGAAGTCATTGACTTCAGTGGGAATGAGAACTGTCCAAGAGTCCCGAGACACAGGGAGCTGCCACTGAGAAAACCCCGGGCATCCCCACCCCAACACTCCCGGCCTCAGAGGGTGGGCATGGGGATGCATTACCCCTAATGCCCCCACCCACCGGGACATTCCATGGATGTACAGAACAGCTGCCCTCTTCCAAAATGGCACTGACGGTACTGTAGCTATTTTGGATTAGGGTTGCACATGCGCAGAATGGCTTTGGCTGAAATTTTGTGCATCTGTGCTGTACTGCTGCTGGCAGTGGTGTTTTTAAGAAGCTCCGGAGCTGGAACATGGAAGAAGAAGAAGAAGAAGAAGAAGAAGAAGAAGAACAAGGCAGCCTAGCTGCCTGGCAGTGGAGCTGGCTCCACAGCCAGTGGCCAGGCCTCTTCCACTGCTGACAGGTGTCAGTAGCCGGCATCACTGCCAGGCGGCCGGGTCTTCTCCACTGCCCTGCAGTGGAGCTGGCTTCCAACACCAGTCAGCAGCAGAAGAGGCCCCATCGCTGGTAGCAGAGCTGGCAATCCAGCTGGTAGCCCAGCCGGCAGCCTTGACCCCCACCCTCCAGACCCAGAGCTGCAAAGGTAAGTAATGTACAGGGCCCCATGGGGGTTGGGTGGGGGGTAAAGCCAGGCCCTGGTAGGTGGGGGTGTTAGGGTTAATGGATTCCCACCCTCCGAGGCCAGGAGCAGGGTGGTAGGGGTGGAGAAGGTTTTCCAGTTCTTCCCTGTGGAGGAATTTTTATAAGGGACCCTATGGAATTAAGCTACAAATAGCCACAGTAAAATGGAAGACAGATGAATGCTGGATAACAAACCATTCTTTGCTGAAATGAGCTTTAGCTTGCTAGATAGATATAATTATTGGGTTAGTTTGTGTTTTGTCTCACACTGCAAGGCCTGGGAAACAGCTCCATATATGATAAACAATTGGACAGAGGAAGGTAGCTTTGTTCTTCCCTACAGCAGATAGCCAACAACGGCCTTGCAGATGTGTTAGTTAATTGGCTTTGTTTAGACATTTTACTTCATAAACAGTCTAGCTTATATTGTTTTGAGAATAAACTGCTTAGTAAGTAAACAATTGCTGTAACTTTTTACCTTTGTATGACGTTGCTTTGAGTGACATGCCTGTATCTCTTTGCTTGAATTGTAACCTATAAAATACCTATGTAATCTGCAATCCAGCAGACCAGTCTGTATCCTTGCATAGGTTCAGTTCTGCTCTCTCTCTCTGCGCTTTGAGATCAATAAAGAAACTCTGACAGTTTTCACCAACAGCAGTTTGTAGCTTAATTCCATAGGGTCCCTTATAAACCAGCAGTTTGTAGCTTAATTCCATTGACATCCCATTGAAGTCAATGGAAGGGTTTCCCATTGACTTCAGTGGGAACAGAAGATCTGAAAATTGGGAACCGAGAAGGGCCCAATTTT
Source organism: Sphenodon punctatus (assembly GCA_003113815.1). Lineage (NCBI taxonomy): Eukaryota > Metazoa > Chordata > Lepidosauria > Sphenodontia > Sphenodontidae > Sphenodon > Sphenodon punctatus. Next base: position 1,832,653 of record QEPC01011901.1, on the reverse strand, counting down.
CTAATCTCTCGATTTAGCAAAAAAAGACACTTTTGGCCTCTTTCGGTTAAAACCGAAAGTCTCATCCCTACTATTAAGTATTAAGATTCTGTTAAGTGACAACTAACACATTTGATTTTCCTCCTACAAACTACAGCAGATATGTTCAAATGGAGCCTTCAGTCCTAAGGGAAAAGTATACTGACTCTAGAGCTTTGCAGGATTTCTTCCTTTCTTGGTTGTTCCCAGCCCTAGAACCCAGTACACCTGATTTGAGTTGTTAAGCTATGATACACAGGATGAAAACAGAATGTGTTCATCACCACTTATCTGCCATTGGTCCTCCAGAGTCTAAAATGGTTTTCTAAAGGATTCCAAGCACAATTCAAGGTGCTTGTTCTGACCTATAAAGCCCTAAATGGCTTGGGCCCTACATATCTAAAGGACCACTTCTCCCCAAAGGTCAGTCTAGAGTGGCCTCTTATGAGATAAATCACTGCCTGAAGTCTGTACACTAAGGACACACAGAGAGACATTCTTGGTGGCTCCTCCCCAGTTCTGAAAATCTCTTTCCTTTGAGTTCACCAAAGCCTGAACATTTCCCAGAGAAAACGGGTGATTTTAAATTAGCATGGCTATGGTGGGGGGAGGGCATCTCTGGCTGCGGAGTGGCACAGCTGCACAGCAGCCATTCAGAATGCATGCATGGGAAGGGATTCTAATGGGCAGCTCCCAGCATGGCTACCATGGCTTCTGCCTCTCATTTATCCTGCCGTGGACCAAGAGGGAAGCATGTCGGGCTGCCCTTTGAAATTGACATATCCCAGCATGAGTGCTGGGGAACCTGGGCTTCCCAGTGCTTACCCAGTTCCTTTGACTTGCAAAGGCCGCATCCCCCGCCTACAGTGCCAATGAGTGGCTGCATCCCCCGCCCACAGTGCCAATTAGTGGCAGACTGGTCTGCTGGCATGGGTGGCTGCCCCAGTTCATCTGGGCAGCGGATGCAATGTTTCCACACATTTTTTTTGTTTGTCCCACATGGCACACTCCAGATTTCTAAGTAGTGCACCGTGACTGGCCATAAGTTAATGCTATGTGGCTCATGGGAGTGCACATTCCCCTGCTCCACCTTCATACAGGCAGTCGGATGAGTGGCTTCTAGGTGACCATGCGTAGTAGCATCTTGTATAAAAACACCCAATGTATGACCTATTTATCTGGCCAGGCTTTTAACTCTTGAGAGCGGTTTTATATCGGGATTTATATTTTTACTGATTTTGATTTTTTCACATTTTATGCATATTTATATTGACAAATATTTTGTGTTTTGAGCTGCCCTGAGTCTTCAGGAAGGGCAGGATAAAAATCTAATAAATAAATAAATAAAATAAATACAGAATGTTAATTTTTAAGGGGGCTTGCAGAGAGGGTGGTGGAGGTTGTTTATCAGCTTCTTAAGAGGAAAGGTCCCCAGTCTACACTGCCAAGTCCTCTGCAATATCATAATGTCTCTTTATCAAATTCAGTCTCTTGTAATTAAATGTTAAGAATGAAAATCACACTAATTTCTATTGGAGCGGGTATTATTTGTACCTTTAATAAAGAGTCTTAGCAGCATTTTCATTATTGTTTGCTTACATTGGCCAGCATACAATACTGAAGTTAGGTCCACTTCTTTGAGGTGAACTTCTGCTTATACTGAAGTTCTGAGTTCTGAGAAGTCAAACCTTCACATAGCCCACTAAATTCAACTGAAGCAGACTGCACTGTATGAGAGTTTCTATGATCAAAAGCTGAAAATAGGCATCATGTCAATAAATCAGTGTCAAAAAAGATAGGAAGGGCCCCCAGATCTGTATTGCAATTTCCATGTAGCTCACTCCCTAATCAGCTGTTCAGGGGAAAGAAGGCCAGCCCCACCCTTCCAGGCCTCTAACTGGTGGGCCACATGTAGCATTCGACCCTAGACCAGGTTGGTTGCTCCAGCTTCTGTTTGGGTTTGTCACACAGCTATTCCAGGGTTTGTTCTTACAAATGTGCACCAAACATAGGGATATTCATGGGAAAGGAAATGTGTAGAAGCTCCCTTTATTTCATAGGTCTTTTATGCAGAACAGGGCTGTGCAGTTATTACATTTTCTAAATTCTATTTAATGTATCAAAAATTCTTCCTCAATACATTGCAATAGCAGAAATATTTGTATAGTACTCGTGCCAATATATCTGTGTAGCAATATTGACAGGTGGCCAATCTGTCTATTTATTGTTGAGGTCAAGACATTGCCTATATATAATGCAAACTGAAAGAGCACGTCTATGATCAAATAAACATACAACGCACTGTCAGAATTGCCTAAAATACCACTTTGAAGCCAAACCATCGTACTTTGTTGTTGGCATAAACTGAAAGTGACACCAAAGTTACAGCTTTCAAGCAAGTTGTGAACTTTCCCTCAGAGAATATAAAGAATAATATCAATAACTTATCATCTTCTATCATATGATAAACATCAACACAGCCTTACCTTGAGGTTTTGTGCTGGGCTAGAGATCTTAAATAAAACATTGGAGCTGGCTGATGATGAGAGATGATGATGTCTTTGCCCTTTGCTTTAACAAAATATTTTAAAGGAGCAGGAAAAATCCCAGCACAGCTTCTAAGTAATAGGCAAAATCTCCTCCAGTCTATGATGATAACTCAACCTGTGTGACATATAATCCACCATTTAGATTCCTGTCTCTAGGCTCCAGGCAGAAGATAGTCTATTGTGTCTAACATTTCTAAATTCATTTCCACTGATTTTAGAATACTGTCATCTAAGAAAATAGCCATGCTAAAAAGATAGCATCTAAGATGAGCTTCAGGGTGCTGGGGGGGGAAAAAACCAAGAAAAATAAGTCATAATATAAATGATAAAAACACTAGTGCCGGTAGGGCTGATCCCATGCCCTGAAATTCCTGCTCACAGCGTTGCGTGTGCACACCTGTGCAGAAACCCCACGCACCACTATTGCCAGCACATTGTGCTCCATGGAGCTTGGGATCAGCCCCACTTTTACCACAGTATTATCTACAAAAACTGGTACGTAATTTAGTACTAGCTGTGAATAATACTCACATTTTCAGGTAACCTAACAGGTACCCGCTGGGGTACCTGGGTACATTTTTTATTATTTTTTCTAATTTACTGATTTCCAATCAGTATATTGGTATACCAATCGGGATACTGTCGGAAAAATGAAAAATTGGCAATTTTTTCAAAAAGAAAATTGACCAGAAGTTGTTTTTTTCTTGTACCAGATGTTGAACTTCCAGAACGGAAAGTTGCAGGACAAACTTTTTGCAGGACAAAAAGTTAATTTTCCAGGTTGAAAAACCGATAAATAAGTGTCAGAAGTCCATAAATTAAAAAAAATATTTAAAAAATTGGAACTGGAAGTACGTTTCTGGAACCAGAAGTTGGCATTCTGAGATCAAACATGGATAAATAGGTGTGAGAAGTGGTATACCAATGAAAATGTTTTTTAAAAAATGGTACCAGAAGTTGACCTTCTGGGACCGGAAGTCAACTTTCCAGGATGTCGGGCCAAATCAGATCACAAATGGGTACCACTTGGTACCCAATGTTAGTGGGTCAATTCAAGTACTAGAATTTCACCACATTACCCATTTTTTCAGGTACCCTTTTTCAGCTCTAGTTTATCCTTAAACCCCAAGCAAACGCCCATGGACGTAGTGACAATAAGTAGGATGCACACCTCGCAATGAATTGCTAGTCCCCAAAGTATAAAAAATAAACATGCCAAAACCTTTGCTCACTTTCACCCAGAATAACAGTGTTTCCCTATACTTAGAACATCCTGAGGTGAAGTTGCTACGGGTTAACAAAGGTGAAAGGACTATTTGACACTGTTGGCATAATTCCTACCTTCTCCTTAAACTACTCTATACTACTTGGTTAACAATAATAATTCCAATGCACTTAATCCAACTGGTCTGAGCTAAAGCTTTTCAAAGGCCTTTTTACATGGGCCCTTTTTACACAGACGCTCTAACACCCATAGAATGGGTGTTACATTTTATTATACATGTTTCAGGGCACCACTGCAGTCAATCACCATGGGCCCTGTGCACACATGATGCCTCCACCCAGTTCCTCTGGGTGGAGATAGGTGTTGGTCGGTGGGTGGGAAGCATTTTCCTGGGTGGAGATGGGTGGGGACGTCTGTGTAAACACCACTTTTGGTGGGTGTTGGTGAATGTTTGCTCCCGGCCAACACCCATCTCCACCCACACCCACCCACGGAGCAAACGGCAGTGGCGTCCATTTCTGGTGGTGCCCATGGTGATTGGCTGCAGTGGTGCCCTGCAACATGTGTAATAAGCAGAGCAGCTGTGAAGGAGGCGGCATGCTCTGTAGGTGGAGATGGGTGGAGGTGGGTGGAGATGGGTGTTCAACACCCACCCGTCCGTGTAAAAACCAAAACCTCCACACCCATGGGGATGGGTCCGCCGATACCACAGAGAGATGTCTAGAGAGGCCACGCAGGTGTCCCCAAGCAGACACGCCCACCAGGGAGGCGCCAACTGGCCAGAACCCCTTAAAGGAGAACTGAAATATGACATGGTTGCGCTGGCTCCCACGATGTCTGGAAGGCTCAGACAAAATGAAGGGAGCCAGTGCCATGACACATGCGGGACAAGCCAGGGTAAGCGAATGGACCCCGGGACGCCCAGGGGAGGGGGCCCCAGATCAACAGCATGGCGGGTGGGGGAAGGGAAAGACAGCTAATCACAGCACACCTGTCCCGTCACAGGGACAAGGGCATACCGCAGTACCGGATCTAAATGCATTCCCTCAGGCCACCACAGCAACGGGGCACAGAGATGGAAGCACAATGGACAGCACGGTAAGAACGAGGGTACCCGAACAACCTGGGAAGGGGGGGTGCGTGTCAATACCTGATACCATTCTGATGGAACACAGGGTGGGCAGCTGACAGCTAACCGTTACCCACTCCCACCCCACAGGAGAGCACCCATACACAGGAGCAACACACCGCTGGGGAGACGGCCGAGGAGGGCCTCTGTGACAGTCAGGTAACCCTGCTGTGCCCCCTGGGGGGAGAGGGTAAGGATCACCCATTGGGAGCTAAAGGGGGGCTGCTGTACATATGCTAACCCCCATGCAATACCCCCAAGAGCTCCACTGTCACCACAGCCTCTGGGCGGTCCCCAAACTGCCAAGCTGGAAGCCCCCCCCCCAGAACCCAAAAGGATCGAGACAGAACCCTGGTCGAGGCAGGAGATCTGGGACTTCATATGCGTGTGAGGGGTTGAAAAGGTCCAGCACGAACTGGTGTGCAGCTACAAGACCAGACAGGTCTATGAAGCCATCGCCCAGGAGATGCAGTGGCAGGGATAAAATAGGGATGTCATCCAGTGCATGCAGCAGGCAAAGGACTTGAGGTCTGGATATAAGTATATTAAGGACAACAATCTCAAGTCTGGCCGTGCCATGCGTACAGTGGAGTTCCATGATGAGCTGGACCAGTTCCTCTGCATGGATGGGGACATAGTTGCCTCCTGCTTACACAGCACTGCCTTTGCCAGGGGCAGAAAGAGGGTGAAAACAACACACACACCCGCCCGACCCCCAGGAACAGGCAACCAACTGCCCATGCCGGTCACCCCACCAACTCAGGTAAGCCGGATCACATATCTGTCTCTAAATGGGGGGTGGGGGGCAGCTGCACCATGACCTGCACAGTGACGAGTGGTGGGCATTCAGCATGTGGATCCATGGAACCCTCGGAGGGCGATAATCAGGGATGTGGTGCAGGGGTTCCATTCCGGGTACAAGTGTTATGCTTACCTTATGTTGGATTAGATGGCAGGGTTCAATATCTGAGTCAGGAGTGGAGCGGCCGGTGGATGACAGAGAGCCCAGGCCGTCAGACTTCCGCTCACAGCGGACAGCGGCAGCAAAGACCCGAAGGGAGTTGAGTCCAGGTGGTCCGGCAAAGTGGGGATGTGGAAGGCCCCGCAAGAAGTGAACCCAACCCCTTGTAAATAATCCCAAATAAACACTATGTGTTCAGCACCTCTATGGTGATCATTATGTTAAAGGGGCTGCATGCGCTGGGAGGGGATTTGCAGCGGATATAAGGGGTCATGCCATGCGCATTACAGGGGTGGGACCGATACCGCTCATGCCTGCCAGAAGGCGGTGGGGAAATGAGAAACCACCCTTGAAAGAGCACACGTCTGCACATTGATACCAGGGTTGCATTGCCTATGCTAAAGGTCAGCCAGAGACAGCTGTATGCTATACGGGTTACTGATGCCATGGCTGGCAGCTAGTATGTGACCCCACTCCGAGGGACTCAGCTCATACATTACTTGGGAACCCCTAATACTAATACTAAACCAATATGACACATGGAGTATGTAGTCGGGTCATATCTGTGTTTATTTGTTAGGGACACACAGGCTGTGGAAGGGGGAGGGGGGCATTCACAGGCATGGGTTAGTTGCCTGCCATCTGGGCAACAATGCGCCTACACCTCTTTTTTTCATCAACCCAGGCCATGCAGTCTCTTTATTTTCCCAGTGCCTGTCGGCTGTGGGGACTTGGATGAGGTTGAGCCATCAGCAGCTGAATCCTGACAAGATGGAGGTGATGTTGGTGCATGAGGGCTTGGGGGCCTTGGGAGTGGTTGAATCTCCTCTTGGGGGGAGGGTTCGCCCTCCCATGGTCTCGCAGGTACGGAGTCTGGGTGTGCTCCTCGATTCACAGCTCAGCTTGGAATCTCAGGTTGTGGCTGTGGCGGGGAGTGCGTTTTGGCAGTTACATCTTGTCCGGTGGCTTCGGCCGTATCTCTCAGACTCTGACCTCGCCACTGTCATCCATGCCTTCATCACCTCGAGGCTGGATTACTGCAACGCGCTCTACGTGGGGCTGCCCGAGAAGCTGGGCCGGAGGCTGCAGCTGGTGCAGAATGCCGCGGCCCATCTCCTTACTGGGGCGGGCCGCAGGGAGCACATGAAACCTGTGCTCCGGGCTCTGCACTGGCTGCCTATAAAGTACTGGTCCAGGTTCAAGGTGCTGGTTATGACCTTCAAAGCCCTTCATGGCCTGGGCCCTGTCTATCTGCAGGACTGCCTCACTCCCCATGTGCCCATGCAACCCCTGAGATCGTCCGTGGGGGCATTTTTAGATGTTGTCCAATTTTGTCTATCCCTGTTTTAATTGTTGTTAGTTTTATGATGTTTTAAATATTTTAAATATTGTTTTATACTGGATTGTTAGCCGCCCCGAGCTGTTCGCAGGAGGGGCGGGGTATAAATATATTAAATAAATAAATTTAAAAATGAGATAAGTGGCCACTGATGTGAGATCTTTTTTGCTGGCTACGCCCGTGCTGTGGAATTCACTCCCAGAGGAGTCTCAGTTGGTCCCCACCCTCCTGTTGTTTTGACGTTTGTGTAAGACCTGGCTGTTCCACCAGGCTTTTGTCAAGGGGGGGGAGGGTTTTGGAGGGAGGGGGAGTTTTATGATTTGTTTTAAAATTTGTTTTTTTATTGTTCAATTTTTTTATGTGTGTTGTTCGCTGCCCCGAGCTGCCTTTGGGCAGGAGGGGTGGGATACAAGTTTTAAATAAATAAATAAAATAAATAAAATTCACTGCGAGTGAAGGCTGTGGCATTGTGCAGCTGAGACCACTCAAGGTATGCTGTATCCAGACTGAGCCTCATTAGCTCTGTGCGAGAACCAGCCGTGCCCTTGTTTACCTGTCATCACCTGCGCTGGAATGTGTCCTCCCTGTGCGTGCATTAGGGCTTCACAGGACCTTGTAGCCTGCCCACTATCAGCTATGCAAAGTCATCCTCTGGCTAGTGATGTGCTGTTCCTCGAGCATCGCTCATTCCCAGCTGATCTCTGTGGAACTCCATTGCAAACCACCAGCCAGCCCTTGAGAAGATCATGGCAGGTTGTAGAATGGGCTCCGGAGTGGATGATTATGCTCAGGATGAGTGGCCGGCATGTGCTAACATGCTGCTGGGAATGCTGTGGCAGAGCCGCGATGTCCAGCTACTGCTCAGTGACCCCCTGTCGGTGGCAGATGGATTCAATCTCCTGTCAAGGTACATGTGGGTGATGGGCCATCCATTCGGGGGTCTGGATTGCCAGAGGCGTGCTGTGGAGCTCGGATTTACCCTTCTCCAACAACCTTTTGGGGGGCAAAAGGTCCCTGCCGCCGTTGTTGTGCCGTGGACTGCACAGGAGATCGCAGCTGTTCGCCGGGTGGCTGCTCGCACTGACTATGGACTGACCCTTCAGACAGGGAACATAAAGGGAGGCAAGGGAATCATAACAGGGGAACAGTGAAAGGTAGCGTACAAGGGGTCACAGCAAGGGCACACAGCAGAGTATGGAAAGAATCCACAAGAGCACAAGGAGCAAGACCCACCAACACACACACAGGACAAGGGAAACACAGGCACTAAAGCCTACCAACAAACACCAAACACAGAACAGGACTACAGAGGAAAGAGAGTACAACTCCAACACACAACACACAACACAGAAGGGGCAGAGTCACAGGGGAAGAAGCAGGTCTATGCCATATAGGGTCAAGAGACAAAGCAATAACTACAAACAAGGAAGAGCAGTTGCTTAACCAGTTTCCTGAGGCCACCAGAAGGTCTTAAATACTCCCTGGTGGCCAATCAGGAAGCCAGGAGACAGGCTGCAGAAATGGGCGACAGGTGAGCAAGGACGGGGCACACACCAGGAAGAGATGCAGGAGGAGACATAGCGAGGAGAAGGGAAACACAGTCCATCAAGGCACCAGGCGGTGCAAGCTGTTGAAGCAACACCCACAGGACCAGGGGTGGACCTGACAACTACTGACCGGGACCCCTAACGCCTTGGACCTGGTTGCCCTGCGAACAGTGCTGAACCGACCAGATGTCAGGACTTCAGATGCCACGGAGAACCACCTCCTTCCCCGCTTCATGGTGGCTGCCCATATGCATTCCCAGGGATTCCACAGGGACCTATTCACCTGGGAGGGTCTTGTCCATGGGCCGATGTTTATCGAGCACCCTCTATCCGCTTCCTGATCTGGCTGTCCCATCCTCCCACTCCGTGGACTCCTGTTCCCCCTGACTGAGCCGTGTCTCGCCTCCTCATGGACAGTGCTGGTCCTCCCCACTGTCCTGTTAGATCCCTCAGCTCCATTTCCCCATTAGTCAGGCCCCATCACTGCTTCTGTAGCATCCCACGTCCATCCCAGTTGTGTAATCGACCTCCACCGTCCCTCTGTGAGCGGGTACAATGGTGCCCCTATATGATGTTTGGGTGGAACGCCCACGGGCCCTGGATCACCTGTTGCCTGGTCTCTGTGGGCCCACTCCCCACCCCATTTCCCCATCACTAATAAAGACCTTGGCTTGGACTGTACCTGCTCAGGTGCTTTTGTGATTATGCACTGTTCCGGGCACCCCTCCCATGGTTGTCTCCGTCCCCGTGTGTGTGGTTGTGTGCTCTGGATACGGGGGATTGTTTGTGGGATCAATGGGTTTGTCATGTGGCAACCTGTGTAGTGTGCAGCAGTCCCCTGGGGGCTCCCTCATGGATAGTGGGTTTAGGTTGTGTGGTGGTGGGGGCCCAGCTCATCCTGATGAATGCACGGTCCTTGATATGTTGGTGCCCACCTGGTGGCATGCGACCCTGAGTGGGCCCCCTTCCTTTGTCCACCCCCGATATATTCCCTGTGGAATTGTTGACAACTACCTCGGGTACTTGCCTGGCCTGTCATGAGTGTGTTGCCCATGCCACAACTGGGCTGGGGCTGTCCCATGATAGTGCTCTTCTTTGTGCACCACTGAGTGGGCATGTGCTGAGTGCTGTTCCCGACCCCTCCCTACTGGCTTTGGTTACCCTGCTGGCCTTGGCACGTGCCACCCTCCATGTCCGCCGGTTGCTTCCCATTGGTTGGGCTCCTCGCTTGGACCACCCCGGCTACCACCACTCCAGGCACCCCGTTGGTTCCCACCTACTGCACTGTTGGCAATGGATGGGCAACGGGAGAGACGGACTGCTGACCGTGGCTCAATAGCTCCCCGCTCCTATTCCCGCTTGATCCCCACCAGTGGGGTGATGGCATGGGTGACCTGGGGTCCCTGTTCGAGGTGTGGGTGGTGCGTGATGGCAGTCCCCTGCTAGCCCATGCTGGCTCCTTGCACCCTTTCCCCTTCTCTTTCTTCCTTCTCCCTGAACATAGCAGATTCCCCAAATGGAATTTGGCAGTTCAGGGACCACAAATATATTATGGTTACTCATTTTACCAGGTGCCCTCTTTTGGCTCTAAACTCTGTCCCACTGAAAAGTAATTGTGAAAAGAAATTATGTCTCATTCTAAACTCTGTCTCGCTATGAAAAATAATTGTGTTAACACTGGCATATATAAAAAATAGTAAACATGCAAACAGATATGAAGAGACAGCACTGCACAGCTTTATCAACACAGTCTGGATTTGCTATTGATTTGCTAGTGATAGCAAATAACTCAACAGTTGAGTGGTAATTGTGTTATTAGTTTATATACATAAGCCCCTTTTGTTGTCATTAATGTCACATTCTGTATATAATGGGAAATGAAAGCACGAAAAGTCATCGGTCTTCCTCTATTGTCTGATTACAGCATCAGGTAACGACTTCTATCCCTCAGGTAACAGTGTGGCAACTCCAATTTTCAGGGAGATTTCAAGAGGCTGTTTGAGAGTTTTATTCTACTTCAGCATAATTTTGCTTTCCCAGAAACTGGAGGGAACACTCTTTTCAGGGGAAGGAATTGGATACTTACCTGTCAACAATGGGAATGAATCTGGTATGAATGAGATTGTGGTGATTCATTAAACTAAAGGAAAATATCAGCAGGATATCAGGATTATTGCTGACTGATTTTAGAGATCATCCACCATTTGCATTAGTATTGGTGATAAATTATTTCCCAATGGCATTAGTCACACTCACTGGAAAATTAAAATGTCATAATATGATAAAGTGTTAAAGAAACAGTATCTCTTATCTACACCCACATATGCTTCATTAAATCACTGAATCGTGAGTTGTTGGTTGGGTTTAGTTTTTTAGGACTATCCATAACAAGCCCAACTTTCTACATGGGATAAAATGAAGTTGATTATTTAGTGTAACATCTACTGAGTTATTCAATCAGCTTAGAAATCAAGCATTTTCCACACTCAAATGCAGGACAAAAGTGTTGGAATAGCTGGGGTAAGAATGGAGATAGAGAAGGTTAATTCAGTTTGAATCTCTTCAGTAATTATGTTAGATTTTCTTCTTCAAATAAAAGAATAGGTTTGTTTATTATTCAACTGATCCTATCACTGACATGGGATCTGATGTTTCCATGGTAAATGAAGATGTCTTGCCATGATTGGATTAACACAGGCGTTCAGCCCATCTAGGGTTAAATGGTTCATCAGGAGGTATGTGTTTACTCATGCATTTTTGGAAACTGACAGGAAAAAATAAACTAAGCCTGAGGCCAATTTTGAATTCCCTGTATATTTTCCTGGCGCTGTAAAATGTCATCATTTTTCTTGTACTCGTGCAACAACTTGCGGATCATGCTAATGGGTTCCAGTCCTGATTCATTTCTGTTAAATGATTAAATGATAAGCACACCACTCTAATTTAGGGATGTGCGAACAGAACATGGTTCGGTGGTTCGGTCATTCAGGAACTGAGTTTGGATTCGGTTGTTTGGTTCGATGGAGTTCGGTTTGGTTGTTCGGAAATCAGTATCGGTCTAGGTATTCGCGTTGGAAACCGGAAAGCGGAAATTCAAGTGCGTGCAGAGCTTGTGTGGAGAAAGAGCGTGTGTGGCTGGCTGGCTGTTTAGTTTTCGTTGGTGTGTTTTGGCGCTGTTGGACTGTGTGTGTTGGTTTGGCTGTGTTGGTTTGGCTGGTTGGTGAGTTGATGGGTGTATTTTGTTGTTGTTTGTGTGTGTGGGACTTTGAAAAAAAATGAAGAGGCACCTTAATAGGAATTGGAAGAAGGTCAAGGTGGAGGAGGAAGAAGAGTTTGCTGGACCTTCGGTGGTGGTGGAGGTCGGCTCCTCATCAGCGGAGCAAGATAGCACAGGAGGTGCTGCCAGGTTTGTAAACTTTATTTTTACTTTGAGGACAAGAAGAATACTATCCTTTAGAGCGAGCTCACTAGCATGTGGGTGGGTGGACGACAGTCAGGCACAAACAGTGGACATCAGCGGGTGGCAGCGGATGTCTGCCACAGAGAGAAAGGGTGTGGGGCGCACTTCCAGCAGTCGGGCACGAGCTGAAGGAAGCACCCACCCAAACACGTGCCAGCCATCCCTAGAAAGGGTCTCCTGTTGCCATCCCTAGCACCCCAAGAAGGGCAGGATTTGCATGTGCCAGTCAGGGTCTCTCCATTGCCATCCCTAGCACCCCAAGAAGGACAGGATTTGCACATGCCAACAAGGGTCTCTCCATTGCCATCCCTAGCACCCCAAGAAGGGCAGGATTTTCACGTGCCAGCCAGGGTCTCCTGTTTCCATCCCTAGCACTCCAAGAAGGGCACGATATGCACGTGCCATCCAGGGTCTCCCATTGCCATCCCTAGCACACGAAGAAGAAGGGCAGGATTTGCACGTGCCAGTCAGGGTCTTTCCATTTGCCATCCCTAGCATCCCCTAGCACCCCAAGGAGGGAGAACTAGAGGTGTCATCATAAATGCATGATATTATTTAGGTGTTGTTAATGGTGTAGTTAATTTAGGTGGTGTTCCTGTTTCAGAGAGGGTGATGATACCATCCCCGCCGCTGGTGCCTGGGCCCCCAGAACCCCATCAAGGCAGAGGTCGGCGCCGCTGCCAGAAGAAAGCGGGCGCACGAGGTCAGCTGGCTGGCAGTGGTATGACAAGCTGAAAGGCGCCGAATACACCAGCTGCAGGGTAAGGCACGGGGGCTGGAACAACAGGGAATGGATTGCCCTATGACCTGTTAGGAAATCCCCTGCAGAGAGAGATTGACCACCCTCCCACTTGTGGAGACAGAATGCAGGCAGGGCTTGATGGCACTTCTTATGTTCCTATCTTTTTATGTCCTTTAGATATGCGGCAAAAAAATAAAGCAGGGCTCGCAGGGGACCACATCGGGGCTCATCATGCATGTTGAAAATGTGCACCAGCTGACGGTGGTACGGCGGGACTCTGGCGTGGAGGAGCAGCGCCGGAAGAAGGGGAGGAAGGCACAGCAAAAGCTCTGCCACCAGGACAGCCCTTCCCCCTCCTCCAGCGTTGCTGAGGAGTCTCCTCAGGAGTCAGAAGCTGCAAGGGATTTTTGGGCCCAAGTGGGGAAGTCAACCCGGGACTTTATGGATGGGCTACGGCTGCAAGCCCTGATGATGGAGAACCGGCTGGTGGAATGATTCGAGGAGGTTGAGGTGTGGGAACAAAAGGTGCAGGAATATTCCCAATACATCTGCACCAAGATTGCTGACCTGGAACTCTACGGCCAGTCAGTCTCCAGGTGGCAGGCAGCCATGGCAGGGGCTGTGGACTTTGCCCTCCAGAACGGGTACCAAAGGCCGAAGCATGCGGTGCCCGGCCCTAGGTCCCGTGCACCCCTTTTGCTTTTTCCCCAAGTTCCAGGGGACAGGCCCAAAGAGTAGACCCCTTAAGTTTCCTATCTTTATATATATATATATATATATATATATATATATATGTTTGGTTTTGGTTTTATAATGATGCTGTTGTTTAAAAAGTGTTAATAAAAGTTATATTTGTTGTTATGAGTTTTGTTTGAACTATCCAATCTTTTATCCCTCTGTGCTGCATAGGGATGAGCAAACAGAATGCGGTTCGGACGTTTGGTTGTTTGGTTCGAAACCTGAGTTTGGGTTCGGCTGTTCGGTTCGTCAGAGTTCGGTTCCACCGAACCCGGCTGAACATTCAAAAAAGTGCTATTGGTACTGAAACCGAAACCAATTTTTTTTCGGTATCAGTATTTTTGGCCCTGAAATCACCCCTGGTGTCCACCCCTGGTGCCAGGAAGTCTGGTCATCAGCTGCCTCCCCCTTCCAGTCACGTTTTTCCCACCCAAAGTCACGTTTTTCCTGCCCCTGAACTCATCCGAACTTTTCTGAACTGTTCGGAAGTTCGAGCATTCCATTTGGAAGTTCGGTTCGATCATCCAAACAGGCTGAGTTCAGGTTGAACTCCAAACTTCCGAAACGTGTTCGCACATCCCTAGTGCTGAAGTTCTGGCAGGTGACAGAATCTCATACATATTGTCAATCCCTATCAGCAGCACCACATGTAGCATAGGTATTGACCCAAAGATGTGCCAGAAGCAGGGTCTCAACTTGTAGACAGTCCCCCAAGAGGGGCAGGGCTTGTGTCTGTGTGGGTGACTGGGTGTGCCAGACAGAACGAGAGAGAGGCTGTTTGGAAGTCAAGCAGCAGGCAGCGGGTGCTGGGCTGAGGGGCTCTTTAAGCAGCTTCAGCGGGCATCCATGGGTGGGTGTGGAGGAGTAGGCTGGGGGGGGCAGGCTTGCAGGTGGGCACTGGTGTCCACTGGCCAATGGCCAGTCAGGTACGAGCAGCGGCAGCACCCAGATGATGGATCTTAGAACTGGAGTGACTGCTCCTGGATGCAGTAGAATAGAATGACAGCACCTTGTGACTAGAATGATGGTCCCAGAATCTCGATGATGGTTCATGAGACTGGAATTACTCACTGCTTCAGGCACAGTGGCCTATGGGAGTTGAATGATATCCCTACAATTAGTGCTTCATTTGGCACTCATCATTCAATCGTGCGATAGGTGGTAGCAGGTATAGGAGCGCACACAACACAGGCAGGCACATATAATACATTGTGTTGTGTAATGCCTTCGTCACCTCGAGGCTAGGCTACTGCAATGCGCTCTACGTGGGGCTTACCTTGTTCCTGGTTCGGAGGCTGCAGTTAGTGCAGAATGCGGTGGCTCGTCTCCTTATGGGGACGGGCCGTCGGGAGCACATTACACCTGTGCTCCGGACTCTGCACTGGCTGTCAATAGCGTGCCGAGCTAGGTTCAAGGTTCTGGTGTTGATTTATAAGGCCCTTTACGGTCTGGGCCCCTCGTACCTCAGGGACCGCCTCACCTTACGCTCCCCAGAGCGGCTCCTGTGGTCGGCTGGGGGTGCCTTCCTGGAGGTTCCTCGCGTAAAGCAGGGGGGCACAATGGAGAGGGCATTCTTGGTGGCTGGGCCGCGCCTTTGGAACTCCCTTCCAGAGGAAGCTCGCCTGGCCCCAAGCCTGTTGTCATTCTGGCAGTGTTGTAAAAGCTGGCTGTTCACCCAGGCCTTTGGGGTGGGTGGTGGGTGGGTTAGGGTTGTGTGTTTTTGCTCCCCTACCCTGTTTACTGTTTTAATGCCCGGGGCCCTGTTTTAAATTGTTTTATACTTGTTTTTATGTACTTTTATTATTGTTGGAAGCCGCCCCAAGCTGTTTTCAGGAGGGGCAGGGTAGAAATTATAGAAATAAATAAATAAATAAATAAATTCCATCTCATTCTGGTAGGCTTGCTGCTGGATGTGGGCATCAGGCATGAGCACAGATGAGAGCTCTTCCTGGTTCTGGCAGGTGGCAGCTTGAGCTGGATACACCTCTCCCCCTTCATCCCCATCTCTCTTGTTCTAGCGGGGAGCCCCTCTCTCCCTCCCTCTCTCTCTATATATATATAGTGCAGGGAGCAGCATGGGTGGGATCATGTCTGTCTCTCCTTGCAGTCGGGAGACTTTCTCTCTCTCGCTCTCTTGGAAGCAACCTGGGCGAGCAGACAGGCAGCATCGCATGAGAGGCAGGAAGGTGGGCTGAGGCAGGCTTTGAGCTTGGCAAATTGGGTGGGCAGACAGGCAACATGGCATGAGAGGTGGGCAGGTGAGCTGGGGCAGGCTTTGAGCTTGGTGGCAACCTGGGTGGGCAGACAAGCACCTTGGCATGAGAGGCAGGGAGGCGGGCTGAGGCAGGATTTGAGATGGCAGCAACCTGGGTGGGCAGACAGGCAGCGTGGCATGAAAGGCAGGCTGGAGGGCTGAGGCAGGCTTTGAGCTAGGCAACCTGGGTGGGCAGACAGGCAGCATTTCATGAGAGGCAGTAGGGAAGGCAGGCTGGGACCTTGACAGGGTACTCAGATAGGTTGGTGAAGACTGTGCAGAGAGAGAGAGAGAGAGAGAGAGTCAGATTGGCAGGCCGAGATTGTCTAGCTAGAGGCCAGCTGGCAGGCTTACAGTTTGTTTCCCAATGCCACCCTACATCATGCGGTCAGTCAGATAAGCTGGCTGAGGCCATCTAGTAAGAGAGGGGGGGCAGGGCGGGCGCCGGGTATTGGGAGGGAGGGACAGCACCTCAATAGCACAGCAGCAGTAGCCCATATTGAAGTGGAAGAGCCCCGTCCCAAGATTGCCCCTGGCATGGGATGGTGTGTGCCAATGCACCATCAATCCTTGTCATGGGGAAGCTCGAGGAATCCCAGCATCGGAAGGTTCACCCTGATGAATAACACCTGTTACACCAACTTGACCCTCAGTCTCAGGCGGTGCAGGGAGCAAATGTCCCCTGCCATAGAGAACACCCACTTGCTGGGGACACTGGTTGGTGGGCAGGACAGTATACCCTTGGCCACTTTTGACAGGGTTGGCCACACGTTGGACTTGCTGGCCTAGTAGACCAAGGGATCGCTGCTGGGATCGATGCATGGCTCCTTCTCCAGGTAGGTCTCCATGGCTGCTGAGGTGCCATCGTACTCCCTCTGGTAGCTCTGACTGGGCACCACCTCCATCACTGCCCTCAGCCACGCTGCTTGCCCTATTGTGGAGGACCCCATGTTCCCTGAGCTGCTGATGCTGCTTCTGCTGCTGCTGCTTCTACTGCTAGGGCTGGGGGCAGGGATAGACCGAGATGGCTGAAAGGAGTGGCTGCTCCCACTCCCACCATCCCCAGGGACATTCTGCTGCATAGCCCATTCTGACCGCCGGACCCTCTCCACCAGGTCACCCTTCCAGTGCCCATAGAGTGCTGTCTGGCATGCTATGCTGCCCTTGACCCTGGGGTCCATCATTGTTGTCAGGACATATT
>QEPC01011901.1:1782943-1813845 GCA_003113815.1 Sphenodon punctatus | reverse complement strand
CAGAGGATTTTTTGCGCCCTCCTGCCTTCTGGCCCGCCCCTGGTGATGCACTGCTGCCAGCGCTGCTGGGAGGGGCAGAAATTGGTGGCAACAACACAGCTCTGGGAGGAGGGACAGTCATCGCCTCAGCTCCAGACCTCTCCTTTGAGGGACTAGTGCTTCTTCTGCCTCACTGTCCCCAATCACTGTGATGTCCCGTGAAGGGGAGTACTGGGACCCTGAGGCTTGACTGCCTACCATGCTACTGCCACTCTCCCTGTTCCCCCTAAAGCTGGTGCCGGTACTGCTGCTGCTGTTACTCCTCTCCCTGCTGCCATTGTCTGGGGATCAGGCCCTGCCTCTAGCAGCCAGGGTGGGATCCACAAGCCCTGGACTGCTGGGGATCGCCTCGACAATGGGGGACATTGGTGTCCCTGGAGGAACATCGGAAGCAGCACCTGGTCCTGCAACCGCAGCAGAGACAGCCACAGCCTCATGTACTGCAGGCCTTCCAGTGCCCTGCCTGGCACTGGAGGATGCTGGCAGGAGGAATCGCTGAACCACCCCCAGACTAGTGCCAGTGCCACTGCTGGGAGACTCTGAAACCTGTCTCCCAAAATCAGGCCTGCGAAGTTTGGGGCATGGTGATGGGCTCTGGCTGCTGCATGCTGCCACTCCTTTGGCATGGCCCCTACCACCCCCTCTGCCATGTGCCCCATTGCCTGCCTTACGGCCTCTCCTACTTCCCTTCTCCATGTCTTCCAAGTAAAAAAATACACAGCACACAAAGATTTTATATATTTTTTATCCAAGTTTTTGATCTAATATTATATATATATCTACACTAACTCTAACTAGAGTATTAACTAACTATTCTAAAATCTATGTAACTAAATATTATATCTACAAAGGCCTAGTCCTACAAACACACTCTAAAATATCAAAACTGAATAACTACACATTAACACTATATCTGTCTATAAATAAGCTAACTCCTACAACTATGTATCTCTCTATAGTAACTATATCTATCTATCTATCTATCTATACAATATTACACAGGGATGGTGGCGAAACACAAAGAAGACAGGGAGGGGTACAAAACTGAAATGAAACCTATATCAATCTAATCCTACTTTAAATAAATCCCAAAACAGGGGAAGGGAATCAGGGATGGAATAGGAGGGGAGGATTCAATGGAGGGTAGGGATAAAGAACACAGGGATGGGTAAAAAATAAAAATAACGCCTAAATTTATCTAATATAATCTAATCTAATCTAAATAAATGATAATATGGAGGTAAATGTGTGGGATGGGTGAAATAGGAGGAGGGTGGCAATGGATTGAGAACAAAAACTGCTGGGAGAGGGAGCCTTCTGAAAACGCCTGCTGTCAGGAACAGTGGCTAGTTCAGAAGGTGTTGGATGGGGGGAGGACAATGAGTTTTGTTACTTGCTGCGCCCGCCTTACCGCAAGCCCCAGTGGCTCTGTGCAGCCTAGCCCCCCAGTCCCCCATGTCCAATTGCAGACTGTGAAGCCAGTGGCTTGAGGTGAAAAGGGATGGTGATTGGGCAGGCTGGCTGCTACTCCATGCCTCTCCACCCCTGGTGCCTGGAAGTCTGCACCTCAGCTGCCTCCCACTCCCTGTCACGTTTTTGCCTTCCAGCCACATTTTTGCCACCCAAACTCATCCGAACTCAATCCAAACCGACCAAAGCGTTTGGTCATTTCAGAGTTCAGATCGAGTTTGGGTTCTGTTGGTTCGGTCATCTGAACAGACTGAGTTCGGTCCGAATTCCAAACTTCCGAACCACATTCGCACACTCCTACTCTAATTCTGGTATAGTGCTTGGTGCAAACAATATATATAAAAATATATCAACTACACTAACCCTTTTTTCAGAGATTATCAGTAAGAGGTCTGTGAGCAACAGTTACCATCACAATCAATATTTTACAGTACTGCAGCAAAACACCAGAGGCACTGCCATTATTTCCTACACTAAGGCCACTTTTAGACTAGCAGGCCAATTTAGCACATTGAAAACGTGCTTTGAGAAAAGTCGTCTGGGGGGTGTTTAGACGAACCAAAAGTTGCCAGCTATCATTGAAATTGTGGCTGGTGCATTATTTTTAAAAGCACATTTGAAAGACCTCGCAAATGCGCTTTAAAAAATAATGTGTAAGCTGCAATTCCAGTGATGGCCGGTTTGTCTAAATGCTCCCTGCGTGACTTTTCTCAAAGTGCGTTTTTCAATGCGCTAGATTGGCCCACTCATCTAAAAGTGGCCAAAGGTTAGCAAAATAGTGCAGTACCTCATCATGATAATTATTCATAAATACTGGCTTTAGAGTACCATCATTGTACATATCGAACAAGTAAATGCATATGCTGATAGTTGTTTAAGAGCTGTCCCATCGGACTTTAATAAAATATGTAGAAAAGTACTAAATTTTAAGCAGATGAGTAATCCCATTGAAGTCAACTGGACTAATTCTGTGCTTAAAGTTAGATCCTTTATCAACTGGATCATAAATCACCTGATGATTTTCCTCCATCATCCAGGACAACTGACTGATTCTTCTCTTCCCTAGCTACAGCTTAGAAAAGTATTTTCAAAACTTCCCAACCTTTTTTTGTTTGAGGGACCTCATTTTGAGACTTAAATAGAATTCCATGTCCCCAGACAGAAACAAAGACGTGCAAAGCATATCAGTCTGTAAAGTGAACCCTTCTGCATATGGCTTGATTTCATTTGGCATCTTCAATCCCCCAGGACTCGGAGAGGCACGCAGCTCATGTGACCCCAACTGTAGCCTGCAGTCATGCCAGTCCACAGGTAGCACCTGCAACAGAAGATGAAGGATCCTCCACTCATGCCAGCACCAGTCCATAGGCAGCACCTGCACCTCTACCATGGAGACTGAGGCCTCAGCCAATCAGAGCTAGTTCCAGCCTATTACTGTTGCCTCTTGACTACACCTCTGCCTGATTCCAGTGCTGATGTTTGTGCTCCTGCTCATCTGGTTCAGACCCTCACCACCACTGGACCCTTACACCAACTTAAATTTATTTTGCACTAATAGAGAGATTGTACCCCACCCACCCAAGGGATCATACCGGGGAGCCCAGGGAGCAGGATGGTGCAGCCGGCGGTGACGGAGCGGATGCCAGCAGCTCCCCCACCCCATGGACTTGGACGGTACCTGGTACAGGGGGAGGGGCCCCCCATTTTCACCAGCTGGGGGCCACGGGATCCTTCTTCCTCCCCCCCTTGTGGGAGCGAGGCTGGGGGACGGTAACTTCCGGGTCACTCCGCATGTCATCGGGGGTGGCCGGTGGGAGGACAGAGGCAGTGGCGCATTGGAGCCTGGGGAGCAGGATGATGTAGCTGGCGGTGACGGATTGGATGCCAGCAGCTCCCCCCCCATGGACTTGGACAGTACCTGGTACATGGGGAGGGCCCCCCCTTTTCACCAGCTGGTGGCTGCAGGATCCTTCTTCCTTCCCCCCCATGCTTTTGGGGGGAAGGACTGGGGGACGGCAACTTCCAGGCCGCTCCCCATGTCATCGGGGAGCAATGTCCTTTGGTTGTGTCTTTTGGCAGGGCCCAGAGGTGGAGGTAAAAGGGGTATTGTGTGAGTGGAACAACAGGACTATGCTGCTGGTAGAGGTTAAAAGGACATCTTTCCCCCGGTGAGAGAGGGGGAGTCACCTCGAGCTAACATGGATTAGGAGAGTGCGGGATATAAATAAAACCGTGAGTGAATGAATGAATGAATGAATGAATCACAGTTTTCGAACCTCTGCTTTTGTTAGTGAAACAACCCTGTATAATCATGTCAAAGACATGTAAAAGGTCAAGTCTGACTAGGATAAACAAGCCATACTTGAACCCATTTGATCAGTAATTTATTATTGATGTTTCAGTCTATAACCTTTTACATAGGTAGTGCCAGTATAATAAAGAGGACAACCAGTGTAGCCAAGTGGATAAGGTACTGGACTTGCACCTGGAAGATCAGAGTTCAAATTCTTTCTTTGCTATGAGCTCACTGGGTGGCTTTGAGCAAATCGTTATTCTCAGCCTCAGTTCCCCATCTGTCCAATAGGAGTAATAGTGACTTATCTCACAGAGCTGCTTTATGAGGGTGAACTAGATAAGAATCGTAAAGCACTCTGAATGCTGAAAGTGCTGTACAAATGTTTGATAATAACGTTCCATATTTATTTTGTATTAGATTGATTAGAAAGCACATCTGATTAGGTGGTTTGGAGGATGAAAATACTTTCTCTTCCAACAGGGGAATAGTTAGGTTGGAATGGGCCTTTGTGCAGAAAATGGGATGGGCTCCTCTCGACCCCAGTGAATGCATCTCCACCAGGACGTACGGAGGCTTGTGGGCTGCAGTGGAGTGGACCTACCTGACCCTAGTATAGTTACGTCCTTGTTCTTCATTCAGTTACAGGAATCACAAGTACTTGTGGGAATTACAGACAAAAGGTTACATCTATAGCAACTCATAACTGATGTTGAAAGACAGAATTAGGGCATCACAGGTTCTAGTCCAATGCTGGTTTCCACCCTGATCAAACCCATAAAAGCTGAGATAGGCCAGAAATCCTGTCTCTGTACCTAAAATTAATGAACCTGCTCCACACAAAATTATCATTAATTGTATCAATAATGTAACTCTTCTTCAGTACAGTAATTCTTGCTAATGAAGTGAACCTGTTGAAGGACAAAGCTGACAGAGTACTTAAGCTAATGATGGGGGAGTTTTCCATTGTATTTTATAATTTAGCTTTCTGGTTACAGTCGGGTTTTTTTTTTTCTACGGAGGAAGTAGAGATTGAAGGAGGATTGTCAAAACCCAATCCGATATTCCTCTTTTGGGGGTGTCATTTACAGTGTAATATGATTCTAGCCTGGTTAGTTACTCACCGAGCTAATGGAATTAACAAAGGTTAGTGGCAGAGAAAGTGGTCACGGCCAGTAGTGTAGATAATTTTAAGAAGGGATAGAATAAATTCATCGAGGATATAGGTCCATTAATGGCTATTAGTCAAGTAGGTTTTTGGAATGTAACCTCTTAATTTGGGTGGCTGGAACAACAAGGAATGGATTGCTCATTGTGATCTGTTGGGTACGTCTCCCAAGAGAAAGAGATTGGCCACTGTCGGAGACAGGATGCTGGGCTTGATGGACCATTGGTCTGACCTAGGGTGATTTCAGACGTCGCGGGCTGCCAGGCCGCCGTTTTGGATCCCGGTCAGGAATCAGTCCAGCCGTCCTTTAGATGTGCCAGCCTGATTCCACCTGGGGATCGGGGAGGGATCGGGGCTGCACAGCGCAACGTGCAGCCGCACAGTTCTTCCCTCCTGCGCTCCCCCGGCCGCCTGCCCTCTGGGAGACGGGCAGGTGCAGCGGCCAATCCAACCGCTGTGCCCAAGCCCGTATTGCGGTCGGGACCACGATCTGGCTGGGCTGCAGGGTACAGATATAACCTGAGGCCTGTCCTGGATTGTGGCCAATAGATCATGGTAGAGGCCCAATCTTACCACGATTCACTGGGGTGAACATCTGGCGGGAACCCCAATAGACAAAACGGTGCAAACGGCCACCACAGGGGATTCACTGTGGTTGACTGTGGTATCGTTTCGTCTGAAAATACCCCTAGTATGGCACTACTTATGTTCTTACGTTAGTGATTAGAAGAGTTTTAGCTTAAAGCTATATCCATCCCTGAAGCTAGCAAAGTTCTCTTGACAAGGCTCTAACAAGAAAGCATCAGTCAAAGCATAAAATGGACGCTTATTTCTGAGTCATAAATACCTCGTGGGAAGGGGAAATCATCGCTGCAATTATAGCTGGCCTTTTGCAGTTTGAATTCCAGGGTAAATAATCACAATTTATGGTTTTCATTAAAAATATACAGTATTGCAGAAAACTGAAAATTGTTTGAAAATACAGAGGGATTTTAGGCACAAAGCAATGCTCCAGGTGCACCTTGTTCTCAGATAATTAGAAATTATAGAAAAGGTTCCTGCTGTTGTAATTATAAAACACAGTTATTATTCTGCAATTGCCAATGTGCTTCCATCTTCCTTTAATACCAAGGTACAAGCCTACTGTTAAAATTACATCATTTGATAAATTTGATGTTCAATAGATTGGTTTAAAGTGCAACTTGATGTTTTGCAAATCCGATAATTTCCCCTCCAGCTATTTAAAACAATCAGCAGTATTTTTTCTTTCTCTGTATTTTTCCTTGCAGCATAACCAATGTACCTATTCTGGGGATATAACACTAAACTAAAGGAAAATTGGTTTATCCCAATTGATTTGGGGACAATCTTGTATTGTTGCTCTGCTGCTTGGAGATGCTTCTAGCTTTTTATAACACACTGGGTGCAAGTCACGAGTTATTAACCAACACTCCAGTTTCAGTAGAACTAGTAGAAAGCACTGTCTGTGCAAACCAAAGGAGACATTTTGCTCCAGAGGGTCTGCAGTACCAACAAGGCTATGCTAGAGCAATGGGAGCCCATTAAAGGGATTTACAAAGAGGGGTGTGGATTTTGTTTTTTTTAGTTACTAAAATGAATGAAGCCCTATTTGTTTTTGTAACTAGGAAATGAAAATGAATGAATTAGGAAATTAATGGAAATGGAAGCAAAATTAACTTTTAAAAACAAAAGTGAAAGGGGAAACAAAAATGAACAGAGGTCCCTTCTGCACACCCCTACCTTCTGCCCACTCCTACTGCCTGCTGCTCTTCCGCTTGCCGCTTGTAGCTGCTGCAGCTGATGCCTGAATGTTGTACATAATCTCTCTCGCATTATCTCCTGCACCCCTGGGGGTGATCTCTCCAACTTGATGCCCTTGACACTTTGGGATGCCTGCCTATGTTGAAGCCAGTGCCTGCTGCTCCTTTGTAGGGATGGATGAACAGAACCAAGTTCGGAAATTCAGTTTGGTTAAAAAATCGAGTTGGGTTCGGAAATTCGATTCAGTCGTCCGAACTATTCGAGTTCAGTCCGAACTCCGAACTTCCAAACAGAGTTCAGAAATTCAAACCCCATTGAACCAAATTGAATATTATCTTATAGGGATGGGCAAACAGAACTGAGTTTGGAAATTCAGTTCGGTTCGAAAATCGAGTTCGGTTCAGATGTTCGGTTCGGTCGATTGAACTGGTCGAGTTCGGTCCGAACTCTGAACTTCCGAACTGCGTTCGCCCATCCCTACTCCTTTGCCCTTCTGTTGCTGCAACTGCCAGTCCGTGTAATGATTGTGTGTATTTCTCATATTTTCTCCTTCCTAGGACAGTCTCTGCAAGCTGAAGCCCAACATACTTTGTACATCAAGTCTCCTTTGCTAGTCCCTGCTGCTTCTCAGTGCCTGCCTGCTGTCTGCCAGTCTCAGTCTGATATTCTGCCTCCTGGGGGCATTATGTGCTACTTGAAACCTTGTCAGACATGGGGCACCATTGTTTTCTTCTTTGCTAGTGCCTTGAGTGCCTGGTGCCAGCAGCCTACCAGTGTCTACTCTGTCCTCTGCCCGCCTGCTGTATACCAGTCTGTTTCTGATATTTCTGCCCCCCTGCGGCACTCTGTGTAAGTTTGGTGGAAGGGAAAGTGTCATGGAAGGACAGTAAAACTGCTATTCAAAGGCATGGATGCCTTGCCAAGTGGTGATTCCCATTGATTACAATGGGAAACAAATGTAACATGAAAACAAATGAGATTTAAACATCATCAACAACAAACCCCACCCCCCCAAATGCATTTTTTGAAAGCCAAAACACAAGGGGGGAAATGAAAATGAACGAATTTTTAAAAATTAAAACAAAAGGGAAAACAAAAACGAATCAGGTCCTTTCTGTTCACTCCTACTTTTATACTGTTCGAACAAGGCCCGCCTGGATGCGAAATGAATATCTGTGGTGAATAATCTATCCAACAATTTTGTACACTTTGAATCAGGTTCAAAAATACCGGCCATCCACTTCTACCTTGTGTACCCCATTTTGTATATTTGTTTTGATGGGGAGGTTGGCTTTTCTGGTTATTTCAGTTCAGATATTTGGTCAAATAAACAAATAAAGTGGAATAGTTCCAGTTTATATACTGAAACAAAAATACTGAGTCTATATGTTATAGTGCAGTGTATACCAAAACAAAATATCCAAAGACTTATTTATTTATTTATTTATTTTTATTTATATCCTTCCCTTTTCCATAGGCTCATGGCTGCTCAGAAAACAAAAATGTAAACTATATATTTTTAAAAAGACAGTTAAGAGCACATAAAATCCTATTCAAACCATTCCCACCCCCACCCACCAAACTCTGGTGTCCGCCAAAAGCCCGGGCAGATAAAATGGTCTTACATTGCCTTCTGAAGATGGATAAATGAAGTCTTCTATATGGAGTATGCTGGAATTGGGTAATCCTATCTCCTGCATGTCACATGCGTGACGTGCCACACACAGTGCGTATAAGCCTTTTTTTAAAGACTCAGTTCCCAGTCTCAATGACTAGAGGTATGTGGAGCCACAGTGGGGGTTTCAGGAATTGGAGGTGCTGTGTACGCAGCTTGCTTAGAATTCTAAATATACAGCAGAGTTGTAGGTTGTGAGCAACAACAAGACCAAGCCTGTATGTCTGATAGTTACCACATGCCCATAATTTTAAAGGATGTCCCTTATTTTAAGGGATCGTCCCTGATTTCAGAGGCCTACAGAACAACAGAACATAATGAATACCCCTCATTATATTTATGTATTCAAAACAGGCATCCCTCATTCTGAACACCACAGCTCCATGGGGTGGTGGTGGTGAGGGGTGGAGTGTGGGGGAGGGGGTTGGATCTTGGTTATTTGTATAGTGTTGTGTTTTGGAAGTGAGGAACTTTGTGGGAGGATTTGTTGGGGAGAGGTGAGGTGGATGCTGGAGGGTGAACTGGGGTGGTGGGGTGCTTTTGGGATACATTGACATATATAGGGATGGTTGGGACTTTGGATGGGGATAGGCTGGGAGAGGGGGTATGTGGACATATTAGGGTGGGGGTGGTGATCTCCCCTGCTACCAGGGTGGAGCAGCCAAAGGGGAGCCAGGGCTGGGGGTCCCTGCTGGGGGACACGGTCATTGGGGTCGTGACAGGACGGGGGAGATATGGCCCTAAATGGGGGGAAATACTATCGGTGAGGCAGGATAGGTGCTTATTTCAGGTCCCACTCACCAATCCCCAGGCAGTTGGACAGGTGAGGTGTGATCAGAGAACCCCTGACCCAGTGCTGCTGCTGTTGAATGTGAGATTGGTGGCTAATAAAGCAACAACTGTCCAGGAGCTGATCCTGGACTCTGCTGCCAATCTTGTATGCATCATGGAAACCTGGCTGGACCTTGAGTTGGGACCAATTCTGACTGACCTTGTTCCGGCTGGGTATTCCATGCAGTATCAGCCATGGAGGGATGTGGTGTGTGGGGTGTGTGGGCAGTGTAGCTATGGTGTTTACAGAGGAGTGAACTTTTAGGAGGTATCCATTGCAATCCATAGTGGGTATGGAGGTCCTTCATCTTGTGGTTGATTTGGCAGGGAACAGATTTCGGGTGCTGCTTGTATACCGTGCACCTACCTGTACGACAGCCTCTCTGTATGCTCTGTTGGAGGTGGTGTCGGGGGTGGTGTTGCAGTCCCCAAAGACGTTAGTCTTGGGGGACTTCAACATTCACACTGACCCCAACCCCGGGGGTACGGAGCATGAGCTCATGGCCGCCATGGCAACCATGGGCCTGTCCCAGATGGTTAGTGGTCTGACACAACAAGGAGGACATACTCTGGATCTTATGTTTTGCACCGACCTTGAGGTGGGTGCTCCATTGCTGGGGGAGATAACAGCAGTGCCCTTGTCATGCACAGATCATTACCTCTTACAGGCCTCTCTTCTGGTGCATATCTGCCCCCGGAAAGGTACAGAACCAATTCGGATGGTTCGTCCCTGGAGACTGATGGAACCAGAGTGGTTCCAGAAGGCTCTGGGGGAAGATACCCTCTGATCTCGATGACCGTCTCATCGATGACCTCGTGGCACTTTGGAACACTGTGCTGACTGAGGCCATTGATCAGATGACCCCTAGATATCTGCTTCCCAGGCAACAGCACCACAGACCTCCCTGGTTTTCAGGGAGCCTGTGGGTGCTAAAGCAAGATGGGCGGTGGTTGGGGCAACAATGGCGTCGTTCTCATGCTGAAGCTGACAGTTGATGGCATAGAACTAGTTTACAAGAGTTTTTTGCTGTACTCATAGCATCTGCAAAGTCTCATCCAGCAGAACTTTTCTGAGTGGTGTGGGGGCTGGTAAATCCAGCCTATCTACACCTGGGAGTGGAGTCATCCATGGCACGATGTGACATGTTTGTGGACTATTTTGTGGATAAAATCACTCGCATTCACCATGATTTTGACACTGCTCTTATTACACTAGGTGTGCCAGCAGTTATGGAAGCCCCATCTTGTCCAATTTTGTGGGATCAATTTCAGTAGGTGGTGCCTGCCGATGCAGTGGTTTTTTTGGGGGCAGTTAGGGCCACCTCTTGTGAATTAGATCCGTGCCCATCCTGGCTAGTTAAATCTTGCAGGGAGACAATGGCGTCCTTACTGGCTGGAGGGCAGAGTGCCGGACTGTCTTAAGGAGGTGGTGGTGTGGCCTCTGCTCAAGAAACCATCACTTGACATTGACTCCCTTGCCGGCTATTGGATGCTCTTTAACCGTCCCTTTTTAGAGAAGGTTATTGAATGGGTAGCGGCCCAGCAGCTGCAGGGTCATCTTGACCGCATCAGTTTTCTTGATCTCTTTCAGTCGGGATTTCATCCGGGACATGACACCGAGACTGTGCTTGTGGTGATAATTGGCTAGCCTGGATGTGTAAACTATGTCTCCTGATTGCTGGGATGCTATCCCCAAAGTCCCAGTTATGTCCCTTCTATGCCCACCTTAGGACTGCCCCTTATGCCCACCTTGAAGCCACTACCAATTGGTCCTGTAAAGCCAGAAGCATGCAGTAATTCCAGTGAATGTGTCTGTCAGTCTTTTGGGTTGCTCCACATCCTCCCTCCTACATCTTCTCTCCCCCTGCCATGCCAGGTGCCTGCCTCTGACTGGCACTGCATGTGCTGCTATTTATCTGAATAATGGTCTTCAACGGGACAACTTCAATTGCTTATACAATTGGGTCCCTTTATCAAGTTGTCCTGTAGTTTGGTAGATGACAGGGAAGGTGTGTAATACATTCCTGCCAAAGAGCTTGTAAACAGAATGGAATATACAAATGTTACAGCTGGAAATGTATTTTCAAGTTAATGTCTTATACCATCAGAACCCTTTATCAAATATTTCTGAAAAGTGGCAGTAGTGTTAAGCTTGTGGAGGGACATAATATTCATAGGTTTCATGCAAATTACATGGAAGTTAAAAAAGTTGTAGCCATGAATGCGTATGGAGCTTTTCTTAGAATCACAATTTTCAATTGCTTCTAAAATTGGTTCCCTTTATCCAATCATTTCGAAAGCTGGTACAAATAGTGCCCTCCATAGGGGGTACAACCTCTTCAAGTGTTATCAAATTGAATATGAAACATAAAAGTTATAGCCAGAAATACATTTTTCAATTTTCCCCTTTATTTCAAAAACAAAATGTCATTTTTATTTGTATTTTCATTATTATTATTATTATTTGTCATTTTCGTTATTGCAATAACTAGAACAAAAATAACAATTTTCATTATCATTATTGTAATAAAGAAAACAACATGCACACTCCTAACTTGAACAGACCAGGCTAAGGGAAGTGGACGCAGGCAGAGAGATCCCAGTCTAGCCTTATGGTGCCAAACAGTTGGCAGAACAGTAGAAGTTACACTTTACAGTTAGGCTCTGTTGTGCCATGCCACAGCCTAGACAACACACACAAGCCCACAGAACAGTCTGCAACTGCATGGAGAAATAAATACCACTCAAAGCCAGCAAGCCCAGGCCCCAGCAGTCACAAAATTAAGAAACCAGATATTCACCCCCACCCCTCCCCAGGGGCACGTTCTTGGCATGGCATTGGTACTGTGGCACTGGTAACTTGAACAGACCAGGCAAAGGGAAGTGGAGCCAGGCAGAGAGATCCATCTGACCTCATGGTGCCAAGTGTCAACCAAGCAGCAGGCAAAACTAGAAGCAATGTGGCACCCAACAATATTTTTTTTTTTAAAAAACTGCATGGCATGGTAAAGGAAAATGTAACCCCCATCCCCCAACATTGGCCTTATGGACAGGACAGGCCAAACCAGGCCAGGCCAGGCCAGGCATGCCTCTGCACAGCTAATTACTTACAGATCCAGCAGCACTGTGGCACACAGCCAAATTCTCCAAAGAGAATTGACAGAATAGCCGCAGCCACTTTTATTTTGCCCTGGCAGTCAATCAAAAGCTTGCCATTTGGCTTGGTAAGTCAATCAAAACTTGCCATCTGGCTTACCATCACTCAACTGTGCCTTCCCATACCCCCCTCCTACCAAATATGGCACTAAGTTCCATTTCCAGAAGAGGCTCAACTGTTCAACAGCCCCCACACATGCAATGTTTTCTGAAGTTTCCCGAATAACGGCCTCAGTCCTTGGACCTTCAGAAATCAGCATTTCGGAATCAAATACCATAATCTTCGCTGAATTCTGAAGTTTTTTGAAGATGGAGTTTCAGTCCTACTCTGTATGTAAAGTAGATTTTGCTCTGCACTAACTAATGTTGAAATAAAACAGAGAGCAGGGAAATAAAAAACAAAAGTAGAAAAGTAGGAAATTTAAGAAAGGATGATAAACTGAAGCTGATGAAGGTGCAAGATAGTCTGCAAATTATATTAAAAGTTAAGGGGTTTTACTGAATGCTGCACTCTGAGTAGCACGGGGTCTATTATTCCGTCAGTTCTCTGCAAAGTTGCAGAAGTGATGCCCGTTAGTACTAATTGAAATTATATGTAGAAAATGAACTCTCCCATGTGCCAGGGTTACAACAGACTCCATATCCTTTAAAGACTAAAAATTAGAGCAGAGTAAAATATTCTGTGGAAAAGTCTGAGCTTTTTGTTTGTTCGTTTGGTTTTTTGTTTCTCACAATATAAATCCCTGGTTTAATGGTCACAACACAACTCTGTGATTAGAAAAAAATGATTTTTGAAATGTCAGTGAAATGTCACACAAAATATTTTCTACAATCCTGATGCCTGCAAGAATCTGAAAGACCATTCTCATCCAAGTATGGATATTAGTGAGTTCAAAAGAGGATTGCATGAAAGAAAAGCTGGGGAAAGAGATGCCTGCAGCAGGAGGGTCTCCCTTCAGGATGACTTTCTACAAACTCAGGATGCACTTTACTCATGATGTCAAGGGCAATTTTTTTAATCCTCTGTGGGGAAAAATTGAGGGTGGGATCAGAGCTCAGAGGAAATGAAAATTTCAGATACCAGGAAAATAATATGCTGTGCTTCTTTTGGTACCAAGAAAAATTCCAAAAGTAAATTTCCATTTTTAAATTTTTATTTATTTAATATATTTATATCCCGCCCCTCCTGCAAACAGCTCAGGGCGGCTAACAACTTTTAATTAAAACAATTTTAAAAATATTAAAACAATCATAAAAAACCTTACAAAAACAGGGAGGACAAAAATTTACAAACAATAATAAGGAATTGCTGGAATTTAGAAATGTGGGACATCAGGTCAGGAAATAATCAAGTACCAATTAGTGTTTGATGGTGGCATGTTGGGTCAAATACCAAAAATCTGATGAGTTTCTCTCTTTTTGCGGACACTCGTTTCATCTCTAGTGCTGACTTTTGAAAACTGGGCCAGAGAATGTCCTTGGAGATTGCAATTAAAGTTCATCCAGTTCAATAAAATATGCCAATTCTTTTCAAAGTCATCATTTCTAACACAGAAGCACACAATTCATGGTGTCCTGATTATAATTATATTCCTTTGAGCCAAGTGTTACTCTGAACCCAAAATCTTTGCCACCTTTTGTCACAGAATAAATTTTATAAAATAGCTTCATTTAGTGGGGGTTTTTTGTTTTTTTTTAGAAAATCCCTTTTGCAGCATAGTATGAAACTGAGGAAATTAAATCTTATCTGTTGATTTCTTACCAGTGTGACTTCCCCCATTTCCCTCTTTCTGCCCCCTCTATTCCCATCACCTAACTTGTTTTTAACCCTTCCTTTCTCTCTCTCTCCTGTTGTGATGCCAAAAGCACTATCCACGAGCTGCCACAAGGATAAACACCCATCAGTGTTTTCTCTCACGGCTGCTATTGGGAGGGGCAGGACTTGCCTTTCTGCTCACTCATGCTGTAGCAGGAGAGATTAATCCCAGTGTCAGGTCTTGACACTGGGATTAATCTCTCCTACTACAGCATGAGTGTCAGGCCAGAGCTGGCTCATGGCTTCAAGGAGAAGTTGAGAGCCAGCAGCAAGGGAAGGTAGGGGATATCTCAGTAGAATGCATGCAATGTAAGGAGTGCACATGTGCTTCACCTGCATCTATTTCATTTATCGATTGTTTATTGTTTTCCACTCATTGTATTTAAGTGTTTGAAATGCTAATATATTTTTTCCTAACAGCTTTCTCGTAACTAATCACTTCCATGTATATCTGTCTTGCATTGCTCAGCCTTTAGTTCTGACTTTTTATTTCCTGAGGGAAAGGCCCTGTATGGCCTGAAAGTTTGTAAATCTTCTCCAGCAGACATTGGTCCAACTAAAGATTTCATCTCTTTGGGTGAGAATTAGGGCTGAAACTCAGTCCTTGGATTTACTTGGAAATTACCGAAGATCATGTTGCTCGACTCAATTTTACTGAGTACCAAGGAACCAAGTAATGGTCATGGTTTACGTTTTGCTCTATAACTCCTCAATCAAGCAATCCAGCCTGGCAGGCAGGAAAGGGGGCAGGTGCAAATCCCCTAATACGGTGGTCAGGAAGAGGAACAGAAGGGAGGAAAGGGTAGCAAAGCAAACAGCAAGGGAATGCAGGCCGTGGAGTTGAAGTGGAGCTGGCTCATCACCTGCCACTCCCACCAGAGCCAGTGAGGTCCCCCAGCGCTGTGACCCAAATGTGGTCCCCCAGCATGGCATGCCAATTGGGCTGCCATCTTTTCTGAAGGAGCATCCTGGGAAATGTAGTCCAGCATGCTCCCAGAAAACTAATGTTCTAACGTTCTCTGGAGGTATGCTGGACTACTTTCCCCAGCATGTTCCTAGAGAGAAAAGATGGTGGCCCAATTTCCTGGCCTGCAGCCAGGAGACATGCAGTACTGGGGACCTCACCAGGGTTGTAGCGCAAAGGAGACATCATCAGTGGAAGCATACAGTGAGCTGGCTCCATTTTGACTCCACGGGCCATGTCCTCTCAGTGAGTTTGCTTTGCAGTCCCTTCCTACCCACCACTTAGGGAACTCGGTAAAATACCCAGAAAAATACTCAGGATTTTACTGAGTATTTTACCGAATACTGAATGGTACTGAATATTCAACAGCATGACTGGGCAGCTCCTGAAAACTTGGGCCCTGTACTCTGCAACTTGGAAATACTTGTGAATACTTTTTCTTCTGCTCGGCTCAGCCCTTGTGTTATTTATTTATTTATTTTTCATGATTTATATCCAACCCCTCCTGCAAAGCAGCTCAGGCGGCTTACAATTTTAAACAAAATATAAAATGATTAAAAATACAAATATAAATTCCCTCCCTAAACTTTCCCTCCCTAAACCTCAAAACCACCCACCTTCCCGACTCCCTCGTCAATAGCCTGACAGAACAACCAGGTCTTACAGAATCATCTAAAAGAAGAAAGGTCTGGGGCCAACCGAGCCTCTGCTGGGAGGGAGTTCCACAGCCTTGGTGCTGCCACCAAGAATGCCCTCTCCATAGTGGCCCCTGGGAGAAAGGAGCTTCCAGTCGACCGCAAGGGCCAATCCAGAGCCCAGGAAGTGAGGCGAGGGCCTGTTATGGCCTGCTTGGGACAGAGACTCACTGTCATATCTATTTCCGGGACACCAGATGTGGGCCTGATGCTGCCCCGGCTCAGGTACACAGGTGACCTAGACGTGGTTCCCCTGGAAGATCCTGGTCCCAAAGCCTAGGCCAAGGGTCACCCAGGTGGTCCAATGTGGGCCATAGAGGGCCAGCGTGTATGTTTACTGTCCTATCCCCTCCCAGGGATTGTGGGCCGCCATGGTCGGAAGCCATGATTGCCCATGACTGTCCATGATGGCTGCCATGATGGCTGCCCGTCATGGCAGGTGGTGGGGTCAACCATGCATTTGTTCTCTTCCCCCACTGGGGGTGGGGTGGAGGAGAGCTCACTGGCTGACTGGGCCCAGTTGGGCACACATTT
Source organism: Sphenodon punctatus (assembly GCA_003113815.1). Classification (NCBI taxonomy): domain Eukaryota; kingdom Metazoa; phylum Chordata; class Lepidosauria; order Sphenodontia; family Sphenodontidae; genus Sphenodon; species Sphenodon punctatus. The sequence goes on along the minus strand of QEPC01011901.1, from coordinate 1,797,422 downwards.
ATTCTGTTCCCCAACCTGATCCTATCAGGTCCCCACCCCCGCCCGGAGCATATAGCCAGCACGTTGACTGCATATTAATTTTTACCCAATGTATCTGGGTGTTAGTAAATGGGACGTTGCTTCACATTAGTCCCCATTAGCCCTCAATTCACCTGCCTGTCTGAATGGTGACCACCAGATGTTTGCCCTGGGGCTGCTTCCCATGACTGCCCATGACGGCTCCCCATCATGGCAAGGGGTGGGGCCACCCATGCATTTGTGATCTTCCCCCACTTTTCATTCCAGAAAATGTAGAGCACACCATGCAGTCAAAACCAGGGCAGCAGGTGACCATGGGGTAACTGCATGTTTATTGGGGTGTGCCACGGTGTGGCCATGTGACCGCCTCCGTGTGTTAGGGTGCATGCTGCCTCTGTGCACATTCCACACCATGGAATCATGAGCAACAACCTAGCGAGCATTACTAAGGTTACTGCAACTCCGTGTTGTGGGCGTGAGTGGCAGACTGCGGTGGGGGACAGAATGCCAGCCAATCTGTCTGGTTCCTCACAAGTGGGGGGGCTCTGTGGGGGCTCCATGCAGTGACTCCACACTCCTGCTAGCTCCCATCCCATGGGTTAACACTCTCAATTTCATATTTTGAACCAACACGGCAACCACCCTCTCTCTAGACTGTCTCTTATCTTTCCTCCTAAACCCACTTCTTTCCTCCCACCTCTCTCCATCTCTGTAGAAAACACTGTCATCCTCCCAGTCCCCTCAGCCCACAACCTCCTCCATCTCCTTCTCTGCTCACATCCAAAATACTGCCAAAATGTGTTGCTTCTTTCTCTATAATATTGCCAAAATCCATCCTGTCCTGTCTGAGCGCACTCCTAAAACCCTAATCCATTCTCTCATCACATTCTACTTAGACTACTGCAACCTGCTTCTCAGAGGTCTCCCACTGAGCCACTTATCTCCACTACAGTTGATTCAAAATTCAGCTGCCAGACCTGCCTTCCTTGCACACTCTTATGACCATGAGACCCCTCTCTTCAAGTCACTACACTGGCTCACCATCTGCTTCTGCAGTTCAAGCTTCTTTTACTCACCCACAAGTGTCTTCACTCTGAAACTCCCCAGTATCTCTGCTCTCTTATCTCCCCCACCCTGGCCATTCATCAGGCAAGATAGTCTTATCTGTGCCCTTCTCCTCCAATGCCAACTCCATGTTTTCCACCTTGCTGCACCATATGCTTTGAACAAGCTTCCTGAGGTGGGACGTCAGGCCACCTCCCTGTCCATGGCCCTTTCCACATGGGACGCTATGCGTAGTGGGATGGGTAGGTGGTGTGGCGGGTGGACAGTGCATTCGGGTGCATTCCCACGGACCTCCGCTCACCTCCACCCATCTCCAGGCATGGAGCATCTGCCATTGGCACCCGTTGCTCTGTGCGTGGGTGAAGGTGGGTGGAGCCTGGGAGCACACACGCAGCTCCACCCACCGGCTGTGGCATTCCCACGGCCACCTCCCCATCCCCCCCACACCTGCCGCGGCAACTGCACATACACCCCCCCATGTGCACATGTGTGTGGGGGAGGAGGGGGTGTCCATGCAAAAAAGGCCCCATATTCAAGTTCGCCTAAAGGCTCATTCTTTCAAAATCACTTTTAAATCATGATTCCAGGCCATATCCAAATCAAAGCCTTGTAGATATTAGCCATTTTAACTGAAATAAATACCTGCATCCTGTGGTCCATTATTCATACTATTATTTGTAGTTGTCTATGTCTCTGTGTCTTAATTAGATTGTAAGTTCCATGGAGCAGGAACTGTCTTTATGTTACGTGCATTTGTACAGCACTGCGTACGACTAGTAGAGCTATAGAAATGGTAAGTAGTAGCAGTGGTAGTAACCATCCTTGTACATATGAGCATTGTTTTAAATAGCAACACACATTACAGTTACATACACTGCTTACTGGCATTAAGTCTGAATAAATAATACATTTAAGAAACTTACAAGCCATTAAACCATTCACAAACCATTAAAAAAAAATCAAAATCCATGGTATAAGTCCATTGTTTCTAATGTTTCAAGGATTCACACTGTTAGCTTAATTATTAATTTCCAGCATGTCAGAGTTCTATTCTCCCCAATCCTTGATTTTATACATTAGCTTAGCACAGAGAACCATAAAACTTATTGTCATCACCTCTTTTAAACTCACCTAATTAGAGGCTCCAGAGGTTTCTCTCTTTCTCTGGAGACTCTTGGAAGATTCTCTGCCTCATTTGCAGGCTTGACTGAGGAGCATCACAGAACTGTTGTCCCAGAGAGCAACATCCAGATGAACAAACACTCCATTCAGATCTGAAACATAAATTTGACCTCAGTATCTGTTCCAACATAGAGATAATAAGTCTGCCAAAATTAACCATCTCAGAAGCTAATGCAGCTTCTTCCTTTTGTCTGTAATCATTTTAAGATTAAAGAAGAGCATTGTTTAAGCAGGACACTAATGATAGTAGCAGCTCTCCAGATTCAACAGTAACTTTCACCTCTGCAAAGTCTTTCATCTTGCTTTGAAAAAAAAAAAAATACTCACTGAAAACTTAATGAAAACTGTGAAAAATAGCAGGTAATTGGGATGGGAAATTTGGAAAACTACATTGATGGCTAAAACAGAGCTCAGTGCTAAGAATTACAACACTTTGCATAGAGTCAGGTAAAGAATTCTAGTTTGCCTCTGAAATCTTCCTGACTGATGTAATTACTTGGGCTAGGAAACAGAAACTCATCCAGCATACACTCCTGAAATTTTAAAAACATTTGACTAAAGTCCTCGGTAGAGCTGAAATGGGTAGCAGAATATGTGGGTTTTGTTTTTTTCTCAATTTTGGCTAGACCATAGTCAACCTGAATTATATTCATCACGATATTCAAGTAACCGAGTTTTCACAATTTCGATTATTTCATTTGCTTCTGTTTGTTTTTGCTTGTGCATTTGGTGTTTCGTGCTTTCATAGCTTCCAGTTTTCCTCCCATCTGTTATGTTTTGTATACCAGTTTAAAAAACAAGAACCATCAATAACCTATGAGAATGGGCATGGTAAATACTGAAACCGGGCAAGTCACCAAAATGTAGCCAAGTAACCAAAAAAGACAAACAAATTAATGGAACAAACAAATTAACAGAACAACCAGCACAAAAAAATGAAACCAAGGAGTGACTGGGCCCCATTTAGTGCCCCTTTTGTTTTGGAGCATTTGGATTCACCAAGGGTGCCCATTCTGGTAGACGCCCATTTCAGCTGTTTCTTAATGTGACTCTTGATATGCGCCAGTGTAACTGACATTAGACTATGCAGCTGTGAGTATTATCATGAATATATGTATTATCCTCAAGGTCAGATCTACCAAAGGCTCCCTGCCTGTCCATCCTAGAGCATTTCCTTTAATATTGTTCCTTCTCAATAGAAGTTCTGCTCCTCCAAATATTCCCCCAGCACATGCTTCATTCACTTCAATGGAGCTTATACTGTCAGAGTGCTTTAATGATTGGATTGCAAGTGAGGGTACTAATAATTTCCTTGTCCCGCCCTTTGGTTGTGTTTTCTATTTAGGATTAAACCTTTCAGGGCAGGGATGGCATGTATTAACGATGTGAATGTACATACACAGTGAGATATTGACCTAGGGTGAATGTATATGCAAGGTGGGACACTGATCTAGGGTCATGATGTACATGCACAGTGGGATGTTGATCTACGGTGGACGTATAATTAGTACTGTAATACGTATAAGTAATGACAATGAATAATAAATTGTGCACTTACAACAAGTTAAACATATGGAGATAGTATTTGAAATTCTACATTTAATATACTTACCTATATACAGGGCAGCAAGAGTATTATGACAATGCTATGGGTGACTGGTAACTGTCAATAGTATGGGGGGGCACAGGAGTGGGGTCTGGGAAGCAGGTTCTATAGGTCTACTGAAAATACCCTCATGTACCCCCCCACCCCACCCCATGATTCACCTACTGGCAATGCTATCAAGTTATCAAAACCTGAAAAGTTTTAAAATGTGACTCATATACCATCTTCTTTTGTACAAAGAAAATAATAGAAATGACCAATTGTTTCTGTGTTGGTCTTTTATTTTATTTTATTTTCCATTCTGAGAGTATTCAGAGAATCATGCAACTGTCCGAGTTGGAATCATGCTCCAAGTTGGAATGGACATCAAGCCTCATCTTGACTGACTCCCCTGCCTGAGGCAGGATATCCTAGACCAAAAGTATCCCTGACAGATATATAGACAGGCATTTCTTGAAAACATCCAGGGATGGAATTTTATATATTATAATACAGAATTAGTTTTTTCATAAATTCTAATACACCTTGTTTTCACAAAACTAACTTAACTACTTGGTAAACAATGCAGATGATAAAGTTGTTAATTATTGTCTAATATGCCAGTATAAATGAACGAAATAGGAAAACAAATAAGCCAGAGTGACAGTATATAAACAAAATCTTATACTGTTATTTATGGGATGTTATTGTATTTTTTTTTACCCTGCCCCTCCAGCGGGAAATTGGAGAGGGGGTAGGGCTGCGTGGCACAACGTGCGGCCGCACGGCCCCGCCCCCCCCATGCTCCCTCGCCGCCCGCCCTCTGGGGAGACGGGCAGGCGCCGCGGCCAAAGCGCCTGCCTGAATTGACCACGGCCCAGAATCCCGCCGCGGATTCCGGGCCATGGTAGCCATCCTGATGGGACGGGCCCCTTCATCGCGGCGGGGAATCACATTCACCACGCAATCGGGGCCGGTCCCTCCAGTTCCGCCAATCGCGTGTTGAATGTGATTGTGAATGTGATTGTACACACATATACAAAGTTTTGTTGAGCTATACCCACCTTATTTTGTATATTGTTATTTTATTGCCATTTTGTATGTTTTATTTGGGCTACCACGAGAGCCAGTGCCGGTAATAAATTGAATTGAATTTAATTGAGTCAGTCCCGCAGGTAACTAGGGCCCAAGCCGTGTAGGGCTTTGAAGTTCAACCCCAACACCCTGAATTGGGCCTGGAAGACTATAGGCAGCCAGTTCAGAGAATGGAGCACTGGAGTAATATGCTCCCAGCAGCCTGTCCCCATAAGGAGATAAGCTGCCACATTCTGCATAGGGATGGGCAAACAGAACGCGGATCGGATGTTCAGTCGTTCGGTTCGAAACCCAAGTTTGGGTTCGATGGTTCGGTTTAGCCGAGTTCGGTTTGGCCGAACTTGGCCGAACATTCAAAAATAGTGAAACCGAAACAAAATCGAAACAGAAACCTAATTTTTGGCCCTGGAAAGACGTTGTTCCTGCCCCCGAACTCATCCAAACTCATCCGAACACAACCAAACTGTTCAGTCATTCTAAAGTTCGGTTCAGACGTTCAGTTCGGATATCCAAACAGACCGAGTTCGGTCCAAACTCTGAACATCCGAACCGCGTTCACCCATCCCTAATTCTGCACTAGCTGCAGTCTCCAAGCCATCATCATGGGTAGCCCCACTTAGAGTGCATTACAGTAGTCAAGTCTTGAAGTGATAAGCATGGATGGTATTGGCCAGGCCAGCGTCTGAGACATATGGCCGAAGACTCTGCACCAGATGTAACTGGCGGAAAGTGCTCCTCACCACAGTCTCCACCTGAACATCCAGGCAAAGCTGGGAATCGAGGAGCACTCCCAGACTCCAAACCTGGGGAGCCAATGGGGGGCAAACCCTATTTATGATGGTGGATGCCACACCCAATGCCTTCCCCACTAGCATCTCCTCTGTCTTATCGGGATCCAGCTTCATTCGGCTCGCCCTCATCCAGTCCCCCACAGCCGCCAGACACTGGGTAAGCACCGAGACTACCAGGTCTGGGTCAGATGTAAAGGAGAGGTAAAGTTGAGTGTCATCAGCATATTGATGACACCGAACATTAAGCCATCTCACGACCTCATCCAGCAGCTGCACATACACATTTAACAGGAGAGGGGACAAAATGGAGCCCTGTGGGACTCCACATAAGATGTCTCACAGAGGCCAGAATTTTTCTGGCCAGGAAAGTGGAACCATTCAAGGACGATCCTGCCCTGCCCAGCCCAGCCATGTAACTTAAAGATTAAACAAGGCACCTCGCAGAAATAATTAGGGATGAAAGCATTCTCATCAGCTTTTCATTCACATTAATTTAGTAATGTATTGATTGCAGATAAAAACAGAGAACAAAAATATAAAGTAAAAAGGTTAACATTTTGAATTTTTAAAGAAATGAGATAGCATTTTCTTAAAAATCAAAATTTACAAAAATGAACAAATGTAAATAAAATTAAAAAATCTTGGCAGGAAAAAAAACAACCCCTCACTCTACTGAGTTTTTGTATTTTTTTTTAGTACTTCATTAATTGATCAATCAGTTAAAAGCAGCACAGTTAATCAACAAAAAAATAAATTCCTTCATAGCTCTGGAAATAATAAATTCTTTGGAGGGATGAATCTGTGACTTGCCAAATAGATACAGGCTTACGGGGAGATTTTAATGCCAGAACAGGTGTCTCTACGGGAGATGTACCTGATTCATAGCTGCAGTCTTTTCTGAGAATCCCTCAGCGAGAATCTATGGACCGTCATGTCAATAATCATGGGAAGAAGCTGCTGCATCTTTTGATGGAGCAAAATTTATTAATACTGAATGGCAGATTGCCTTCAGACCCTATGGGTCAATTTACCTATGACTCTGTGTTAGGGGCCAGTTTAATCAATTATATATTGATCTCCCCATTCAATTTTCCTCTTGTTCAAGATTTAGAGATCCTGGTGAGACCAGAGGGGAACCATTACCCAATATACTTGGCCCTTGCGATTCCCGGGAATTCTAATTCTCCAGTGCACTCCGGTTCTGTGAATTGATATATTCGCTGCCCCATCAATTGGACATCAGCAGTGGTGGCCCAGGTGACACAATTGCTTTACTCCCCGGAGTTCATGACGATTCGTGATTCCCTGTTAGCGGTTGAGCATACAGAGGTATATCCACTTCTCTCATCTATTATTGATCACCTCCTCCCATATATTACTCGGTAGCCCTCATTGGGCTCAGCGCATAAATTTAAAAACATTTGTTTCGACCAAGAATGCCAGAATTTGAAGGTCACCTTAGGTAAGGTAAGGAGAATTTGGAGTAGATACCATTTGAGATGTGATTGGCAGCTCTTTGTGGCTAAAAGGAAAGAGTACTACAGACTTATGAGAACCAAAAGGCTCTTAAAATCAGCCCAATTATGGGCAGAACTTGAGATAGCAGCTAAGATGCAGAATACAGTTACGTTTTGGAGACTAATTAACCTATGGCACCAGAAGGCTAGACCCAGTGGCCACTCTCAACCAGAGGATGAGCACTGGACTACTTACTACCTGGAGCTATATCATGATTCTCACCCTGAGGAGAATTCCGGGGATCTATTTTTCTCTGATACAGTGCTGAGTGATTATCCAAATGCAGCACCCTTGAATGTTAGAAGTGAGGCCGTAATCAAATATATGAACAAATTACAACCTGGTAAGGCATCAGGTGCAGATGGTATGCCCCCAGAATTATTTAGAGATAACTTAGGCTGGTGGGGCCCCATCCTGGCAAGGTTTTTTACGGTCATACATTTCACTCAATCACTTCCGAAGGCATGGACTCTATTGATTATTATTCCAATTTTCAAGAAGAGCGAGCCGAAGGACCCTGCCTTTTAGTCTTCCCCCAGTTATGAGTAAACTGTACACTAGAACACTAGAACACTTCTTGTTTTACTAAAAGATTGGATCTCCTCTTATTCTTGTTTGACAGAGGAGCAGTCTGGATTCAGACAAGGCAAGTCAACGTTGGATAATTGTTTCATCCTTATGCACTTAATTGATAAGTACACTCGGATAAGGAGAGCAAATTTGTGCATTGCCTTTATTGACCTGACAAAAGCTTTTGACTCTATCCCTAGAAGAATCTTATAGCAGAAGCTTGCCAAACTGGGGCTTAACTCCCATTTGTTAAATCTGATAATCCATCTTCACGCAGACACTAACGCGATAGTAAGGATCGATTCAGAGTGGAGATCTACGAGACCTTTCCCAGTTTCTCAGGGAGTCAGGCTTACTGGCACCATTGCTTTTTAATCTTTTTATAAATGATTTAGTATCATTGGTGGGTGCCAACCATGCCATTCCTCCAATGATAAGAAACAGGCCAGTTTCAATACTGCTGTACGCAGATGATATTCTCTTGTTATCTCAGACCAAGCAGGGCCTTCAGCAATGCCTTAATACACTGAAGTATTTCTGTTGTCAGAATCAGATGATGGTTAACATCAGGAAATCTAGAATCGTTTACTTTGGAGCGACCCATACTAATTATAGATGGGTAATCGGCTCGCAAGAAATACCTCAAACTTCTCACTATACCTATCTAGAGCTTGTGTTGTCGCGGATGCAATCTTGGCGAATGGATGCTGATTCTCGGATAACAAAGGCAAGGCAGTCGTTGGCCGGAGTTTTGAGGCTCTATTATGCCTCACCAAATGCCACCTTAGATCACCTGATTACGATCTTCTCAGCTAAAACTCTCTCTCAATTACTCTATGGGGTAGAAATCACCTTTCTCAATTACGCACCAAGGTGGGAGGTACCTCAAAATAAATTTCTGAGAAGTATTCTCAGAGTCCCTGTGGCAACACCGTTACCTATGCTATACCTAGAAACAGGCACCATATCGATAGAACTTCAATGCTATCTTAAAGCACTGCTCTTCTGTTATAAAATAGCCTGTATGCCATCTACAACTTTGGTAGGGCAGTGCTTTAGCAAACAATGAACTCATCAGGGTGCCCTGCAGTATCAATGGTGGGGAGCAATCAAGCAACTGATCCTAAGGCTCAATCTCCCTCCTGACCCTACTGACGGGCCCCTCGGTAAAGCGGAGTTATGCCATAGAATACGAGAGCTGGCCCTGAGACAGGAATTGATAGCAGTTAGGGCCTATTAGATCGCTCCTCTCTATCATCATGTGAAAGATTCATGCTCACTTGAGCACTATCTCCTCCAAATGCAGGATCCTAAATTAAGGAGATTGGTGACTCTCCTTCGGTTTAACCTATTTGAAACAGCACTAGTTAGAGGTAGAAGGGAGCAGATTCCCTATTTTAATAGAACCTGTAATTGCGATCTAATGGAGGTTGAGATGTTGGAGCATATTATTTTCTGTTGCTTGAGGTTCTCTGCCCTCAGGAGAATATGGATTGAGCCATTGTTTTATAATGTTTCTCTGACAACATAAGAAAAACTGATGTTTCTGACCTCAGTTTCAGATTCTGAGAAAACAAAAGCAATAGCCTGCTTCCTTATGTTGGTCGAAAGAGAACTTAAAACAACAAGGAGGGAGAAATGGTTACTGAGAAATTGCTGCTCTCCCAGTCTGGACTTTAGCTGCCTAAGAGTTCCTTTTGTGCTATTAGCATGTTTCTATTAGATCCTTCATTCTGCAAATGAAGTTTATTTTATCCATTTTATATTGGTTATATTTTGCTATAGTTATTTAGAGCCTATCTTTCCCTATATAAAAGGCTGAAAGATAACTGGTATTATGTTTTTTAGCTAAAAGTTTGCGGGCTATGGTATTATTATTATTATTATTGTAATAGCAGAAATTGCCAGATACAATAAAGAGTATTTATTACTGGCTTACAGAGATACCATGGAGAGTATTAACCTTTTAATACATCTTTCCTCTTGCCCTTCATCTCCATTCTCTTTTGTCCCCTTTCCCCGCACATTTCCTCCCAGCAAGCTAAATAGATTTAAAGCACAGTATAAAATATCCCAATAGCTTGGCAGAGCCCCAGTCTGTCGGGGGGGTGCACCAGGGAACCATGTCATTTTTCATTTTCATTTTTGTTATTAAAAAGTGTCATTTTTGTTATTGTAAATAATGAAAATTCATTATTTATTATCAGTGTCGTTATTGATATCAATTTCAAGCTATAAAAAAGATTTTGTTTTTGGTATCGTTTCCAGTGTGGGCTGCCACCAGTGGCAGAAATGGCAGCAGACACCTGCCCCAGACTTCTCAGAAGTTGAACTCCTTCCTCCATTTCTCATTATAATACAGTAGTAATAAGTGCACAATGACAATATGAACAATTACTAATATGTATGTCTAACCTAAACATGCACCTAATAACCTATATTATATGCAATATATTCCTATCTAAGTATCTATATCAATAAACTTCTATCTGCTATGTGTTCTGTCTAAGTATCTATCCTAATCATATCCTATAATGCTAATATATATAATAAAAAGTCTAGTATCCATCTATCCATCCACCCACAACTATTATCTATCTATAATATGGACAGGGGGAGATAAACAGGGGAAGGGGGAAAGCAAAAAACTATAGGGTATATTTATCTGATCTCTATCTATATTATCTATATCTGTAATCTATATCTATCTAATAAAATCTAATCTATCTATCTGTCTATCTATGTACAGGAGGAGACAAACAGGGGAAGGCAAAAGGTAAAATAAAGGGTATAAGGAAAGGTAAGGGATAACACTGAGGGCTGGAGAAGAATTTTAGTGCAAGCACCAGAGTTCTGTAAACACAACCTGACACAGCAAGAGCTAACACAGATTAAGAGTCAAACAGCCTGGCCCTGCAACATACAGGGTTTCAATGTCCTCCCCAGAGTCCCCATAATTGGTCCTGGGAGGCAGGAGGCACTGAGCAATTACAGAGTGCCATGTAATTGCCTGGGACCTGCTTGCGCTGCTCATTGGCCAGCGATTGCATCCATCAGGTCCTTCCCATTCCATCACAGGCCCAGTTAAAGGGTTCAGCACTCTTTCTGTCTCTGAGATGTCTGCTTCCTCCTCCCCTCTCCACATTTCCCTCCAAAAAACACCTGCCAGGCAATAACTAAATCAATGACTATCGTTATTGTTATTGATTTCATTATTATTTATCTGCATTATTGTTATTGCATTAACAATAACAAAAACGAGAATGTCGTTATAGTTATCAGTATAATGAAAGTTGAGTGCAAACCCCTACCAGTCTGTTATTTTGAGTTTCAGGATTAGATTACTTTTGTTAGTTGTATAGCATGAGAAATGTGTGCAAATAAAGTAATGACAGTGTACGTGAGTAGTTGTATAATAAATACTAAGTCCTAGTAGAAAAAAGGTAATGAACAAGTACATTAATGAACATTTATGTTATCCTTGTATAGCAAAATGACATGTAGTAAGTCTGTACAAAATGTACCCATACTTGTCAAATAAAACAACTAATAAATAATAATAATAATAATAACCGTAGTAAAAAAAACAAAAACCCTCAGTACTGCAATAACTGGAATAGCTGCAATATGCTTTAAAAAGTATAAGATACTGTCAATCTCAACAAAGTATAAGAATCTACTGTGGGAGATAGCTGGGGCAGTGAATGAAGAGTGAGAGTGGAACAAATAAAAGACCCGACCTTACATTATAGGCTAACATTGGAATATGCTGCTCCTATTTGCAGGCTGCTGGAAACAGCTTCTGCATGTAAAGGAACAATATTGTTTTACTGACATGCATCCAGGACTTAGCCATTGCGGAAACTTATGCTTCTGAAACCCAATGTGATATTTCTTGCACCAGGGGTTTCTGCATTTTTACATAAACAGATTCAAAATTATTTTATTAATAAAACATATTAAATTCTCTCCAGTGCTCAGATCTTGTAAAAAATGTAAGAATCAAGCTTTAAAAAGGATTAATAGGTATGGAAAAATTTGCACAGACTGGGCATGCTCTGTCTGAGATCAGGGACCAACCTCAACCCAAACTAAATTTAGTACCCACTTTAGCTCTAGTGCTAACCACAGACAGCAACAATATTGAGTGGCTAGGTAAGTAAGCCACCACGCAAAGACACCAAAGGGGAAAGCATTACTAGGAGATGCCAGCAACAAGTTATCCTGAGATACAATGGGGCCGATTCTAGGCTCTACAGATACGCACGTGGGGCACATACAATACAAGCATACATGAGGATGCAACTCGTGTGCAGCCCACACACACACACACACACCCATTTTGAGGACTGTAGCACATACACAACCACACGGAAACTACGTGGACCTCACACATGCATATGAGCACTGCTATGTGCACTTGTAAGCTACACAGGTGGGGGTTTGGGATCGCACCCATTGTTTCTAGCTAGATATATTGACATTCAATATGATGCTGCTAAATGGCAATATTCAATTTGGTTCAACAATCTTAGTCAGTGCAATTCGTGAGCAAGGAATTAATTAACAATAATGAGTTTTATTAAAAAGACATCAGCAGCATTGAAAATATACAAAGGAAGCTGGCATTGCTGACATATATATATGGGTTAGCCATTGGGTGATTTTACACACACATTTCTCCTGCATGTTTGCTGTTATATCCTGAACTTTCTGTGTGTCTAAATCACTCACCCAGATCTTAAACATCCAACTCTTTCATAGAACTTCTCCCAGAACTTTTGTGTGTAAACATTTCTCCTGGTAAACTGCTTTGCTCACTTAGTTTACATGGCAGCCTGTCACATCTACAGCTGCAGCTACTTTAGGCTGCCTCAGGGCAGTGCGTGTGTGTGAAGAATGCATCCGGAACTTACATGTGGATCTGTAAACCCAGAAGACTGAAAAATCCAGAACTTTAAGGCGTGTGTAAAAATGCCCACTGTGAACCAGGAGTATTATTTCTCTCATTTCCACACCCTGTCAATTATTTATGACATTTGGTCACTCCATTTGGATTTCGATTCTTTATGTACATAAGGCAAAATGCTAGGCATACACTTGCCAGGATTAGGCAGGATCCTGCCTGCCAGGATTAATTATTTATTTAATATATTTATATCCCGCCCCTCCTGCAAATAGCTCGGGGCGGCTAACAAATTTCCATTAAAGCAATTTTAAAAATATTAAAACAATCATAAAAATCTTACAAAAACAGGGAGGACAAAAATTTACAAAAAAATAATAAGGAAGCGTAGGGTGATAAAAAAACCATTAACCCACCCTCCCACCCTCCCCAAAGGCCTGGGCGAACAGCCAGGTTTTACAAACTCACCGGAATGTTAAAAGGCTCGGGACCAGGCGATGTGCAAATGCGGTTTGCATGTTCGGAGTTCGGGCCAAACTCAGCCTGTTCAGATGACCGAACCTAATGTCCAAACCGAACGTTCGACCGGTCAAACAGTTTGGAAAAGTTCGGATGAGTTTGGGGGCAGGAAAAACGTGTCTGGAAGGGGGAGGCAGCAGAGGAGGAGATTTCCTGGCACCAGGGGTGGAGACCAAGGGTGGTTTCAGGGCCAAATGATACCGATACCAAAAAAATACACACAGGGTCTTTGGTGCTTAATTACCCATTTCTGAAGGAAAATAATACCTAAGGCTATGGTAACCTTTCCATGATACACCAAGAAGGCAGCTCAACACATGTATGTGTATTTTGCATAGGTGCTGCACTCTGCACTATAAACTAGATAACCCTCAACGTCCCTTCCAGCTCCATGATTCTATGCATTATTCCAGTCACAAACATTCTGTATCAGAATATAGATATACACATGGGCTGATATGAGATTTTGCCAAAACAGGAATTCAAGTCAAAATCTCGGTTACCAATACCATCTTAGTTGAATTGAGAACCAATTGGTATGCGGTAATGTCTCGATCAGAATTTTGTTTCTCGACTTACTCGACTTACTAACTTTACTGGGTTCCCATTTACCATTTTTCCATTACCACTTTGCCATCCATTTCAAATCCTAAGAGGTAATACCGATGCAATACAACATTTATTGATTCCATTTCCCCTTGTACTTCCTTGTCACTCATTGGCTGGTATGCAGATTCCTTTACTAATCTGGAATCCAGTTGCAGATTGGTCAAAGCAAAGGGAACAACATAGAACAATAATTCTCATTCTAGACACTGGAATGGAGGTTAAAGAGCACTGGAGGGTGGTTAAGGAATGGGTTATTAACACAGTGGGGGTGTCTTTAGACATAACGCTGTTCAGTGTTCTGTAACACAGTGTCCTACCAAACAGTGTTTAGACTAGAGGTGGGACCCCAGCCCCATTACCGGCTACCGGATTTACCGGTTACCGGTTCTACAAAAACCGGATTCCCGGATTAAATCCGGTATACTGGTACCGGATTTATTTCATTGAGTTCAATGGGGCGCTGTGTCCCTATTGAACTCAATGAAATAAATGAATTCCTTCCCCCTCCCCCTCCCAGGCTGCGCGGGTGGAAGGGGGGACACCCCCCCACCCACCCTGCCCAGCCTGGATTTTTGTTTAAAAACAGACTGAGAGGTGAGCCCACCCCCCAGCACCAGCGGC
>QEPC01011901.1:1761187-1774272 GCA_003113815.1 Sphenodon punctatus | reverse complement strand
GGGGGGAGGTATTTTTTCCCCATTGATTTCAATGGGGACAGTTCCCCATTGAAATCAATGCAATAAATCTGGCACCGGTAATCCAGTTTTAATCCGGTAATCCATTTTTTTGTAAACCAGTAACCGGTAAAACCGGTAACCGGTATTTTGCCTGATGTCCCACCCCTACTAAAAACACCTAACATAAGACAGGACTAGAACTGAAATGAGGACCTGCAAAAATGGGTATAACCCGTCTAACATCTAGTACCCAAATAGAACTGGATATTTCAGTTACTTTTTGGTACCCAAGCTGGTTTTCTATTGGGTACCCAAAATACCAACAACCAGTATACCAAAATACTGATTTTGTCCTGGACTTTTAAGAATTTTGTGGAAATGTAGCAATTTCAGCATATCAGCTGTCAGTACTTCAGTATACGGGTTGTTGGTATTTCAGTTTTGGTATATTTAGTACTTGATTGGTGTTAGGGTACCGATCTGGATACTCACAGTAGTGTGGGTAGGGTATTACCTGCAAGTACCAAATCAGGTATCCTTTTCAGCTCTACTAAGGACCATTAAAGCAGCATGAGGTCTGGGATCGGCCCTGGCTGACTGCCACATTTGAATTTCCCAAGAGCCTTCCACATGCAGCTCCCAAGCCATAGTTTGGCCACCCCCACTATACATTCTCAACTTGATAAAAATAGAAAAATAAAAAATTGAAAGGGTTTTAAAATAACTTTAAAAGCTTTCTTCTACTGGAAGTTTAAAACTTCCATAAACACAGCCAATTAAATGAAGAGGAACCATGATCCATAATCCTCCAAACTTTTGGAATGATTGCATGGCTAAAAAATTCTTTGAGGTCTAATCGGTCAATCTGATCCCAATGGTCAGACTATTACAGTTAAGAAAATGATCATGTAAGGTGTAGGATCAAGGAACCAGTGCTGATCTCACTGGGAGGTTCACGAATCAGAAGCCTTCAATTTCAGGTTCAAAGTCAGCCAGTGATTGCTTAGTACATTTATATTGTATGGCTTCACCATCTCAGATGGAAATCTGCTCTAACTGGAGGAAAGTACCTCTACTAGGTCTGAAACTTGATATAATTTTTTTCTCGATTCTTGAGAATCAAGCTTCTCAACAAGAAGTGAGAAAAATGTTTGCCCAGGGCTACCCCAGAACAGTGCTTCATGGTGTCATCCTCAGGAAGGGGGAGAATGCCATTGGGGTTAACCTGGTCCAAACTGGGGCAATGAGCAACTACAGTCCCGGGTCTGCCAGCAACATAGAAGCGCAGCTAGCATGTCCCTCTCAGCTGACAACTGGCCAGGGGAGGGGAGTGCAGAAGTCCCCAAGGTTTTCAGGGTGCAATCTGTGCTCCCCACCCCCTGCCCCCAGAAGCTGGGGGAGCATGCCAGTGATCTCACTGTCCCTGGGGGCAACAAGATTGCTGGAGGGATGGTGGTGCTAGCACCATCTTTGGTGGCTGGTGCAAGTTGTGAACTGTGGGCAGTCAGCTGTCCATTTAAAGAGGGTGGCAGCAGTGTGGGGATTCCAGGAAATAAACACAGGTTTGGGTTGCCTCCTGTCCCATGTGTTAACACCCATGGAATGGTTTGCTTCTGCTCCTACCACTTATCATTTCTATAGCACTACTAGACGTACGCACTGGTGGATAGTTCTATTTAACATAAAGACAGTCCCTGCTCCATGGAGCTTATAATCCAATCAAGACCCAAAGACATAGACAACTACATATGGAAAGTTGGGATTTACACTTGAGACAGCAAAACCTGAATTAAATTGCTATAGTGCTATAATTTTAGACCGGGAGACTTTGTTTTCTCTTTGCAAATAAATTACACGTTTCTTGTTTCTTGTTGTTTTTTTAAAATACCAAAACCAGGATTATTAAATTAGTTTACAATGCCAAAGGCTTTATTACAGTAATTTTAGCATAAGGCTTACACATAATCCTAATACATTTCAATATTTTATTAACACCTTTATTCGATTGAGCTAATGATCTTTCTAGTCAACTCTAATCTCATAAACATACAAATTGGGAATGATGAAGCATCGTGGAAAACATAGTGGGGAAAACGCTTAAAAACCAGCATTAGCAGATTGGCATCTGTTCAGAGATACAGCAGAATCAGACAGGGGAGGAACACAGAGGAAGAGAGAGACTAAGTAGGTGAAAATAGCCCTGAGCTAATATAGGTTATCAGCAGCAATTACCAGCTGAAATAAATTTAAAGCTTACAGGCTGATTGAGTGAAAGATCTACTGTGGGAGTAATGCAAGTGAAACACACAGAGAGAGGTTAGGGGTGGTCCTTACAAAACTGGCATGATGCCATCCCCTCTCCATCTAAATCCAAATGAGCACAGTGCTTGGAAGCAAAGGTTGCCACTTTTTTTGTGACAGTACAGTGCTAAGTTCATGAAACATCAGTTCATTGCTGGGAAATAAAGTCCAGTTGACCAAAGGACCTGAAGCACCATTCTGGCCTGCTCGCTGGACAGACCTGATCTGAGGTCAGTTCCACAGATGGTCACCGAGGTTGAGTTTTAAAGAGATTTGACATTTATATGAATAAACAAGAGTGTCCAGAGGGATACTATGAAATTTTACCAAGTTCTTAAACCTCATTCTTTAGGGGCAATGACTGCCCTTCAGTTATTAGGGATAGGATGAAACCATAGTGGGGGCAAATTTATCCTACATCTAACTTTGATAGGTTTCCCTCCCTTCCTCTGAAGCAACTGGTGCTACTCTTTTTCAGAGACAGGATACAAGACTGGATCAATCATGATATATCAGTTTTTTATGTTCCATTGAAAATAGCAACTCCTTCTACTGAGAGAGTCACTAGTAGTATAAAGTACTGAACAGAGTCAAACGAATGCAAATAACAATATTCAGTTCTTTTCTCAACCAGGAACCCCCTTTCTCCTGTCAACCCTGGTTTGACGTATGCCCAGCCATTCCTATACATGAAGGAACCAAACACACATGCCCATCTATTCCTAAACGTGAAGGAACCAGACACAGGGACTGTGATATAGAGCACTGCTTCCCAGGAGTTCTGAAAACACATTCTTCTGATTCAGTGTACAAACAAATCAGAATGAACTCCGTTTCTCAAACTGATATCCAGATCAGCCATGATATTACCTGGATGAACATAAGGAAAACTTCTTTTTTTGGATGACTCATCTATGATCAGTGATCACTGACCCTGAACTCAATTTCAAGTTTGCAACAAAACTAGTCAGGCTTCATTTAGGGTTTTGTCAGAAGCATTTTGAAAAGCTTTAATGATAATACCACGCTCCATCACAAACCAGCCCTGAGTGCTGTGCAATGTCCTTCTATTCTTCAGTCCTTCAGGAGAATTCACTGAATAAGAATTTGAAAATGAAGACTAAACCACTGTTCAGCCTCCCAGACTCTCAAAGTATTTAACAGACACTTGACAAATACTGGAAGGTCTCATTAACCATTTCCAATAGTGGATACTCTTTGGATGTATATTTTGGCTATAATAGCCTCCCCCAGTCCTGTCCTTGCTCTGTATTTCTAAAAAGTACCTTTACCAACACAGATTCTTTATATACTTCTTAGGTATCAAACACTAAGCTAAAGTGATGCCATGTCACTTAGAACTAGCTCTTCTGTCATTAATGTCAACAGCAAATCTCCCATTGACTTTTAACTGTGGAGGATTGCCCTGCCCACGCTTGGAACCAGGGAGAAACCTGAATCATTTTCTGTCAGTAGGGGAATCATCTGAACCCAACCTTGGGGAAAGGTTCATCCAGGTCAGTTTTGTCTAGACCTGAAATAAATATTTAAAGTAAATACCAAATTCACATTTGTTTTAGAAAAGTAAATATGAGAGCAGTGTTTGATTCAGTACTCATTTGAAGCTTTGAAGCTCTGGATAAAAACAGACATGCAGCTGGCGCCCTGGCTACACAGCCCAAGGAGGGGGACACTGAACAGATGAGTGCCTGACTGAGCCAGCCAGTGAGCCCTCTTCTGCCCCACCCGCTGATGGCGGAAGCGAGCAGACACACGGCTGGGAGGTGCTGCCCCAGTGCCGTAACCCCCGCCATGACAGGCAGTCATGATGGCAAATCATGACTGCCATGGCTTCTGGTCATGGCGGTCCCTGATCCCCTGTGGGGGATGGTGGTGGGAACAGATGTGCTGGTCTGCATTGGTCCGCTGGGACAGCCCTTGGCCCAGAATGCAAGCCTAGGATCTTACAGAGAATCACATCCAGGCTAGCCACCTAGCCCAGGGGCAGCAGCAGGCCCACATCTGATGGCCCAGAAACTCATGTGACAGTGAGTCCCTGGCCCAGGTGGGCCATAGCAGGCCCCTTGTGTCTGTTTTCACTCCATTTCTGCTCTTTGCTTTGGTATTTTGTTCATGTTGTCATTTCTGTATGTAACTTCAGTATTTTGGTATTGGCCATTTTGTTACTTCATTACTTCAATATTTTGGTATTTGTCATTTTGTTACTTCATACTTCAACACGTAGGTAGTGAAGTCAACAACCAATATCAGTACCAATATCAAAACTGTGAAGGAACAAAATATCTCTTCACTCTTTCCCATCAATGAGCAGAGTCATTTGTTCCCACTTCCCTTCAGAAGAAGGGAGCAAAAACACCTGGGGTGGCTGCACGGGAGGTGGTCAAGGATGCATCATTTGCCGGAGTTACAAGGCAATCTTCCTCCTGGTGCAAAAGGAAGCCTTGCATTTAGGGCTGCTCAGCTCCTTCCACACTGTTGCTAGGCAGTGGATATAGTAAGATGTGTGACCACCCACATGCCCACCCTGTATCCAGCACTCAAGCTGGTTGTCAGACTGGGGCTGAGAAGCAATTTTTTCTACAGACTGCTGATATGCCCTGAGGGGGTCTGCTTTTTGCCTTCCCAGCAGTGCCACCAATTAATTGGCTCAAGTGGCAGGGCACTGTTTTTTTTTTCACCCGGGTGGTAGTTAAACATTATTGCACACTTGGGGGTCCAGTTGGCAGTTTCAGGTTCAAGAGGGTTAGGACATAATAAAACTGGAGACATCTCCTGATGAGATGGGGAATCATGGTCAGATGCAATGGCAGGGTCAGCCTACCATCTGGAGGGGCACTGAGAATAACACCGAAGGACAAATGTGGTCCTGGGGAAGCTGGTCGCCCCCTCCCCTTTGTTCATGGTCCTACTTGTGGCTCCTGCAGGCATATCTGTTACTCTCCAAGTCAGGTGTCCACTAGTTACGTTTGGTTTTCACACTGGACCAAAGATGATGGAGTACATCCCACCCCACCCCACCCCTGACTGTCTGAATTGGTTAATAAAGACCACGGCCTTTAAAACCCACAACTGTGTCCTTGCCTCCTTCCATGATGCAGTGATAAACAAATACTGGAATTATGAAATAGTGAAGTGATAAACACTGGAATCCTGAAAGAGCTGAATACTGAACTAATGAAGAGACAAAGAAGCTAATGTTGCTGTGGCAACAAAGATAAAGTTGGATATTCATTCATGGGACCAGATACATGTGATAGAGTCATACAGCTGGAAGGGACCTCAAGGGTCATCTCTTCCAGACCCTTGAACCACCACAGGATCCACCATACCCTAACCATCTGCACAGACATTTCACCAATAAGAAACAGAGACTATTAAAAAATCTGCCCCAAGTAGAGACTGGGGCCAACCAGAGCACACCGGTGCCTGAAATAACAGGGAACAGTTTTAGAAAAAGGAAGAGCCAGATGACTTAAACTGGTGAGCCACACCCATGCTGCTGGGGCAAGAAAAAACCTCTCAGAATCAATTGCCAATCTGCCCAGAGGGAAAATTCCTTCCGTATGGCACCAATTAGATCCTGAGCCTATGTGGACACCCCAGCAACCAGGCATTTGGCATGCAATGATACTACCCAGGCTTCAGAATGCACTGTCGGCCCCACTTGCAGTTGACAACTTTGATGCTTTGGAGGCAGGGATGCCAAAATGTATTCTTGAGGGGGAAAAGTTTTCCTTCTGTAGTATCAAACAGAAAATGCCTCACAAGCATCTGAAAGACCATTTTCCCTCTCATGCTTCGTTGCGGCTCCTGCGGTCAGCCGGGAGTGCCCTCCTTTGGCTTCCACCTGCTACTTTTGTCTGGAGAACAGGGGCATGCAGAGGGCGTTCTCAGTTGCTGCCCCAGTGTTGTGGAACTCCCTGCCCCTTGAGGCCCGTCTGAGTCTGGACCTGAGCATCTTTCGGTGGTGGTGTAAAACTTCTTTTGGTAAAGCATTTGGTGGGTGAGAATAGGAAAGATGGGAAGTTGTTGGGGGGTTGGGGTTAGTGTGGGTAGGGTTTTTGTTGTTCAATTGTATTTTAATGTTTTTAAAATGTATTCTGTTTTTTGTAAGCCTTTGGGAAAGGGCGGATTAAAAATGTAAATAAATAAATAAATAAAATGTCAAAACTTTATTCAACTTTATTTTAAAACTACTCAGGTTCTTTGCTCCCACAATTGCCCCTGGATGCTTATTCCAATTGTTCACTGTTCTGATGGTTAAAAAAAGCTTTTTCTATACTCTAACCTAAATTTATTTACAATCATGAAATAGTGCTGAAACGAGAATCAAATTGATTCTCACGATAATTTCACAGGAATTGAGAATTGCTGCTGAGATTTCGCAGCTTTTTCAAATCACAAATAGAGATCTCGGACTAAACTTGATTTATTGGTTACTGTAAATTACCGTTTATTGTTTACCGTGTTTACCAGTTACTGTGGGTTATTGCAGTTTATCATTGTATCAGTATTGCCATTTACCATGTGCCATGTTTACTGGTTACTGTGATTTGCCATTTACCATGTTTATTGGTTTATTGGTTGTTGTGTTTATTGGTTATTGGTTTATTACCATGTTTATTGGTTACTGGTTTATTGGTTATTGGGGGTTTTGTTATTGGTTATTGATGCTTATTGGTTATTGGAATGTTACCATGTTTATTTGTTATTGGTTTATTGCCATGTTTATTGGTTATTGGATTTGGCTCACAGGCAACCTGGTAGATAACAACCCGGTAAACGGTAACTCGGTAACTGGCAATCCAACAGTATACAACAATCCGGTAAATGGTATTTCAAGAAAAGATTCTCAACCAAGAATTATCAAGAGATGGAAATTATCTCAGTTATCGTTTCTCATTTAAAACGAGACAAGAATGATGATTCTTGGCGATAACCGAGAAAAAGTCAAAATCAAGTTTCAGCCCTAATATTTATTTCCTTACTTAAATTTATACCCCGCTGTGACAGAGTCCAAGCCCATGGGACTGAAGTAAATCACTGCAGGGGTGCAGCCCTCAGAGTAAGCCAAGCTCCAGCAAGCGTCTGGTCCTTTATGGAGCCAAGTAATCAGGCATCAATTAAGGTTGGCTGACTGGCTCCAGCTGTGTATGACTGTGCATGCCAGCTAAGCCTCAGCAACATAAGACTGGGCAGGGAAGCTCACAGGTAGATCACCAGGAAGAGGCATCAAGGCAGAGGGCTCTGCCTCAGAGGGGGTTCAGTGGAAAGGAGCCAGCCTTGTTGCCCATGGGGATAACCCTGGGAATGGGCTGGCAAGGAGGTCAGGCCGGGGGTCTTTGTGAGGGAGAAGAAACTGTATGGCAGGGAATTCACCAGGCCAGTTGGCCTGCATAACAGTTACCCAGAAAACCTGGTATAATAAAGGACTGGTGTTATGTATATATATATAGTACAGATGCAGCATTGCAGACCATAAATAATGCACACTGTGAGGAAGAAAAGTACGGTGTGGAATGGTTCAGGGTGGAGATCCTGCAGGGACTCATCCTAACAGGGCACTGCCCCAAACTGCTTCCGCCTGAAACCACCTCCATGATGAGGTCTTATTTCCATGATGTTGGAAATAATTGAAATGGAAGCCCTCGAGCTGTAAACGTAACCTCTCTTTTAAAAGTACGGATAAAACAGTATAGTTGTAAGGGTCACGGGCGAGTAGCAGCTGGGATGTGGGCAGACATGGGGTTTGGAGGTGATGGGGTTCAGGGTCAGAGCTGGGATACACAACAGGAGGTAAGGCTGGGGGAAGGGCAAAAACAAGACCATGAGGGGGACAAGGGAACAAAAGACAAGGGGGAAAAGGCACAACTAGAGGGGAGCAAGAAGAAGGACCAAGAGCAGGAGTGAGAGTGGTGCTGAGATGAGAGCAAGTGTCCCCATACTGTCCAAACATACCTATCTTTTCTTGTGACTATCTGTTGTTTTTTCTCACTATTCATTGATTCCACGTTTCTGCCTTTGCTGAGAAAAGTGACACCTGCTGATTTCCATCATTTTTTGGGTCAATTTTCTGTCATTTCCTAATATTTCTGTCATTTTTTCATCAATTCCCAGCACTTTCCATCATTTTTGGCATTTTCTGTCCCTTTCCGTCAATTTTACATCACCTTGCCAACATTATTAGAGTGCAGGAGCGCTCTAATAGTTAAGGTGTGTTGCACACTACATTATAAAACCCCAACATTCTATTTGTTTTAAAATTGGCATGATCAAAGTTAGGATTGTGGAATTTGTTGTGGGGTATCACTGGGGTAAATGGTTCATGGTGTACAAATGTAAGCTGAATTCGTTGGATAGAAGCTGAGATAATGCAGTTTGAAAACTGCACTTTCAAGTCTGATTTTTCATTTAGTCAGACCATTTCGATCTGGGCAGGGTAGAGGGGTTGAGTGTTGGTGAAGAGGAGAAATTAGGTTTAAAAAAAATTAAAGGAGGCTACCGGGGATGCCTTTATGGTTTTATTTGTAAATCTGATTAGTAGTTTGAAAGTTATGGGGTTGTGAAAAAATCCCATGTTAGCTTAAGAAGGGCGGCGCTGCTCTGAAGAGGAGTGCTGCTTGCCGCTTCTTCTCTTGTCTTTCCCTTCCATGAGTGGGACTCAGGGCAATTGTGCCTGGGGGTTTTGGGGTGCCACGGAGGATAACTGCTGCAGCAAACCTAGCTTCCTGCCCCTTGCCACTGCTCTTTGCTGCCTCCTACTTTGCCCCCCAATAGCTGCCGCCACCTCCTCTGTCTGCAGACTGAGAGCCCAGCCAGCACTGAAGTGTGCTCCCTTCCCCCACCCCTGCTGTCGCTGCTGCTGCCTGTGCAGCAGGTGGGGGTGTAGGAGGCACAACCGTCCCGCACCCATGCTTCTGCCATCATGCCACTACCTCTGCTGCTGCTGCTACTACTCACCATTGCTGCTGCCAGACTAATTTTCAAAGCACCAGCAGTGTGCACAAGTGCTTTGTGGAGCTGCTGCCATTTTCCCTAGTAGTGTGGCATCCTGGGACTACACTTCCCAGGATGCCAAACTACTAGGGAACATGGTGGTGGCTCCACAAAGTGCTTGCATGCACCATGGGTGCTTTGAAAATTAGACTTGCGGTGATGGCTCTTTCTCTTCCTCTTCCTCCTCCTACTCCTCCTCTTCTGTGGTGAGTGCCGGAGTGGTGCTTTGGATATGGAGGGTCAAGGGAGCGAGGGCGAGAGGGCACTTTGGGCATGGGAGGTGAGCTTTATGGGGGGGCAAGGGAGTGAGAGCAGGTGGGGCACTTTTGGTGTGGAGAGGCAAGAGAGTGACAGCAGGGGAGGCACTTCTGGGTGTGGAAGCAAGGGAGAGATGTCAAGGGGGGTACTTTGGGTGTGGGGGAGGCAAGGGATCAAAGGCATGGGGTGCTTTGGGTGGGCAAGGGAGGATGCGGGTAAGGGAGAGAGGACAGGGGGTGCTTTGGTAATGGAGGGGCAAGGGAGCTGGGGAAGGGAGCGCTTTGGCTTTGGGAGGCAAGGGATCGAGGGCAGGAGGGCACTTTGGGTGTGGGAGGCAAGGGATCGAGGGCAGGAGGGCACTTTGGGTGGGGGGGGCAAGGGACTGAGGGCTGGGGACAAGGGATTTAGGGCAGGGGGCACTTTGGGTGTGTGGGAGACAAGGAGAAGGGAGTGAGGGCAGGGTGGGCAAGGGAGAGGCCGGGGGGTGCCTTGGTGTGGAGGGGCAAGGGAGCTGAGGTGGGGGTGTGTGCTTTGGGTGTTTGGGAGGCAAGGGAACAAGGGCAGGGTGGCAAGGGAGGCAAGAGCGGGGGGGACGCTTTGTATTTCACAAAAACCTTAGGTATTCCATAGCCAAAAAATCTCTGATTTACAAGAAGAGTTAAGACTCTTGCAAATTCAGTCATGCACTAAAAATCATGGAAATTGCAAGTTAAGGCTCCCGCCTTAACTTCTGTACCATGTTAGCAGTAAAGGCATTGCACAGTCTCACATATTGTGCTCACTTACAACTTAGGCTCCATGCACACACACTTTGCCATGTCTTCATCTTTCAGCCGCAATCCTCCTCCTCTGCAGATTGGGGGCAACACTGAAGCTGGGGACAGGAGGGCCTGAGCTGGCCTTTCACTCCCTTTGTGAACTAAATGGAATATTATCTTATAGGGATGGGTGAACAGAACCGAGTTCGGAAATTCGGTTCGGTTCGAAAATTGAGTTCGGTTCGGAAGTTCGGTTCGGTTGACCGAACTGGTTGAGTTCGGTCCGAACTCCGAACTTCCGAACCGCGTTTGCCCATCCCTAGAGAGAACTTATGGATCCTGACTCCCGCCCCCTTCTCTCTGTCTAATCTATTTGGTCCCAACCCTTTAAGAGAGAACTTGAGACTCCTGGCTTGATGGCTTCCAGTCTCTCCACTCCACTCTAATCAAGTAGGCTGCACATCCTTCACAAGCAACTCAATAGTCCTGATTCCTAGCTTGTTCTCTTCTCCTTTGCTCAGTTCTCAACCTTGTAATAGACAAGTCACCCCTCTAACCCTCTAGCTCCCACTTCCCTCACAGAGCACTCAAAAGCTCTGGGAGAAATCCAATGTTTATCTCTGTGTGTCTCATATGAAACAGAAGTAAGGGTGTGTGTGGAATGACAGAAAAAAAACAACAAGAGAAGAGGAAGTGGAATAACAGGGAGAGAGGCTATTGGGACTCAAAGGATAGGGTGTCAGCTATGGTAAATGGGTTAAGCAATAGGACTGCTCCCCCTGGTATCCCATCAGTCTTCTGAATGAGTTATTTCTCTCATAACCTTGTTATTGTAACTATTTCTAACTTTTCCTGACATTCCACCCACTTACTTGATTCTGCACACTCTTTGTATTTTTCCCTATCATTCCAACCATTCCACTTACTGCATCTGGTGCCTTCCTCATCATTTCACACCCTCTTGCCTTCCCCATTTATTCCCAAAGATGCAGCTATGTTGTATTATTTCACAGTCACTTAATTGGATTTTGGAATGACAATAGTATTTATTTAGAAATTGGCATTGCTGTTGTCTCCATTCCTTCCAATGGCCATTCCATTTAATTAATTTCAATGCATACCCAACTTAAAGTTTAAATTAAACATTTGCATATGACCGTATCCAACTTCACTGTGCTCAGGGAGGGCAGTGGGGACTAGTGGGTAAAAGTGAGGGTTGTGAGACATTACTCAGCTGTCCCATTCTCCCCAACTGACATGAAAGAATAGAGGGAATGGAGGGGGTGAGGGGCCAGCTCATGCCCTCCTGTCCCCAGCTTCAGTGTTGCCCTCAACCTGCAAAGAGGAAGAGGATTGGGGCTGAAAGATGAAGGCAAAGGGTGGGTATACACACACAAACACACACACACACACAAACAAATAAAGCTATGTGTTTAGCTATGTTACGGGAAATGCTTTTAGGCCTCTTGAAAGAGTAAACTAGTTTTACCGTATGTTTTCTTTCCTTTCTTGTGAATAGGGACCAAGTTTCCATAGCAACATAGTTCTGTGAACTGAACACTACAGAGCAGCGTTTACTGACACTTCACTGTAGGATTATTGTCCAGAATGAGGAAGTGTGCTCCATAGTAGTCTTTGATCATTTAAGATGAGGGAGTTATTGGGAAGAGGGTCCACTCTGTAGCTGAGAATGCATGGATGATGTATTCTAAGGATTTCTAAGATACTAGAAGGGTCCTGCTAAGACAGTGGCAGCAGGAATAATTTGTCCATGCTAACCATCCATCAGAGAGTGGATCGCCTTCTCTGTTCCTGCATTTGAAAGGATCATAAATCTTGTGGAAATAATACCTGATGGACAAGTACAGGTTGTAGCAGGAAGGGCGGGGCAGCAAATCTTTTAAATAAATAAATAAATTACATTAAATAAAGAGTGGCAGAAGAATAGCATTGGGTGTTTTTAGACAAGCACCTCCTGACCCATTACCCACTAACTTCCTACCCATCATGCATTTTGCAGGGTTGCATTGGCACCCTATATAGTCCTGAAACATGCATGAAAGGTGGGTAGTTAGTGGGCAATGGGTGGGGAGGTGCTTGTCTTAAAATGCCCATTGTGTTGCTGCCAAACCTCAAGGACCTGGCATACAGCCATTCTGGAGTAGTATGTCAGGAATCCAGGTCAGAAAAAAGGAATAGGTTGCACAATGACTTGCAGGATGAGCTAAGGGAGATGAGATGCAAGGAGGGAATCAAGAATCAGGAGCCAGGACACCGTACAGGGACAGCCCCAGGGTTTGTGAGGCCATGTGTGACATCTTGGGTGATTTCAGATGATACGGGGCCCTTTCACCCCGTACCGGAACCACCGGCTTCGTTCCCCACCGGGGTCACCCCGTAATGGCACAACAGACGTCAGGGGCGGATTGGCCATTGAATGCACCGGGAGGATTCCCGGTGGGCCGGTGGCCGGGATGGGGGCCGGTCATGCTGTCTTTTTAAAAATTATTCTTAACAAACAAACCAAAAAATTGTTGGTCCTGACCCCTGTAGGGTTGGGTTGTGTTGGAGGGGAGAGGGAGGGGGAGGGCTTACCTGACTCTCCCTCCTAGTATCGCTGAAGCAGCAGCGGGGACAGCGATCGGGCTGGGAGATAAGGCTGTTTGTTTACAAACAGCTCCTGCCCATGTGCTGATCAGAAGGTTGCTACCTTGTAAAGAAGGTTCTTCGAGATGGCTCCCAACATTCTCA
>QEPC01011901.1:1708271-1754175 GCA_003113815.1 Sphenodon punctatus | reverse complement strand
CCCCCTCCCAGATTCCCCGCTGGGATCCCCCCGGCACGTCTGTTATGGCGTGATGGGGTGACCCCGGCGGGGAATGAATGGGGTGATTTCGGTATGGGGCCAACGGGCCCCGTAACGTCTGAAATCACCCCACGTTGGAGGCTGCAGTGTGGTGCTAAGGGTGCCCTGTAACATGTATATTGAGTGGGTGGTGGGTGGGTACTGTGAGGAGAGTGTATTGTATGAAAATGCTCTTAGAGGTGTCAAGAGGGATCTGTACAACGTATCAATTGGCACTCCATCATTAATTATACCCCCAAAATAACTAATTTGGTAAATATTATAGAAAACCAGCAAGGTTGTGCCTGGTAGTAATGGACTTAGGTTTTTTTTGTTTTTTTTTAAAAGATGGAAATAACATTCCAGTTTCTAAGGCTTAGGCCTGTGCTTTGCCATGGAGGTCACTTCCTTCCTACACTAATTTCAGTTTCACAGTCTGTTTGTGTTGGTCTGTCCTCTATCTCACTATCTTCATTAGATGTATATCACTCAAGTACTTTGCTTGGAGTCTTAATATTCGTAAGTCAAGCCTATCTATCTACTGGTAGCCAGATGAGTTCACTGTATTCTTGACTAATTTCTCGAGTAAATTTCTTGAGTGCACTGTATCAGACTTCCCACTCCATAGCTTACACATACCAAATATTGAATTGAAGGACAGGCAGTGTAGGTTTGCCATCTATTGAAAACAAAAATTCAACGAAAACATATATGGATGAACACAATAAAAAAAGAGGTTTTCAGCGGTGACCCTGACTTGCTTAAAGTAGTGATGTGCTCCAGTCTCTCTGAAGACTTCAACCAGTGCGGATCTATGCTTGTCAATTCTCTGACACTCCATTCTTGATGGATTCATGGGTCAAGGCGGGCAGATGCTAGACAATGTCAGAACATATACTAACAAGATTTTCAGAGAAGTGATATAGCATTTTATGCAAACACACTAAAAATATTGCTGTGTATTAGCCATAGGTAGAATAGAAAAATCATTTAAAAAACAATCAGTTGCTTTACATGTCATTGCAACCACTGAGCTCAACAAGGTTGAAATTGCTTACCACTTGCACTACAATCCAAAAAAACAAAGCAGCAGGATCAGAGGTTTTATGTCTCTCGAGTTGTCTCTTCTTCTGTGTGCAGTAGCAATCCAGTTGAATTTCAAGACTGCTTATGCTTCTTATAGCTTAAGGTTGACTTTAAGAATGGAATTATTGGGAGGGTTTTATCACCCCCCTCAAACCTTCCAAGGACTTTTAAGCCATGTTCTATTTTAATCCAATTTTCTTTGATTAGACACAGAGTCCTTTAGGAATAAATAAAATCTATCTTTAATATTATACTAGCACTGAGACTCAGTGAACAATCCTATGGGATTCATAAAACACTGGAAACTAAGGAAGAAATTTCTACAGTTGGATGTTTACAATGATAGTTTGATGTGACACTATTATAAATCCATTATGCACAAACAGCAGAGATATTACACTGAACTGAAATTACTCTATGTAATGAAATCACAGTGTCCTCCACAACTCCCAACCCCCGCCCTTCATCATAAATAACATTCAGGTATAAGCCATATTAGTCATGCCAACTATATAAGCCAAAGAAAACATGAGATTCCAGCAAGCAGTTCCTATCTAGCCACATAGTAAATCCTTTTTAAAGTGCATGTTGTGAATTTCTCCCACAATGTTGTCTCATTACTCACTCTATTACATGGGCGAGTAACCCCAAGAGCCATTGACCAAAATCTTCATATGGCCAAGAGCCACAAGACTAGGGCTTATACTCCCTTCTCAGAGTCTCACTTTTCTCGACAAGAATCAGGGTTCTTGGCTCCTTGTTGCAAAAGATAACAAGCTGAGCATTGCCCTGTCTCTCACGGAGAAAAATGAGACTCCTGCCACCCCCCTGCACTTGTTAAAAAAACAAACAATTACCTTTTACTCACCTGGAAGCCTCTCTTTGAGTCCGGGGATGGTCTGGGACTCTTCTCTGCCCTCGCTGCTTCTCTGCGGGGGCAGGCGAGAAGGCGAGTTCATTGAGGAGGCGGCCACCTCACAGCAAACAGAAATAATAATGAAAAACACTGTGCATGTGCAATGGCCGCTAGAGTCATTCTGCGCATGTGCAGAAGGACACAAAATGGCACCAGCTGCATCTGCACCACAGGAAAAGGGCTGTGCATGTGCAGAATGGTCCCAGCGACCATGTTTGCACAGGTGAAGACCGTTTTTTGAAATTTTTTGAGATTCTTGTGAGATCTTGAAACGTTACCAAGATCTTGTCGAGATCTTGTTAACATTTTTTTTTTAATTCTCGCAACAATCTTGCGAGAACCCAGAATGGTTCTCGATCCAGCCCTATACAAGACACATATACAGGTACTCCTTTGAAGCAACTCGCAGGCCGAGTCTCTTTTACCTTCTGATTGGCTGTCAGAGCTGGTGTGCTGCAGTCCTGGCTCCTGAGATTCGGAGGAGCGACTAGAAATCAGCTGCTGAGACTCAGGACCAATCGGGCAGTGCAGGGTGGGGAAATGACCCTCTCCAAGAGTCACATTTGAACTGTCCAAGAGCTGCATATGACTCCCAAGCAACAATTTGCCCACCTTTGTTTTATTACTTGAAAACTTGGTTCATCAAGCCTACCTAACAAGCTATGGCACACAAACAAACACTAACAATGAGAATAGATGAACCCTAGCAATGTAGAACTGAATAAATTCCCCTAATTCCAAATAATTATTTCTGTAAAGTAAGTTTCCAGAACTGAGTTTGATGAACAAGCTCTCACGTTATTTCCAGGATGTCATAGTCCAGAAGACAAATGACTGCAACATTCTCTTTCATGGTGCTTTTGTTTCTGATTGGGATTCAGGTTTGTGGGCACTTGTGTCTCCGAACAGAAAATGCTTTTCAAAATTTGACTAATCTTACTCTGACATTAAAGTAGGGCCGAAACTCGATCTCGCACATCTCAAAAACTTTGTTGAGAACCCAGACTCTCAACAAGATTTTTGAGATTGGCCAGTTCACAGCTCATTCTCATTCTCGACATTGTTCTTGCGAGATTCCTGGAAAAAATTTAAAACGCTCTGCGCATGTGCATAATGGCCACCAAAGCCATTCTGCGCACATGTGACCCTTTTCCAGGATGGTGCATGTGCTGACCAGCTTCCTTTTCCCCGCCATCCTGGAAAAGTGCCGCACAGGCACAGAACATCCAGGGACAATATTTACACATTTGCAGAGGTTTTTAAAAAAATGTTGAGGATCTCACGAGATCTTGAATTGTTAGCGAGATCTTCTTGAGATCTCTCTGCCAGTTCTCGATTCTTGCGAGATTGTCACGAGAATCATTTTGATTTTCATTTCAGCCCAACATTAAACAAAGCTTGATTTGTATTGGCAATAAGCTTTAAAGGTAGGTTTCAGTCATTTTAAATTTTTTATCTTTATTCAATCACCCACCCTTCAATAACAAAGGAAGAAAAAAATATCTGGAGCGAATCCATCAGGATTTGGGCCCAAATTATACATGTCAACCTGGCTTGTATCACCTTGTGCAGATTTATTCAGTCTCACAAACGGTTGCACAGGCCCTTTTCACACGGGCCGTGGTGGGTGGGGACATGAGTGTGCGCCTGCGGCGGGTGGAGGTGGGTGTGCGGCCATTCCCATGGGCACACACCCATCTCCACCCACGGAGCAACCAGCATTGGTGCCTGTTGCTCCCTGTGTGGGTGATGGGTGGAGGTGGGTGGAGATGGGTTGAGCGCGGGAGTGCACACGCACCCCTACCTACTCCCACGGTGTTCCCACAGGTGCCCACCCATCCCCCTGCACCCACTGCACCATTTGTACAGGTGCTCCCCCACCCACACACGTGTGCGAGGGGGGGGGGGCGTGTGAAAACAGCAACAATCACCAAAGGCAACAAATCTACACAAAAGTCTTCTTTTAACAGAAAACCCCTTTTCTAGTGCCCAGCCCAGCTCTCACCTTGTAGCTCCACACCTTGTATCTTTTGGCAGGACATTGGCCAGTGTGCTCAATCTGAACTCCTGCCTGGATCACAGCCAGCAGACTGCCATTGTTCCAGGCGTGCCTGTTTTTACAGCATCCAGGGGTGGATGAAGGAAAGGGGGGGGTGTAGAAGGAAGAGCGGGTCATCCTTGAAGGATTAACACTCCTCCTGTCTCCTACCTTCTCTCTCAAAGCTTGGGCTGCCCTTGTGGGTAGTCATGAGTCTGTCGGAGGGGAAGAAAGGGGGTCATGCACTGCTGTGACTCCTCCCAGCCACTCTGGAGCCTGGTCCTGCCAGGACTTAGCTACCTATACTGCCAGAGTCAGGCTTAACGTCAAGATTTTCAGACATGACTAGTGATTTTAAATTACATCATGACAGACAAACTAAAAGAGGGATGGTTTTCCTAAAGTGCTGAGCACCTACCTTCGGATTTTTCCATACACATGCCTAGGCACCCAAAAACCTGAAGGAAACACTGTTTTGTACACTGCCCCAGAACAAAATTAAATAGACTGCAGATACACTATGGATCTGTGTGATATCTGTGGTCATCCACAAATATCATCTACATATTATGTGCCCACCACATGCAAGCTGCTCCACAATGCTCTTATTAAGGAGGTTGTGTTGCACATTAATGTAATGTTGTACTGAGATGAGCGCTGGTACTAAAATGTGCCCTTTTTGCTTATGTGGTAGATCCTGAAAAATGATTCACTTGTGGGTAAGTCAACACATTAATTCTGACAGACAGTTCAGACTGTAGGCTTGATGCTTCAACTTAAGCACCTGAAAGTCATAGAAATGTAAATGGAGTCCGGCTAAATGTCAGTTCTAGAGAGAAAGAGGTGAGGGAAGAGAGACAACAGCACAATTATCTGAACTATGAGATGGGTAGTATAATTAGCACAGAGGTAGTAATTAGCACAGATTACCTCAAAAGCTCAGAGGTTCATTCTGAATGATAATGCAGAAGTTCAGATTAGGGCTGACTCAAGAACCTTTTCCGGTTCTCGTGAGATTATCTCAAGAATAGAGAAACGTTACCGAGATCTCGACAACTTCTCAGTAACGTTACAAGATCTCATGAGAATCTCAAGACAAATTCAAACCCTGGTCTGCGCATGTGCGAAATGGCCATTGTGGAAGGGCAACCATTCTGCGCATGTGCTGGTGCCATTTGCACATGTGAAGACTGGCTTCCCTTTTCCAAAATGGCGCTGATGCTGCTGGTGCCCTTTTGGAATGGGGCTGCGAATGCGCACAACGGTTCCAGTGGTCATTTTGTGCATGTGCAGTATTGCTTTATTTTATTTTATTTTTGTTCACTGTGAAGCGGCCGCCTCCTCAGCAAACTCGCCTCCTCACCTGCCCCTGCAGAGAAATGGAGACGGTGGAAAGCAGTCTCGGAGCAGCCCTGGACTCAGAGAGAGGCAGCCAGGTGAGTAGGGCACGGTTTTTTGTGGGGGTTTTTAAACAGGTGGAGGGGATGGCGACATTCTTGCTTTTCTCAGTGAGAATCAGGGCAATTCTTGGCTCATTCTTGTTTAAAAACTGTTGTGCATTTAAAAAAAAATTAAACTAAAGAGATACTGTGCTAATATTATCCTAAACTAAAAAACACCCCACCTGTGACTACTCTGCTATCCCTCCCCCATCTCAAAAGGGGCTGCTGCCCAGGGGGTGTGGCTGACCTGGAAAGGGGAGTGGGGTGTTGACATCCAGTTGGCCAAGGCCCTTGGAATCCGCCCCACCTGTGACTACTCTGCTATCCCTCCCCCAGGTAACCATCTCAAAAGGGACTGCTGCCCAGGGCCTGGCCGAAGTGTGTGGCCAAAGGGCATCAGTCCATTGGCATGGAGGCCAGACATTGTTCACCAGTTCCCTGGACTGTGACATTTATTCACCAGCTCACCTGGTGCTACTGCCACTGCTCCTGAAGCTGCTGTTGACGACACTGATGCCGCTGACGCTGCCTGGACCTGTCGCCGCTTCCCAGAGCCATGCTACCCAGCCCCACAGGTACCAACTCCCCCCTGCACCCATCTGGAGGAGGGGGTCAGGCCAGGGTGCACGGCCAGGATGTCTGGGTCCCAGTGCAGCCAAAAGTGGCCAGCTGCCTGATGCCACCACAGGCGGACACTGCAGGCAGTGTGCTCGAGGGGTCCAGGGATGGGAATTTAGCTTTGTATTTTAATGAGGGATTGGGGTGGTGATGGGGTATTTCTTTTATGAGGGAGGGGGACAAGGGGACTGGGTTAGGGAGGGGAGGGCTGACCCCCTCAGTGTGAGGGAGGGGTGTAGCCCTGTGAGAGGGAGGGACCCTCTAGGGGCAGAAGAGGATGGGGGTGTTTTGGGGGGCTGGGGATCTCTCTCAGGGGCCTGGCAGGGTGGCCTGTGGGGGGGGGGATCGGTGGAGTGCATCGGAGGGGGGTCTGCAGCCACAGAGGTCGTTCTGGGCCGGGGGAGTTATGGTTCTTCTGGGAAGTGGGTTTGATCTGTGAGACAGGACAGATAGTGTGTTTCTGTCCCGCTCACTGGCCCCCAGGCAGGTGGTGACATGATTAGGGATCAGAGGACCACTAGCCTCGGCTTGATGCTGATAAATGCGAGATCGGTAGCGAATAAGTCAACTGCGATCCGGGAGGTGATCCTGGACCAGGCGGCTGACCTTGCATGTATCATGGAGACCTGGCTGGACAATGAATTGGGACCTATACTGCCTGATCTTGTTCCAGCTGGGTACTCTGTGCAGCATCAGTCATGGCTGGAGGGGCCGGGGGGGGCAGTGTAGCCATTATTTTTAAGGATGCTTGGTCCATGAGGAGATTTCCTGTGCAATCTGTCATGGGTATGTCATGTCCATCTGAGTTTGGATTTGGCTGGAGACAGGGTAGGGATACTGCTGATATACCATGCACCCACCTGTACGGCAGCCTCCCTACACACGCTGACCGAGCTGGTGTTGGAGGTGATCTTGCGGTTCCCCAGGATGATAGTTCTGGGGGACTTCAATACCCATGCCAATGCCAGTCTTGGAGGGGCGGAGCGTGAGTTCATGGCCGCTATGGCAACCATGGGTCTGTCTCAGAGAGTAGTGGGCCCCACACATGTTGGAGGACATACCTGGACATGATATTTTGCACAGGCCTTGAGGCATGGGATCCATTGGTGGTGGAGGTATCAATGGTGCCCTTGTCATGGATAGATCATTATCTCCTCCGGGCGGATATCCTGGAGCATGTCGGTCCTCGGGAGGGTGTGGAACCACTTAGGTTGATTCACCCCTGAAGGCTTATGGAACCTGAAAGGCTCCAGATAGCTCTAGGGGATGTTTCCTCTGACTTCGATGGCCACTCACTCGATGACCTTGATGACCTCATGTCTAGGTGGAATATCAGGCTGATGGAGGCCATCGACTGTGTGGCATCCAGGTGTCTGCTCCCGAAATGCCAACAATGCAGCTCCACATGGTATACAGGTGAGCTGTGGTGGATGAAGCAGTAAGGGCAGTGGTTAGAGAGATGCTGGCGTCACTCGCGTACTGAAGTGGACTGGTTGCGGCATAAAGTCTGGTTACATACCTATGCCATAGTGGTGCAGACAGCAAAGGTTTTCTTTGCTGCCTGCATTGTGTCCGCTAAGTCCTGCCCAGCTGAGCTGTTCCAGGTGGTGAGGGGGATGGTCAGTCCGGCCTCCCTCTGCCTGGACGTGGAACCATCAAATGCTCACTGTGATTTGTTTGTGGACTTTTTTGCGGATAAAATCGTTCAAATTCACCACGGTTTTGATGTGACTTTTTTTTAGCAGAGAACAGATCTGAGGCAGTGGAAGCACCATCTGGTCCTGTTTTGTGGTGTGTGTTTCGGACAGTGTTGCCCTCAGATGTGGGAGATGCTCTTGGGACTGTTCGAGCCAACAATTCTGAATTAGATCCATGCCCATCCTGGCTGGTTAGTGGTTAAGGCTAGCTGGGAGACATTGGGGCTGTTGCTGGTGGGGATAGTCAATGGGTAATATCAGACGTTACGGCCGGGTGCTTTCACCACGGGCCGTGGGGTGGTTCGGACCACGGCCGGGGGCGAAGGGGGGAGCCAACAGACATTCCCCCCTTCGCCCACGGCCATGGGGACTGCCGAACCATGGCCCATGGTGAAAGCGCCCGGTCGTAACGTCTAAAGGGGCATCCCCCCTCCCAGAGGGGGTGGGGCCGTGCTATGTAGCGTATGGCCCCACGGCCCCACCCCCCTGCCCTCTCCGAGACAGGCAGCTGCAGTGGCCAATCCGGCTGCTGCTGCAGGAACCCCATAACGCGGTGGAGGTAAGGTAACAGACATTACTTTTCCTTCAACACATTCCGGATTCCCCCTAACCACGCTTCGTTCACTGCCGTGGTGCGGGAGAACAAAGCGTGGTTAGATTCACCGCAGGGGGTGGTTGAGGTGAACATCTGGATGTGCACAAACAGACGTTCACCTTCGTTCACCACCCCCCACTGTTGACTGAGGTTGACTGTGGTGTTTTCAGACAAACGTAACGTCTGAAATTACCCAGTGCCTCCCTTGGGGAGGGTAGGGTGCTGGGTTGTCTCAAAGAGGCTGTGGTGCGGCCTCTGCTCAAAAAGCCATCTTTAGATGTTGATGTCCTTGTCAGTTATCGGCCAGTCTCTAACCTTCCCTTTTTAGGGAAGGTTATTGAATGGGTGGTGGTTCAGCAGCCTCAGGGTCATTTGGACCGGATTAATTTTCTTGATCCCTCGCAGTCAGGCTTTCATTCGGGTTTTGGCACGGAGACTGCACTTGTGGCCTTGGCCGATGACCTCTCCTGTGAGTTAGACCTGGGTCGTTTGGCCCTGTTGATCTTGTTAGATCTCCCGGCTTCATTTGATACTGTTCATAGTGAGTTTTTGGTGACTTGGTTGTGAGACCAGGCAGGGACTGGTGGGACTGTTCTTGAATGGTTCTGCTCATTCCTGGCTGGGAGAACCCAGCGTGGGGTGCTGGGGGAGTTTTCATCTTCCCTCCAGGGCCTCACGAGTGGAGTACCGCAGGGTTCCATTCTATACCTCTCCTGTTCAACATGTACATGCAGCCTTTGGGAGAGGTTGGTAGGGAGTATGGAGTGAGTTGTTGTCATCAATATGCTGATGACACCCAGCTATATCTTTCATTTCCCTCTGACTCAGGCCCTGCAGTCTTGGTGCTTACCCAGTGTTTGTCTGCTGTGGGGGACTGGATGAGGACGAGCCACCTGATACTAAATCCTGACAAGATGGAGGTGATGGTTGTGGGGAAGGCCAGGGTGCGTGTGGCCCTCATCATTGATGGGGTCCGCCCCCCACTGGTTTCTCAGGTCCGGAGTCTGGGGGTGCCTGTGGGTCCAGGCAGACCCACAGCTATGCCTGGATGCCCAGGTGACAGCTGTGGTGAAAGGAGCATTTTGCCAGTTACATCTGGTGCATCGGCTTAGGCTGTATGTCTCAGACTCACATCTGGCCATGGTCATCCATGCTTTTATTACCTTGAGACTTGATTACTGCAATGCGCTCTATGTGGGGCTACCTTGGTATTGGTTGGGAAGCTGCAGCTGGTGAAGAATGTGGCGGCCCATCTCTTAACGGGGACGGGTCGATGCGAGTATATCACACCGGTGCTTCGCTCTCTGCATTGGCTTCCGGTAGGTTTCCAGGCCCAATTCAAAGTCTTGGTGCTGACCTTTAAAGCCCTAAATGGCTTGGGCCCCGCCTATTTGCAGGACTACCTCACCTTCCGCATCCTGGGGCGGCCCCTGCGGTCGGCTGGGGGCAGCCTCCTCAGGGTTCCCTTGGTTTCCCGGGTGTCTACTATGAGGAGGGCATTCTCTGTGGCTGCACCGCAGCTGTGGAACTCCCTCCATCGGAGATCCGCTTGGCTGCCAGCCTCCCCTCTTTCCGCAGACAATGTAAGACCTGGCTGCTCCACCAGGCCTTTTCCAAGGGAGATGGGGTGGGTGGGTTGGGTTAGGGTAGGGGGGAGGATGGGTTTTTACATTGTTTTAATTGAAATTATTATGGTTTATTTTAATGTTTTGAAATGTTTTAATATATTGTGAGCCGCCCCAAGATGCCTGAGGTAGCAGGGGACGGCATATAAATTGTAAAAATAAATAAAATAAATAAATATAAATAGTCCCTTACAACAAATAATCTAATTTCCCATGGGATTGGGAGGGACTGGGGCTGTTCGCTAGCTATGAGATATAGCCATGGATTTGTAAATTTTAAAACATTGCTGAAGCCAACAAATAATGCAGATTACGGAGTCCATTTTCCTCAGTTGTTTGCAAGCTGGCATTCCCAGTCTCCAAAGCAACATCCTTCAAATATAGCCCTTAAAGTGTCTCAAGCAAACAGACTGTATTTTAGCTAGAGGAACCGTGTGTGTTGAGAGCAGGGTCTAGCCACTCTTTTAATCTCTTCCTTTGCTGCCAGGGCAGTAATTGCTGCAGACTGGAAAAAACAGAGCACACCTACCGCAGACAGATGGCTAATAAAAGTTTGGGGAGTTCTCTCAATGGAGAAATTGACTAGCCTGCAAAGAGGCCTATATAACAAATGCTTGGGCACATTGTTTCCCTTTATGGTGTACTTGGCTCTGTGTGCTGTGGTTCAGCAGCTGATCTCTTATACCCCTTTACTGCTTATTACGGGAGTGGGGTGGAATAATACGTACAACTGTAGTTCTCAATGTGGGAGTCATCAAAAGGCTTTCAGGGTGGACACAATCAACCTGGTTTTTATATTTCTTACTCTCTTTATTATTAAAAAAATATGGCACATGTTTCTAGCCCTTATGGTTATGCAAATAACTTCAGAAATGTAAACTGAATGTAAATCAGGGTGGTGATGCCCTGATACCCAGATCTCTCCTGAAGTTCACCTCTCCCTTGTCTTCCTCTTCCTTGTCTCTTAGATTACAAGCCCTTTGTGGTAGGGACCAACCTTTAACTACTGACTGTACAGTGCTAGGCACATCATTGGTGTAATAATTTTTTTTAAAATAATAATAATAATAATAATAATAATAAGCATAAACATAAGCATAAATATGCAGGCAGCCTGCAACAATAGGTCTAACAGGTATGATCTGCCCAGTCTTCTCAGTCATGACTCTTCGGACATTGAGTAACAATGGGCATTTATACACATAGCTTAAAGTGCTGGTATTTTAATCGTCTGAGCTTACAAATCCACAAGTAAGTTCCTGATGCACTCTTCACACAAACACTGCCCTGAGGCAGCCTAAAGTAGCCGCAGCTGTTGTCGTGAGGGGCTGCCATGGAAACCAAGTGACCATAGCTGCCTGGAACAAAGCAGTTTACCAGGAGAACTTTTTACACACAAATGTTCTGGGAGACGTTCTATGCAGAAGTTCAAAGAGCCAGATGTTTAAGATCTTGGAGAGTGATTCGGACACACAGAAAGTTCAGGATGTAACAGCAAACATGCAGGAGAAAAGTGTATAAAAACACCCATTGTTCCACAGTTCAGAACCTGCAGCATGTTACTTGGAGGCCATGTTCACATGGAACATAGTTTACCCAGGAGTATGGGTGAAAACAGACAGGATGCTAACCACCCTTTAACCACCCTTGGTGGTCATTTATGCATGTTGCAGGGCTGCATTGGTCCCCTGTGCAGCCCTACAACATGCATAAATGACCACCAAGGGTGGTTAAAGGGTGGTTAGCGTCATGTCTGTTTTCACCCAATGACCACCAAGGGTAGTTAAAGGGTGGTTAGCGTCATGTCTGTTTTCACCCTATATAACCCCACCCCCCATAAACCTAGTCCTGGGTAGTTTAATCAAGGTTTACTCAAGGGTTAAGCTGTTTTGTGCAGCTGCTCCTTTCCAGGGGTTAGTTAGGAAATAAATAAATAAATAAATAAATAATAAGAATTAATTACTAAGATTCGCCCTTTTCTCTCTCTGTCTCGTCTGCCAAAACTCTTGTTCATGCTCTGGTCATCTCTTGCCTCGATTACTGTAACCTCCTTCTTTCTGGCCTTCCCCGGTCTCA
Source organism: Sphenodon punctatus (assembly GCA_003113815.1). Taxonomy (NCBI): domain Eukaryota; kingdom Metazoa; phylum Chordata; class Lepidosauria; order Sphenodontia; family Sphenodontidae; genus Sphenodon; species Sphenodon punctatus. Next base: position 1,742,043 of record QEPC01011901.1, on the reverse strand, counting down.
CCTCATCTCTGTCCAAAACTCTGCTGCCAGGGTCATCTACCTCGCCAGTCGCTTCGACCATGTGCAGCCCCTCCTCTCTTCGCTTCACTGGCTCCCCCTTCCTGAACGAATCCTGCACAAACTCCTAGTCTTCACCTATAAAGCTCTTCACAACCTTGCTCCCCCCTACCTCTCTGCACTTATCACCCTCCATACTCCAGCCCGTGCACTTCGCTCCTCCTCTGTTCCTTCTCTCACCCTTCCAAGCCTTCCCTGCTCCCCTAAGCGCCTTCGTCCCTTCTCACTTGCTGCCCCCCATGCCTGGAACTCCCTCCCTGTCCACATGCGCCTTGCCCCCTCCCTTCATACCTTCAAATCTCTCCTTAAAACTCACCTCTTTCGCTCTGCTCTGTCTGACTCTTTATCCTGTTGAGCCACTATTTCCTATACCTACGATCGGTTTACCCTTATCCTTGCAACATGGACCTGCCTGCTGTCATTCTCATCGTAACCAAGCCAAGTACGTGCACTTGAGACCTCGCATCTTCATGAATGTTAGACCCCTTGTCTCTCCCTCTGTTCCCCTTCCTAAGTCTCTCCCCCAGCTCCTGTCTCTCAGATTGTAAGCCCTAGGGGCAGGGACCGTGTCTATTTTATTACTTTGTAAAGTGCCAGGTACACTGCTGGTGCTATATAAATGTTTGTTAATAATAAATAATAATAATAATAATAATAATAATATATTTGTTTAAATAGCACCCTTCTGCCGGATGGTGCTGGGAGCACTACACAACATTTAAAATACAATAAAACACCATAACTCTAAATCCATATAAAATCCAAAATTAAAACGAGAAGATGAAAGGGAAGGAAAAATATATATGATGGGGAGGGAACCAGCAGTGGATCCTCTCAAAGCACCTGGAGAACAAAAATATTTTCAGGTGCTTTTGGAAGATGAGGAGGGAGGAACTGAGATGAGCATCTGGAGTGAGGGAGTTCCATACTGAGGGACCCGTGCCACAGCAATGTCCCAATCAGCCACCAATTTAAGGCACAATGGCAGGATTCAACAAAGAGCAGCTGGCCTCTGAGTGCAGATAGCCAGGAGGATGAGGTTTTAGGAGCAGGTCTCAAATATAGCCAGGACCTGCCATGTCTTGTCTGTGTACACTGCGCCTGTCTTCACCTGCCAACATGACAAATGTGCCGTCACACTGAAAGTACCTGTGGAAGGGCATTTCCGAATGGGGCAAAAAGCTATATCATGTTATTGAATAGGAACAAGCACATGAAATGTTAGATTGTGGTTACCTGCACCTGCAGGTAAATTACTGGACACTGCCCCGCACAGTCCTTTCAGGTGGTCTTGACTGCGGATTACTTCTGAAAAAGCACTGTTTTGTGTATTTATTTGCTGTAAGAAGTTGTGACCAGATGGTGCGGGGCTCAGAAGAAAGGGACTCCCCAAGGAAGTCCAGTGCGGAGGACTAATAAGGCATTCCAGAGGACAAAAAGTTGAGAAACACTAATCTATATGATATGGAGTCTTTGCACTAGTATCACAGAAGGCTATGGAGTTAGCAATGGCAAAATACTGTAGCTGCTGTTGTATTAGCATCACACACACACACACAGAGTACCTTTTATATGAAATAGGTTGATCAGAGAGACTGGGTCCCCTGTAGATACATTAGGGACTAGATTAAATTAGATAGATACAATATATGCTGAAAAGGAATCTTGGTCCACTGAGGGTGATTCATGTATAGGAACATCTGCTCTTGTTTTGTGGTTCTATTTGAAGACAAGAACAAATATTTCCATTTGCTCTAAAATGTTGACAGGTGAATCAGACTTTCAGGATTAAAGTGGGTCAGGCTGTGTTGCATTATTCAGTGTAACAACATGACACTCCTAAATGATAAAATACTGTCCAATACAAATTTGAAGTGATACAAATAAATACGTGCTTTCCGCAAGAGAAAAGCTGCTTCAGCTTCCCCACCTACATCCGAAAGAAAGGGGGAAAGTGTTACAAATCAATTGTTTGTGTCAGACTACTGTCTTCCTTCTAGTCACATGCTGGGCACACTCACAAATTGTAGGTCAGCTCATAAAAACAACAGCAGCTTTAAAGGGACATCATCAGCTTGAAAACTAGTCAATTAAAAATAAAAGTTTAAAGCATTTTCAGCTGCTTCAACTTCCTTCAGGTCTCTCTGTCAATCTGTTTCCAACCATGTTTTCTTTCCCTATTTTCAAACAGTATTTCCTCTCCCCTGATGCTGTGTCAATTTGACACATACTCACACCAAGGCAAACTCACCTTAGCAACCACGAAAATAGCCAATCTACAAAGTAAGCAACTGGGGTGGGGTGGGGGGGATCAGGGGGAGCACAAGGGAGTGACTTATTTCCCTCCTCTAATTGTTTTCACGTATAGTAATCCATGGTATTACTCCTAGGACTAGAAGGTAAAACATTTTCAGAGAAAAGTGTGGTTTTAAGTTCAATGTGCACCTTCCAGATTTGAAACTGAGAGATGGAAACTATAGATTGCATTTTTCAAAGAAAGCCATAAGATGCGATTCATGCCCACAAACTCCATGGATGATGTATGTTTTTTAGAATTCATTCAACTCTTATAGATCAGTTGTTATGTACCTATACCACTGTCCTTTACTGAATGGAATTTAAGTCACTTACAGAATGCCCTAGTCCTCAGGCTGGTAGAATAGTATTGCCGTTAGTTCAATACGACAGGTTGGGACTCTACTTTGGGGCTTGGTTTATATCCTTGCAGCAGCCATGATGTTTCCGGATAAAGCAGTGTGCAGCAACGCAGCAGGATGAATACCAATATGCATTTTCCATAAACATTTGTTGCAATTTTCATACAATTTACATTCAAACCTCGGTGTGCATGTCATTTGAATTTGCTTTCAGAACATGGTGTGTGCATGGAATGAGTTTACTGATCTGGAGGGTTAATGAGACAATGCGTTTTATGGACATTTCCCAATGTTGAACTGAGTATTCGCTATCAGAACTTAAATCTAATTGTGGCCTCCCCAAAACACCCAAGGTTCATCTGCCCTTTTGACATGAGACGCCCGCCACCCCTCACCCATGTGGGTGTCTGTGTGAGTACCGGTGGGGATGGATGGGGTGCATGCATGCTCCCGCACTCCCCCCATCGCCAAAGCATGGAGGCACTGGGGAAACCAGAGGTGCCTCTGTGAGTAGAGATGGGTGGAGGTGAGTGTGCGTCTGTGTTTCAGGCTGCACTCGCGCTGCACACCCACCTCCACCTATCCCCCCAGCACTGCAGCACCTCCTGGGTCCATTTAAAAAGTGTCTTAGTCCAAACCAAAATTCAAACTGAATTAATTAGTGTGAATTCAGAGCAAGAAGTATTCACAGGGTTAAAACAGACATGACGCTAACCACCCTTTAACCACCGGTGGTTATTAATGCATGTTGCAGGGCTGTATTGGTGTCCTATGCAGCCCTGAAACATGCATAAATGACCACCAAGGGTGGTTAAAGGGTGGTTAGCGTCATGTCTGTTTTCACCCACAAAAATGACTCAGTAAATAATATTAAATAAACTCAAGGGAGAACAACATATATATTTTGTTGCAAGGCAAACATTTCAACTCAGGTCTTATTTATAAGTTTGATTGGAATATCAACAAAATGGTTGGTATAAATGTCCATAAACGTTCAGATACTGCAAAGGTCTTATGTGCATGCTTATTTTAACACAAGGGAGAGGTTCTACTGACTTTCTTTAGCCTTAAACATAAAATAAAGCTTTGCAAGATTTCAGCAAACTGGTTACTAGGTGGCTGCACTTTATATCACAGATAGAAGAAAACTGCATCCTTCCAGATTAGAGTTCCTGCAATCTGCAAAATCTAGCACCACTACTAAACTATTCCTGTTATCCCATCATCCCTGCTAATCAATGTGTCTCTGCAGGCCACCTTACATGCATCACCATAAAGCAGATTCTGAAAAGATGAAGAGATCAATATAACGAGGCAGAAAGAAAATGAAAACAACAACAAAAAAACCCATCCAGGAGCAACAGGCTTAGCCCGTCGCCCCCCTCCCCGAAATAAAGGTTTTTAAAACTCATAGAAAATACGAGAAAACAGGAAGTAAAATCCCATTGGAATAGAATGTATCATGTGCATTTTTAAAAGACTAAAACGGTAGATGCAGCCACATGAGCTTCTGGGGCCTGATCTCCATGTGGCTACGTGGTGGGCAAGCATAGTCACCCCACTCTGGGTCAGCGTGTGGAGCAGAGCAGATGAGCGCTCCTCACCACAGGGCACCCACATGACTGCTGGAGATCCTGCCAAGGCCAGGGCAGGCTGAGTTGCCGGCCACAAGAGTGGGCACCTGGCCCTGCCCCACCTCCCTCCCCTGATCCAAGTCCAACCAAATTCCCACCCCAGCCATGACATGGCAGCGTGCGACAGGTGACAGCACCCACCACTCAAAGCCCCACTGCAGAACTTGCCATGCGTCAGGGTAGGACGGGCACATGGCAGTCATGGGCTCATGGCAGGATGGGCCCATGGCACATGGTAGCCACTCCCTGGGCAGCCTTACCCCATATTGGGTAAGGCAGCTATTCAACCCATCCTTGGACTTTCCCCAAGGACACAGCACATAGTCACCAGCTGCTCGCCCTGCCCTGGAGTGGGGTGGAATATCTGTCGGCAGCTGGTCACATGATGCACTGCATCATGTGACCTTGCTGCCCAGACTGTGTTAAGGCTACGCAAGATATGGTAGCCTTCCCAGAGTGTCTCACGTGGCTCAACCCCATGCATCTTTAAAGTCTTTTCCTTGCTATCCAAAGGCAAGCAAGGAAAAAGCAGGCTTCTGGGTATGTCAATATACATTTCCTAGCTTATGAGTAAAGCAGCTGTAATGAGTAGACAAAGAAAGGGTAAACACATTGAATATACTCTGCCTGAACCACCGTTCCATTTACATTCGTTCGGGTACCCATTTTAGTTATTTTTGGGTTGGTTTTTCCGTTTCTTTGATTCAGTTATTTCAGTATTTTGGTTATGTCATTTTGGCAATCTCATGTCTGAGCAATTGCCGAAAATGATGTAACCAAAATTACCAAAAGAAAATGAAACAGTCTAACTGAAAAAACCCCACAACAAAACCAGCATTACACTGGTGCTCCGTGCTCTGTACTGGCTGCCCAGAGTCTTCCGGGCCTGATTCAAGGTGTTGGTTTTGACCTTTAAAGCCTTATACGGCCTGGGCCCAGCTTACCTGTGGGACCGCCTCACTCCCTGGGTCCTGGAGCAGTCCCTGTGGTCAACTGGGGGCACCCAACTTGAAGTCCCCTTAGTTTCTTGGGTGGCAGCTATGGAGAAGATGTTCTTGGTGGCCGCATCAAGGCTGTGGAACTCCCTCCTGAAGGAGGTCTGCGTGGCCCCAGACTTTCCCTCTTTCCAAAGGCAGTGTAAGACCTGGCTGTTCTGCCAGGCTTTTGGTGAGGGAGAGTGGTGAAGGGAGGAGGTGGAATGGGGGAGTGTTTTCTTTCTGACTCCGCTTGTTTTAGTGTTTTATATTTGGGGATTTATTTATTTTTGTATGTTATATTTTATATATGTATTTTATAAATTGAATTTTAGTGTTGGAAGCTGCCCCAAGCTGCCATGAACAGGAGAGTATGGGGTATAAATGAAATGAAATGACTTGAAATAAATAAATAAATAAATAAATAAATAAATTTAAAAAGTGAAATGGAACACCTGGACAAGTAGATATAAGAGTATCCATTTTGACTGTGGCTATCATTTGGGCACTCAAAGGGCTACCAAAAATGGGAATAATAACTACAGATAACAAACCCAATCCCCATTTCAGTTCAGTTCAGTGAGCAACAAACACTGAGTAATTTTGAGAGGGGTTTTGTTGTTACGTACACTTGATGCCATCCTTCACTTGCATACATTTGAATGTGTTTATGAAAATTTGTAATAGCCCACAGACTAGAATAATAGAATCATAAAATCTTAGAGTTGGAAGTGACATCAGTAGTCATCTAGTCCAACCTCCCGCTCAATGCAGGAAATCCACAGCTATAGCACCCCTGACAGATGGCCGTCCAGCCTCTGTTTGAAAACCTCCAGTGGAGGAGAGCTCACTACTGCCCTAGGCAGTCTGTTCCAGTGTTGAACAGCTCTTACCATTAGGAAGTCCTTCCTAATGTTTAGCCGAAATCTGCTTTCCTGTAATTTGAGACCATTGGTTCTAGTCCTGTCCTGTGGAGCAACCGAGAACAGGTCTTCTCCTTCTTTTATCTGACAGTCTATGGAGACTTACCTCTGATGGCTCCCTGCTCTCCCCGTCCTGACATATCATCTCAGGCTGCAAGTGGCGCAACCGCATGGCAGGCAGTTCCTCAGACCAGTCTTATGATGTCAACAAACCACTACAGATTGACCCTGTCGGGAGGAGGCCCCAGGAAGAAGGGGGCAGAGCCTGAGACCTGCTCAGGAAAAAAGGGCCTCTAGTCACAAGCAAGATGGGGCCAGCAAAAGGAGGAGAGTACGCCGAGCCAGGAACTAGGCAAGGGCCTCTACTGGAACCACTTGAGCCTAGACCTGGGGGCTTACAGGCCAATGGTGATCCATAAGGAAAGGTCTGCAGGACTGGGGAGACCCCATCCTGGGGTCCCAGTCGGAGGTAAGAGGGACAATTGAATACCCAAGGGGAGGGACAGGGAGCTGCTGTGACTAGAGCCCGGGGTGACCGTCCTTGTAGCCCTATCCCCATGGTTCAAACAGCCCTCCAAAGAGCAAAACTGCTCCTATTGTTGTACACCGCCCAGAGCTACCTGTGGCAAGGAGCGGAGAGGTAATAAGTTTTTAAAATAAATAAATAAAAAATTTAAAACCCACCCGGAACTAGTCCCAGGACAGGTGGAGTGAGGCGCAGCCCCGAGGGCATATCACACAACCCTACAGATATTTAAAGATGGCTATCATGTCTCCCCCTAGTCTTCACTTCTTCAGGCTAAACATACCCAGCTCCTTCAATCTTTCCTCATATGACTTGGTTTCTAGACCCCAAGCTAAGGGACTGACTTGGGGCTGAGCTGGGGAGCAAAAAAAGATGTCTGTGGGTACTTTCAGACATGACGCTAACCACCCTTTAACCACCCTTGGTGGTTATTTATGCATGTTTCAGGGCTGCATAGGGCACCAGTACAGCCCTGCAACATGCATAAATGACCACCAAGGGTGGTTAAAGGGTGGTTAGTGTCATGTCTGAAAGTACCCTAAGTGAGGGGTTTGGTCTACATGTATTGTATGAGCAGGTCTGACAATTCAATTTACAACTTAGACTATTAAAAAAGTCAAAATTCCCAAACATGGGCATTGACTTCTGGTTTAAAATTTGTTTTAAAGACACTCAGCGGATCGCAGATGGAAGCAGTGACAGCATTCTAAAGAATCACCTCTCACAAATACATCCATGCCCCTCCTATCTTTTTAGTTTTCAATTTGATCCCAGGCGCAAAGCTCCCATTCTCATGGGTGACTGTTACCCATCTTTATTCTTTGACAGTGGTACGTATCCCAAGCTTGTTAAAATAAGAAAAGGTTCCCCACTCTCAAGCAATAAAGCAGTGGGGGTGTTGACCTAGGAGTCACAGCTCTATCTGAATGGATTAAAGTGGTGCTATTTATGTATGTATGTATGTATACCCTGCCCCATCCAGCCTCATGGCAGCTCAGCGAAGCTTACGTAATTTAAAACAGATAAAAATATACAAAAAGGGGGTAGGGTTAATTATGTCCTTTGTCTGCTGAATCTGGTACAAATGTTTACATTGTTGGGAAGGCAACACAAGATAACTCATTACCGTAATTGCAGGCAAAAATGTACTATGGAGGCTATAATTTAAGACTGTTGGGTACTGAAAGAATTACCAAAGTGATCTAAAACTGAAGCATGATGGAGAATTTTTTTCCAAGCAATTACTGTAAAATAACTAGCTACTGTGGAATTTTGTCCCCATTTTAGCAAGCTTGTTGGCTCACAGAAAAAGCCCCTTGACTGAAAAACACATGATTCAAACTGCAAAGCTATCTCTGTTCTAGATGCACACGAGAACTTCACTTTGGAGGTTTTTGTAAAAACAACAACAAAAAAGCTGCAATTACTATTGGCATCATTAAAATCCTGGCTGAGCGTGTGACTGGTTTAGTTCTAACTACTGAGAACAGCTTTTTACAACCATTGGGATTTAAGGGAGGGGAGAGGGGAAACTGTGTTTCAAAGCTAACTGAAACAATCAGCAAGCCATTAACATATTCTCCATGCTCCACCCTCACCACAAACAAAGCCACTGCATCTCTCTCCTACAAATGTTTTTAACACCATTTGCAGCTCATGCCAACTGACCTAAATCCCAGCGTCGCAGGTTGACCAGCGTGCACTTCCACATGCTGCTGATTGCACACAGGTGCTCATAACAGCAGCAAAGAAGCTAGCTGGCTGACTGGTATTGTGCGTTCACCTGCTTTCAAATCTTCCCTTCCTGAAACTGACAAGCACCGGCCAAGAGCACTATGGAGCCGGACTTCATAAACAGGAAAGGAGAATTCATCAGCAAACTTGGGGGGTGGGATGGGAAATACTGGGAACTTTTCACACACAGAGATCAAGTTCATGTTTCGCAACAAAAGGTTGAATTCTATATATCATGCCTTTAGAACTGCTCTATTACTTTAACTCTCTTCCATAATCCATTTGATTTGAGTGGTGGAACAAGCACAAAAATAACTGTTTATGTTTCCCCTTCTCAATTTGAGCAGGCAGTTGAACTGAGTGACATCCATCAAAATGTTTGAGCCACCAATTTTTCGCAAGTTCAGTTTGTTTGGTTTATTTTTTTCCATTTCTGTTTGGTTTCACCAGGAACAATGAAATGGATGGTGGGAAATGAATGATAAAAACTGGAAATGGCCAAAATGAATTAATCAAAGAAACCAATAAACCAAATGAACCGAAACTGCAAAAATGGGTAACTGATTGTAGCAGAGAGCAGTCCTGCGGGGCTGCTGTCCCTTTAAGAAGGGGGCTGCATGGGTCAGTCAGAGAGCTGAGCATGCATATGGGGTGTGGCAGAACCAGTCCCATAGCTTGGGACCAGCCTGTGAAGGGAACAGGCTGGGAGACTATGAGTCAGAGTGGGCAGGACACTGGTCCTTTAAGGCTGAAGAAGAAGAAGCTGGCCATGCCCACTCTTCTGGATATAAGAGGAGGCAAGACAGAGTGGAAGGCAGTCTCTGTCTGGGAGCTGAAAGGGTCACATCTCCCTGACAAAGCTGAGCCACGCTACGCTCTCCAGGGTGCTGAAGGCTGGAGAAGCAGAGGGACTCAGGCAAGAGAGGGAGGCTGTGCCCAGGAGGGAGTCTCATGCCTGGGGAAGACTTGGCCAGAGCCTGAGGCTTTGAGGCCTGGCTAGATGGCCTGGATAGATTTGATACTGTAGTGCTCCTGCGCTTGACAGAGATGGATTTGGGCATGCAGGGTGAAGGCAGATGAGTCATCAGTTCCAGGGATTATGGACACTGAGTCCAATAAAGACTATTGTGATACCCTCTGGACTTAGATTGTGTTGAGTCCTATAGGAGGGTGCCCCCCTCCTCAGGGGGGGATTCAGCAGAGGCCAAGGCTGAATAGGCATGGCAGCCAGGTAGAGCTGATTCCCCAAGTGAGACCCCAGCATCCCTATGTGGCCGTGGGAAGACCCCCTGCTACACCGATCAAAGATTGGATGGACTGTTCATTACTCGGTTCATTCATTTTGGGTCGGGTGGTTTGGATTCAACGGGTTTACTCATTTTGGTGTCGACTCATTTCAACTCTACTCAGCACCAGTGTATATGGACCACTCTCTTTCTACTTCTAGCAACTATTTATCCCCATAAAACCACCAACGATCTTTATTCACTCTTTAATATTCCCTTCCCAACCATATATTAACACGCTTACCAAAGGAAACACACTTGTTGGCTTGTTTTCTACAATCATTTTATTTCTCAAAGGGTTGGGCATGGGGTCCTCAAGGGGTGATTTCTGATGTTACGCGGTCCCGATTCACCACAGTGGATTCCCGGCGGGGGTGAACTGAATAACCACCCCCTGTTGTCAAAAAAAGCCCCGAACAGACGTGATGGGACCGGGACCATGGCAGGGAATCAGGCCGCCAGATCACAGCCCGGGGCAGCGCAACAGTCGTTACACCGATCCCGGGCTGGGCCGTGATCAAAGCATTCGGAAGGCACCGGGGTGGCTCATCCCGGCTGCCGATGTGTGCCCTTCCCCGGCCTGTGTTGCTGCTGGTTGCCTGGCAGCGACGCTGCATGCTTTGTCCCTGGCTGGGAGACATTTTCTTTGATTCCGGCCAGTGGTTGCCATCCAGGCGTTACTTTTTGTTGGTTCTCGTCGGGAATCTCTTTGACCACGCTTTTGGAGATGGTCCAGGGGGGGAGATCTGGAAGCGTGTTTGATTTTGACCCCATGTGGGTATTGACTGTGGTGAACATCTGGCGGCCGCCGAACAGACGTTCAGGGTGCTTTGGCCCCGCCGTGGGATTGAGCGTGGTTCACTGTGGTTGACTGTGGGTGATTTCAGATGTTACGTTTGCGGCATTCACCACAGTCAACTGCAGTCAAATGCAGGTGCTGGTGAAAGAGCCGTGCATGTCTGTTGGTGCGCATCCAGATGTTCGCCACAGTCAAACGCGGCCCAGAGTGAATCTAACCATACTTCATGAGGTCGGGGCGGGAGGCAGTCCAGAAGTGTAGTGAATGTTCACCACAGAAGGGGTGAAAGAAATGTAACTTCTGAAGGGAAACCCCCGGCCACGGTGGAAGGAAATGACCACGGGCCGTGTTGACGGTTGCGTAACCCCAGTGCCTTGTGGGGCTCCCCCTGCGGTCCTCGCCACCACATCATGTCCGTTGTGTTCTCCCGGCCTGTGTTCACTCTGCTTGGCCCCGGGCGGTGGTGCCGCCCCTGTCACGTCTGTTGGGGCCATGTGGCTCACCACGGCCCGCAGTGAAGCAATTGACTCCGGGTTGGGGTTCACTATGGTGAATCTTACCGCATCACGTCTGAAATCACCCTGTAATCTCGTAATGTCTGAAAATACTCATGGAGAATCCCAGTTCCAGCCTCACTTATGGGGATTTTTTAATCCATATCTTTTGAATTCTCCTCTTCTTTAATTATTAGTACTCTCTAGCAAATGTGCTTCATCATTGAAAGGTTGCATGAACAGTGTTTTCAGACAATAGTCAGCAATGATTAAATGACCTTTATTCAAGTCTTCTTTCTCTTCTTTTCTCTGCTAAAAGCAGTGAAGTGAGATGTCATAAGTGCAGTCCTCCTCTCCAAATATAAAGTGGCCATTCGTGAAAGATCAGTTTTGAGCTTCAGTTCACTTATTTGTCATTAAACATTGAAGATGCTAACATGATCCTGTTGGTTATCTTAATTCTGGCTGTACTTAGAAAACTGATTATATAATTGTCACTGTTGGAATCTGTTTATTCCTTTTAATCAGTTTAAAAAAAGATATTTCTAACTACCAACACTTCAAAACCAACCTGTGACTTAAGAAATAAAATATAGCTGTATTGTTGTTGCCTCTCTCCTCATCAGACCCATCCATGCTCACTTACCCTCCCGTAACTATACTAGATCTACTGCTACAACATTTGAATTTATCAGTGCAACAAGGAGACATGACTTAGGGATATTTAAGCAGCAGAACTGGTGGTCAGTAAGAAAATGATGTTTCACCAGTGGGACCCCAAACATGACAACTTCAAGGGCCTCATGGAGGATGTCCCTGAGGGGTCAGGGCCACAGGGGAGAGGGTATCAGGGACTCCATTAATGCTGAGTAAGATTTTCAAAAATTAACTGTAAACAGTAGCTATTGTTACCCATTAGGAAACTCTTAAAAAATATGTTGAGTCATAGCCTGGCCACTAGATGCAACTTCCTGCTTGTCTGCCAGCATGAAGCAGTTGCTAAGGCAAGTTAGATTCCTAGATGCCTGAGGGAAGCCTCTGGATAGTCTGAAAGTTTGCATACCCTCACTATCAGAAGTCAGTCAAATAAAAGGTATTGTTTTCTGAACTGCTTGCTCTGGGTGTTAACAGAAGTGACGGCGGAGCACAACCATCACCACAATCTGACCTGAGTTGGAAATCTGCCAGCAACATGATCCCGACTGGGGCCAGTTCGCCAATAACGTTCTGGCGGCCAGACTACCGGGGAGGACAGGGAGCCGCACACTCCTGTTCTGTGCCCAGCATCACCACCACCCTGCCCTGAGAGGCAGTGATGGTGCCCAATGATGAACTCCATTGTGACCTGCCATGGCAGACTCGATCCGCCTCACTGAGCTTTGTGACATCATCATGATGTCCAGAAAGGGATGTGGTCACATCAGAAAGGGACAGGGATAAGAGGATAATCATCAACCCTCCCAAAGGTAATTCTGCTTGCTCCCTTGCCCCTGTCCCTCCAAAAGTCATGAGCATTGACATGTTTCAAAACCGATGAACATTGACATGTTTCAAAACAGGATTCAAATTTCACAGGTTGAGACTTTCTCCATCATACAGAAAACGATACCTTCAAATGATTAGTAAATAGCATCATATTAAACTGTACACAACAAATAGAAATGTCTTTAAACAGAATGCTAATATTTTTGCCGGAGGGTATCAATTGGTCTTTTTAATTAGCTATTAAATGTCTGATGTTCTTACATTTTGCAGAGGTACTGTACAAAAAAAACCAAAACTTTATTGCCACCTAAAACAATATCCTGCCTGAAACAGCAGGATGATGCTGAATGCAAATTAGCCTGAGGTTGTTGAAATGGAGAGAGCTTCAGAGACAACACTGTTGTGAAGCGATAATTAAAATGCAGGTGAAAGACGTGTGCACACATCTACTTATATTGTTCTTAAAATATACATATCAAATGATTTCCTCTAAGTTTAATTTACAGAACAGTTTGTCATCTTGGTAAACAAATTTAGAGGCAAGAAAAAAATTAAAAATTAAATTATATTTTAGGAGCAGTAGACACAAAGTCATAACATATTCCTTATAGAAAGAGAGTTATAGAAAGAGATCCATGTTCACAGCATTTCCCTCATTGTCACCAATAGCATGAACATGGGTCGAGGTTATAACTTACTCCAGAGTATTACGATTGAAGTCAAGAGGTGGCGACCATAGTTACTATCTTATGTACCAGCTAGGGCTGAAACAAAAATTAATGTATTTATCATGAAAATCTCACAAAAACTGAGTATCATTACTGAGCTCTTGTATTTACTGTTTACCATTTACCGTGATATAGCATATACAGATATAGCATATGGCATATAGCATATACTATATATAGCATATACAGATTTACCATGTACCACTTACTGTGTACTATGTTTGTCCCGGCAATGCGCATGCACAAAATGGCCACTGTGCATGCCAAGATGGCGTCAGCAGCCTCATTGCCATGTTGGAAAAGAGGAGGCATTTTGTGCATGTGCATTACCAGGACAAACATGGTACACGGCATGTGGTACACGGTAGGGCTGTAGCTTGCTTCTTAGATTCTCACTTTTTTTTACAAGAATCAGGGTTCTCGGCTTGTTCTTCCCAATGAGAATGAGCCAATAATTGTCCTGACTGTTACTGAGAAAAGCGAGAATCTGGCCCTTCCACTGCATTTGTTTAGAAAACTCACCTGGATTCCTCTCTCCAAGTCTGGGGCTGCTCTAAGACTCCTCAATGTCCTCTCTGTAAGGGTGGGAATTCCGGTTCTCCCAAGAACCGATATTGCCAGTATTTGGGTGTATTGGATTAATCCGATAAATCCGATATTTACCTGTACTAGCATACCGGATCTTTAACACTGGGCGCTTTACCTTTTTTTTTACATTGCGGCCATTGAGATAAACGGTCGCAATGTAAAAAACCCTGGTAAAACGCCCAATGTTAAAGATCCGGTATGCCAATACCGGTAAATCCAGTACCGGGGAGATCTGATACCAGTAAATCCGATATTCTCCCTGGTGTCCCACCTCTACCTCTCTGGTTCTTTGCAGGGCAGGCAAGGAGGTAAGATAACTGAGGAGGTAGCCGCCTCACAGAGAACAAAACCATTTTAAAACCCGCATGTGTCCATGTGCAAAATGACTGCCACAGTCATTCTGCACATCTGCAGCCCTTTTTAAAAATGGTGCCGGGCAGCCAGGCCTTCTCTTTCTTCTTCTGACAGGTCCAGAGCTTGAAGAAAACACTGCTGAATTGCCACCAAGGCCATTCTGTGCATGTGCAGCTCTAATCTAAAATGGCATCAGCAGTGTCAGTGCCATTTTGAAAAAGGGCAGCTGTTCTGTGCATGCATAAAATGGCTCCCTATGCATGTGAAGAACAGCTGCCCTATTTCAAAATGGCGCTGTACTTCTGCCAATCCGGTGGCGTTTTCTTCAAGCTCCAGACCTGTAAGAAGAAGGAAGAGAAGGCCCAGTTTCCTGGCAGTGGAGCTGGCTCTGCTGGTGGTGTTTGGGCCTCCTCTGCTGCTGACTGGTGTCAGGAGCTGGCTCTGCAGCCGGGCAGCTAAGCCTTCTCCACCACCCAACAGCGAAGAAGGCCAGACACCCTGGCAGCAGAGACGGCTCCCGACACCAGTCAGCAGTGGAGGAGGTCCAGTTGGCAGCCCAGCTGGTGGCTGTGACCCCACCCTCTGGACCGGACTGGCAACATTAAGTAAAGTACAGGGGCCCTGGGGTTTGGGTAAAGCTGCACCCTGGTGGGTGGGGGTGTTAGGGGTAATGGATCCCCACCCTCTGATGTCAGGAGTGGGGTGGGGGGTAAAGGATGTTTCCTCTCTTCCCACTGATGTCAATGGGAGGATTTCCCATTGACTTCAATGGGAATAGAAGATCCAAGAATTGGAAACCGAGACCCAATTCTCAGATCTCTCGGTTTTAACCAAAAAAGACACTTTCGGCCTCTTTCAGTTAAAACTAAAACCGAAAGTCCCTTTCCTCCCGAGACTGGAAGTGAGGTGGGGGGGGCGGATGCCCAGGGTTCTTTCAGTTGACTCCCCTGTGTCTTGGAGGGTTCTCTTTTAATTTCCCATTGACTTCAATGGGAAAAAGAACTGACATCGATCGATCTGATACCGATAGGAGATCCAAGACACAGGAGAGCTGAAACTGAAAGAACCTGATACCAGTATATTTTGTCTGGTGTCCCACCCCTACTGATCAGTAAATTTGGACCCAAACTGGAAAACTGGGACTGGAAGTCAAAAAATCAGGACCATAATTTAAAATTCTGGGACATTACAGGACATCGGGTACCCGAATTGGGTTGAAATCGGATAATGATCTGAATCTGAAATTTTGAGTCAATTTGAATAACAGATATTTTACCTGTTTTTATAGGTACTTGTTTCAGCTCTACTGTGGACTAGTCTCTCTCTGATTTAGCATCTCTTCAGTAAAATGGTAATGATAATGACCTGCCTTTGTGGTTCTCAGACTGGGGTGTGAGCCCCCTGGGGGCAGGCAGGGCCAGCCCCAGGATTTGTGAGGCCATGTGCAAAGTCTTGGTGCGGGGCCTAATTTGTATAATTAGGCCCCACCTAATTATGCAAATGTATACATTTACATAAAACTTACTCCCTCTGGACAGGAAGGATTCCCATTCTCCAGACCTCCGAGCAGTCATGGAGAAGCATGGCCTCCCAATGCTTCCCCCCCTCCCCAGCCAAGCGTCTACCACCACTCCCCAGGAGTGGTTCCACTGCAGGTGCAGCCAAGGGGGCAGTGAGGCAGGCACAGAGAGACTGACTGCATCCACTGCCTTACTGGGAGAGGGGGGTGAGCTTAGCAAGTCTGGCCTCCAGGGCCTATTTCTTCTTGCTGCCGGTGCTGCCTCTGCCTTGTGCACGCATGCGGTGTGACCAGTCCAGAGGTGCTGCTATCAAACACACCAGACACCCAAAATGCAGCTAGCTTATTAAGCATATTATGCCATGAAAAGAGACATATAACCAGTTCAGTTGTGCCCCCATAATCAGTTCATGCTGCCCCCACCCTATAACCATTTAATTTGTGCCCAAGGGGTAGCATGAATTGATTATATGGGGGTGCAAATGAACTGGTTATGGGGTGCGGGTTTAAAGACAGTATTCCTGTTGGCAATAACTTCATTAAGAAGAGTTAGTGAAATAGCAGCCATAATAATCTCAGAACCATATTTGCAGATTTATTTTCCAAGACAGAATAGATATTGCTTTACATCCTAAATTCCTACCTAAGATAGTATAAGTAAGACAGTTGTGAGAATGTGGCCCTTTTTACACGGGCCTCTCCTCCCAGCCATGAACACGCAGACTTCTGTGTGTTCATGGGTGGTGAAACCCCGTATGAACGACGTAGTGCACGCGCCCATGGTGAGTGGGGGTATGTGCGTGCCCTCCTAACATGCATCCCCACTCACCTCCCCCCCCACTCGTCCCCATGCAAAGAGCAACCTGGAGAAATGGTGGTTACTATGTGGGTGTGGATGAGTGGTGGGTGAGTGGGGATGCGTGTGCAGCTGTGTGCATGCCCCATCCATGCACTGGTGCATCCACAGATTCCCCCACCCGGCGGAGCGGTGTAAAAATATAATGTGAGGAGCCACTGGAAGAAGAACAGAAGGTTGCTACCTTGTAAATAAGGTTCTTCGAGATGGCACCAAACATTCTCACAACACCCACCCTTCCAGCCCCGCATGGAATTCTTTTCTTATATTTCTAGAAAGGGTTGGAAGGAGGAGCACTTTTTATACTAGAGGAGCTCGAGACTATCATGTGGTCTATTATTTGAATAGGATGAGTGTGCACAACCCAGTTGTGAGAATGTTAAGAGTCATCTCGAAGAACCTTATTTACAAGGTAGCAACCTTCTGATCAGCAGTGGGAACTTGAGCTGTTTGTAAACAAACAGCCTTATCTCCCAGCATGATTGGGTGTCCCAGCTGCTGCTGCAGCAGTGCTACAGGGAGGGAGAGGCAGGTGAGGGATGGGGTCTGGAGCCAGGGAGGGGAGGAAGAATCACTTATTGGGGGAGAAACTGGCTGCACCCTGCTGCCCAGCCATGCAAGTGTGGGGCTCCAGCTGGCTGTGGGGCCATGCGCAGCCGCACATGCTGTTAGCTTGGACCCCTGGTCCCCCCTCCAGAATGGAGGTACCCCCCTTTGTGATAGCCAACTGTCTTGGACCCAGGGGTCAGCAAAACCCACAGGGGTAACCAAGGGCAAGAAGGCTTGGGGTACAAACCCCACTCTGGATGCAAGAGGGAGGGGGGGACATGGAAAATAAGGATCGGGTCCAGCCACCCTAGCTCCTAGCAAAAAGGGACCACTCATGGAAAAATACCAGCCTAAGGTTGAGAAACAGACTAGAAGGGAGAGCACTCTGAATAAAGAATGGGGTCGTTAAGGAGAAGGGCTCACCCTGTTTTAACAAGGAAATGGTAGCCATGACTCAGTAAAGAAACCCCCCCCCCGATCCCTGCATTCCCCAAGAGAAACCAGACACACACCCATTGTACCCTAAAGGACTGTCTTTAGCCCTACCTCCCATCCCTGCGTCTTTTGTTTATAGTTTCCCCCTGTGTCAAAGTTATTTTGTGCATCTAGTATAGCCCTTTTTGTCATGGAAGTAACCTCCCCTTGTTTTCCCATTGTACACCCCAAACGACCCTTCGTAGCCTCCCAAAACCCTTTGTTCAGTACCCAATAGTTTCCCCATCACCTCTGAGAAATCTTGGGACCCAGATACGTGCAGGTTGCTCTGTGCATGTCTGCGTTAAGAGTTCTCCCAGACTCTGATCTGCCCCTTCTTTTTCCTTCATCCCCCGAATTCCGCTTGATCTGTGGGCTGCCTGTCCCATCTCAACAGGCAAGGAAAGGTAACCACAGGTCCAGACTTTCCCAGTCAACTGGGGAAGCCCTCTTTCTCCCTCTCTCTCTCTCTCTCTCCCCTTTGCATTCTCTCGCTCCCCCTCGCTGAGCCAACACCGGACCCCCCCCTCTTCTCCTACAATCCCCGCAAGTCGCTTGTGTTTTCCCCTTGTTAAATCCCGCCAGCCAGACCGGGGTTGTGTTTCTCTGTTATCAATAAACTTGTTGTTATTGGACACCTGTCTCTCTCTTTCTAATTGGGGAGGGTACATAAACTGCCTGTAGCACGTACTGTCCTCAGCTTGATCCCTTGAACACGAGGGGACCCACCTATTTTGTCTAATTTGGCTAACTCTCCTAAATTTAAAGATAGAGCAGATATTGGGGAACCAACCCCCCAATAATCTCATGTGGCAGGGGGTCTCATGTTAACAATGTGGCACATGCCTGGGGCTGGCCCTGGGGGCAGGGTTTGAGAAGGCGCACAAATGGCAAACGCTTAGCTCCCATCTGACTGAGTTAGGTTGACTCTCCAAAATAATGGGTGGCAAGTGGGAGAGGAAGAAGGGAAGCAAGCTGTATATATGGGTGATTTCAGATGTTACAGGCGCCCAATTCACCACAGTGGATTCCCAGCAGTGGCGAGTCGGCTAACCACCCCCGTTGACAAGAAAGGCCCAAAACAGATGTGATGGGAGCAGGACCATGGCAGGGAATTGGACTGGCAGACCATGGCCTGGGGAAGTGCAACAGACATTATGCCAATCCTGGGCCGTGGTCAAAACACCCAGAAGGCAGTGGGGTGGCCCGTCCCGACTGCTGGCGCTGCTATCCCCCCACCGCCTCCATGTTCAGCATGACCACCATCTCCTCCATCTGCACCTCCACCACCTCCTCCTCCCTTGCTTTCTCACTCTCCGCTTTCCTCTCCCTTCCACCTCGCTCCATCCCGCCACGTTCCCCTGCTTCCAGGTGCCCTTTAAATCTCCCTCCCCGGCCCATGTTGTTGCTCGCTGCCTGGCAACAATGCTACGTGCTTTGTCCCCGGCTGGGAATCATTCTGCTTGATTCCAGCTAGTGGTTGCCATTCAGACATTACTTTTTTTTTGTTCCCATTGGGAATCTCTTTGACCATGCTTTCGGAGATGATCTGGCAGGGAGCGTGGTTGATTTTGACCTCATTTGGGTATTGACTGTGGTGAACATCTGGCACCTGCGAAACAGACATTCAGGGTGCTTTGGCCCCACCGCGGGATTGACCATGGTTCACTGTGGTTGACTGTGATCTTGTAACGTCTGAAAATACCCTATGGCAGCATTGACTGTAAGCAGCATTATTACCATCAGTTCTCCCATGCCCACAGTTACTATAGTACTTCATTGCATGACATAAAGAGGGCAAATATTTCTTGGCTCTTAATCAACAGTGCAGTGAACAAATGCACTTCAGATTCTGCTCAAGAAAGGACTTATAACTGAAGGAGAAATTGTGGCCACAGAGGAGACAGAGGGTATTTTCAGACATTACGAGATCACGATCAACCACGGTGAATCCCCACATGGTGATGATTGTGATCCCGTAATGTCTGTTGGGGGGAATGGAAGTTCGTCCCCAGATGTTCACGCCCGTGAATCACGGGGAGAAGGATCACATTCAACACGCAAATGGAGGTCCTGGTTGGACCATCTCTGTTTGCGTGTTGAATGTGATTCCCCACCCCTCCCCATGATCGAGGGGACCATAAAGTCTGTCCCCCTACCACGGCCCTGAATCAGCGGCAGGATTCCAGGCCGTGGTCAATGTGGGTGGGCGCTGTGGCCTCATTGGCCACGGCACCCGTTCATCTCTCAAGAGGGTAGGCGGCCTAGGGAGCGTTGGGGGGTTGGGGCCATGCAACACTATTTGTGAGGCATAGTACCACTGTCTAACGAGGGAGATAGCAGAACTGAACAATGAGAGACAGAATTTGAAGTGGAGGAAGTCAGCGTGGTTGTGGGATTTGTGCCAGAGGCATTCAGCAGCCTGGGTGCAGGAGCAGAGATGGCAAATGGTGGGGGTGAGTCAAGGACGAGGGTTACGGGAGTGAGCTGGGCAGGAGGAGAAGGGGGCAAGGGAGTTGAGGGTCGAGGTGAGAGAGGATTTGAAGGTGGGGATGGCAGAATCGGGGAAGGAGGACAAGACTGAGGGGAGAAGAGGCGAGAGGGAGGAGGCAAAGTCCTGGGGCACAATGGCCTGCAGATCATGGAAGGAATGGGGAGATGGGGAAGAGGAGGGGGAGCAGTGGGAGAGATTGAAAGAGGCAAGGAAATGGTCAGATATAGGTGGGGTTCAAAGGAGAGATCAGAGGCAAAACAGTTCATAGAGAACATGAGATCAAGAGACTGACCATCAGTGTGGGTGGGGGAGCTAGTCCAGAGGTGGAGATTAAAGAAGGAGGCTAAGGAGAGGAAGTGAATGATGCAAGGCTGAGGGGCGGTGCATCAACATGAATATTGAAGTTGCCAAGGATGAGTGTGGGGATGTCATAAGAGAGGAATAGGGTGATCCAGGACTCGAACTCAAAGAGAAAGGAGGAGAGGGACCTGGGGGGTGGTAGATAACAGCAACACAGAGGTGGAGAGTGTAGTAGAGGCATACGGAGTGAGCCTCAAAGGAGGGGAAGGAGAGAGAGGGGGGAGTGGTTGAAACTGGCAAGAAGAAGTGTGGAGTTGGCCTACGCCACCACCCCAGCCTTCGGAGTGGGGCAGGTGGGAGAGTCCTCTGTAGGAAAGGCTGTCACGGGTGACAGAGTCAGTGGGGGAGACCCAGGTTTCAGTAACGGCGAGAAGGTGAAGGGAGTGAGAGAAGAAAAGATCATGGGCATAGGGGGCTTTATTAGAAGAGGAGCGACAGTTCGAGAGGGAACAGGAGAATGGGAGTTGATCAGGGGGGAGACAGAGAATGGGGATAAGATTAGGGGAAGGGGGGCGATGGGATCGGCGGGAGACAAGCACTGGGGCAGAGGGCAAGATGGGGGGAGGAGGCGGTTTGGGGATGGTGGAGAGAGATGACAGGCTTAGTGGGAGGCAGGAGAAGGGAGAGAAGTAGAGGGAGAAGCAGGTGAGAGGGAAGGGGGAGAGGGGAGAAGAGGGGAAAGAGGGGGTTATTAATACAGGGCCTTAGTAATATGTGAGACTGTACAATGTCTTTCCTGCTTATAACATGTGCAACTTAAGGCAGGAGCCTTAACATACAATTTACATCATTTTTGAAGCATGGTTTAATTAGCAAGAGCCCTAACTCCCCTCTTAAACAGAAGGGTTTTTGATCTAAGAATTTTCCTGTTTTTTGAAAGGGGGATGCACTAAATCCCCCCTGCTGCCACA
The DNA here is from genome assembly GCA_003113815.1 of Sphenodon punctatus. Lineage (NCBI taxonomy): Eukaryota > Metazoa > Chordata > Lepidosauria > Sphenodontia > Sphenodontidae > Sphenodon > Sphenodon punctatus. Next base: position 1,720,641 of record QEPC01011901.1, on the reverse strand, counting down.
GTACCAACCTGAGTTTGACTGACAGCCCAAGCCAGTGAGATTCTCTTTCAGCCCAAACTTTGTTCCCAGGTGTAAAGAAAAAAAAGGGGGGGGGGATCCTGCTGGTGAAACTGACAACTGTGATAATTTCACCAGCAAGGGGAGGAGGGACTGGAGGAGGATATTGCTTTGCAGATCCCTCCTCATTAAAGTGTTTCCCTAGCAGCTCTGAGTTTGTCTGAAGGTATGCTATTCAATTCCTCAGTGCATGTAACCACATACAGTCTCTCTCCAGACTCCATCCCTTCTTCCAGTGAGTTTCCCTTTCAGCCCCAGCTTTGACAGTTTCAACTGGGGGGAGATGGGTGGAGAGGGAGATTGATTTGAAGACCTCTTCTTTTCAAGAGTTTCCTTTACAGTCCTGAGTGTTGTCACTTTCACCAGAGGGTTTGGTTTGAAACTGGGAGCAGTAGTCTTGTCAGTTTTGCCTGTTGGGGAGTTTAATTGATACCCACAGCAGCCAGCAGTGAGATTCCCTTTCAGTCGCAGCTGTCACTTTCACCAGTGGAGTAATTTTCCACCTGGGAGCAGTCTCCTCACTTTCACAGGGAGGAGGGGGAAGGAGAGGAGATTGCTTTGCAGACCCCCTTCTCATTGGAGAATTTTCCTTGCAGACAACTCATGAGAAATTCCTCAGTGCACCTAACTCCATACAGTCTCTCTCTTGACTCTATTTCTTCATCAGGATGGTGGGTGGTGAGTGGTGGGGGAAAGTGAGGAAGCCATGAAGAGGAAATGGAAATACAGTGAGGGGCTGGGCCCTCATACCCATCATTCCACCCAGCCCCTTTTCATTCCAGATGCTTCTGGTGGCTTCATACCTATTACTTCACCCAAACCCCCATCATTCTAGCCACTCCTGGTTGCCACTTATGTGTCATTCCACCCAGCTCCCCATTATTTCAACTGTTCTCAGTATCCTCATATTGTTATTCCACACAGCCTCCCACCATTACAGCTGCTCCCAGTGCCCTTGTACCTGTCATTCTACCCAGGCCCCGTCATTCCAGCTGCTCCCTCTGGTCTCTTAAAAGTCATTCCACCCAGCCCCATGTCATTCCAGCTGCTCTCAGACCCTTTTAGATGAGGCGCTTATTAGCACCTCCAAAAGATACATACAGAGAGAAACCTCTTTGTGTGTGTATGTGTATATAAATGTAAACGTTCCCATTCTAAGCAGCGGCTGCTGAGAACAAGCATGGGTTTGAAGATGTGGCTTTGTAAAACCCACTCCAGAGGGTTTTACAACACCGCATCTTCAAACCTACACTTGCTCTCAGCAGCCTCTGCTTAGAATGGGAGAAACATCTCTTCCAGTAGTGTGGCAGAACGTCTAACACACACACCGCGCAGGTTTCTCTCCCTGCATATCTTTTGGAGATGCTTTTAAGTGCCTCGTCTAAAAGCAGTCTCACTGTCCCATATTCATAATTCAGCCCAGCCCCACACACCCAATGATTGTAGATGCTCTGAATTCTAGATCCTATCTGTCATTCTACCCAACTTCCCTCCTTGTCTTTCCATTTCCTCTATGTAGATTCTTCATTACAACCCACACCCCCTTCCCGGCCTTTTTTAGTCTCCCTGCCCATCAATCAGCATTCCTTGTGTCTTGTCAGTACACCTGCTGGAGAGTTTGTTTGACAACCAGAGCAGCTAGCTGGTGAGTTTCCCTTTCAGCTCCAGCTCAGTCCCATCCATAGTGTGCAATAAACTCCCCTGGTGTTCATCCAAGATTAGGGTGCAATAAACTCCCCTGGCATTCATAGAACAATTGAGTGCAATAAAGTCCCCAGGCAACCATACAAGATTAGGATGCAATATATGCCTGCAATAAAATGTTGTGCTATTGGCTGCAATAAGTTCCACTCAGATCTGTAAAACAGTAGCCTTCATGAAAGCTTTTATCTCCTCATGTTCAATAGTGCATTAGTGAAATATCAACACCGCTTTTCTCACTCTCCCCATTTGCCAAAATGGGCACTTGAAAACACCAGCACAGCAAAACAATACAACGGATTTTCAAAAAACTAAAAACAGGTCACACTTAAAATTTTGAACACTGCTGGATTTCTTAATAGAGCTTCCAGAACTATGTCTCCATAAGCAAAAATAAAATAAAATAAAATTAAAATGTCACATGGGGAGAAAATGTCATTCTGCCTCCAAAATTTTAAAGTCTGTAACTTGTTTTTCATCCAACTTACCTGAAATTTGGACAGTTTCTACCTAAGCAATCCTCCCTACCAAAGTACATCCACCCAACCCCAATGCCTGCTCCCTACCCCAAGACCTATCTCCCCCCCGCCCCCAAAGCCTGATCTGCTTCATTGAAGTCCCACACCGAGCTTCACTCTGCTGCTACAGTACAAGACTGCCTGCTTTTTGTCACTGCAGCTGTTCCCCAGCTATTCCCAGCTATGGTAAATCGAAGTGTCACATGACTACAAAAACAGCCAATCACCCTGAGGGATGGTTGAAACCGTGAGGGATGGCACGATTCATGGCCTCACATTAAACATGGCCCTGCTTACTAGGCAAGACTTCCTTCAAGCAGCTTCAACATCAGTCAGTGTTAGGACCTGGGTCTTGCAGCCTTGATCCCAGAGTTCCTGGAGGAGCGCCTTGCTCCACAATGCCACCACAAGTGCATGGCCTATTCAAACTCCCCAACTGTAGCCCTTAACACACACCCGACAGCTTGTCCCAGACTCTGCCATGCCTCCAAGCTTCTTGGATGGCTGCCAGCCAGGATAAAAAGGCAGCCGGTAGCATCAGGAATCTGGGTGGATCATCTGACCAATTAGAAAATTGTTCGTGTGGATAAGTTGAAAGTGGTAGAAAAACCTCTTTCTGGCGTGGAAAATGCAGGACATGGGCCTAGCACGGCCTCTCTGTTCTGTGTGGAGTTTTCCACTTTGGCTGTACTTCTCCAGACAAACAGTCTTTGGTTATTTGTTTTCTGACACAGCCTTTACTTAGTGTTTGTTGGGTTCTTTTCCCTCGAAATTTGTCTCTTTCGATTTCTCAGGGTGACACTTCACTCTGTGATACATCACGTCTGATTACATCAGTCAGGTTGCATTAAGCTGTGTCAGTAATAGAACCTGATGTGTCTGGTCTAAGTGGACATGACACCTGCTTGTTTTCTGGCTTCCAAAACTGGAGACTAAGGCTGAAATGAGAATAATTTTTGATTCCTGTGAGAATCTCACAAGAATCTCAAGCCTGTAGCAAGACCTCAGGAAGATCTCGCGAATGGTGCCAGATTTCACCAAGAATCTTGTTTAAAAAGAAGAAAACAACTGCACACACACAAAATAACAGCTGGTCGGCTCTTGTGAAAAATGGCCACTGTGCATGCATAGAATGGCTGCCATTTTCCAACACTGGCATTGCCATTTTGGAAAAGGGCAGTGCATGCACAGAATGGCCTAGTGGGCATTTTGTGCATGCACAGTTCTTTTTGTTGTAGTTCTTGTTGTTTTGTTTTGGTTTTTTCTTTTGGGAGTTGGTGGGTGCAGGTAAACAGGAGAGTGAGGGAGACAGACAGACATATAGATGCAGGACCTCAGTACACTGAGCGCAGCATATGCTACACACAACTCCAGCAAGTAAAGCACTCTCTGCTCCTCCTCTGTCCCCTCCCTCGCTCTCCCTCATCTCCCCTGCTCCCTTAACCGCCTTCATCCCTTCTCCCTTGCTGCCCCCCATGCCTGGAACTCCCTCCCTGCCCACATCTGCCTTGCCCCTCCCTCTGCACCTTCAAATCCCTCCTCAAAACCCACCTCTTCCTCGCTGCCTTTCCTGACGCCTGTTAGAACTTTCCCTGCAATATTTACTGTCTGCCCTCCCCACAGACTCCTGCCAACTGCAACCAAGCCAAGCATGTGCACCTGCGACCGCATCTGTTTGAATGTTGTTTATCCCTTATCTCTCCCTATGTCCCCTCTCCTTGTCTTCCCTCTATTAGATTGTAAGCCATAGGCAGGGACCGCATCTATCTTGTTGTTCTGTAAAGCGCCAGGTACACTGCTTGCGCTATACAAATGCTTGTAGTAATAATAATAATAATTAATAATTAATAATAATAAGAAAAAACTCAAATAAGCAAGTATTGAGAACCAAGTGTTTTCTTGATTCTTGTTAAAAATAAGAGAAGAACCTTGATTCTCAATGAGAATCAAGAAAAACCTGAGATCGAGTTTCAGCCCTACCAGAGACAAGTTTCTTTAAAAGAAAACAAAGATCTGAAGTTAATAGAAAATACAGAGACCCTCCTCAAAGATTGGGGAGGGTACTTTTCAATGAAGTAACATTGATCTATAAGGCCCTTCACGGTATGGGCCCCTCGTACTTCAGGGTCCGCCTTGCCCTCCGCGCCCCACACCGGCTCCTTCAGTCAGCCGGGGGTGCCTTCCTAGAGGTTCCCCGTGTAAAGCGGGGGGCCACAATGGAGAGGGCATTTTCGGTGGCCGGGCCGCGCTTCTGGAACTCCCTTCCAGAGGAAGCCCGCCTGGCCCCAAGCCTGTTGTCATTCCGGCGGTGTTGTAAAACCTGGCTCTTCGCCCAGGCCTTTGGGGTGGGGGGGAGGGGGGGTTAGGTTTTTTTTATCGCCCCTACCCTGTTTATTGTTTTAATGTCAAATTGTATCCCGGGGGCCCTGTTTTAAAAACGTGTAATTGTTTTTGATTATCTTAAATTGTTTTATATCTGTTTTTATGTATTTTTTTATTATTGTTGGAAGCTGCCCCGAGCTGTTGTCAGGAGGGGCGGGGTACAAATCTCATAAATAAATAAATAAATAAATTTATCTCATAAATAAATAAATTTAACTTGTGTGACAATGGGAGTAGTTCTCTCCTTTTTAATTCCATCCAAATTCCATCTATGACCCTCAAAAAATGGCATCGGCATTGCCCACTTGTTCAGCTTCCACAAAATTCAAACATGGGAGAGGAATGGAGCAGAATGGCACCCGAGTTTCCCGGGTGTCGACCATGAGGAGGGCATTTTCTGTGGCTGCGCTGTGGCTGTGGCACTCTGATTTACCACCAGCCTCCCCTCTTTCCGTAGACAGTGTAAGACATGGCTGTTCCGCTGGGCCTTTACCAAGGGAGATGGAATGGGTTAGGGAGGATTTGGGTAAGGGTTATTTTAAACTGGGGATTTTATGTTGTTTTAATTGTATTTTAGTTATGTATTTTAAAATGTTGTTAGCTGCCCCAAGATGCTTATAGTAGGAAGGGGCGGCATATACATTTTAATAATAAAATAAATAAATAAATGGGAACAGGAAGGTGGGGGTGGGCAGAAGGCAATCTCCACTCTCAGATTGTAAGCCCTAGGGGCAGGGACCGTGTCTATTTTATTACTTTGTAAAGTGCCAGGTACACTGCTGGTGCTATATAAATGTTTGTTAATAATAATAATAATAACCAAATTTCAGTTCCCTCTAACCATGGGCAAAAGGTTTAGCAAATTTCAAACTGGGAGATGGAGGAGGGGTGGCAATATTTAAAGATTTAATTCTTTTTTTATTACCCAAACTCTGTTTAATAACGTGAGTAGAAACTCTGCCACAGTCTACTAGACTGCAGGAATAGAATTCTCCAGGTTTATACTTATTTAGAAGTCTAAAATGTTTTTTAATGCATTTATTTATACTTCTACTCCATCCGTCCCCTAAGGCTCAGTGCGGCTAAATTTAGTAGCGTTAACATTTTACAAATTTGTCTATGAGGGGCTGACTAAAATAGATGGGGGTGGGCTCATATAAAAACCTCTATGAAGTTGATTACTACTACAACTACTAATCATTTCTACAGTGCTACTAGGCGGACACAGCGCTTTACAGTCACAGATTTTCGGAGACAGGACCTGTCCAGTGGGCTTACTATCTAAGATGGACAATGATGAGAGGAACACAGGGACAGGCAGACACACACTTATTCTCAGCATTTCCCCCCATTTTTTTTTTACAAAAGGGGAACTGAGGCCGACATATTGTGATTTGCCCAAGTTTGCCCAGTGAGTTCATGCCATGGCTAGGGTGGGATCCCCCGCAATGGTGGCCTGGCGGCGTCCCTAGACTAAGGATGGGTGGGAGGGGAAGGTGTGTTCTCTTTAGAGCTGAAATGAGTCCCTGCAAAACTGGGGATACGCATCCAATTCCAATATCCGAATCAACTCAAAAATATCAGGGGGCGATTGGTGCCTGATTCAGGTACCCTATGTCCCGGAATGAATGGAATGTCAGCTTCCGGTACTGATTTTTCAGTTTTCCATTCCAACTTACTGATCGTTTATTGGAAAATTTAAAAAATCATATTGGAAATTATTGATTTTTCAGTTATCTAAATCGGGGATTGGGTAGCCTGTCAAATACCCAAGACGGTACATGAATGTGGGTATTGCTACCCGTTTCAGCACTACCTCTATTCCTGCTTTTACCCTCCACTGTCCTTTTGAAGTGCATCTGCTCTGATGCATGTGTGCATGCTAGGCAGTCTCCACTGCCCAATCTCTTCAAACTGTGGAGAACCCCGCAGCTGCCAGGTTCATCCTGTGCTTAATATCCAGAAAGCTTATCTGTTTAATCCAATACCGCTCGACATGTGAGCACTTGGAAATGGATTCAGATGAAATTTGTGCCCATGGTTTAACATTTTGATGTCATTTCAGTCACAAGGCCTGTCCTGAGGCAGCAATCCCAGGAATGGCATCTGACTATCCCGAGTCCCATAGATCAGAAGCTGCCTCAAGTTATTGTGGGAGCGAGCTGGATGTTAATATGTCAATCACGAATGAGTTTCCATGGGCTCATGGGCCACCTGAACCCTTTGGCCTCATTCAGGATCTTCAAAGGCCTTCCCTTCTCTCAGTGACAGACACAAAATTAGGCTTCTGAAGATTCAAAGTCTGATCAACAGATACCCTGTGCAGCCTGGCAGTATGGGACCTTAATAGCGTCCGTCTTTCACTGCTAGTAAAGCATCTCAGAAGAGATTTAGGCTGATTTCAGTGGTGCCAAGAATACAGAAGTCAACACGGTATTTGCCAGAGATAAAACCCTCTGACTTGCTAAATCAGGCTGGCTAGGATAATCCGTAGCAAATCAAAACTGGAAACTGATAAAATGCCAAGACTTTCATATGGGACACAGCAGAGAAAAAGCAGCCTCATTCAAAGCAGACCTCTTCCTCAGATCTCCTAGACCGTATCCCAGGGATGGCAAAAGGTTTCCCCCCAAGGGATCACTTTGAAAATTAGTACAAGCTCCAAGGACTGCAAAGAAGGTGGGGGCACAGGTGTGCTCAGGAAAAAAGAGGGTCCAGATCACAGATCTATGCCATGGATCTGCCCCCTATTCTTGTGTGCATGCCCTCATCTCTGCTCCCTTCCCCTGACCTCAGGCTTTCAGTGCTTAGAGATACGATGTGGATACAGGGACTAGACCCGGAAAGAGAGGAGGGGCGAAATAAAAAACAGCTGTCGGCTGTATTTCGCCCCCTGGGCCTGAGGTTCCCAACCCCTTGCTCTGTGCAAATGAGAGCTCTGCATTTATCTTACTTTCCACACTTTATCCCAAATATTTTTTTACTGATACTCTAAAATGGCAGACAGACAACTCTCCAGACCAAAGCCCTTGGTTTATTCAGAGGGAGTGCTGTAGAAGCACCACCAGGGTGGAATACTTCCACCTCTACCTCCCATCTTCACCTGTCTGATGCAGAACTCGATGTTTCTCCTCTGCGCATTCCATCCCTGGCCTCTCTGATGAAGCTATAGGCACCAGTGCAAGTGGGACGGGGACCGGCACCCTGCCAGTCTGGAGTTGAAAACAATAGGAAAGCAGAACAAGCTAAAATGTCTCCTGAAGTTGCCTTGAACAGAATTTCTCCAGCACTCTCCCCTTTCATTTCCAGTGTGGTCAGAAATGAAAGAGTAGGATTGGATGCCACCAGTTGTTTAAGGATTACAGACTTGAAATCAGGCTGTAAATCCTTGACTCCAGGACCCAGCTGTGATCAATTTAAGTTGCACATTCCATATGCTGGAGAAACACTCAAATACTTTCAACAAAGTTCCCCACAGCCACCCCATTTCACCGGGGGTGGCTGTGGGGAAGCTGGAAACGGCAACACACTGGTGGCCGGGGACCCGGGTGATGTGGCTGATGGCGGTGGTGACAGCAGTGGAGCAGAGACCAGAAGCTCCCTCCCCCTCCCTCATGGACTTTACCTGTGCTGGTACTGGGTGCGGGTGGGGCATTGTTAACAGCTGGGAGCCAAGGACTTTCCCATTCACCTTCCTCCCACCCCTGCGGGGGCGGGTTTGGAGGAAGGACACTTCCGGCCCGCTCCCCATTTCACCTGGGATGGCCAGAGGCCATGCCGGAGGCACGTGCCAGAGGCCATGCCGGAGGCATGTGAAGGGGCACGTCCAAAGGGGTCTGCCCTTTGGCCGTGCCCTTCGGCGGGGCCCTGTGGCGGAGGTAGAGGGGGTAATGTATAGGAGGGGTATTGTTAAGTAGTTGTTGCTGCAGTTGGTGAGAATATCTCCCCTCAGTGAGAGGGAGGAGGGGATAGAATTGAGTGACCTTTCCTGGTGGCAGCGGGTAAGGTAGGAAGGAGATACTTATGGGGGTCCCCGGGGTGTCAGGAACCAACATGAGGAGTTGTGAGGCAGTAATGTTTAATTTTTGTATACGTGGGTGGGTTCTGGTTTTTGATGTGTTAATTATGTGTTTAACTGAGGATTTGATTGGATTATATTGTGCTGATGTCCTCTGTGTCGGACTTGTGATAAATTCTATGGGCGGTGTAGTCCTCTGTGTAGGATCCACGCCCTGAGTGGACTGATTTGTGAGCCGCCTCGAGCTAACTTGTTAGGAGAGAGTGGGATATAAATAATAATCAAATCAAATCAAAATCAAATCAAATTGAGAGTGGTGGATTTTGTATAGTGGGCATGTGGAAACTGTGCTGATGCAACAAAGATTTTCACAAAGTCCCCTACGTGATAGATGTTGGGACTCTCGGGGTCTGACTCATGAATACACTCACAGGCAGAGACCCTTTTCACACAGACACTCTAACACCGATAAAATGAGTGTTACATTTTATTATACATGTTGCAGGGCTGCAGGTGTGCTCTATGGGTGCACTGAAAAATGTATAATAAAATGAAACACCCATTTAATCAGTGTTAGAGTGTCTGTGTGAAAAGACACAGCCACACTCTTTAGAAAGAACTAGTTAGCCTTTATTGCATGCACACACTGGCTGACCAGGCCAGTGTGAATGTGGAAACCTGATGGAGAACCAGTGGTGCTGCAACCAAGGTTTCTCGGGTGGGGTACTCACCGGGGTATTTTCCAGTAGTGTGGGGGCACAACTAGGAGGATGAGAGAGGGAAAACACAGAGGAAAGAAAGAAAGAAAGAGGGGAGCACCGGCCTTGAATGAGGGACACACAGTCTTCAGCTCCCCTTGGTTATGCCCCAGTGGAGAACATACGGAAATCTAAACAGCCATTTTCTGGGATCCTGTTTCCCCAGAATATCAGATATTTCCTATAGTCACCATTACAATGGTTCTAACCAATCATTGGGTAATTTTAGACATGACGGGCCCAGAGGCCCGCCACGTTCAATCACGGACCGGGATCCGTTTCGGATCCCGGTCAGGAATCAGTCCGGCCATTCTTTAGATGTGCCGGCCTAATTCCTAGCGGGGATTGGGGAGGGATCGGGGCTGCGCGGCATGACATGCGGCCATGCAGCCCCGCCCCCTGGGCTCCCCCGGCTGCCTGCCCACCCGTCGGGAGACTGGAAGGCACAGCTGCCAATCCTGCTGCTACGCCCAATCCCGTCCCATGGTTAGGACCATGATCCGAGCCGGCTGAAGGTAACAGACATTACTTTTGGCCGATCCCAGATCGTGGCTACCATGATCATGGTTGGGGCCTGATCCCACCATGATTCTGGACCTCTGGGCAGCTGGAGGTCCATAATCATGATCAATTTGATTCCCGGCAGTGGTTCACTGTGGTGAACATCTGGCGGGGAGCAAATAGACGTTACGGAACAAACGGCCACCACAAGGGGTTCACTTTGGTTGACCGTGGTCTCGTAATGTCTAAAATAACCCATTGCTTACATTATTTGGTATGAGCAGTCAGTCATGTACCATCCTATTCTGTCCTGTTTGTTTCAGTTCTCTCAGGATATAATTTTTGGTCCAAGTATAGTCAACTGGTGCACGCTGCAGTCTCATTTGTTTTACTAACTAATTATTATGACTACACTGAATAGTAGGGTTGGGAATTCCAGTTCTCTGGAGATCTGATACCGGATTTTTTACATTGCGGCCATTGAAGTCAATAGCCGCAATGTAAAAAATCTGGTACCGCAGCCAATGTTAAAAATCTGGTATGTCGATACTGGTAAATCTGGTACCAGGGAGATCCAATACCAATACATCTGGTATCCGGTATTCTTCCTGGTGTCCCACCCCTACTGGATAGTCCAGGTAGCATATCCAAGTCAAGCAGATTGTCCTTATCTTGAGTCAACAACTGCTAATGCAGTCAGGGGTCTGGTCTAGTATAAGGCCATATTCATTGCTTGGTCACATTCTTGCTATAACAAAAGTACCATTTATCTGTATGTTAGCAGAAGGAACACTTATGCAGACACAGGGATTTGAAGGGTCTTCTGAATTGAGAATGACTGTTCCTGAACCATCAATAAATCCTGACCTTTCAAGAATGTTGACAAATGTTTGTTGGTATTTCCATGTTCCACATTATTATTGAGTTTTTGCTGAATTTGGGAATGCCAATGGCAATTTTTTGTCATCATTATTTTTGGTCACTTTTGTCATTTTTCATCACTAACAGCATTTTCCATCACTTTCTGGTGTCTGTTTCATCATATATGGTTCAAAGGCAGTACATAAAGACCAAAGTAATGAGTACCAGATAAACTACTAAACAAAGTAGCAGAAGTACCAAACAAAGGCATTTTCAAACAGGAACTGCCGAAGGGAGCAAGAAATTGGTACGTTTTTTGCATTGTGGAATGCCATGCCAATGCCATGAGTATCCTATGATAAGAAGCTACCTATTAGTAGAGGAGTTTATAGTGGAGAATGACAAATATGATTTTTGCAGGCAGTAGAACCCCCAGGGAAATGTTGCCCTTACCGCAGCTCACAGCTGACAAATTGCAACCTCACTTTCAGCTGCCACAGATAACCTTGCAAAAGCATGGGTTACTGTAGGTCTGACTTTCTCTCCTTATACAAAGGGGACCTAGAATGTGATATGAGACAGACTCTTGATTTTGAAATCATCCATTGAAGAAGCAGTAGCGTGCAGAATGACATTGAATGCTGAATGCCAAGAATACTTAAAGCCTGTGAGTTAAATTATGGGTAGTGTAGTCACTCCCCAGGTGTTCACACTGGAGGAAAGAACAATTATTATTAATTAAGTAGTAAGAGTGTTACAACATTCAAGCATTGTGGCAGCAATCTACCTGGGGTTCACATAGAGGAAAATTGGGACATCGAACTATGAAAAATAAAACAGAAACTGTGCAATGCGCATGGCACTAATGATTCTCTCAGACCAATCTTATGTTGTGTGCTCTGTGTATGGGACTCAGGGAGATCACTGATGGTTTCAAGTTGACAGCCTGAGTCAGGAACAATTGAGTCTCTGCTCCTGTGACAATCAGTTCATAAGATTATGAATAAGTATAATTTTTTGATACAGTCCTAACTCCCGTTACTCCAAACTAGACTTGTTAAAGTGAATGCATCAGCTATAGGGGTTGGTGAGAGATAGCCTTGTGTTGTGGCTGTTGCTCTTGTTGACCGCAATATAGCGGAATTGTTCTTAGCCAGAATTTTGCTGTATATCAGTTTGAGATGGTTTATAACCATCAGCCAAGATTAAGGGGCTGGGAGCAGCTAGCACTTACCCTTAAAACTAAACAGAAACAGAAAAGGTGAGAAGGGAAAGAAATTTGCTTTTACATTCCATATATACTAGGGATGCACCAAATATTAAAAAGCAACTTGCAAATATTTCTGAGATTCCAAGTGCTGAGAGCGAGTTTTCGGTCACCAGTCTGAACAGAAGGTTGCTACCTTGTAAACAAGGTTCTTCGAGATGGCTCCAGCCATTCTCACAAATGGGTTTGCGCTTGCGCGCCCTTCTCCTATCGGAATTTACCAAGCTGAAAGCTGAAACGCGTGACGTCTACACGCCCCACACTATATAAGGCACACTCCCGGCCAATGCCACAGTTCCTTCCAACC
>QEPC01011901.1:1685181-1704227 GCA_003113815.1 Sphenodon punctatus | reverse complement strand
TTCTGAAACTTCTCCGCAGACGCGGAGACAATCAGTGAGTTTGGGAGAGGGTGCTTGTAAAATATGGAGCCTTCCTCAGGAGGGAAGAGGTAAAAGGAGCTGCTGGCTGCAGATATCGGCTGGATGGCTGCTGGGGTTGCCCAGAGCTTCTCTGCCTCCGCTAAGTGCTTCTTAAAAAGCGGTAGGGAAAGCTTGGCTTGCACAGGCTTATCGACCAGGGAATAAGCTGGGTCGTCTTCCTGGTGCGTGATAGGGACGGTAGCAATGTGGAGGGCTTCAGAGAACCTTTTCAGAAGCCTCTGAAAATCTCTGTGCTCCTGGGAAGAAGCCGAGGTAAATGGACTCTGCACCTCATCGGAAGGCGGGGGGGAGAGAGATTCGGGGTTGAGGGGTTCTGAGGGTTCCTCAACCTCGAGCGAGTCAGGCGGAGATGTTGAAAGAGGAGCTTCGACTTCTTCCTCTAATTGAATTGGGGGGGGCTTGGAAGGGAGAGCCCTTAACAGGGCTGATTTGTACCTTTTGCGCCTGGACACCTTTTTTAGAAGCTTGGCCATACGGCGCTTAAACAAAAGAGCAGTGTCTCTGGCTGTGGTGTCGAGCGGCTCCGAGGGAATAGGCGTCGTCGGCGTCGAGGCGGTAGTGGAGGCCGTGTGCATTTCCGAAGGACGATGATCTCTGGACGTCGAAGTTCTCCCTGTAGGCGTCGAGGGGCTAAGCCGGCGTCGAGATGCTGAACGCTGTCTTGTCGGCACCGAGCGTCCTGACCCCGAGCGATCTCTCAAAGGTGGTATTCCCTCTGTCGGCGCCGAGTGGCTGGAAGCCGACGTCGAGCGACTGACGGAGCCTTGGCGCCCCCTGGTGGGGGAGGGTCTAACAGGGCTCGGTGAATGGTGGTACGTCGACGCCGAGAGGTCTCGGTGCCGGGGACGAGACGGTTCTCTCGATGGTGAGCGCCGATGGACATGAGGCGAGGGAGCTGATGGTCGGCGTCGACGATCTCGACCTCTAAGAGGAGGCGAAGGAGACCGTGAAACACTCACAGCCCGGGACGGGGCCGGTGTTTTGGCCGTAGCAGAAATAAGTTGTTGTAAACAGGCCACCAGGAGGGAGTTATCCTTTTTACTCTCTGCCTCTTGTTTCTTCAGAAACAGCAAGGTGGGGTCCTGCTGTTGTTCAACGAGAACATTGGCTCTTGGTTGAGGAGAGGGAGTAGCTAGCCACTGGAGGGCAGGTGGCTGATAAGGGGACCCCTGGAACTTGGGGTCAACCTCTTCTTGCGCAGTATACAGGGGTGACCCTATACAGAGGGGGGAGCCCTGGGAAGCAGACACCGCTAGCAGGAAGGCCTCATCATCAGAGGAGAAAATCGGGGACACGGAGCGAACCGCCGGTTTGGCAGGCTCCTTCCCGATGTCGAGTCGGCCCCTCTTGGGGGAAGGTTCTCGCAATCCTGATGGTCCGGGGCTAGGTGAGCCCGGGTCAGAAGATAGGGTGGCAGATGGAGCTGCGGAGACTGTTTCCTCTGCTCCGATACTAGGAATCTTGGGAGAGGGGGAACGATCAGACTTACTGTCTCTTCCCTTGTCCTCCATCTCCTTGAGCAGCGCTGGTAGTCTGATAGCCCTCTGCTTCAAGGACTTGGCCTTGAGTGAGGAACACTGTGGGCATTCTTTCGGGTTGTGCGAAGTGCCCAAACAGACCAGGCAATGGACGTGTGGATCGTTGGTGGTCATCTTCCGACCACAAGAGAGACATTTCTTGAACGATAACTTTGTAGACATGGTAGCTTAGCAAAAACAGATAGCCGCGAAGCGGTTGGAAGGAACTGTGGCATTGGCTGGGAGTGTGCCTTATATAGTGTGGGGCGTGTAGACGTCACGCGTTTCAGCTTTCAGCTTGGTAAATTCCGATAGGAGAAGGGCGCGCAAGCGCAAACCCATTTGTGGGAATGGGAGGAGCCACTCGAAGAAGAACTGTTACTGAGCACTTGGAACTCAGAACTCAGAACCATGGAACTCAGAAAATCTTGGAAGAACTTGGAATCCTGGCACTCGGCGTCCCAGCATCAGGCACATGGCACCCTATGGCACCCTTGCCTCATGCCCCTAGGTAAGCTCTGTGGTGTGCCTCACATTCCCACAGCACAGCAACCTATGCCTGCCAGCAGGGAGATCCACAAAGAAACCAGATGCAAGCCACCCTCACAAAAACCACACCATAACCAGCAAGTATGGCCTTGTAGCCCCATGCCCCAATCCAAGCTCCGTGGTGCCCCATGATCCTATCACAGCACCTGGTGCCTGGCAGCAGGCAGATCCACAAGCACAACAATACCAAAAACACACCATAATCAGCAAGTATGCCTCCCTTCCCCATGCCCCTATATGAAAACTCTGTAGTGGGGGAGTGGGTGTCACTAGTGCCCCGGACCCTGCCAGCAGGCAGTTCCACAAGCCCCTCCCCCCCAAAACACACCATAATGCCCAAGCACCCATTTTAAAATATAAAAAGCAGGGTGTGATAAACCCTAGCATTGCTTCTGTGGTCAGCCCCCTAACTCTCACTTTAAAAATAATTTTATGCTTGAAAATGAAGAGTTATAAGAGCAGTGTAGCACACAGCGAGGCGGAGTTCACCAGACTCACCAAAGATAAGGAATAATGCCCAAATGTCCACTTGTATTTTGCCCCTGGCAGCCAGTCAAAAACTGTCCTGTGCTTTTTGCCCCTCACCTGTCCCCTCCCATTCCCCCCGTGCCTACCAAATAAGGCACTAAGTTTAGTTTTCCCAGATCAGTAAAGATAAAGTCAGGGGTGGGTCACTCAGGTCCCGAGACCTTCTGATGGCTGGCCAAATGCACAGCCACAGCAGCGCAGAGAAACACTCGATTGAGCAGAACCAACCAAGTGACTGAGTACCAGATGTCTGGACCTATTCCTCGGAACCTCGGAACTCAGAGGTTCTGAACTTAGTGACATGATCATCAGTACATTCCGAAAAAAATTCAAAGACTGAGTTGCAAGACTAATATACACTAATAATTATTTTGCAGGCACAAATGTTCATCTAAATAAATAGAAAAGGCTGGGGTTTAACCTTAGGAAACATTTTGTGACAATCCTAGCAAAAATAATTGGCCAGTTAATGTGTAGTGTCACAGAAGCACAGTGAAGATCCACCTCATGCCCTTAGATATAGATACCATTTCCAAATGCATCAGAGTCTGATAAAAATCAGCCCTCAGCATGGAAAAGAAAGTGAAAGCATTTTTACTTCATTTTAGTTTTATCTCTGAAGGTCATCAGTTTTTTGTTCTAAACCATTTTGCTTACAACAGGAATGAGAAAGCATTTTGCCTGGTGTTGTCTCCATACGTTGGATTTGAATTCATTTGCATACATTTCTCTGCTCTCTTGTCCCTACACCCCTGCACCCCAAGTTTTTCCACACCTCAGAACCTGTATGTAGAAATAAAACTAAGAATTGAATTGTCCTCTGAAGAATAGCACTATCTTGTGAAAACTGCAACGGTTAACTTTGTGTGATGGCTTTTCAATGCAGGAGGGAAATGTTTTGTTGAGCAAAAGGCATGTTGGTCCTGGCATAATTTACAAGGTAATTTAATTGTGATAAATATGAAGCTAGGACAATGTTTGCAAGACTGTGATTTCTACACAAAGGGTGCAATCAAGTGAGGTGTGTGCGCAGCAAAGGTACACAGGCGTGCATAGCACAGAGCAACAGCATGCTGTGAGGCGTAGCCCCACCCAACAACAGTACACCAGTGGAGAACATGCACAGCATCCAGCAGCAGCGCAATGCTGTAACAAATTGCGCTGTTTGGAAGCAGAAGCCCCTGCCCCTGGGGTGAACCACAAGAACCATCCTCATCATTGTGCTGTTGCTGGTTGTTGACTCTGAGATTGCCCCCCTACCCCCGGGATGGTGGGTGCCCGTGGCTTGCTGACTGTCCCTTTGTGTTACTGTTTATGTGCCTATGGTGAGCCTATGTTGCCCATCTTTGCCCTGGTTTTGAATGGCTGGCCTATGATACACACTGTTGCAGGGAGCAGTCCTGAGCAGCTGTGGCTCCTTTAAGGAGGGGGTTAAGTGGGTCAGCCCAGAGGGCTGAGTATATGCAGGAGCCAGCCAGGAAGGCTGTGCACATGTGCATGGGTCTGGGGGAAACCAGTCCATGGTGTAAGATCAGCTTGTGAAGGAAACAGGCCCCAGAGACAGAGTGGGCTGGATGCTGGCCCTTTAAGGGTAGCCAAACTAGAGAGCTGGCCATGCCCACTCTGGGGATATAAGGAGAGGCAAGACTGGGAGAAGAGGCAGTCTCTGTCTGGATGCCAAAGGAGCAACATCTCCCAAGGAAAAGCCTAAAGTGGATACTTTCCACTCTATGCTCTCCAAGATGCGGAAGACTATAAGAACCAGAGTAGACCCAGGTATGGGAAGAGACTTTGCCCAAGAGGGA
Organism: Sphenodon punctatus; assembly: GCA_003113815.1. NCBI lineage: Eukaryota > Metazoa > Chordata > Lepidosauria > Sphenodontia > Sphenodontidae > Sphenodon > Sphenodon punctatus. The sequence continues at coordinate 1,699,747 of QEPC01011901.1, read as the reverse complement.
GGCTCCAGCCTGGGGAAGGCTTGGCCAGAGCCTGGGGTTTGAGGCCTGGCTGTATGGACTTTGGGGGGTTGATGTTATGTTGCTCCTGGGCCTGTGAGAGACTGTGCTGGGCCTGTAGTCTGGAGGTGGATGAGCCAACAGCCCAGGAATATTAAGAAGCTGTGTACCTGTAAATAATAGAGACTTTGGGTTGATCCCATATGGACTATGGAGTGTTGACTGTGATATAAGAGACAGCCTAGTTAAGGGCTGAATAGGCGTGGCAGGAGGGTGAGCTAATTCCTCAGTGAGACCCCAAGCACCCTGTTTGGCCCTGGGAAGACTTCCTGCTACACAGGTGGGCTGTGCACCAAACCAGAGGCAGGCGGGCCAGTCACAAAGTGCGCAGAGGAAAAACCCGGTGCAACGGGACTACCTGCGCCTGATGCGTGATTATCCATTGCTGCTCATGCATACCCTTGTGTATGCGCATATTGCTCCCGATGCCTACACATTGCTTCTTGCGCTGCCAGTTGGATTGCACCCAAAGTTGTGAGAAGCAGGAGTAACCAGCCTGGTTATATTTCATCATCTTATTCAACAGCACCCAAGAATACATGGTGTTTCTGAAATGTGTCCTGTTCTCAAAGTATCCACAAAGGAGGGGGCTGGATTTATCTATGCTTTATGTCGGAAGAGATCAGAAGTGATATCCTGCTTTTCTTTCCTTTGTGAGTATTCCCATAAAAGTGAACAGGACTGGCCTGTTTCAATCATGTGTTCAGGATTTGATCTTTTTGGTTATTCGATTTGCAAACTACACAAACCAATTTAGATAGAGAATGGTTATTTACCCTCTCAAATAGTACTAGAACTGGGGACACTCCATGAAACTAGCTGCCGGCAGATTTAAAACAAATACAAGGAAGTACTTTTTTGCTCAATGCATAATTAACTTATGGAATTTGTTGCCAGAGGATATTGTCAAGTCCAGTAAGTATAGCTGGGTTTAAAAAACAACTGGATACATTCTTGGACAGTAAGTCCATTAATGGTTATTAACTAAGTAGCTTACGGGATGAACTTCTTACTGTCAGGAACTGGAAGTGAACAATGGGGAATGGATTGTCCACTATGACTGTTGGTTCTTCTCCCGTGTGATCGATATTGGCCACTGTCAGAGGACAGGATGCTGGGCTTGACGGACCATTGGTCTGACTCAGTATGTCACTACTTATGTTATGTTATGTGCACAAGTGTAGCAACAACACTCTGTCAGCAAATGGTGAACCAAGTCTGGTGAATGTTCATATGTCTGGAAACACAGGACAAAAAAGCCTATGCTGAGGCAGCCTGAACTCGAGCATCAGAAAGAGCCCAATCAACCAGCTTTGTTGTTTCTAATTTGTTATATGTCAGCTTCCTTAACACTGTGTAAGGCACAAAACATGACTGAGTCCCTTCCCAGAGGAGAGAATGATCTAAAGACGTCTCTAAATGCTTTAGATATTGGAGCAGAAGCCAGTTCCCTAGAAAGGCACATTTTAGAAAACAAATTCATTGCCAGCGGTGAGTCTCAAATAAATGAGACTGAGAAGAGCACACCACCAGCCCAATGGCATGCGACCCACAACCAGCCTTGTAACTAGCAGCACAAAGAGGCCTCCCTGGAAGCTAGCCACTGACCCAGATAACAATGATCAGAGAAATACATCCAAAGAGCTTGGCATTGGAGGCTCGCAGCTGTCAAAGCACAAGCAGAGAGAGAGAGGCCGCAGGTGCTGGGTCCAACTACTGTGTGGATGGGGAGCAGAGAGGCGAATCCGAGTACAAACAATGCTGCCAGCAAGACCTTTGCTTCTCCAGTAATTATTATTTTTGCAAAGCAATGTGACTGACCATTGCCATCCTTTTCCTTTTTATTTTTGGTTGTATTCCTCTCATCATTGCCCACAAAGGCTTATTGTTATTTACCATTATACTGTTCTTCTCACCTAATCTTGAAACCTCCTCATGGAGTTGACATTGCCTCCTTGATTATGCCAGTGATGGAAGAATAAAAGTAAAAGCATAATCAAGAGCTAAACCTGAGCAGTCCAATACCATTCAGATCTGACCATTGGTTCTATAAAGAGCTTGCAGTTAGTGGGTGTTAACAAATGAGATGCTGCCCCACATTGGCCCCTGCTAACTTTGGATTCACCTGTCTGTCTGAATGGTGACCAGTGTCAGATGTTTGCCCAAGGCCCAGGGGCCGCTTTGCGCTGGGGCCGTCCCACGCCATGTTATTCTTGGGATTGCAGAGCACACAGCACAGGTTAACCTGCCCCAAACCAAGACAATGGGCAACCACAGGGCCAGGTCTTATTTATTAGGGTCCCTTGCAGCCCTGGGTCTGCCAGTACCATAGAGGCGCCATTAGCGTGCCCTTAGCTGATGGCCAGTTGGTAGATGGGCACACAGAAGTCCCCAGAGGCTGGCAGGGGCATGAACTGTGCTCACCTCTCTCAGCCAGCTGTCAGCTTAGAGGGACGCACTAGCACTGGTTCTGATGGAACGGGGTGGTGGTGTCACAGCCTTGAAAAGAAGCCTTCTCTGGCTCTGACCCCTGTTCCACGAGAGCCAGCATGGATTGTAGTGTGCCAGAGAGCCAATGTGCTCATGATTTCAGTACAGTGCCTGCTGTACACTCTTTCACCGCCAAGTGGTGGGGTCTAGCCCACAGAGAGGGTCATGACCCAAATCTTTAAGCTCTGAAAGGAGAGGCGCATGTTTGTGGAGCAAGCAGTTGCTTTGGAAGGGGGTTGTTAATATAAAGAAAGGTGTTGTGAGAAGCTAAGGTGCCAGATGCACAAATACTTTCAGGAGGGGTCACCTGATCCACACCTCCTAACATTTTGAGCTGCCAAAGAGGGACAAGCCCCATTCCCTCCCTCACCAATAAGCCCCATCCCTCAGCCAGACAGCCAATAAAAACCACCCCCCTCACACTTGCCTGCACAGACACGCGTACACCCCTTCCAAAATTCCTAGTGCATAAAGACGGACAGAAGCTCTCTGCTTAACATTCCACTTAGCTTCCTGTCATTCCATCATCTCTCCATTGTCCTCTCAAGGGTTTTTCCTGGGAGGCAACCAGGAAAGAGGTGCCTGAGGTTTGAATACCAGTCTCTTGTTTCTCTCTCTCTCCTAAAAGAGGGACTTTGACTCCCTTAAAGAGGGACAGTGGGATTCAGCACCCAAAGAATCTTTGGGTGTTAACAAGAATGATGGTGACCCATTGTGGCCCACTTGGGCCTGCAGGCCATCATCCCCTCCAGAGGTCACTGTGGACACAGCCCAGGTTAGCTACCAACATGCCTGGGTGAACTGCCTGCCTGACTCGGCTACAGTGGGCTATCGTGTGGTAGTCCACTGTTCCCGGTACAGTTGGGAAGCAAGTTGGATAGGCCTCCATGGTGGGTGGCCATGGTAGACATCATTGGCCACCATGGTCACCCATCATGGTGGGGGGAAGTGGTCCACAGGGTGCAACGCAGGGGGGGCAAGCTTGAAGCTGCATATTTGTGTGGCTCCCTGTCTTCTTGGGCCTGGCCTCATGTACGTTTGCTCCATGGTCGGACCCAATCCTGACCAGGAAGCACGTGGTTTCCCGGTACAGATCAGTTTGTGTCAGTGGCACTCTGCCATCGTCTATGTTAATAGCACTAGGGCTGAAACTTGATTCTTGGTTTCTTGTGTTTCCTGACAAGAATCAGAATTTTCATCTCATTCTTGCAAATGAGAACAAGACTAGAATCAGATGGATACTCGCCAAGAAAAGTGAGAATCTCAAAAAACAAAATGCCTAGTGCTGACGGGGGGAGGGACGGAGGGAGGAGGAAGCCACACTATTCCCTACCCAGATTTTGTACTTTGTCTGGGGCTGGCATCTATCTCAACTGGGGAAAGCTTTCCAAAGGCAGATTTTCAGGAGTGGGAGGGAGGAGAGCAGGAGGGAGGGGGCAGACTCAGCTGACATCTTAGCATCCTATTGACTGACAGGAGTCTGAAAAGCTATACTGGGCCCGCCTCTTCCCTTCAGCTCTTCCCCCTCCCATCTGGATATTCTTTCCAGATGGGAGAAGGGAGAGAAGGATGGAGGGGGAAGTTCCTGAGCATTCTATTGGCTAGCAGGAGTCTGAGTACCCAATAGAATGCAGAAAAGCTGTGTAGAGCCCGCCTCTTCCTTTCTGCCTCCCTCTCCTTTCTTTTTCCAGCCCCAGATAAGGTAATCACATGGGTAAGCATGTGCAAATCATCTACAGTATGCCTCCCTGTTTTCAGATGGGAGGGTTTTCTTCACCAAGACAGCTGCCAGTCTCAGACAAAGTAAGGGATAGGGAAAGCTGGACAGGGAATGGCATGGCTTCCTCCCCCCTCCCGCCTTAAATTTCTCCAGGCTGGAAGAGGGGGTGGTAGGGAGAGGGGAGTGAGAAATCATGCAAGAATCTGAATCAGGGTTGAGATGTCTGAGATCTCAACCCTGATTCTCAATTCTCACAAGATTTTCCTAAGAATAAAATCTATTCTCATTTGAGCCCTAGTTAATACCCAATGTCCCTCTAAAGTAGGGAGTCTTGGGAGGTATGCCTAATGCTGCACATCACTACTTCAAGAAAAGTAGGAGAGACTGACCTTGTCCCATTAAAGCAAGAAATTGCCATCATTGCAGCTGCAGCCAGAGTACACATCCACTTCAGGAGAAATCTGAGTATTTCCATGGAGATCGGCACTCACTAGACTAACACTATTAATGGGATTATTTTAAGAGTCTTATTGTGAGACACTTTGAAGGCATGAAAGGATGTGAGGGAATTACAACATTGCACTGAGAATATGGACTCTTTAAATGAAAAGACCTTTACTGTTTTTCCAAAAGAGAGAGAAGCAAATAATGTTTGCTTCATTAATGCCCAACTTGAGATAATGGATGACATCCCATTAAGCCACAAAGTAGCCTTTGATTGTTTTCTCTCCAATGTTTCCATTATTGTTTACATCTGGAGGGGGCTGACATTGATGGTTATGGCCATAAGGGCATTGAGAGGTTACTACAAAAATGTAACCATCGGATGTTTCAAGGATGCTCGTTGGCACGCTGGTTGCAAGCTTGATGCAGCCTATGACTGTGAAGCCTTCTAAATGTTATGAAACAATGGGACCATGTTAACAAGTCCTATTACCAGCCCCTTAGAAACGGACAACATATGTTGTCTTGCCTAACACTCTTTCAGTGAGACAAACAGAAATTTGAACTATGAAGACACCCAGTCACAGTAAATGCCAGATGGGTAATATAATGACACTGGAATGCAATAAGGCCTCCAGTGAAAGATTGCTCAGAGGAGGGGGACGAGAGCATACAAAACCATGCCCCTTACTAGTTTATTCCTCTGGCTGGTAGATCTATCTGAACAGGAAAATAATAGGATGATTATATGTCAGAGATGGTATATGATGTAGAATTAACTTGGCTTTTCACCCCCTGGGGGTGGGTGAACTAAATTACATCTTGAGGCGCCTTGAAGCCCTGTCATTCTATCTAAGATCTAAAGGATTAAAATATGAAAGATTTATGAGTGAGCATCTTTTTATGAGAAAAGCATCTACAGGTGAAAACAAAGGGCATATTTTTCCATCCCCCCATATTTTATAACAGCAGTAGAGCCCTATATTATAATCTGTTCAACCGTCAGCCTCATTCTGATTATGCCTTCATACTTGAAAAAGCTTGTAGTGTGAATTATCAACTCAGAATTATTCCCTGTTGTGTTTTGTTGGTTAACAAGAGCTCTCAAGTTAAGTACTGATCCTAGAGATGGGACTGTCAGAGCGCAGCCCAGTATGGTTCAGGGTGCGCAAAGTCCAACATCAGGTCGCCAGTAGGGCTGAGACGAGAGGAAGGGTTCCCGTTCCAAAGGGAAATATTGACCTTTCAGGAGTGCTTGTAAGTGTCCATCTGTACCTCTTCAGTTTCCGATGATTCCATGCTTCCACCATTTCTTCCTATCATTTTGTCATTTCTGAGACTTTGCATCACTTTGTCAGTTTCCAAGACTTTTTGTCACTTTATGGGACATTTTGGGTGATTTCAGACGTGACGAGATCACGCTGAACCACACTGAACCACGGTGAACCCCGCGGCGGGGCGAAAGGCCCCTGAACGTCTGCACAGCGTGCGCCAGATGTTGGCCACGCTGAATCTGCAGATGGGGTCAATTTGAACCACGCTTCCCGGGCTAGCCGGGGGAAGGTCCCGGGAAGCGTGGTCAAATGGACCGCGGGCCGTGGCCAACAAAAAGTAACATCTGGCCGCGTGCCACGGCCCGGGATCCCCGGCGGGATCCCGGGCCGTGGCACGATTGGCCAGACGCGGCGGCCGCATTGGCCCCGCCGCCCGCCCGTCTCCTCGGAGGGCGGGCGGCGGGGTGCGTGGAGGGGGCGGGGCCGTGCGGCCACACGTTGCGCCGCGCGGCCCCTCCCACTTTCCCCGCCGGGATCCCCCCGGCACGTCTGTTGGGCCGTGCAGGGGTGACCCCGGCGGGGAACGAAGACGTTGGTTACGGTACGGGGCCAAAGGGCCCCGTAACGTCTGAAAATACCCAATGTTACTTCTAGTCACTTTCTGAAACTCTTTCATCACTTTCTGGGAATTTTGCATCACTTACAGCACTTTTTTTTGCAATGTCCAGTACTTCACTGGCAGGTTTCCATCTCCACAGCCCCTGGGGGTGTGCACTGGGCACACAAGGGGCTTTGGACCTGCCCCATAGAAACCCCGTTCAACTTGTGAAAAATAACAAAAATAGTGAAATGAAAAAAGTAGGAAATCTGGTAAGTGTCCATGTTGTATGAATCTCGGCAAATGCCCTGCTTCCAATGGAAACAGCACTCGCCAAGATTTTTTGTTTCAGGCCTAGTCCCCAGGGTCTGACAAGAGAAGTCTGGAAGCTGGACAATCCAGGAAGCTGGAAAGCAGGAGAAGTCAGGAGCTGAGAGGCTGGGACGCTGGAGAGCTGTGATGGTCTTTTACTATCTTTCCACGAAGAGGCCTTTGCTTATATTGTGGAGACAGACACTTCCTCTTTCCTGTGGGTGCTTTATATAGACCAGGGCAGCCAATGGGGAGACAGGGCCCATGCAATCAGGGAGAGAATGGGGGTGGACAAGTATGGAGCTGTAGTTCCAGAGAACACCCAGTAGTCCTGGTAGCTATCTGGACAAAGAGCCTGCCTGGGGACCTGAGTGCAGTCCCTGCTCCTGGCAGAAACACGGATGTTCCCCCCCCCCCCCCCCCGCAAGTAATTCTCCAGTTATAGCTCCCATCCTACATATAACTGAATGATTATGTTTCAATTTGGGCATGCCACTAATTCTATGGGCATTTCCACATGTTCTCCATGTCTGCAGGAAGGACATGAAGGAACAACATGTATGAACCAAGTAACAAGAATTCACATGTGCTGCAAGAAGTGTGGGTATAACCATTCCTTGGTGGCAGCTACCCTCTGTTCTTCACTACCAGAGTTCCTGTCAGCAGAGTGCTTGTGGTCTGCAACTTTTGGCTGGGAAAAGATGGAGGCTGTGGACCAAAGACTGGGAGAAACCTTTCTGTCTGTGATACTTCAGTGCAAGTGGGATGGTGTTGCACCCTGCCAAAGAACTTAACTAAACATGTTTAGCCTAATGAAGAGAAGATTAAGGGGAGACATGATAGCAGTCTTCAAATATCAAAAAAGCTACCACAAAGATGGCAATGAACTGTTCTTCATGGCTTCAGAGGGCAGGAATAGAAATAATGGGCTGAAACTACAGGAAGGGAAATTTGGGTTAGATATTAGGAAAAAATCCTAACCGTGAGAGCTGTTCTGCAATGGAACAAGTTACCTAGGTCATAGGCTCTCTGTTCCCCCCAACTTGTCACTATACCAAATAGCCAGCTCCCAGACACCTGGAACATAAATTTAAATGTCTAGACCTCTCCACACATTCCCATTACCCATGTGCTTTCTAGGACCCTATGGACTTATTTCCACAATGTGCTAGAAAGGTGCTTACCTAGCTTTCATTAGTTTAAGGTGAAAGCTAAAAGTGCACTAAGATTCATAGGATCAATGCCCCTGGAAGCATTAGTCCCTCTTATTATGTACATTAATAACAGAGAGGTGTGTTCAACTATTTTAAAAAAAAATTATCATTAAGAGAACTATTTCTTACATTTTAAGAAATCAGAATTTACCTACCCAGCTTTTATATATAACTTAGAGAATTTTATGCTCATAACTAACTAACTGGATTTCTGATAATAAATGCTTAAAGGTGCTCATTTGTTTCTGCTTTATAAAGCTAAGTAACTTTGACATCACTCTCTTAATCTAATTAATATGGGACAAAGATTCAGTGATATATTACAGTGCTAATTGGGAGACTCCACAAAGGAGCTAACTGTACTCAGCTTACACTTAGGTCAAAGGCCCTTTTCAAATGGGCTGCAGTGGGTGGGGTGATGGGTGTGCACCCATGGTGGGTGGAGGTGGGTGTGCGGTCATTCCCACGTGCGCACACCCATCTCCACCCATGGAGCAACCGGGATTGGAGCCTGTTGCTCCGTGCGTGGGTGATGGGTGGAGGTGGATGGAGATGGGTGTGTGGAGGTGGTCCTTTCTTATGGATGCCCCCCCGCCGCACACCCACCATGGGCGGCATTCACATGGGCACCCCCTCACTGCACATGTATGCGGTGGGAGGGGGCGCCCATATGAAAAGACCCCACGTTTTTTTCCCCCTATAATCATTAGAATAACATTTCTACACACTCAAAAAAGATATATATCATTACTCATAAACGTTACTGGGGCTGATCCCATGCTCTGCAGACTGGCGCACGGAGCCCACGTAGTGTCCTTGCACTAGGGGTGGGACTATCGATATCAGATTAATCAGATAAAACCGACAATAGCCAGTATCAGATTAATCTGATAATACCGATACTTTACCAGTATCAGAATACCGGATGTTTAACATTGCCAGCTTTACCGGATTGTTTTTTAACAATGGCTGCAAGGTCCCAAGGCAGGCTGCAATGTAAAAAAAAAAGGTAAAATCGGCAATGTTAAAAATACCAGTAAATCTGGTATCAGGAGATCTGATACCGGTAAATTCGGTATCTGGTATTTCCCCTGGAGTCCCATCCCTACCTCACACATACAGGTGTGCAAGCAGCGTGCCCCCCCGGCACAGGGCCTGCAGCGTGTATGCAAACTGCACAGTGGCGCACATCTGCATGTATGTGGCAGCACGCATGGGGTTTGGGGATCAACCTCACTATGTCAACTTGTCAACAGGAACTGAGCAAATTTGGTAATTTCAAAGATCAAGTACTAAATTAAAAAAAAATTGAATTGTGTGGCAGGACCAGAGAGAGAGAGAGAAGTTTTAAGAAAGTTTATATCCCTGTTCTTATATTTCCAGGCAGAAAATACATACAAAAAGAATCTGCTTCAGTGCTTACTGTCCTCTCCCCAAGTGTAGCTGTTCCTCTCACAGGGTAAAAACAGATGTGACAGTAGCCCACTTTAGCCCTCTGTGGCCCACCTGGGATGGGGCCTCATCTCCCTGTCTGTTCAGGCACCGTCAGATGTTGACTGGGATTGCCCTGAGCTGTGTTGGTGGCTAGCCCAGGCTCTGACCTCGGGAAACCCCTGAAGTCACAGCCCAGGTTAAAGCCTGCCTGAATGGGTCAAAGTGGGCCACATCAGGCTATCATGACCGTTCCCTGGCTGTGTTAGTGGTCTGGGATGGGTCCACCATGACCAGTGCCCATGGCTGGCTGTCATTGGCCCCTATGGCTGCCCGTCATGGTGGGGGCAGGGCACTGGGCACAGCGCAGGGTTGGGGCTGGTCGGCTACATGTTTGGTGTGCTCCCCACCCTCCAGTGTCCTGGCTGCAGGCATGTCTGTTAGCACCCCCACCTGGTTCAGGCCATATTTGTCATGGCTTTCCAGCCCATGACAGGATGGCCCACCTCCACATGGCCCTCACTTCTGTTTTCACCAACAGGGTGGCCATGGCTAACCTCAAAAACTTCCTGCCTGACTTCCACCCACTCCCCTTTCTCTCACTCAGGACAGTCTCATCCAAATCACCTTAGCCTTCCATCCCTCCTTCTTTCCTCATTTACCCTTACCACAGCATATCCCCAGAAACACTTTTGGTGAGGGCAAATTCATAAGCAGACTTGAAACGAGAGGATGTAAACAAAACTGAGATTGATTAAAATATTTTAGATTCACTCCAGCACCAGCTGAGGATATAAAAATAATGTTTTTAAACCATTTTGCATAGCAGCACACAGGGCGGGACTTAGGAATTTTGCACCGCTAGGCCCTTCTCAGGCTGCTGCACCCAAGCCAAGCCCTGCCCTCACACTGCGTGTTCATGGGTTGGGGAGCTCCGTGTGAATGATACGGTGCACACGCTTGCGGTGACTGCGGGTACGTGCACGCGCCTGCCTAACACACATCCCCACTCACCCCCCGCTTGTCCCCATGGAAGGAACAACCAGGGAAAATGGAGGTTGCTCCGTGGGTGTGGATGAGTTGGGGGGGGCGGGGTGAGTGGGGGTGCATGTGCGGCTGTGTGCATGCCCCGCCCATGGACCAGCACGCCCACAGAACCCTGACCCAGTAGAGTCCTGTAAAAAGGGCATGTGAGGAGCCACTTGAAGAAGAACAGAAGGTTGCTGCCTTGTAAACAAGATTCTTTGAGATGGTTCCAAACATTCTCACAACACCCACCCTTCCAGCCCTGTATGGAATTTTTTCTTATATTCTTAGAAAGGGTTGGAAGGAACTGTCATTCTGAGGGGGAGACTGCTTTTTATAGTAGAGGAGCTCGAGACCATCATTATATGAATAGGGTGAGCATGTGCAACCCAGTTGTGACAATGTTGGGACCCATCTCCAAGAACCTTCTTTACAAGGCAACAACCTTCTGATTGCTCACATGGGGAGTTGTTTGTAAACAAACAGCTTTATCTCCCAGCCCCATCGGTGCTGGTGCTGCTGCACTACTAGCAGGCAGATGGCAGAGGAAGGTGAGGGATGGGAATCCAGGCAGCAGGCGGGGAAGCAGCCTCGGCTGTGCAGGAAGAAAAATAAAAATAGAGCGGGGCAGAGCTGGCGCCATGATTTCCGCCTCCCAGAAAATGCTGCCCAAGGTCTGGGCCTAGGGGGCCTCCCCCTAAGTCCGGGCCTGACAGCACAAGCCATGTTCATGTAAGAAACTAGCCTTTAACCTAGCAAAAATAATACAACAAAATTAATTTTGTAATGTTCCTGAGACATAACTTTTCCCTACACTGTAGAATGTTGTATACTAAAGGGGATTGTTTAACACTTTATTAGATTACACAGACCATGCCATAACCTTCATCCAATATTGTAAAAAGGATGACGTTGTTGTTATCGTGGGGTAACTGTGAACCACACAAGATTATGGGTGTTTTTACAAACACATTTCTCCTTTGTTTGCTGTTACATCCTGAACTTTCTGTGTGTCTAAATCACTCACCCAGATCTTAAACATCTTGCTCTTTGAACTTCTGCATAGAACTTTTCCCAGAACTTTTATGTGTAAAAAGTTCTTCTGGTAAACTACTTTGCTCCAGGCAGCGGTTGTCACTTGGTTTCCATGGCAGCCCCTCACATCTGCAGCTGTGGCTACTTTAGGCTGCCTCAGGGCAGTGTTTGTGTGAAGAATGCCTTCAGGAACTGACTTGGGCAGTGTGTGTGTGTGAAGAATGGAGCTGGAACATACTTGTGGACTTGTAAACCCAGAAGATTGAAAGACCAGCACTTTAAGGTATGTGTAAAAATGCCCATTACTGTGAGGAAGAAGCATACCCGAATGAAATTTCATTTTATGTGAGAGAAGAAGTCAGTGTGTCACAATACACTCCCCCACCAGGCCAAAAAGCATACACACAACTGGGAAAAGAGTGTCTTATGGGGTACATTTATATCGCATATGAATGATCATTAAAAAAAATATCTGACACTCCTCACACCACATGCAGGTTTTCTGGTCAACTGATTTTTCGCAAAAGGCACATAGGCAAAGGCACAATGTCCTCTTATTTTTGTAGAATCTGTTTTTGAGGTGAGTTTGGGTTGAGTGTACTTCAGGGAGTATACTCCTGCTTGCAACCAACCAAACTGGTTTGGAGTACATGGTCAAAATGCGGTGCAAAGATTAGAGGCATGCCATTTGTTACCCTGGAGACATGAGTGGGTGTGAACCCGTTAACTGAACCTGCTTAGGGGTGTTTATTACAATAACAATAACAAAAATTGTCATTTTCATTGTCATTATTGCAATAACAAAAATGACAAATAATAATAATGAAAATAGAAATGAAAATGACATTTTGTTTTTAAAATAAAGGGAAAAAACTGAAACATATATCTGGCCATAACTTTTATGTTTCTTATTCAATTCTGATGAAACTTGGGGAGATACTATGTGTACCAATCTTAGAAACAATTAGATAAAGGGAACTGATTTTAGAAGCAATTGAACATTGTGATTTAAAAAAAAAGCTTCATACACATTCACAGCTACAACGTTTTTTTAACTTCCATCCAATTTGCATGAAACCTGTGAAAATTACCTCCATAAGCGTAACAATCCTGCCAATTTTCAGAAAGATTGGATAAAGGGTCCTGATGGTATAAGTAAATGAAAATACATTTCCAGCTTTAATATTTGTATATTCCATCCTGTTTACAAGATCTTTGGCAGGAATGTATCACATAGTTTCCATGTAATATCTGTCAAAGTACAGGATAATTTGATAAAGGGATCCAATTTTATAAGCAATTGAAGTTGTCCCCTTGAAGACTATTATTCAGATAAATAGCAGCACATGCAGTGCCAGTCAGAGGCAGGCACCTGGCATGACAGTGGGACAGAGACTGTAGGAGGGAGAATGTGGAGCAACCCAAAAGACATTCACTGGTCAATTACTTCATGATTCTAGCTTTACGGGACCAATTGGTAGTGACTTCGAGGAAGGCATAGGGGGCATCCCTGAGGCGGGCGTAGAAGGGACATAACTAGGGACTTTGGGGATAGCATCCCAGCAATCAGGAGAAATAGTTTACACATCCAGGCTGGCCAACTATAATCACAATCACATCCTGCAGCACTCTGACAGAGGACATAAGAGAATCTCTATTGGCTCTTTCCTAAACAGATGCTTCTGACTTCCCAGTAACAGGTGGGGGAGAGAGGCTGGGATAGTCACAGCACAGAATGAGGATATTTGGTTGACATTTCTGCTGGAAAATTAGCATCACACACCAATCTTATACCACAGTGGCATGTAAAGGAATCCCTGGCATAGGCTCCTTCTCTGCATATGCTGTGCAGGCATATAAAATTGGAACCCTTTATCACATCTTTCTTGTATTAGGCAGAGATGATTGTCAAAGTGTTGTATACAGTCCTGCCAAAGTACGTGTACACTGGTTGGACTACAAAGATGTTAGAGTCAGACAAACGTTTATAAGTTAATTGCAGTTTCATCTACATTAAATGTGATACAAAGAAGTTATACCTAAGAATGTATATGAAGATTTTTGCAAAATAAAATAATTCAACTGCTTCTAAAATTGGTTTCCTTTATCCAACAATTTTGGCATTTGGTAAACATGATGACTTCCTTTGGAGGTATAATCACTCCATGTTTCAGCCACATATAGTGACAAGCAAAGTGGTTACAACCAAAACTGTGTTTTTCATTTAAACCAATGGAAAATAAAAAGAAAGCAAAAACAACAATTTGATATTTATGAAAATGAAAATGACAAATTTAAATAACAAAAATGACATGGGCTCCTGGTGTGCACCTCTACTGCTAAGGAGTTTGTGCAAGCAGTCTTTCGGAAACGGCCCTGTATCATCCCAGTATCATCCACTGAGAAGCTGCACGATTCTAAGCGACACAAAAGTGTTATATATTTTTGACAAATGTGTTATATTAGACAAAGTTTGACCTCTATTATAAAAAGCTAACTGGAGTACCAAAATAACAACCAAAAAATGGGGTCCAAAAGTACCCCAACCATTAACATGGGCTGGGATACTTACTTTTGGACCCCAATACGGAAAACCCATTTGCGAGTGGGGTCCAGCTTGTCCTGGGTAGTTTTTCATCCACAGAAGACAAACGGTCAGTGGTAGCTGACTGTCTGTCACGGGTTTGGGGGTCCACACCCCCACTTTACCAGGTTTGAGTGACTCAGTTTCCCTTGTGCACAGTTCTCTTGAATCAGTTCTCTCTCTGGCTAATTCAAGTGTGCCACAATGAAACTCCTTTGTGACACAAGGGCCTGATCCTTCCCATTTACAGACTCTTTACTCTCTTGATTCGCAAGAGCTTGGGGGCTCTTGTAGCTCGCTTGTGTTCCAATATTAGACACCGCCACTTCTTCATAAAGTTAAGAAGTAAGTTTATTGATTACATAAACAAGATAGTTGATA
>QEPC01011901.1:1665051-1684593 GCA_003113815.1 Sphenodon punctatus | reverse complement strand
TGCCATACTGGGTCAGACCAATGGTCCATCTAGCCCAGCATCCTGTCTCCAACAGTGGCCAATCACGGTGGCTTGGGAGAAGCACCCAACAGGTCACAATGGGGGAATCCATTCCCTGTTGTTTTCTCCCAGCTCCCGTCATGTTCCCTGATCCTGTCTGGCTAATAGCTTCTAATGGACCTATCTTCCAGAAACTTGTCCAAACCTCTTTTAAACTCAGCTATAGTACTGGTCCTTACCACAGCCTCAAGCAGTAGATTCCACAACCCAATTATACGCAAATATATTAAAAGGAAATATTTTCTTTTATTTGTTTTAAACTTGCCACCCATGGGTTTCATGGGGCGTCCCCTAGTTCTAGTACTAGCTGAGAGGGTAAATAACTGCTCCTTGTTTAATAGTTCCACACCACTCATGATTTTATAGACCTCTATCATATCTTCTCTGTCATCTTTTCTCTAAACTGAACAGCCTCAACCTACGAAGTCTCTCCTCATACGGGAGCCCTTCCATGCCCTTGATCATTTTTGTTGTCCTTCTCTGTACCTTTTCTAGTTCAGCCTTGTCTTTTTTGAGATGGGGTGACCAGAACTGCACACAATATTCAAGGTGCGGTCACACCATTGATTTGTATAGAGGCATTATGACATCCTCAGTTTTATTCTCTATTCCTTTCCGAATAATTCCTAACATTCTGTTTGATTTTTTGACTGCTCTTGCGCACTGCGCAGTGGGATTCATTGTATTGTTCACAACCATCCCCAGATCCTTTTCCTGAGTGGTAACTCCTAGCTTAGTACCCAGCATTGTGTTCCCATAATTTCGATTATTTTTCCCTACATGCATCACTTTGCACTTGTCCATATTAAATCTCATTTGCCATTTAGATGCCCAGGCATGCAGTGTCGTAAGATCCTGTTGCAGTTACTCACAGTCTGCTCGTGTTTTAACTGCCTTGAATAGCTTGGTGTTGTCTGCAAATTTGATCACTTCGCTCTTAACACCCTTTTCCAAATCATTAATGAATAAATTAAACAGCACCGGTCCCAATACAGATCCCTGAGGCACACCACTTTTTACATCTCTCCATTGTGAAAACTGACCATTTCATCCTTTCATTAGACCCTTTGCTTTCTATCTTTTAACCAGTTTCTGATCCATAGTAAGACACTATCTCCTATCCCATGATTTTTTAATTTTCTCAAGAGTCTCTCAAGAGGGACCTTATCAAATGCTTTCTGGAAATCCAGGTAAAATATATCTACCTGGTCTTCCTTCTCCACATGCATTTACATCCTCAAAGAATTCCAACAGGTTAGTGAGGCATGACTTACCTTTACTAAATCTGTGTTGACTCTTCCCCATTAAGTCATGTTTGTCAGCATGCCCTGTAATTCTGTCCTTAATTATGGTTTCCACCATTTTTCCCGGCACAGACATCAAGCTTACTGGTCTGTAGTTTCCAGAATCACCTCTGGATCCCTTTTTAAATATCGGAGTTACATTTGCCACCCTCCTATCCTCGGGTACAGTGACAGAATTTAGTCACAGGTTACAAATTACTAACAGTAGGTCTGCGATTTCATATTTGAGTTCCTTCAGAACTCTGGGGTGAATGCCATCTGGCCTGATAGCCCCCATAATTCAACCCCATAAGGGGCCTGCGGTGTTAGCGTGTACTCCAAGAGCTTGAAGGCAGGCTGAAACAGCCTACCTCCTGCCCTACGCCAAAACCATAAGATCCCATTTATTGTTTGCAGGAGTTTGTGATTTCAACATTTCAAGATGTTCTGACTATGTCCCTGTATGAGAGTACATAAGTCCTAGATATTTGTACGTCTTAACCTGTTTTAGGGGTTTATTATCCATAGACCAGTTTTTCTTTACCCATCTCCTAGCAAAGATCAATACTTTAGATTTATCATAGTTGATCAATATTTCACTAAATGAATTTCAGCTGGTGTTCTAAAATGCTTTTGATTAATTTTTTTTCACCATCATTTAGAAATTTGTAAATGCGTATGTACAAATTGTTTTGGACATGGCTGGAAAAAAATATTATTAAATTCTAAATATAGAACATTTCCTATTAAAGGAGAAAAGACTCCTCCTCTCTTCCTCCCCACCCCCACCTGTAATCCTGAGAGCCACCTAACAACATGACAAGGATCTCATTTGTTAAATACAAAAAAATGTTTCTAAGTAACCTGCCTGCTTCGCCGAGGGAGCAAAAACCCTGGGCTACTTGCATTCTCCTCAGGCTTGAAAAATTGGCAGGAAATCTATTCAAGTCACTTACTACCCCCATGGGGGCTGCAGGCCTCCCAGGCTAATTCACAGCCATTGTTTGGGCTAAAAAAAGAAGTTTCTAAAGTGACAGAAGAAAAAAAAAAACCTCACCTGTTTTCCAACCCTTGGCAATAAGTATTAGCATAAATTTAGAACACAGCATCCTTCCCAGCCTTAAATAAAGCAAAGCTAACCAGCAACTCTGTCATGAAGCCATGAGATTCAAGAGCATTTAAAATTATTTTTAGTTGATTCACAGGCCTCAAACTAAGGCGTCAGTAAAAATATATGAATAGGGACAGCTTCACCTAACATTATAATGTAGCATGGGGAATATGAGAACTGCTTAAAAAGCATTAGCAACACTAAAGTCAGTGTAACCTAGCGGGCATGTTGTTGAACTTAGTTGTAGTCAACCAGAGGTTCAAATCCTCCCTTAGTCATGAACTCAGTAGGTGGCCGTGAGCAAGTCATTGGGTGTTTTCAGATAGACATAGGGCTGGCAACCCCTGGAGCAGCTCCGGGGGTGCCCCCCTGAGTCTGCCAACGTCCAGGCCCACCTGGGTCAGGTTTAAATGGAACCAGCAGGTTCCCTGGCCCGTGGTCTGTCCACATGGTGCCACCACAGAGTTACAGATTAGAGCAGGGGTGGGGAAACTTTTCCCTCCCAGGGGTCACTTTGAAAACTTGCACAAGCTCCAAGGGCCGCACAGAAGTTGCGGCGGGGGTGCTTAAGGGATGCACTAGAGGAAAGGATGTCCCAAATCATGGATCTGTGCCATGGATCTGTCCCCTGTTTTTGTTTGCATGACCTCATCTCTGCTCCCTTCCCTTGAGCTCAGTTTTTTCAGTGATCGGAGGTAAGAACTGGATCCAAGGGCCAGATCCAGGAAGTGGAAAGGGGCCACACAAAAACTTGCTGCGGACTGCATTTGGCCCCCGGGCCTGAGGTTCCCCATCCCTGGATTAGACCAACCACAATTCTATTGTGTTGCCGAGGGCAATGGATGGGTGGAAGTAGAGCACCAGCATGGATCTGTGCATCAGATGGACCACTGATCCGCTTCGATCTGGTGCCTTGGGTATGGCCAGCTCACTTCACCACCAGCACTTCAGGATGTTCGAGAGTGCCAGCAGCAGTGCTGCCCTGGAGCAGGCACAGCCTGTTCTGATTCAACATCTGGTGGGCTGCCTTTAGGCAGATGGGCCACCTGGGAGTGAAGCAGACCAGAAATGGGACTGTTGTCCATCTGAAAACACCCATAGGGGCTGATCTGATGGCTCATGGATCCCGTGTGCATGCATGACACACAGGAACCTTGCACACCTCCATTGCCAGCACATTGTGCTATGCGGAAACCACGTGCATGCGCACGCTGGTGGAGGTGCACACTGGAATTGCGGGCCATAAGATCGGCCCCATTGACTCCCAGCCTCAGTTCTCCATCTAAGATGGGAATTATGATGACCTATCCCACAGGACTAATGTGAGGATAATCTAGAAAAGAACTGTAGAGCATTTTGAACACATCTACGTTCAGCAACCAAACACATTGGTCAACAGGTAGTTAAGAGTAATATACCCAATTAAAGCAGCTCAGGTTTAGCACTGAAATGGGTACCTACTTTGGTACCCACATGTAATACCCACATTTTCGAGTACCATGTTGGGTATTTGATGGGCTTATCTGATCACTGATCGGGTACCTGGATATCTGAAAAATCAGTACTTTCCATTACAAATTTAATGATTTTTCAGTTACCGATCAAAAATTCAGGATGGAAAACTGAAAGATAAGGACAGAAAACCAAAAAAAACGGGGCCAGAAGTCAACATTCCACGACATCAGGTACCAGAATGAAGTTGTAATCAAGTATCTTTTAGTAGTGGATATTTTCTAGTCAATTCGGGTACCAGAAATTCAACAGGTACATTCATTTTTGGTGGCATTAGTTTCAACTGGACCCCGGTTATATCAGTATCCCTTTCCAATGTAAATAACAACACTTTGCGGTTCAGTTTTTCTTACTTTTCCCATCTCTCTATGTATATATTGTACCTTGTGAGTTTTGTTTACTCTTAGCCACTACCTCTATAATAATGACGCCCAAATTTAGCCTTCTTCCAGTGCATTTCTCTAGCTTAGTTCAGCCTTTGGGTGTTTTTACACGAGACACCCCCACACATGGATGCTCACTGTCCATGCGAGGTATATCTCATTTAAATATGGAGCATGGGGGTACGCACTCCTGTGACCTATGCACTGCCCACCCTATCCACACATGGGGCACTCTGGAAAAATCCCGAGTGCCCTGTGTGTGAACAGTAAGCATGTACATGTCATTTTTGTTGTTTGTTTATTTATTTAAAATTTATATCCTGCCCCTCCTGCCCACAGGGCAGCCCGGGACGGTGAACAACATTCAATAAATTTAAAAAAACAAAACAATTTAAACAATTTAAAACAATTTAAAATACAATACAATGTGGGGAAACCCCTCACCCCTACCCATCGCTAAAAGCCTGATGGAACAGCCAGGTCTTACATACACGCCGAAACTGCAGGAGAGTGGGAGCCAACCGCCTCCTCCGGGAGCGAATTCCACAGCACAGGGGCGGCCACCGAAAAAGATCTAACATCGGTGGTCACCCGCCTTGCCCGGGGAATCTCCAGAAAGGCTCCCATGGATGATCTCAAGGGTCGCACGGGCACATGGGGAGTTAGGCGATCCCGCAGATAAGCAGGGCCCAGGCTGTGAAGGGCTTTAAAGGTTAAAACCAGCACCTTGAACCTGGCCCGGTGCTTTATAGGCAGCCAGTGCAAAGCCCAGAGCACAAGTGTCATGTGCTCCCTGCGACCCGCCCCCATAAGGAGACGAGCCGAGGCATTCTGCACCAGCTGCAGCCTCCGGACCAGCTTCTTGGGCAGCTCCACGTAGAGCGCTTTGCAGTAATCCAGCCTCGAGGTGATGAAGGCATGGATGACAGTGGCAAGGTCGAAGTCTGGGAGATACGGCCGAAGCCGCCGGACAAGATGTAACTGCCGGAATGCACTCCCCGCCACGGTCACAACCTGAGATTCCAGGCTGAGCCGCGAATCAAGGAGCACACCCAGATTCCGTATTTGAGAGACCATGGGAGGGCGAACCCCCCCAACAAGGGGAGATTCACCATCCCCAGGTCCCCCAAGCCCTCGTCCATTAACATCACCTCTGTCTTGTCAGGATTCAATTGCAGATGACTCAACCTCATCCAAGCCCCCACAGCTGACAGGCACTGGGAAAATAAGGAGACTGCATGGCCTGGGTTGATGGAAAAGGAGAGGTAGAGCTGAGTGTCATCAGCATACTGATGACACTGCATGCCTGAAACCCCCTCACGATCTCCCCTAACGGCTTTATATAGAGGTTAAACAAGAGGGGGGACAGAATTACAATACAGATTACAATAAGGATAACAAAAATGTTGTATTTGTTATCGTTATTGCAATAACGAAAACAACAATCGAGAATAATGACAACGATAATGAAAATGACAATGTTGTTGTTGTTTGTTATTAGTTCTGTAGCAGTCGGGTTTTGGAGGGAAAATGTGGAGAGGAGAGGAGGTAGCAGACATCTCAGAGCCCTAAAGAGGGTTGAACTCTTGAACTGTGTCTGTGTTGGGAGGGGCGAGCAGCTCAGCAGTATCTGATGGATGTATCGCTGGCCAATGAGCAGCACAAGTAGGCCCCAGCAGTCTCATGGCACTCTGTGATTGCTCATTGCCTGCTGCCTAGCAGTGTGCATGTCATTTTCGTTATTACAATAAAAATAATGAAAATTGTCATTTTCATTATTGTTATTGCAACAACAAAAATGACAAATAATAATAATGAAAATAGAAACAAAAATGACATTGTGTTTTTGAAATAAAGGAAAAAAACTGAAAAACGTATTTGCAGCTATAGCTTTTTTGTTTCTGACTCAATTCTGATGAAACATGGGGGGATTGTACCCCCAATGGAGGGCACTATGTGTACCAATTTCAAAATGAATAAATAAAGGGAACAATTTAAAAAAAATTGAAAGTTGTGATCTTAAGAAAAGCTCCATACACATTAACAGCTACAACTTCTTTATTATTATTATTATTATTATTATTATTATTATTAACAAACATTTATATAGCACCAGCAGTGTACCTGGCACTTTACAAAGTAATAAAACAGACACGGTCCCTGCCCCTAGGGCATACAATCTGAGAGTCAGGAGCTGGGGGAGAGACTTAGGAAGGGGAACAGAGGGAGAGACAAGGGGTCTAACATTCATGAAGATGCGAGGTCTCAAGTGCACGTACTTGGCTTAGTTACGATGAGAATGACAGCAGGCAGGTCTATGTTGCAAGGATAAGGGTAAACCGATCGTAGGTATAGGAATAGTGGCTCAGCAGGATAAAGAGTCAGACAGAGCAGAGCGAAAGAGGTGAGTTTTAAGGAGAGATTTGAAGGTATGAAGGGAGGGGGCAAGGCGGATGTGGACAGGGAGGGAGTTCCAGGCATGGGGGGCAGCAAGTGAGAAGGGACGAAGGCGCTTAGGGGAGCAGGGAAGGCGTGGAAGGGTGAGAGAAGGGACAGAGGAGGAGCGAAGTGCACGGGCTGGAGTATGGAGGGCGATAAGTGCAGAGAGGTAGGGGGGAGCAAGGTTGTGAAGAGCTTTATAGGTGAAGACTAGGAGCTTGTGCAGGATTCGTTCAGGAAGGGGAAGCCAGTGAAGCGAAGAGAGGAGGGGCTACACATGGTCGAAGCGACTGGCGAGGTAGATGACCCTGGCAGCAGAGTTTTGGACAGAGATGAGGGGAGAAAGGTGAGACCGGGGAAGGCCAGTGAGAAGGAGGTATTACAATTTATTGTAATTTTTATCTTCCATTCAAGTTGAATGAAACCTGGGAATAGTATGTCCCTCCACAAGTTTAACATGCCTGATAATTTCAGAAAGATTAGATAAAACGTCCTGATGGCATAAGACATTAACTTAAAAATACATTTCCAGCTGTAACATATAGGAATGGGCGAACAGAACCGAATTCGGAAATTCGGTTCGGAAGTTCCATTTGGTCGACTGAACTATTCGAGTTCGATCCGAACTCCGAACTTCTGCACAAAGTTCAGAAATTCAAACCCCATTGAACTAAATGGAATATTATCTTTTTAGGGATGGGCGAACAGAGCCGAATTCGGAAATTCGCTTCGGTTAAAAAATCGAGTTCAGTTCGGAAGTTCGGTTCAGTCGACCAAACTGGTCGAGTTCAGTCCGAACTCCAAACTTCCGAACTGTATTTTCCCATCCCTAGTAACATTTGTATATTCCATCCTGTTTACAAGATATTTGGCAGGAATGTATCACATACCTTCCCTGTCATCTCTTCATAAGCACAGGACAATTTTATAACGGGACACAATTTTATAAGCAATTAATGTTGTCCCTGTGAAGACCATTATTCAGATAAATAGCAGCACATGCAGTGCCAGTCAGAGGCAGGCACCCTGCATGGCAGGGGGAGAGACTGTAGGAGGGAGGATGTGGAGCAACCCAAAAGACTGACAGACACATTCACTGGCCAATTACTGCATGCTTCTAGCTTTACAGGACCAATTGGTAGTGGCTTCAAGGTGGGCATAAGGGACATAATGGGGACTTTGGGGATAGCATCCCAGCAATCAGGAGACATAGTTTACACATCCAGGCTGGCCAATTATAATCACAATCACATCCTGCAGCACTGTGACAGAGGACATAAGAGAATCTCTATTGACTCATTCCTGTAAACAGATGCTTCTGACTTCCCAGTAACAAGTGGGGGAGAGATTTTGGGATGGTCACAGAACAGAATGAGGACATTTGGTTGAAATTTCTGCTGGCCAATTGGCATCATAAACCAATCTTATACCACAGTAACACATAAGAGAATCCCTGGCATAGGCTCCTTCTCTACATATGCTGGGCAGGCATATAAAACTGGAACCTTTTGTTAAATCTTTCTGATATTTGGCAGAGATGATCGTGAAAGTGTGATATAAATTCTTGAACTACTTCATGTACACTTGTTGGACTAAAAAGATGTTACAATCAGACATATATTTATATGTTAATTGCTTATAACATCAGAACCCTTTATTCAATCCTTCTAAAAGTTGGCAGACATAGTAATTATGGGAAGGGGTATAAATATGCCAGGTTTCATCTACATTAATTGTGAGGAAAAGTCATTACAGATAAGAATGTATATGAAGATTTTTGCAAAATAAAATAATTCAACTGCTTCGAAAATTGGATTAACTTTCCAATCCTTTTAAAATTTGGTACACATAATGCCTTCCATTCGAGGTATATCTGCTCCATGTATTGGCCACATATAGTGAAAAACAAAAAAAGTTACAACCAAAAATGTGTTTTCCATTGAAACCAATGGAAAACGAAAACAAAAGCAAAAACAAAAACAACAATTTGATATTTATGAAAACAAAAACAACATATTTAAACAACAAAAACAAAAAACAAAAATGACATGGGCCCCTGGTGCACACCTCTACTGCTGCCTCCCGTAACCAGCCAGGGGGACTCTGGGGGAGGGCACTGCAATCCTTTATAATGGGAAGGCTAGGCTTTTTCTCTCCGTTTTTGTGAGAGCTCTGCTTGTCAGGTTGCATTTACAGAACTGTGGTGCTTGCACACAAAAATCCACCCTAGCCCTCATTGTATTACCACCAATACCTTTCCTTCCTCATACCCTACATGTTACCTTCTCCCTTTTACTGCCTCTTTCCCCCCTGTACATTATATATAGATAGGTAGTATAGATTATATATAGATATATATTATAGATATTTTGATTAGATTAAAATAGTTATATAGATAATTGATTAGATAATTGATAGTTTTCCTTTCCCTTTCCCCTGTCTCCCTTAGATTTAGATTGATATTACTTGAGTACATATAGAGAGAGATTGGATATGTTATCAGAATCAATACTGATACCAAAATAAAATTTTCATTTGAAATAACAGTACTGACAACGATAATGAAAACGACATTGTCATTAATAATTTTTAAATAATGAAAACAATAACGAAAAATAAAAATGTCATGGGGGCCCCTAGTGAACAGTGTGGGAAGTACGTGGAAAGGGAGGCCATACAGGGGCTGCTCATGTGAAGCACCCCCACCCCCCCCACACAGCACTCACGCACCCACCTCACGCAGCGACTGCTGACACCCCTCTGCCCGCCTGCCTCATTTAAAAACACCTCTTCATATTTCTTTATTCAGTTTCTGTTTCTGGATGTCCTATCCCATCATAAATGAAACATGGTAAAAACTAGGACCAGGTGGGAAATTTTCAACAATTTTTGTTCTTAGCTGGTAGATGTAGTTAGGAGTAGATTGAAAGTGTGTGTGTGTGTGTGTGTGTGTGTGTGTGTGTGTGTGTGTGTGTGTGTGGACATGTGAAAGTCAGAGTGCATTTCATTTTCTCAGTTTTTGGGCAACTTCCCACAGCACATCTGAAATGAATAGTAGCAAAGAAAATGTGATTATTTTCATTTTCATGGACATTTTGTTCTGATTTAGGAGGTCCAATGTTTCCAAATTTCTCCCAATGAACCTCTATTCTAACCTATTTTCTCCCCAACCAAATAATTCAGACAGATTGTGTGGTTGCTATGTTAGTCCCAAGTGACAGAGATGGAGACAAGGTGGTTTGAATATCTTTTATTGGACCAACTACTGTTGGTGAGAATGAGTAAACCTCTGGGCCATACAGGGCCCTTCCTCAGGCAGAATTACATCCCTGCCTACATCTAGGCGGAGGCTTGTGTCTATGTGGATCAGCTTACACGTCATTAGAACTCTACATGGGTCAAGGTGTTCATCCAAACCTCATTACAAGATTGGGGTTCACCTTATTATTTCTTTCTTACATGACACCTGGTGCTGAACAGCTGTAATTATTTTTATTTATTTTACTTATTTATTTATTTCAATTTTTACCCTGCCCTTCCAAAATGACTTAGGGCAGCTTATAAAAAAAACCCCAACAATACACATAAAACAGCATAAAAGACCCAAATCCCCAACCTTCCCCCTCCCCCAAACCACTAGAACCACACCAAACCCTCCCCAACAACCCCCTCCCACCCCTACCTCAAACACCCACCACCACCACCCCATCCCTATCCCTGTCTGCCAAATGCCCTAACAAATAGAAAGCTCTTACACTGCCTCCAGAAGATGCTCAGGCTCAAATGAACCTCTGGGGGAAGGGAGTTCCATAGCATTGGGAGAGCAATCAAGAACGTCTCCCTGCGAGCCCTCATCGTACACTAAGAGTTGGTACCCACTGGTTGGTGCTCCTGGCCAATCACAGGGGCTGCAGTGGGGAATGGAAGGACAGGTGAGTCCTGGCCCTGAAGAAACTCCTTGCCCTGAGGTGCTTACAATCTAGAAGGGAAGACAAGGATACATACTTTTTTTCTTTCTTTCTTACAGATCGGGAACTGAGGTTGAGAGATTGACATTCCCAAAACTACCCCGTGAACTCATGGCTATACTGGGACTTGTTTTTTCCCCAGTCCACGTTCAGCACATCATGCCCTAGGCTACACTGACTCTTTACATAAGCCTAAATACAAGCCACATCAAGCCTGGAAGTCCTACCACAAAGTGTAGATCTGTTCCCAGCACTGCAATTAATAGAAGCATATCAGTTAAAACTATTCATAGGGGCATTTGAACTTATTTTAAAGTTGCACTTGCTACTCTTTGTCCTGAATTTCAAAGTAAGTTTTAATATTTGATCATTTACCTACAGAAGATTATCTAAATAAAATCTCTGTTTACAAGGAACCTCCCCCCCCACCCCCAATTGTTGATTGCTACTGAAAACAAATATAATTTCTTACTTAAAAGAATGAGGTACCTACTGGATTTATGAGGGTTATAAAAATATTAAATTCATGAGAATTCAACTTGCAATGGTTCATAAGCGTTATTTCCTACTGCTAAGTTAATGTTTTATAGTATCATTATGCAACTTTTTAAATCCCATTGGCGAATGTTCTTCTGTTCTCGTTCCCTGAATAAATAGCCCGAAACAATGTATTTGCAAGAATGTTCTGGCTGAAAATCATATCTGCACCCTGTTGAGAAACATGGTTAGATTTACATTATTATTTCTGGCAAATACACAAATTCGCTTCCCAGAGCATCTTCTAGGGATGCTGTATCACTCAGCAATGTTGTTTTGAGCGCAATTGGCCCTTTGATATTCAAGTTGGGTTTTTTCCCATCTCAGTAAGCCTGTCAGCATATGACATTTCCTTAAAAAGTCAAAGGATAATGAAAAAATGAAGCAAATAATAAAACATTGGAAAACAAGCACCAAATACTATTCACCAGGGTTTCAAGCTTTGCGTTTTCTTTCGTATAATGGACAGCCTCGCTTCCCTTGAATGAGACTGTAAACATGTCAGAACATGCACTGCTCTTTACTATCAATGTCTTTGATGCCTAGTAAAACCAGGTCCCAGATAGGATTTTGTGCTACTCTAAAAAAAGGTAGGCATTGAACGCAATCCCATGCTTTGTGGATCCCTGAATGCAAGCTGCGTGCACATATACATGCACGGTTTTCACGTGGCACAATGTGCCGGCAATCTGGATGCACGCAGAGCCCGCACGGCTGCGCCAACACATGGCCCCATGGGGGATCCGCAGAACATGGGATCGGGGCCATTGATAGGATAACTAGGAAAACTGTTATACGCATGCATGGGGAGGAGACACACGTCAGGAAAACTAAGAATCACATCCACAAATATTTGGCTGATTTGAAGGAATTCAGCCAGGAGGACATGCATCCTAGGATCCTGAAACAGCTAGCTGAAGACATCCCTTTCCGGATAGGCCAGGGGTGGGAGACCTCAGCCAGGAGCCAAATGAGACATGTGGCAAGCTTTTATGTGGCCCTTTCCAGTTCCTGAATCTGGCCACTGGAACAATTTCCTGCCCCCAAACACTGAAAAACTCAGGATACAAAAACAGAGATGAGGGCAGGCACACAAGGATAGATCCATGATCTGGATTCTCCTTTTTTTGAGTGCACCCCTTAGACATCCCCACCCCGAACTTCTTTATGGCCCTCAGAGCTTGTAGTCATTTTCAAAGTGACACCATGAAGGGAAAAGGCTCCCAGCCTCTGTGTTAGGCTTTCCCTAGCTCCTCACCCTCCAAAACAGCTTACTGATGTTCCTTTTAATATCCCCTCTTATTTGAGGTTCCCTTCTCTCTTGTAACTAAGCTAAGTCTATGCCCCTACAACTTCTCAGCTTCATTAATGTTTACTTCTCACTTGCCCATCCTAGATTGTAAGCCTACCTCTAGTTAATGATTTCACAGTGCCAGGCACATTGCTGGCACTATATAAATAACTGTTAATAATCAGAAATCTTAAAGTCAGTTGCTATTTTATTTTAAAGTTCATGGCAAAATGGTAAAATACAAGACGATTGAAGAAAAGCAATTTAAGTTGAATATTCAACGTAAAGATTCTTTCTTTGTTTAAAGATAGGTACTACAATTGCTTTTCTTCAGTTCTCTGGGACTTTACCAATTTGCCATGAACTTTAAAAGAAAATAGCAACTGACTTTGAGATTTCTGGTATTATCAGTTATTTTGGGTCCGTATTAGAGCTGAAAGAGGGTACCTGCAAAATCGGGTAACCCATCAGATTTCCAGTACCCGATTTGACCTGGTAATTACTGGGCTCCATTCGTTACCTAATTATGACCCAGTTAGGTACCTGATATCCCAAAATGTTGACTTCCAGTTCTGGAATGTCAACTTTCAGTACCGTTTTTTCAACATTTTGTTGATATACTGACTCCTGACATCAATTTATCTGCTGATTTCCAACAATTTTTTGGCAACTTCCAGTCATGGAAAACTACCTCTGGCTCCAATTCCCCTCCCCCCCTTTTAAAACAATTTTTCAAGAATAGACAGCAATGGACCAAAATCATAGAAATTACAGATGGAGACTCGTATATCTGGACAGTGGGGCTGATCTCAAGCCCTGCGCCCACCGCGTGTGCCCCGTGTGCATGAAGACATGCACATGACCCGACCCACACACACCTCGGTTATGAGGATTGTGTGGCATGCACTACCCGCGTGGAAGCTGCATGGGATCCCCGAGTGCCCTCCATGTAGAGGGCTTGGGATTGTGCCTGGGAAATCATGGGGAAATATAACTCCATTAATGCCATATCCTTAATATGTTAATGCTTCATCTGCCCAGGAACATTAATTAGCACTGAAAATGCAGCATTCATGACCTCTCTGTTTGGATCCGCTCCCCTCCCCTCATTCTGCTTGCCTGCTCCTCCTTCAGTAGGTAATACATGTTTGCATCCCCCTTTCTAGTTTGCAAATTTAAGGCCTTATGCAAACACCACTTTTTTTATCTCAGTTACCGACAAATCCAATTAAGCCCACACTTCCCTTTACACACGGCACTTTAAAATGGTACTATTGTAAAGGGTTTGCAGGCAGCTGCACTTAAGATGCAGAGAAAAGTGCTTTTCAGCTTACATTTTATTCAGCTCCTTTCGATAAGGGGAACACGCTAAGACTGAACAGGTATTGGGCAAATAAAAATAATCGACAATGCAAAATTGGGTTCTAACGGCTCCATCTCTGGACATTTGAATCAATGCAGA
The DNA here is from genome assembly GCA_003113815.1 of Sphenodon punctatus. Lineage (NCBI taxonomy): Eukaryota > Metazoa > Chordata > Lepidosauria > Sphenodontia > Sphenodontidae > Sphenodon > Sphenodon punctatus. Next base: position 1,670,547 of record QEPC01011901.1, on the reverse strand, counting down.
GAGCTAGATGAGGCAAAGCACATCAAACCCAAGTCTCATTAAACAACATCTGACCTTTATACAGTAGTTCTATCTTGTACAAGTGGCCACGCCTTGGCTGTGGAACTCCCTCCCGATGGAGACCCGTCTGTCCCCAGACCTGCCCTCTTTCTGAAGATATTGTAAGACCTGGTTGTTCCACCGGGCCTTCAGGGGGCGGGAGGGGGGATTGGGGGGGGAGGGTTTTTTTCTGTCTTTTAGACTTCTGTTTTGGGGGTATTTTCATATTTTAAATGTTTCTGGTATTTTAGAAGGATTTTATATTTTTTTACTATTTGTGGTGTTCGCCGCCCCGAGCTGCCAGTGTGCAAGAGGATGCGAGATATAAATACCTGTAATAATAATAATTATAATTAATAATTAATTGGGTACCCATTAGTAAGTAGCCAGTATTTTTGAGTTGACTGGGGTACCAGATATTCAACAGCTATCCCCATTTTTGTGGGTGCTCATTTCAGCTCTACTTTCAACCCATTCCTTACACCATAATATAATAAATGGGAAGAAACTGGAAAAGGCAACTTGGTCCCACTAGATATCTAGTTTATAAATCATCCTTAGTGTTTCACGTTTTGTATTATTTTTCAGTTCATGAATTCACTTTTATTAATATTATTTTCTAAAGTTTCTTTAAAAAATAATAGATTTTTTTAAAAAAAAAACCACAATCAGTTTAATCCAATTTTAGTTATTGGGTCTCACAGCATGTAGGTTGTTCAATGGATTATCATGGATTCAGCATTTGCAATGCCTGTGACTGAGATGCTGATCCTCTTACATAACAAAGAAAGTGGAATTGATTGGACACCATGGCAATTGTATCTGTATGATGCTGTGGCCAGCTGCTGATGCTGCTAAATTACTTTGGGGCTATGGGTAAAAGCACACGTGATGGTGGCATGCCACCAGCATGACCCAGCCCGGGGCAGAAATCCATGGCGGACACAGTCTGGGCCATGCCAATGCACCAACCATACATGACCATGGTTGGACCACTGTGCGACTGCCCATGCTATGCAGGGAGGGGGAAGGGCTGCACCAGACACTCAGACGGCTGGCCCCACCCCTGCACCACTCCAAGCGACACACCCAATGTCATGATGGGCAGCCATGGTGGCCAATGACAACCAGCCATGGTGGGACCCGATCTGGACTGGGTCATGACAGGCCACAACAGACTTGTTAACCCACTGTGGCCAGCTCTGGCCTACTTTGGCCCTCTTAGCCCAGGCTGTAACTTTGGAGATTTTCTGAGTTCAAAGTCCACAATGGCCATTTTTTCTACTTTTCCTCCCACAATCCTTTTTTCCCTTTGTGATCTGTGTGTCTGTTTTTTGTGTCACAGATTTCCCTTTATAGTCAATGTTGTCTGCTTTTTGATTTTTCAGTTGTCTTTGTCTTTCCTTTGTCTGTGTGTCACTGTGTAGTGTGTACTGTGTGACTTGTGTGTCCAGGCTAGCCACCAAATTGCCCAGGACAAGCCCAGGCCAACATCTGATGGCAGAAAAACATGCTGCTGGCCTAGGCGAGCCAACATCACATCTGTTTTTACTCTATGTCCTTTACACCAGTGTAGCCCTAGTGGTGTTGGACTTGAATCTGGGAGACCAGGTACCAACTTGGTCCTAAACCTATTTGTCACTACCACCAACCTGAGCCTCAGCTCTCGATCTGTAAAACAGGAATGATTTATCTCAAAGGTCTGTTGTGAGGGTGAACTAGATAAGGACAGAAAAGCACTTTGAACACCGAAAGTGCTACATAGTATTTATTATTTATTATTGATAGAAAACTGCCTCTCAGATTAATGATGGATGAGCCTATATAGATTTGATTAATTTATCACGCAGCTGAGCGAGGTATGTAAAGGAAATACCCTGAGAAAGAGGATCACCAAGCTACAGTGAACAGGAGCTGGATGTTGTCAAAACTGGTCTTGGCTGGACCAAAAGGCATGGCCGGCCGTACGACAGGGCAACTTGAGGCAACCATCCCAGCTATTTTCTCTACTTCCAAGGGCCCCACAACGGCTCCTGTTTTCACCAGGGCAGGGTGTACAGCCCCTATTCCCTCCCAGAGGGCCCCCAAACATAACCACATCTAGAACCCCAAGGAGGGTTCACCCAAGGGATTGGGGCCCAGGGCATGAAGCCACCAGAGGCACTCGAAATTCTAAAACTGGTCCTGCCAAAAAGGGGAGGTACCAAAGCTCTGGATTAGAACTGAAAGGGGGTAGCTGGAAAAATGGGCACCCCATCGAAATTGGGATGCCTGAATTTGGGACCCAGTCAGTGCCCAAATGCGACCCAATGGGCCACCCACGTGCTCCCTAGGCTGACTCATCCACCTGGCTGCACCGCTGCTCCCAGAGCTTCTCTGGCCACAGCTCCCGCTGCTCCTCCAAAGGGTATTTTCAGACGTTACGAGATCACGGTGAACCACGGTGAATACTCACCTGTGGTCACCGTGTCTCGAACGTCTGTTTGGCGGCCGCCAGATGTTCGCCACGGTGAATCCCCACATGGGGTCACTTTGAACCACGCTTCCCGGGCTAGCCGGGGGAATGTCCTGGGAAGCGTGGACCAAGAAAAAGTCATGTCTGGCCGCTCTCCACGGCCCGGGATCACCGTCAGGATCCCAGGCCCTGGCGCATTTAGCCGGACGCGGCGGCCGCATTGGCCCCGCCGCCCGCCCATCTCCTCGGAGGGCAGGTGGCGGAGTGCGTGGAGGGGGCGGGGCCGTGCGGCCACACGTTGAACCGCGTGGCCCCGCCCCCTCCCACATTCCCCACCGGGATCCCCCCGGCACGTCTGATATGGCGTGACGGGGTGACCCCGGCGGGGAATGAAAGGGTTGTTTTCAGTACGGGGCCAAGCGGCCCCGTAACGTCTGAAAATACCCAATCTCATCCCGTTACTCAGCTGAGCCGTACAGCGTGCTGGATAGCGAGAACGTGCATGGGGGCAGAGGAGCACCAGGAGCAGTGGTACAGCTGGGCAGGTGAGTCAGCCCGGGAAGCACACAGGAGCAGGGGATCCCAGTAATCCCCCAGCCCTGCACACGCACACACGCACACACATGCAATGTGGACTGTGGTGTGAGCTGGGCTGGGAGTATCAGCGGGAGTATCAGCCAGAGATGTATTGAGAGCAGAGGCACAGCAGAGTGGGTGAATAAACTCAGGGACAGGAGCTTCCTGAGGCATCTCAGGGTTTCCCCAAAAGTCCTGGAAAGACCCACAACTGCGCTGCACCCCAACTCTGGGGCAAATCAGCAAAAGCATTGATAATTTCACTTATACTGTGATAGCTACATGGTATGAACTTTGCACGTATCCTGTAACACAAGTAAAAGAATAAACATTAGTGGAGGAAATATTCTGAGCTGCAAAATGCTGGTTTAAACCCAGGAGTTAGAAATAGGCCCTTTTCAAATGGGCCATGGTGGGTAGAGGTGGGTGTGTGCTCATTCCTACAGGCACATACCCATCTCCACCAACCTCCACCCATCTCCACACATGGAGCAACCAGCATTGGAGCCCTCAGCCCATAGCTCTGTGCGTGAGTGATGGGTGGAGGTGCATGGAGCATGGGAGTGTGCATGCGCTACCGCCCACAGTGTTCCCACAGGCGCCCACCCATCCCCCACCCACTGCACACATGTGCGGGGTGTGTGTGTGTGAACATGGCCATAATGGCCCAGTCCTGAAAATAATTCTATGGCCCTTTTTACACAGACACTCTAACACCGATAAAATTGGCGTTACATTTTATTATACATGGTACAGGGCAACACTGCAGCCCTGCAACATGGGCCCTTTTCACACGAGATGCCTCCACCCAGGTTCGCTGGGTGGAGATGGGTGGAGGCGTCTGTGTAAACACCACTTGGGGTGGGTGGGGTGCATTTCACTGGGTGGAGATGGGTGGAGGTGTCTGTGTAAGCACTGTAGGCAGTGGGTGTAGGTGCGCGCATGCTCCCACACAACACCCATCTCCACCCACCACCCACCCACGGAGCAATCGGCAGTGGAGTCCGGCAGTCCATTGCTCCGTGGGTGGGGGGTGGGTGGAGATGGGTGTTGCGTGGGAGCATGCGTGAACCTACACCCACCACAAGTGAGGTTTACACAGACACCTCCACCCAGCGAAACTGAGTGGAGTCATCTTGTGTGAAAAGGGCCCATGTTGCAGGGCTGCAGTGTTGCCCTGTACCATGTATAATAAAATGTGACACCCATTTTATCAGTGTTAGTGCCTGTGTAAAAAGGGCCTATATAGAACAGCAGCCCATTACACATTCATAACATTTATTAATTAATCCCTTATTTTTAATTTGTTTAAAAAACTTATATCCCACCCTTCTATTAAGGCTCACAGTGGGTTACAACATTAAAGCCACATAAAAATAGAACTACATAAAAACATTAAAATCGCCTAAAAACAACTATCCTAACCCCTATACCCTTCCCCACCTGCCAAATGCTTTACCAAGAAGAAAATTCTTACATTGCCTCCAGAAAATGCCTAACCTACAGGGAAATGGAGTTCCACAATATGGGGGCAGCAACCAAGAATTCCTCTCTGTACACTGTGTGGTATTATTGGGCAGATGGTACTGGGAAGAGACGCTCCTGGGTGACTGTAGGGATTGTGATGGAGTGGAGGAAGGCAGTCTTTCAGACAGCCATCTATGAAGGAACCAATCATATTTTTTTTATTTTTAAAAAAATGACTGATAACTCCAAAAAGCTCAACTACACAGTAAAGAATATCTGGGGTTTCTTATCGCCTATGTACTCCACCTTTCTCAAGCAAAATTTCACACTGCAAGCAATGGAAATGTTGTCTTAGTAAATAAATCTATTTATTCTGGTTTTTATTTATTTATTAAAATGTGTTTGCCTTGCTCTTACTAAACATGAGGGGTAGGAAGTTTGAATTCGGATTAATCGGCGGCTGCACCGCGGCTGTGAAACTCCCTCCGACTGGAGGTCGTCCTATTCTCAGACCTCCCCTCTTTCCATAGACTGTATAAGACCTGGCTGCTCCGCTGGGCCTTCGGTGAGGGAGATGGGTGATGGGCAGGGGGTTGAGTGAGGGGTGGGATATTTTTGTCTGCTCTTCAAGGGTTTTAATGTTTTATGGTTTTAATTTTTTCATTGTATTGGATTGGTTTTATGATGTTCTAAGCCGCCTCAAGATGTGAATTTGGCTTATTTGGTTTCTGCACCACAGCTGTGGAACTCCCTCCCACTGGAGGTCCACCTGTTCTCAGACCTCCCCTCTTTCCATAGACAGTAGTGGTGGGACCCCGGGCCCATTACCGGCTACCGGATTTACCGGTTACCGGTTCTACAAAAACCGGATTCCCGGATTAAATCCGGTATGCCGGTACCGGATTTATTTCATTGGTTTCAATGGGGCGCTGTGTCCCCATTGAAACCAATGAAATAAC
>QEPC01011901.1:1648805-1664846 GCA_003113815.1 Sphenodon punctatus | reverse complement strand
CACCCCCCCCAGGGATCGAGTCATACTTACCGGTGGCTGCGGGGATGCCGCGGCCGCTGGTGCTGGGGGGTGGGCTCGCCTCGCCTCGCCTCTGGGTCTTACTCTGTTCTTTTTGAAAACAAAAATCCAGGCTGGGCAGGGTGGGTGGGGGGTGTCCCCCCTTCCACCCGCGCAGCCTGGACTCGGGGAGGGTTTTTTTTTAAAAAACTTTTGGGCTGGGGCTTTAAGTTTTTTTACATTGCAGCCATTTTTAAATGGCTGCAATGTAAAAAAATCCGGTACCCCGAAAGCCAGTACCCGGATTACCGGGTCGAATCCGATAATGCCGGTACGCCCGTTACCGGCATTATCGGATACCAGATTCTACCGGTTTCCCACCCCTAATAGACAGTATAAGACCTGGTTATTCTGCTGAGCCTTCAGTGAGGGAGATGGGCAGGGGGTTGAGTGAGGGGTAGGGATGTGCAAACGCGGTTCGGAAGTTTGGAGTCTGGACCGAACTCGAATAGCTCGGTCGATCGAACAGAACTCAAATTCAACCGAACTGTTTGGTCAAATCCGATCCAGTTTGGAAGGCCAAAAAACCTGGTTTTGAATGTACAAACTTGGTTTGGAAGTTCGGAATTCGACCGAACTCGAATAGTTCGGTCGACCGAACCAAATTTTTGAACCAAACTCGATTTTTGAACTGAACCAAATTTCTGAACTCGGTTCTGCTTGCACATCCCTAGTGAGGGGTGGGATATTTTTGTCTGCTCTGCAAGGGTTTTAATGTTTTATGGTTTTAACTTTTTCATTGTATTGGATTGTTTTTATGATTTTCTAAGCAGCCCCAAGATGCAAGAGCAGGAGGGGCGGCATAGCAATACGATAAATAAATAAATAAATAAATAAATTCTTAACTTTCTGTAATTGGCCATTTCAGGCCTTTTTACATGAGACACACCCAGAAAGCTGCATGTTCATGAGTGGGCGCAATCTGTGTGAAGGACATGATGTGCTCACATGTGGTGAGTGGGGGTGCATGTGTGCTCCCGCCTAACATGCATCCCCACTCACCCCCCCACATGGAGAAACTCGGAAAAATGGGGAGTGAGTGGGCATGCATGTGCAGCCATGTGCATGCCCTGCCCACTCACCACACACTGGTGTGCTCACGCACCCCCCACCCGGAGGGGCCATATAATAACGGCTACAGATTAACCCATACTGAACTGAAAAACTGTGACAAGCATGCCATTTTGGTCCAGTTTAAAATCTATAAATAGTAAAAAAATAAGTGTGCATGTGTAAAATGGCTGCCGGTCGTTCTGTGCATGCATGCTCTTTTCCAAAATGGTGATGGCACCAGCGCTGCCATTTTATAAAAGGGCAGCTGGTCTGCACATACGCAAAGTGGCTGCTGAGCATATTCAAAACGGCTGCCCTTTTCCAAAAGGGCAGTGACACTTCTTCCACCATTTTGAAAAAGGACTCACATGCACAGAATTGTCTTGTGTTCATTTTACACATTCACAGTTAATTTTTTGTATTACTTTTTATTTTAAATGGACTTAAATATGGATCCACATTATGAATATGTATTTAAATCCAGAAATTTACAGATACAAACTGCAATGGAACCATACCGATAATTTCCGCTGGAGCACCACCCCTATTAAAGAGTAAGACTTGTCCAAGAGGTTCCATCACACACTGCAAGCTGTGTCTGTTGCTGTGGGGATTGGGCTGTATTGACTGGAGGAGCTTACTGCCACTCTGCTCTTCCCTCCCCTTCCTCAGGTAATAACACCCAGGGCGGGGCCCTGTGGCCAACTGCAAGCTGTGTCTGTTGCTGTGGGGATTGGGCTGTATTGATTGGATAAGCTTACTGCAACTCTGCTCTTCCCCTCCTGCCCCAGGTAATAACACCAAGGGTGGGGCCCTGTGGATGCCAGCCCGAAGGGCGACACCCAAAGGGTGTCAGTCATTAGCTGGGGACGTTCACTGGGTTGGGGCACCTGGGGGCCCCTCTGGTTGACAGACAACATCTTTGCTGCTGCTGCTGCTGCTACTGCCCCGCTGATACCACTGCTGCCACTGTTGTTGCTAGACCCGCTGGCTCTTAGCGGGACTGGGGGGATTAGGGGTGGGCAGCTTTCATCTTGTGCGGGGATGGCGGCAGCACCATGGACCCTTCCCACCTTCCGGGATAAAGACTGAAGAAGCCCTGGTCCATTTTCAACTACCTGCCATTTGTGGAGGCGGCGGTGATGGCAGGCAGGTTCAAGGAAGACACTTGGGGGAGAAACAAGACTGGTAAGCAGCTGTGGCCGCTTACTCTCCTCCCTCTATTTTGGACACCCCCCCAGCCAGCTTCAAAAACAACACGCCGGCGGCCGTGAGCCGAAGGGCTGAGGCCAAAGGGTGTGGCCCTTTGGGGCCCTTCGGGGCCAGTTGGGGGCCGAGGGGCCTGTTGGTGTGATTGAGTGGTTGGGGTATGGGGAATTGTACAATTATTAATGTTGAATATTTAATATTGTTTAGGGGTTTGCTCGGGCCGTTGTGGGCTTTCTGTAGGGGTATATTGTGGAGGGGTGGGTATTGTATTGAAGAGGAAGTGGAAATGGCTGTCTCCCCCCTGGTGAGAGAGGGGTGGAGCCAGCAGTATACCCTGGTGGCAGCAGGGTATGGTAGTGGGGATGAGGGGACCATTGACCTGTTGTGTAGGCATGGTCAGAGGAGATATTAGTTGGGGGTTTTGTTGACATGTATATGTATGATGATGATATTGTCTGCTGGGTCCCCTGCGTGGGAGTCAACCCTAGCAATGTATATTTATAATGTTGTACGCCACCTCGAGTCTTTGGAGAGAGGCGGGATATAAATTAAAATGCGATGCGATGCGGTTGTTTTTAACTTGTGGTTGTAAGGGGTTCTGAGGGGGATGAGGAGGGTGTGGCTTGGGGGTGGGGGTCATGGCGAGTGGGTTAGGGTGGATAGGGTGTGGCTTGGGGGTGGGGGTCATGGGGAGTGGGTTAGGGTGGATAGGGCCAACCCCTCTGTGAAAGGAGGGTTGGGGGGACTCCCTGTGAGAGGGGGAGTCCCAGGGGAGATTCTTTGGGAGTGGAGGAATCCCAGGGCATGGGGAAGTGATGGGGAGGAAGGGTGGAGGCTTTCCCCCATGATGGGAGAATGGGGGGTTGCATGTATAAAGGAGACGTGGCTGGATGAGGAGGCGGGGCCAATTTTGGCAGATCTCGTTCTGGACGTGTACGCCATGCAGCATCAGCCTCGTACCGAGGACCAGGGAGGTGGCGTAGCTATGATTTTTAAAGAGATATGGTCAGTTAGCAGGTTTCCAGTTCCAGATATTCCTGGGATTGAGGCCCTCCATGTGGTGTTAGATTTGGCTGGGAGCAATTTGGGGGTGCTGCTTGTGTACCAGGTCCCTTCCTGCCCAGCAGCATCCCTCTCCGGTCTAGTGGAGCTGGTCTCGGTGGTGGGGTTGGGCTCCTCTAGGACCTTGGTCCTGGGGGACTTCAATGCCCATACTGACACCGGCCTTGTGAAGGAAGAGCAAGAATTCATGGCCGCCATGGCAACCAAGGATTTGTCCCAGGTTGTTAGCTGCCCAACTCATGTGGGGCTGGGGGGGGCGGGGGGCATACCATTGACCTGGTGTTCTGTTCTGACCTTGAGGCAGGTGATCCGGTAGTGGGGGATGTATCAGCTATGCCCTTGTCATGGACGAATCATTACCTCCTTATGACCGGTCTTTTAGTGCGTAACCCCCAGAAGGGGAAGGTACCAGTTAGGATGGTCCACCCTCAGAGGCTGATGGAACCTCAACGGTTCCAGGAGGTCCTGGGGAGTTAAGCCTGGATCCCGACATCCACACCCCTAAGCAGGTTCAGTTAGTGAGTTCACACCCACTCATTTCTCCAGGGTAACAAATGGCATACCTCTGACCTTTGCACTGCATTTTGACCATGTACTCCAAACCAGTTTGGTTGGTTGCAAGCAGGAGTATACTCCCTGAAGTACACTCTACCCAAACTCACCTCAAAAACAGATTCTACAAAAATAAGAGGACATTGTGCCTTTGCCTATGTGCCTTTTGCAAAAGATCAGTTGACCAGAAAACCTGCAGGTGTTGTGACGAGTGTCAAAAATTTGTTTTACTGATCATTCATATGCGATATAAATGTACCCCATAAGACATACTCTTTTCCCAGTTGTGTGTATAGTTTTTGGCCTGGTGGGGGAGTGTATTGTGACACACACTGACTTCTTNACTGCAAGCTGTGTCTGTTGCTGTGGGGATTGGGCTGTATTGACTGGAGGAGCTTACTGCCACTCTGCTCTTCCCTCCCCTTCCTCAGGTAATAACACCCAGGGCGGGGCCCTGTGGCCAACTGCAAGCTGTGTCTGTTGCTGTGGGGATTGGGCTGTATTGATTGGATAAGCTTACTGCAACTCTGCTCTTCCCCTCCTGCCCCAGGTAATAACACCAAGGGTGGGGCCCTGTGGATGCCAGCCCGAAGGGCGACACCCAAAGGGTGTCAGTCATTAGCTGGGGACGTTCACTGGGTTGGGGCACCTGGGGGCCCCTCTGGTTGACAGACAACATCTTTGCTGCTGCTGCTGCTGCTACTGCCCCGCTGATACCACTGCTGCCACTGTTGTTGCTAGACCCGCTGGCTCTTAGCGGGACTGGGGGGATTAGGGGTGGGCAGCTTTCATCTTGTGCGGGGATGGCGGCAGCACCATGGACCCTTCCCACCTTCCGGGATAAAGACTGAAGAAGCCCTGGTCCATTTTCAACTACCTGCCATTTGTGGAGGCGGCGGTGATGGCAAGCAGGTTCAAGGAAGACACTTGGGGGAGAAACAAGACTGGTAAGTGGCTGTGGCCACTTACTCTCCTCCCTCTATTTTGGACATGCCCCAACCGGCTTCAAAAACAACACGCCGTCGGCCACTAGCCAAAGGGCCGCAGCCAAAGGGTGCGGCCCTTTGGGGCCCTTCGGGGCCAGTTGGGGGCCGAGGGCCTGTTGGTGTGATTAGGTGGGAGGGAGTGGTTGGGGTATGGGGAATTGTACAATTATTAATGTTGAATATTTAATATTGTTTAGGGGTTTGCTCGGGCCGTTGTGGGCTTTCTGTAGGGGTATATTGTGGAGGGGTGGGTATTGTATTGAAGAGGAAGTGGAAATGGCTGTCTCCCCCCTGGTGAGAGAGGGGTGGAGCCAGCAGTATACCCTGGTGGCAGCAGGGTATGGTAGTGGGGATGAGGGGACCATTGACCTGTTGTGTAGGCATGGTCAGAGGAGATATTAGTTGGGGGTTTTGTTGACATGTATATGTATGATGATGATATTGTCTGCTGGGTCCCCTGCGTGGGAGTCAACCCTAGCAATGTATATTTATAATGTTGTACGCCACCTCGAGTCTTTGGAGAGAGGCGGGATATAAATTAAAATGCGATGCGATGCGGTTGTTTTTAACTTGTGGTTGTAAGGGGTTCTGAGGGGGATGAGGAGGGTGTGGCTTGGGGGTGGGGGTCATGGCGAGTGGGTTAGGGTGGATAGGGTGTGGCTTGGGGGTGGGGGTCATGGGGAGTGGGTTAGGGTGGATAGGGCCAACCCCTCTGTGAAAGGAGGGTTGGGGGGACTCCCTGTGAGAGGGGGAGTCCCAGGGGAGATTCTTTGGGAGTGGAGGAATCCCAGGGCATGGGGAAGTGATGGGGAGGAAGGGTGGAGGCTTTCCCCCATGATGGGAGAATGGGGGGTTGCATGTATAAAGGAGACGTGGCTGGATGAGGAGGCGGGGCCAATTTTGGCAGATCTCGTTCTGGACGTGTACGCCATGCAGCATCAGCCTCGTACCGAGGACCAGGGAGGTGGCGTAGCTATGATTTTTAAAGAGATATGGTCAGTTAGCAGGTTTCCAGTTCCAGATATTCCTGGGATTGAGGCCCTCCATGTGGTGTTAGATTTGGCTGGGAGCAATTTGGGGGTGCTGCTTGTGTACCAGGTCCCTTCCTGCCCAGCAGCATCCCTCTCCGGTCTAGTGGAGCTGGTCTCGGTGGTGGGGTTGGGCTCCTCTAGGACCTTGGTCCTGGGGGACTTCAATGCCCATACTGACACCGGCCTTGTGAAGGAAGAGCAAGAATTCATGGCCGCCATGGCAACCAAGGATTTGTCCCAGGTTGTTAGCTGCCCAACTCATGTGGGGCTGGGGGGGGCGGGGGGCATACCATTGACCTGGTGTTCTGTTCTGACCTTGAGGCAGGTGATCCGGTAGTGGGGGATGTATCAGCTATGCCCTTGTCATGGACGAATCATTACCTCCTTATGACCGGTCTTTTAGTGCGTAACCCCCAGAAGGGGAAGGTACCAGTTAGGATGGTCCACCCTCAGAGGCTGATGGAACCTCAACGGTTCCAGGAGGTCCTGGGGAGTTAAGCCTGGATCCCGACATCCACACCCCTACGCAGGTTCAGTTAGTGAGTTCACACCCACTCATTTCTCCAGGGTAACAAATGGCATACCTCTGACCTTTGCACTGCATTTTGACCATGTACTCCAAACCAGTTTGGTTGGTTGCAAGCAGGAGTATACTCCCTGAAGTACACTCTACCCAAACTCACCTCAAAAACAGATTCTACAAAAATAAGAGGACATTGTGCCTTTGCCTATGTGCCTTTTGCAAAAGATCAGTTGACCAGAAAACCTGCAGGTGGTGTGACGAGTGTCAAAAATTTGTTTTACTGATCATTCATATGCGATATAAATGTACCCCATAAGACATACTCTTTTCCCAGTTGTGTGTATAGTTTTTGGCCTGGTGGGGGAGTGTATTGTGACACACACTGACTTCTTCTCTCACATGAAATGAAATTTCATTCGGGTATGCTTCTTCCTCACAGTAATGGGCATTTTTACACATACCTTAAAGTGCTGGTCTTTCAATCTTCTGGGTTTACAAGTCCACAAGTAAGTTCTGGATGCATTTTTTCACACACATGCTGCCATGAGGCATTTCCTGGATGCATTCTTCACACAAACACTGCCCTGAGGCAGCTTAAAGTAGCCGCAGCTGTAGATGTGAGGGGCTGCCATGGAAACCAAGTGACCACAGCTGCCTGGAGCAAAGCAGTTAACCAGAAAAACTTTTTACACACAAAAGTTCTGGGAGAAGTTCTATGCAGAAGTTCAAAGAGCTGGATGTTTAAGATCTGGGAGAGTGATTTAGACACACAGAAAGTTCAGGATGTAACAGCAAACATGCAGGAGAAATGTGTGTGTAAAAAAACACCCATTATCAGTTAGACTTTGGCTTTGCAAAAAGAAAAAAAGAAATAGGAGGTTAAGAGCTATATACCATATTATCCAACCTACTGAACCTTTGGGGAATTCAGATAAAAGTTTTTGGTTTGGGGTCGTCCCTTTCATGAGTACTGAATCTTAATGAGGCCACTGTGAGGGGCTGTGTTCAAATAACTAAGCAACAGCACCCTTCAACCTGGAAAGAGATTGAGAATAACATCATGCCAGACTCCCAAGAACATGATTATGCTACAGATTATATCTGTAGCCTCAGGGCAAATGAGGCCTGAGGCCTGAACAACTGTTACTTGAAAATGGTATGCTAAGCTTTGAAGAGTTCTGAAATAAAAATTTCTCCTCTTTGAGAATTTTTTTCCCCCTCACGCAAGCTGCTGTGTGTGTGGTGTTTTGGAAATAATTCTATGTTCGACTCTGTTCTCAACTAAAGTATTTAACCTTAGATTTTTTTTCCCTAAAGGCTTTAAACTTTAAACTTCAAAAAAAGTACCTTTGTTGTAAGGATAAAAGGAGAGGGTGTTTTTTTTTTTTTTTTAATTCAAGTGACATTCAGGGAAAAGTCAGAACCTCTATCTCTGTTATCATCACACAACTTCCAGTGGTTCAATTGGAAGGTATGAACAGGCTTGTAGACTTTTAAAGTCACAAAAGCCTTTGTGCCATTTTACCAATAAAAACATTAGAAACGTCAGATCAAAAACGAAGCATTTATCTCTAAAAAGTTATTCACACTAGTAGAAGGAGGACTGTGTATGCCACTTGGCAGTGGGTTACTCAGCCAGAAGCTGTGCTGATTGAAGGATTTCTTTTTGGTCCCCTCTCTTTGTGGCCATTGGCCACAGTCCCAAGTGGCATCTGTATGGAATCCGCACAGCACAATGTCCTCTCCACGGGATGCTTTGTGCGCATCACGGGATGCTCATCATGTGGGGCATGGGATCAGCCCCACCGCTGGTGTGTGACTGTGGGTGTTAATACAGGGGCTGGGAGCCCACTGGAGCTTGGAGTGGCTGTGCACAGCTCCCATGCAGCTGCCTCTTGCAGGTCCCGCGTGGGGAGCACAGCAAATGAGCAGGCGTTCCTCCCTGCTGTGGCCAGCCTGCCATCCCCCCTACCCTCCACTGAGTTGTGGTTGCTCTAGGGACACTCTAGGCTATGCCCGTACCTCTCTGTTGCAAAATGTATGCAGAGACCGCATGCACCCCAACAGATGGGCAGTGGCTCCATGGACACCCTTTGCTCCAGTTTTGTCTGAATTTGCCCTCATGTCCCACAACTTTTGAGCACAGGCTCCATATTTTCTGGATCGATACTGCGTGGAACGGCCAAAAGTCATCCCCGGGGTAAGCATCTGATGGCCACAGGATAGACAAGCAGGTGAATCTCATGGTAATGAGGGCAAATGGTGTGCATGTTGTTTTTGTTATTACAATAACTATAACAAAAATTGTTGTTTTCATTTTCGTTATTGCAATAACCAAAATGACAACCATGAATAACGACGATAACAAAAATGACAACCGAGAATACCAAAAACAACACCCAAGAATACTGACAACGGTAACGATAATGATACTGATACCAATACCAATATCAAAACCGATATCAATATAAAAAATAATACCAAAAATGATACCAAAATCAATACCAAAACAAAATGATAACAAGAAAAAAAACCTACAATGTCGTTATCATTGTCGTTAATATTAGTGCTGTGGCAGTTGGGTTTGGGAGGGAAAATGTAGAGAGGGGAGGCGAGGGAGCAGACATCTCGGAATCTTAACGGGGTTGAACTCTTGAACCTCCTGTGTTGGGAGGGGCGAGCAGCTTAGCAGTATCTGATGGATGTATCCCTGGCCAATGAGCACTGCAAGCAGGCCCCAACAGTCTCATGGCACTCTGATTGCTCAATGCCTGCTGCCTCCTGGGGGAGGGCATTGCCACCCTTTATAATGGGAGGGCCACGTTTTTTCTCTCCATTGTGTGAGAACACTGCTTGTCGGGTTGCGTTTACAGAACTGTGGTGCTTGCACATAAAAAATCCTCCCTAGGCCTCATTGTATTATTTATTTATTTACTTATTAGGTATTTCCACCAATACCTTTCCTTCCTCATACCCTACTCCCTTCCTCATACATTCTCCCTTTCCCTGCCCTTCTCCCAGCTGTGCATTATATATAGATAGGTAGTACAGTTTAGATATAGATATATATTATACACATATAGAGTTGATTAGAATAGTTATATAGATAATTGATTAGATAATAGATAGTTTTCCTTTCCCCTTCCCCGTCTCCCTTAGATTTAGATAAATATTAGCTGTGCAAAGAAATCAATAACGACACCGTTACCAAAAATAAAATCTTTGTTTGAAATGGTACCAATGTCAATAACGATATCAATAACGATAACGGATATTGATACCAATAATGAAAATGATACTGATATCGATACTGATACCAATAACAAAAACGATATAAAAATGATACCAAAAATGATGATAAAAATGATAACGATAACAAAAACAAAAATGACATTGTCGTTAATAAGAATAACGAAAATGACATTTTTGATTAATGAAAATGAATACGAAAATGACATGGGGGCCTGGTGCACACCCGTAGCAAATGGTGAATTCAGAAAAGATTGAGGTGATGATGGTTAGTTTGTCTTGTGACCTGGAGGGAATTGGCACCCTCTTATTGATGGAGTCTGACCCCCCTCTGGGCAATCAGATTTCCAGCCTTGGAGTGCTTCTGGACCATTTGCTGCACCTGGATTGTCTGGTTGTGGCAGTGGCCAGCAGCACTTTTCACCAACTCTATTTCAGGAGGAGACTGCTGCCTTTTCTTTCTGATTTAGATTTGGCCACTGTCACATCTAGAGACTAAACTACAGCAACGCACTCTATGTGGGGCTGCCCTTAATGACTGTTCAGAAGCTGCAGCTGCTGCAGAATGTGGCGGCTTGCCTCCTTTCGGGGGTAGGGAGCCAGGAGTACATTACACCAGTGCTCTATGGTCTGCACTGGCTCCCTATAGCTTTCCAGGCACAATTAAAGCTGCTGGTTTCGACCTTTAAAGCCCTAAACAGTCTGGGACCCACATATCTGAGAGACCGCCTGTCCTTCCATGCCCCATTGTGGCCCCTGCGATCAGCCAGGAGCGCCTCCCTGTGGGTACCATCTGCTAGTCTTGTTCATACGACGAGGGCTTGCAGGGAGGCGTTCTCAGTTGCTGCATCAATGGTAGGGAACTCCCTTCCCCAGGAGGTTTGTTTGAGCCTAAGCATCTTTCAGAGGCGATTTAAGACCTTTCTGTTTGTAAAGGCATTTGGTGGGCAGGGATAGGGGATGGGAAGTTTGGTGGGTGGGTTTTAGAGTGAGGTTGGGGGGGTTGTATTGTTCCTATGCATTTTTTAAATATGCTTTTTCATACGCCTTTCTATTATATTTGTCTATTTTATTTGTAAGCTGCCCTGAGCCTTTTTTTAGGGAAGGGTGAGATAAACATTTAAATAAATAAATAAATAAATGTGGTGTGCCCATGTGTGCATGCATCCACGTGTGTGTGTTTGCGCACATGTGATTCATTCTTGAGGAAAGAGAGGAAAAACTACTGTACCCTTAAAATAGTATTATTAGTGTCTATAAACATTCTTCTATTAGCATCAAGTGTTTCCTACTCTCATGAACTCCACAAAGGTTTGGGGTGACGTGGTGTATTTCCGGAGATGCTCAGCTTTCATTTAAATGGTTCCAATCCTGAAACTACTAAGGACCTTAAATGTAGCTTCAGGACTGCAGCTGAAGCTTCTTTGCCAGTTTGATAATGTGGCCTGAGCATGTTCTAGTGGTTCATACCACTGCAAATAATAATAATAAAAAACCACCAACAAATTAATATCATTTTAAAATAGGTAATTTTTAATCCAATCTCATGGTTTTGGAATGTTAGGTTTGGCAATATGAGTCGTGTATCTCACCATTTGCTGTTTCTTTACAGCAATACCAAGCTTTGTACTGCTATATAAGAGGGCGAACCCTGGGGCAGAACAGTAGCAGCAGCAGGGCATGTTTGATTGTGTTGGCTTGTTTTACTTACTGTCATTTAAGATTCTCTGCTCCAAGTTGGATGGGAATAGTAACATCTCATTTTTCATATTAAAAACATAGGCAGCGAATCCTGGTAGTGAGTAGCAAAGAGGGGAATTGTAATGCTGTTTGCTGCATACTAGATACAGCAAAATACTTTGTGATTATCTTCTATGTTTTAGGGTGTAGAGCTGCTACAATTAATGGGAATTTTGTTACTGGATTCACAGCAGGTTGACTATTTTTTTCTATACATTTTTGGCATGCTGTGATGCGATTTTTTAAATCCAGCATATGCTTCATTAGTTGTGATTTTGTTGTTTTTCACAACTTCAGTGATTTGATGTCTGAGAATTTTACTCTTCCGTGTAAGTGAACACACAGTTTTTAAAAAGTCTCTGTGGGTGGAAAATATCTTTCTTAGACTGCCAGGCCAGAACTCAGTCTAATGGAATTCAACATTTCTGTCCTCAAATGTAGACAAAGAGCTAGGTTTCCTGTCTACTATTTGGTGGGGGAGGAGTAGGATTTTTTTGGAGGGGGAAGGCAGAGTATTCTCACAGAGAGGAGTCTATGGTGTGTAAAGTGGCAGCCTGCCTACTGATTCTCTACTACAAGCAGATAGTCTCACTTATATAATTCTGACGTCTCAAACATTCAGGAAATATTTAAACATGTGTGTGTGTGTGTGTGTGTGTGTACATTGGTCAAAAAACAACAACACAGGGTGGAAACAAAAGTGACGCTTAGACTGCCTAACCCAGGACAGGCAGCCCAGGTGGACATGGTGGCACACAACAAACATGTGCCCTGGGGGCAGGGAGAAAGGGGACTATGCAACTGGCCATCCCTGCTCCCATGCTGCCCCCAGTGCCCTGCCCCCTCACCACCATGATTGCCATCCATTCAAGTGACCGGGTCACATGACCCGGAAGGCCTAGTAGAGGCATGAAGTGCTCCAGAGCGCTGCAGGACTGGCTGCCACAGCCGCTACCACTGCCACCACCAGAACCGGGGCCGAAGCCCCGGCACCACCAGGTAGGGCGATCCCTGGGGTGGGGTTTTTAAAAAAATAAATAAATTCCAAGGTTGCGCAGGGTGGGGTGGGGTGGGGTGGGGCAGGTGAGCCATGAGGTATTCAACTATTCTTCTTGTCTTTCCAAAACTCATTTCTTAAAGCCCTCATCCAGCATCACGGGGTAATTTTCCTATCTTGTCCAATCACATCTTGTCCAATCACTTAGAAGTTAGTGGCCCTCTGACTTTCGACCTTTAGGTTGGTGAGGCCAATCCAATGCCCTGCAGAGCATCTTGCAGAGCATGCACAGTGCGTGCGCATGAACATGCACGCAAATAGCACACAATGCCAGCATGGGACCTATGATGCCCTTGAAAACTGCGCAGTTGAACATCTGTGTGCATGGCTGCGCGCACGGGTCATGGGATCAGCCCCATTGTCACTGGCACCCCGGTACACAATATTCCCAATGGACAGTCAGTTACCGGTAATGGCTTGTTTTCCTCTCTATTAACTAAAACCACAGTAAATACAATAACCAGGATAGCACAGTCAGTCATGATCTTTCCAGCTGCCATACAGGTCTTCTGGCAGTGAGCTCTTCAATGGCCACATCTAGATCCCTACATAGCAAACTCCCTTACAACTGCTGATCCTCAGAACCTCCTAGACATAAGGTACCAACTGCCACCTTCACCATGTAGAACCATTAATAAATGCAACAAAATGTCAAGCTGTGTGTACACAGTTCATTAGCAGAAATGGAAGCAAAGCTTGAAAAAATATTCAGTTAGAAATTTGCTTAATTCTACTGATTCGAATTTTCTTTCCTTTTCTATCTTGTCAACATGAATCATAACAGAATAAGTGTCCAAACCTGAAAATCAAATGGCATGAAATCCCACAACAACCAAAAGTTTCATTATTCCACCAAACGCTACATTCTATCCAATGCTTGTAGTTCTAGAGTTATTTGGGGAAAAAAGCCACTTGATAGAATTTCACAGACTGTCGTAAAGAATTAACAACAAACCCTTTTAAAATGCACATTACTGTACTTGAAAGTCTCCAAAGGCTCCTTTGTCAAGCCTGGTTTATAGTCTATATAGTTTGTTAAAAAGCTTTCAGAGTCGTCATGGTCGATTGGATCGCTCTGGCTATCGTGAGCGCACAGTAAGTCCACATTAAAGTCCTTATGAAACTTTAATGCAAAAAAATTGAAAGCACATGTGCTCTAACCAGTTCAGAAAACAATATTTTAAGTTTCTGACCCACGAGGGCAAACTGGAAGTCTCTTCTTTTTTGCATGTATTTAATAATAGCTGAGGATATAGTCCAATGGGGGGTTTGTATGGGTAGCTAGCTTCTGCCTTTATAGAGGCATTCCTTGATAGCTATCTCTGATACTTTCCATTCAAGGTTGCCTCATTCTGCATAAAATGCATGCACGAAAGCAGTCAGTCGTGTGAATGCAGAAATGCAGCAGATGGGCATCTTCTATGTTGACAGGTTCACATGCCAAGACCAGAATGTCTCCCAGCCGCTCTAGCTCTGTTTTTCCTGATATTATTTCTATAGCTGTTGTTCTTCTGTTCAGATTTGTGTCTCCAGACATCTGAACTATGCTTAAATTGACGTTTGTCATACAGAGAGTTGATTTCTGAGCAACACAAAAGTCCCTGGACAGAGGCTGCTGTGGTTGCCTTGTACTGCCTGATGACTGCCTCTGGAGGATTAAAGGGGTTTATAAATCCACTGCTTTGAGGTCACTCATGTTCACCTGACTGTGTTCTATGAGTTGAAGAGTATCAATCTCCCCTGTGTGTGACAAGCTGTGTGTAGGTTATGTGGTAACATTGCCATGTACTTTCTGAGGTGGGGGAATGCACTCAGCTACATGATTGATAGGAATGCTAGAAATTTCTTAGCTTTCAGGGTTCCTATGAAACTTCTAAATTCAAACTTCTGAATGGCACTAGGCTGAAGCTGCTTTGTTTTACACCAGTTATACTTTAGACATTTTATTCATTTTATTTATTTCAATTTATTACCCTGCCCTACCTCAAAGGCTCAGGGCAGGCTACAATACACAAAATCATAAATACACATAAAAAAAACCAAGTTAAAATCACTGATCCCAAACCTCCCCAATCTTTATTCCCCCCTGCCAAATGTCTGTCCAAATAAAAATGTCTTACATTCCTCCTAGAAAATGAGGAGGCTTGGGCTAAGACAAGCCTCCGGGGGTAGGGAGTTGCCTAGTGGCCAGGCTGCCACTAAACATGCCTTTCTGTATTTCACTATTGTGAAAATATGTGCAGATGGTACATGCAAGAAGGCGTTCCCAGGTAACTTCAGATTTATTTTTATTTATTTATCTTTACATTTCTTGGTCGCCCCCTTCTGCTACAGCAGCTCAGGGCTCCTCACAACATGCTTAAAACAATATAAAAATACAAATTCATAATACAGATAAAACATTATAAAATTAAACAATTAAAATGAATAGATAACCCCAAGAGGAGGGAAAAAACAACAACCCCAAACCTCCCCCCCCCTCCCAACCCACCTCCCTCGCCAAAAGCCTGGAGGAACAGCCAGGTCTTACACTGCCTTAGGAAAGAGGAGAGATCTGGGGCCTGGCGGACCTCTGTCGGGTGGGAGTTCCACAGCTCTTGTGTAGCCACCGAGAACGTCCCTCTCATAGTCACTACCCAAGATACCATGAGGACTCCCTGCAGGGGCCGATCCACAGCCTGTGTGTGTTTGTGTGTGAGGTGATCCTGAAGATAAGCGGAGCCCAGGCCATTTAGGGCTTTATAGGTCAAAACGAACACCTTGAATTAGGCCCGGAAAACTGTAGGCAGCCAGTGTAAAGAACGAAGAACTGGTGTAATGTGCTCATGGCAACCTGTCCCCTAAAGGAGATGGGTCGCTTTGTTCTGCACCACCTGCAGTTTCCAGGCCGTCACCAAAGTTAGTCCCATGTAGAGCATGTTGCAATAGTTTTATCTCAAGGTAATGAAAGTAGGGATGGGTGAACGCGTTTCGGAAGTTCGGAGTTCGGCCCGAATTCGAACTGTTCGGATGACCGAACACGAACACGAACGTGAACAAACCGAACAATCCGAACACCGAACGGCGAAATGGCCGAACAGTTCCATAAGTTTGGATTGCATTCGGATGAGTTCGGGTGGCAAAAAACGGTTCACTGGAAGGTCAAACGTGACAGGGAGGTGTCAGTCACTGAGGAGCAGACTTCCAGGCACGAGGGGTGGAGAGAGGCTTGCAAGAAACAAAACTAATTATCTGCCCCCACCCCTTCCCAACACCTTCTGAGCTAGTCACTGTTCCTGAACAGCAGGCATTGAGTAGGATTTTTAGATTGCTTTAAGTTTCATTTCAGTTTTGTACTGAAATTAAACTTAAACCTTGAACTGAAACCTTGGGTATTTTCAGACGTTACGAGATCACAGTGAACCACGGTGAATACGCACCTGTGGTCAATGTGGCTCGCACGTCTGTTTGGCGGCCGCCAGATGTTCGCCACGGTCAATACCCGCATGGGGTCAATTTGAACCACGCTTCCCGGGCTAGCCG
>QEPC01011901.1:1617039-1640164 GCA_003113815.1 Sphenodon punctatus | reverse complement strand
GCCCCTGCCCCCCCTTCCCGACCTTTCCCTTGTGTGTGTGTGTGCCCGGGCGTTTGGTCGTGCAGTGTGTCCCGCTGCGGGTCCGCTGTGTGTGTGTGTTGTGTGTGTCGGCTGTCAGCCTGTTCTCGCTCTTCCCCCCTCCCTTCCCGTTTCCCTTGTGTGGGCATTCCCATGTGTGCCTTTTGGCTTCGTTTGCCCTCAGGCGGCCATGTCTGTGTCCCGCCCCTGCCCGGGGCCTTGTGGGAGGTTTGCGCCCGGCGGGGGTTAGGCTGCACGTCTGTTGTGCTGCCCCGGTCCACGATGGTTCGGCCCGGTTCCCGCCCATGGTCCCGTTCCCGGCACGTCTGTTTGGGTCGCTTTTCCACCCCCGCGCGTGGTTGTGCTGTTCACCCCCCCTGGGTGTTCACTGTGGTGAACCGCCCACCCGTAACGTCTGAAATCACCCCGTCTCCCCCTCCTTGTCTTTTAGATTGTAAGCCACAGGCAGGGACCACGTCTATTTCTATGTTCTGTACAGCACCAGGTCACACTACTGGTGCTATATAAATGTTTATAATAATAATAATAATAATAATAATAAATATACTTTGCATTGCTGTATGTCAGTATGAGTCAGTCTCCCAACACCCTACGTCTGATTTTATCTCCAAGTTCAGAAGAACGAAATCAAGTAGGTTTTAGTGCCAAGTATGTCAGTATAATTCAAAACCACTAGGGGAAGTAAAAGAAGAATGTCCTAACCTTGGCTAGCTCTGTTATGTTCTGAATTCAAGCAATAGGTTTGTTTAAGACAGCCATTGTCTCACCTAGCATACAGGAAGATTAAAAAGAAAACTTTGAGATTTTGCCTGATGATCTAGCCTGAAGCACATTTTATGACTTAAAAAACCTAGGGACAAAAGGGGGAGAGGGAAAAAAAGAGAAAGAAACTGGAAAGAGGCCACAAATTACACTGCTTCAATGCTGATTCAGATCAATTAAATTAAAATGCAAAGTTTCTCTACCATAAAATTAGTACTGTATGAAAATACAGGCAGCTGTATGGAAAATAGATGTCAAGGAATGTCACTTTGGTAGATAAAAACAAGGTTAGACATGACAGTGTGTGGGAGAGAGAATCAACGCCTCTCCCTTGCCCCACATTCCAGACATCCAGATCAAACCACTAATATGCGCAGCGGCTCTTCTGAAGATGAGCACACAACTGTGGAGCAAAAAGCAGGGCAAGTCACTCCTCTCTAAAGAGGAATGGTATTTACTCCACAGTCATGCACTCCCTTCAGGGCAGCCAGAGGCCATATTAGTCAGTTGCACAGATCATATATGGAAGATAAAAGTACTTGGCTGCCTGTACATATATGCATTCTAATTTGTCACATTCTTTCATTCTGAACAGGGAAGTACAAAATGTATCTTGATAGTGTAACGTGTCAAATTTGTGCCCCCAAGATCTTTCATTTGCATGGAGCTTTTAACAACTTTGCCAATAGATCCCAGTCTCCTTTTAAACCTGACTTCAAGCTATAGTCTTACAAAACTTTCAAAATGTGCGAAAGCAGTCTAAACCCCAAACTCGGGATGACTTTTGTAAAACTTAAAAGCTGACCAAAGTCTTTGCATTTAAATTGATTTTTTTAAGGGATTATTTCCTGAAAAGACCCATCTTCACTACCACTCTTAGTGACATCTAACAGGATGCCATAAAACATGGATAGCCCAGGATGGGATGACATTCATTTACATACAAATGAGCTCATTACTAGTGGATTTTTATCAGCTGTTGGTTCAAAATTTGAAAGAGTTTTATGAATCTACTTAGAAGAACTATTAAGAGCTGGCCATTCTGTTATCAGTTTCCTTTATTAATTCATCTCACTAGATTTTATCTTAGAGTAACTTCCATTTGGTATGTAGCATATGACCAAACACATCTGACCATTAGCGTTTCATCTACTTTAAGACTGTACTGTTAAATGCAAGCATACTGTATTATCCAGTCATAATGAATTTAAACTATTAGAGCAATTATAGCAACTATAACATTCTACTCAAATATGCACTAGTATGCTAATACATCCACTATGCTCCCATATATACTCAGTGTAACATATTTTCCTACAATAAAAGCAATGAAAACTTTATGGTCAAGTTCTAGAAAGAATTTCTCAAACCCATGTAAGCATTGACTTTGATGGGACTATTTTCTAAATTCAGGATCAAAAGTAGTTCTGTGATGACAAAATAGGACTTTTCAAATCCATGAACCAAAATGGAGTGTTTGCTTTCTTTGATGAATACTTAGATTTGGAATTGCATTTCTAATTCCAAATGGGGAGAAACTTCAACCTTTGTTAAGTGTAACTCACAGCAAACTTAGAAATCAAAGAAACCAAAGGAAAGAAGAAGGGAAGTTGTACGCAAAGAACCAAAGTAGAGGGGGAAAATGCAGAAAATTAGAATGAAAAAGGTATATAAAATCAGATACAAGAAAGAAAGTCTAGCTTAAAAATGGGAGCTTCTCCCAAGCTTAAAAATGGGAGAAGAAAACAAAGAGATAGAAAAGTCTAAGGCAAGACTATATATGTGAAAAAGCTGTTCTACCAGTGGGTGAGAGAAAACTAAGGTCTAGAAAATGACTGATTTTGATGACTGACATTCCTATTTGCTCAGATAAGCAGAGCTAGACACGCAAATAGGGTGAGCTGAATCAATGCAGCCTGTAAAATTAGTCAGCAATTTGCTTCTCCTGGTATGCAAATGACTCTTTCAGCCTTCCAAGCTCATTTGCATATCTAGGAAGCGCTTTCTCCACACTTCCATGTTCAGAAGTGCCAACTAGTTGTTCTGTCTAGACAAAGTCAGTATACTCTGCTACCTATTGCAGGTATCCAATTCATTGGAGCTTATGCAGGCATCACTTGGTTCATAGGAAGGGTCCCTAATTCTTGTAGATACAACTGTCATTGGCATATGGATCCTTTCCTAGGCACCATCCTCACTGATAAGTTGGCTTACTACCTCAAAGGTAACAGGTCCATTCAGGGCCAGCCTTACCGCAGGGTAGTTCAGGGTGGCCATCCCAGGCCCCGCTCTTGTGGGGGTCATGCACTCAGGGCCCCTAGATCCCAGGCTGACAGTGGCTGGGAGCTGGGAACCCTGAGCGCAGGGGCCCCTTGAGTCTTGGCCAGGGGGAATGAGGGAGAGGTAGGGTATTTGCCTCTTTCTTACTCCCCCTGGCTGAGTCCGAGACAGGCAGCAGAGGGGGTCAGCGGGAATGAGGGAGAGGCAGTCTTGGCCAAGGGGAGTGAGAGAACAAGAGGCAGAGGTCCTGCCTCTCCCTCACTCCGTGCCCCCCCTCCGCTGCCTGTCAGTCTCAACCAGGGGGAATGAGGGAGAGGCATGACGGGACCTCTGTTTCTCTCTCACTCCCCATGGCCAAGACTGACAGGCAGCAGAGGGGGCCAGCAGGAGTCAGGGAGAGGCGGAAGCCCTGCCTCTCCCACACTCCCTAGAAACTTCCGGTGTGGCGAGCAGCATGGCGGCAGATTTACTCTGCTGGTGCTGCGCCTGTTGGAGCCCAACACACACGGACACAGGAAGCCAGCCTGGCGAAGGACGGCAACAGCGACAGATGGGATAAGTGCTCTGAAATGGCTAGGCTTGGGGATGGGTGGAAGGAAGTGTCCCTCCTCCCGTCCCTGAGCCCAGGCCCGGGGAGCGCCCCCCAGACCGTGCTGGGGAGCACCCCTTGAGCCAGGGAGGGCCCCGTATTTCTCCCCCACCCTGGGCGTCACAAATCCTAAGGCCGGCTCTGGGTCCAATGCCAACTAGGAAAATGTCTGATGCCTCTTTAAAAAGGCCACGAGAGCCTTCATCAGGACCAATCAGGTATTACAACATTACAGTCATCAAGAAGTAAACTATAAGGGTAAACCTCTTTGCTCTTACACTTTTAACACATACAAAGCTCAACACACAAATTATCTAATTATTGTCCATGACGGACTTCTTGTGCATGAAGCCTCGCCACTCTAACTGCAAAGAAGGCTACCTCATTCATGACTTCAGCTTTTTTATCTCCTAAAAGATATATCGATCTCTGAAAAGTTGACCATAAAAGGTTACATTTGACTCTTCTTAGGAGCCTTTCTCGGGACTGCATATATAGAGGGAAAATTAATAGATAATGTGGAAGAGCCTCCACACACACTCCCCCACCGATACATTTCAGTTCCTGGTAAGGTGCCGTAGGCATTGTTTGCAGCTTGACATGGAATTATCAAATGCATTTAGATAGGTTGCCCCTTTCAGACCTACAGACCAATATTTGTTCAGGCGAGATACGACAGCCGCCTGAGCTCTTTGATATTGTGTATCTAGGGGTGATTTCAGATGTGACGGGTGGCTGCTTTCACCACAGGCCATGGGGTGGTTCGGACCATGGCCGGGGGTGCAGGGGTGCACTAACAGATGTGCGCCCCATTGCCTCTGACTGTGGGGACCGCCAAACCATGGTCCGTGGCGAAACCACCTGCCCGTCACATCTAAAGCAGCACCCCCCAGAGGGGGCATGGCTGCGCTGCACAGCATGCTGCCTCACGGCCCCGCCCCTGCATTCCCAGGCAGCCCTCCCCCCTCCCAACGCTGCAACTACAGGTGGGAGTGAAATCCATTGACCGCGGTGAACGGTAAGTAAACAGAAGTTACTTTCCGTTCACCACGACCGTGGTGGCCTTTCACCACACTTCTCGACCTCCTCGCGTCCGGAGGTCCAGAAGTCCAGAAGCATGGTGAATGCGAACACGGACTGCGTTTCACTGTGGTGCACATCTGGCGGCAAGTCAACAGACGTTCACCACAGTCAAACACGACCTGTGTTTGACTGTGGTTCAGGCGGGATGAATTTCAAACTCTTAACATCTGAAATCACCCTAGGTCTCTAATTCTCTGCTTGACTATTTTTTGTGTTTCATTATAAGAAAAGATCTTCAAAAAAGGAAGGGAAAAGCCCAACTGTTTCAATTTATGATTTACACCTTTCCACTGAGGATCCTTGTCATGCCATATGGTTCATTTTTTCCAGTTAAACACATATTTGGTAAGGAGGAGGCTGGGGCACAGGATAACTTTAAAAAAGAACACACTAAGGGAATCTCAGACCTGGCAGACAGTGATATCAATCCCAACTCAAGTTGCATGATTGCAGGAGCGTTAGTTGGCAGTGCCCTCAGGCATTCTCTCATGAACTTATTCTGCCAAGGTTCAAGGTACTTAGCAACAAGATGATCGTAGTCCTAGATCTGAGCACCATAACACACCTTAGAGACCAATTTGGTCTCAAAGATTTTTAGTGACGGTTTTACGTGCTGCCCACCCCTGGATCGGTAGAATTTAAAAAAGGCAGAGGTAGCTGATATAGCCTCCTGTTTCACTGAAAGCAAGTGTGATTACCAGGAGGCGTTAGAAGAGAAAACCACCCCCAGATACTTAACGGAGCAAACCTGGTCTATTTTATTCCCTGACAGATACCACTGTTCTTGTTTGAACCATGTGCAGAAAACCATTATCTTTGTCGTGATAGTAAGTAAACATATAGCTTCCTGTAGCTGTAGACAGTCATTAGACTTACAAAATCTGTAATGGCTTTTGAAACCCATGTCCAAATTGAGTCCATTCTCCATGTATATGGTAGAACTAGGTATTTTTGTTCCCAGGCCCACTTTTAAAGATGTTGCATAGGTTTCCTTTAAAGACAAGGACAGAGAGGTCAGAAATAGAGTGGTTACTTTGTGAGAAGTAAATGCCAACTGTAGCATGCGTGCTCTTGGCTGTGATCTTTTTTCTGCATGAGTTCATGCATTTGTGCTTTGTGCAAGGGTTGGTGGGTTTAGTTCCCAGAGGAGCATTTAGTGCATTGAATGAGGCATACCAATTTTTTAGATTTATACCAGATTGCATACTTCTTACCTGAGTCTTGTCCTCAACTTCTCATCCCCTCCCATTGTCATTTTTCCCAATCACTGTTTATACCTCACTGCTTTGCTGAGTCTATGGTTCTAGCTTCTGACTCCTGTCTGATGAAGGACAAAGTTTGCATACCACTCTACCAACTGTAGTTGGTCCAATAAAATGTAGCACTGTCCTGCTTTGTCTCTGTTGCTTATATTTGGAACCAAAATAACCACCTTACTTTCGCTACCTTAACTACTCTTCTATACCAAGTAAAGATCCTACTTTGCATTCTCACATATCACAAAAAGACCTACCATTGCCTGAAGCCAAATGTAGATCTTCAAAAAAAGAAATGGTACCACTAAATATTAACAACACATCTATAAGGATGACATAGGATGCCCATATGAATGGAAGACAAAATCTCCTTGCAATTTTCAAAACAAATAGGCAGAAAGGTAATGACAGTGTAACATTCAAAAACTCATGGTGGTAATTGACTGTTACCGTCTTTTTAAGAACTGTGGATCAAACCTGGTAACTACTACACTTAGGCGGCATTTAGACGTGCGTTTAAATCGCACAGTCACCGTGGCGGCATCGTGCGATTTAAAGCACCGCGGACTTCCGGGTTGGTCTGAATGCGGTGAGTGCGCACATTTCAGCCTAACCCGAACTGTTGGAGTGCGGTTTGAAAAGCTGCTCGGAGCAGCTTTTCAAACCGCCCTCCAACAGGTCGGGTTAGGCGGAAATGTTGCATTCAGACCAACCCAGAAGTGCGCGGTGCTTTAAATCGAACGCTGCCGCCATGGCAGCTGTGCGATTGAAACGCACGTCTGACTGCGCCGCTTCTGAATATAGATGGCCAAGAGTAGGCAGAACCTGAGCACCATTATGTGAAGTACTAATGAACATAAAAAACCTCCATCAATTCATATTCTACAGTAAGTCACAGTCGATTTGATTGCATCCTTGTATGGGGCTACGAATGCCTTAGCACGTGGTGTTTAATGTGAAAACTTCATTGGGACAGTTGGCAACTCTTGGGAAATATATCACTTAACATCCATGGTGAAAAGAGAAAGTTGTTAAATTGCAATTATAAAAAAACAAGGGATGTGTTTGGCAGTCAGCTCTCAAGATATTTGAAGTATAAAGCTTGTGATGTTTGGTACTTTCATTAATCCTTGGGGAAGGAGAGGAGAAATTGCTAATTCTCAGAGGCTTGTCAAAGAAACTGGGTGCAGCCACATGAGCAGTGCAGGGCTCAACCCCCACCTGGCCCATGGTAGGCAAGTGCAGCCGCCACACTGTGGGGCCAGTGTGGGGAGCAGGGCAGATAGTCACCCCCCTGTGGGGAATCAATCTTTCACCAGAACTAAAAGTAAATAAAAATAAATAAATTAGAATATTTCTGAAAAGCCTTTTAAGTCCAAAGACAACCAAAATAGCCTGGTTTGGAAAAGAAAACGATAAAAACAGCACAAAATTAAGTATAAACCAAGGGTAATATTTACTGGAATAACATTATATACAAAAAGAATAGAAATATTATAAAAGCATATAACAAAATGTATGATACATCTAAAACAATAAACCGAATGTGTTTTGGATGTGCAACACCACCCTTCTTCAGTGGTACAATCAATATGTTGTCTATAAAGACTTGTAAACCTGAATGTCAACTAAGGTCTCTGCTCACAATGGGAGGATACAAGCAGGAATGACCAAATCCTGCTTGTATCTTCCAGTTGTGAGCAGAGACCTTGTCATGTATTCTTGTATTTTGATATTCTTAATCTTTGCCAAAACGTTGCTTCAAAATGCTGATTAAAAAAAATTTGTCTGCATGTAGAAATCTGTCTCTGGTTAAAACCATATTGGTAGATGACTAGAATCACAAGCAAACAGAAAATAGCTGATTTTCAAGATGCTGACCAGTGAAGAGTAAATAAGTCAAGTTTCTGCCATTGTCAGAGAAGTTAGGTATTATGTACTTGAGCCTGTACTAGGGGTTTCTCTGTTTGTTTCTATTCAATTCCTGCCTGATATGTTTATCATCTCTGTTAGAGTTTCACTAACTTAACTAGTTAATCAGTACATAATGGTTTAATTCAAGAGGTGCATAGCCATACAGAAAATTTGACATAAAATAGCCCCTCAAGAAAAAGGAAGGTTAGAAGTTCTCTGAATTCTGGAGTGTTCTTATAACCTGGCAGAACAGGGTTTGAACTGGGTAGCTATGAGACCACTGAGCCAGAGGGATTAAAGCATATTATTTTCCTTTAAGATTTTGACTTAGACTAAAGCTTACCCAGTGAATGTTGTTTAATGAATATCTTTTGTACCATACTGTTCACTTTGTAACTGAACTTTTTTTCCTTTTGTACCATCTGTTATTCCTTTTGAATTTATTATGTTTTTTATATATTCTTTTGTCTTGAGTTCTTCCTTTAAAATATATTGTAATTACTTATACATACTAAGGAGGGTCCTACGCACATAGTAGGTGTAATCTCAGTGTAACATACAAACTGGAAACAGTTACTCTATATTCAGGTCAGATTATGTCTGGTCTGGACCACTAAGCTAGGGATGTGCGAACAGAACGCGGTTCGGATGTTCGGTCCAAAAACCAAGTTCAGGTTCGGTTGTTCGGTTCGGGAACTGAGTTCAGGTTCGGTTGTTCGGTTCGGTGGAATTCAGTTCAGCCGAACATTCGGAAATCGGTATCGATATCAATATCGGTACCGATATCAATACCGATGTTAAAGATTTTATTTTCTGTATCGGTATCGTTTGGCCCTGAGACACTTAAGTTTTTATGTCTTGTTATATTATTAATGTTTTTTTTTTTAAAGTTATTATAAAAGTTATATCTGTTATCAGCTGAGTTTGACCTGTCCAATCTTTTACCCCTCTGTGCTGATTCTGGGAGGTGGCAGAATCTCATTGTATGTTTGTATATACAGCTTGTCAGATCCCTACCTGACAGCAGCAGCACATGTAGCGTATTAGCCCCAAGATGTGCCAGCAGGGTCTCAACTTCAGAAAATCCCCCAGGAAGACTGCTGGGGATCACATCAATAATGGGGGACATTGGTGGCCCTGGAGGAACATCATGTCTCCAAAAATCAGGCCTGTGGAGTCTGGGGCGTGGTGATGGGCTCTGGATGCTGCTGCATGCTGCCACTCCACTGGCATGGCCCCTACAACCTCTGCCACGTGCCCCATTGCCCGCCTTATGGGCATCAGACCGGCCTCTCCTACTTCCCTTCTCGATGTCTTCCAACCCAAAGAATGCACACAAAGATTTTTTATAGATAGATAGATAGATATTCCAAATTTTTAATCTAACTGCTATTAACTATTCTAAAACCTATGGAACTAAATGGAATATCTAAACACAAGATAGATAGATATCTCCCTCTATCTCTATAACTAAGCTAACTCCTACATCTAATCTATCTATCTATCTATACACACACACACACACACACACACACAGGGATTGTGGGGGGAGGGATACAGACAGTTCACAACAAACAACACAGGGAGGGGTAAAAAACTGAAATGAAACCTAAATCAATCTAATCCTACTCTAAATAAATCCAAAAACAGGGGAAGGGAATCAGGGATGGAATCTATAGTGGGAGGAGGGGGAGGATTCAATAGACAGTAGGAAGAAAGAACATAGGGATGGGTAAAAATTAAAAATAACACCTAAATCTATCTAATCTAATCAAAATAAATGATACTAGGGAGGTAAATGTGTGGGATGGGTGAAATAGGAGGAGGATGGCAATGAATTGGGAGGAACACAAACTGCTGGGAGAGGGAGACTTCTGAAAACGCCTGCTGTCAGGAACAGTGACTAGCTCAGAAGGTGTTGGAAGGGGGGAGGGCAATGACTTTTGTTACTTGCTGTGATCGCCTTACCACAAGCCCCATTGGCTGTGTGCAGCCTAGCCCCTCCTTCCCCCATGTCCAATCGCAGACTGTGAAGCCAGTGGTCTGAGGAGAAAAGGGATGGTGATTGGGCAGGCTGGATGCTACTCCAAGCCTCTCCACCCCTGGTGGCAGGAAGTCTGTTCCTCAGCTGCCCCCCTCTCCCTGGGCCTTCCAGTCACGTTATTCTCGCCCGAACTCACCCAAACAGTACCAAACTGTTTGGTCATTTTTGAGTCTGGATCGAGGTTGGTTTGGTCGGTTCAGGTTCCGTTCGGTCGTCCAAACAGAGGGTGAAAAGACTGTAGAAGAGACTATGAGGTTGTCGCAGATTGCCTCAGTTTCCCCAAGTGGAAAAGTACTTAGTAGGGATGTGTGGACGCGGTTTGGATGCTTGGAGTTCAGACCGAACTTAGTCTGGGTGAAAACAGACATTACACTAACCACCCGTTAATCACCCTTGTTGGTCATTTATGCATAGGGCACCAATACAGCCCTGCAACATGCATAAATAACCACCAAGGGTGGTTAAAGGGTGGTTAGCGTCATGTCTATTTTCACCCAGACTGAGTTCGGTCTGAACTCCAAGCATCCAAACCGCGTCCACACATCCCTACTAAGTACTTTTCCACTTGGGGAAACTGAGGCAATCTGCGACAACCTCATAGTCTCTTCTACATACAGTCTGTGGCTTGGGGATAATTATATATATGCCAGCTATTTTTAAAAATAAATTTGAGTTGACATTCAAGCTTATAAGTCTTTATAGACAATATATTGATTGTACCACTGAAGAAGGGTGGTGGCACATCCGAAATATGTTGGGTTTATTGTTTTAGATGTATCATACATTTTGTTATATGGTTTTATTATATTTTTATTCTTTTTGTATATAATGTTATTCCAGTAAATATTACCTTTGGTTTATACATAATTTTGTGCTGTTTTTATAGTAGCCAGTTGGTTTTCTGTTCTGTTGTTTGTGTGCTATTATTTATCTTTTGCCCTTGTTTTTGATGAGTCTGGTTTGGAATCTGCAAAATCCAAATGGAAGACTTCCAAATGGAAGACAAAAGGGGGGGCGGGGAGGGACTTTTTTGTTCTTAGTTTTAGAAAGGTATTTGGAAACCAGGGTGTTGTAGGGAGCAGCATGAGAAGGTTGCTGTGCCTTTAAGAGAGAGAGAGTGGGGCATGAGCCATGCCGACTCTGAAGGATAAAGCTGTCTGGAGCTCAAGGAGAGCAGATCGCTGGCAGACAACTGAGGCCTGAGTATGAGTCTGAAGCCTGAGAAGCTTGTGTGAGTTGTCTGAGAGCCAGCCAGAGGACTGGTACCTGGCTAGGCCTGTGACTATTGAAAACTGTATGAGATTGGCCAGAGGTTTGCTGCCTGGCCTGGAGACAAGACTGTTATGTGTATGAATAAAGTATGGAGGTTATGCTAATTCCCAGAGTGACTGTGCAAAACTGGTGCAAATCCTGACAAGACTTACCCTGACAAACCCATACCTGCTACACAGGGCCTGATTGGTTCATTGGCGTGAAATTTTCTCCTTCACCAAGCTGTATCCTGATGGGTGCCACTAGACATTATGCCCACTATGAGCTCAGGAAAGTCAACAAGAATTATCCTGAGCAAGTAGGGGTTGTATACACCTCTGTACAAGTAACAGCTCATACATAGCCTGCTACCCACAAGCTGTTACTAGCCCGATGGAACAGCCAGCCCTATGGAACAGCAAATAGTGGTGGCAGCATACGGGTGGCTACTCACACACTGTTACCAGCCCCATGGATCAGTAAGCAGTGGTGGCAGAAGTAGCAGCAGGTCCTGGGGAGCCATGATTGAACCCATGGCCACCACTTGCTGCTCCCCCAGTCATCCTCCAACCCCTAGACTGAGGGGTGTGTGGGCTCAGGGGGGTCATATTGGCAGGGGCACCCCATTGCGCCCAGCATCTTGCTGTGGGGGGGGTGCACATGTGTGCCAGCATGGGTTATCTGCGCCTGGCATAGGCAAATTTTATCATAGGGTGTAGGATTCCACCCACTGTGTTTAAAATATGGGGAAAAAACCCTCATCTAGCAAAACGTGAATCAGCACCCACAGTCTGGATAGTATTTAGGCTGTAATATCTCTTTATATTGTATATAAATTTGTGATTGTGAGGATGATTTCCATACTGCAGCATATTTACAGCTATCATTATCTTTTATGCGCTTACAAGCTCATGAACTGTTGCTCACGAGTTTCCTTCCTGCAGAGTTTTTGGAGGAAACGAGCCTTTGTGAACAAAGCCCGACTAATTAGTTTGGAGCCTGTCTGTCTGATGGGGGCCATCAGTGATGAAAATGAGAAGTAATCAATGAGGGACTTCTGTCTCAACAAAACATGGGAAAGAAATTGGTGAGAAGCGTGTAGAAAATCAAAATACAATAGTATTCAAAACATTGCACCAGATCAGAGTTTTAAAATAGATAAATATATGGAGAAGCTTTAGCTGAGATTATAGCACTGAATGTGAAAATATGGAAGCTCATTAATCAGTTCAGAAACCAGGAAAATTATTTTGACGTTAGGACTTTTTTACACTGACGTCACCTACCCATGAACACCCATAAACACCCATCGGATGGGTGAGAGAGAGTCCATGTAAAAGTCCACAAGTGGGTGGGTGCATGTTCACGACTTACCCACCAACACCCACGGAGCAGGTGGGAAGGATCTGGCATGCTCCGTCAGTGGAAGTGGGTGGAGATGGGTGTTCGACACCCACCCGTCTGTGTAAAAACCAAAACACCAACACCCACAGGGATGGGTCCACCGATACCAGTGAGAGATGGCTAGAGAGGCCGCACAGGTGCCCTCAAGCAGACACACCCACCGGGGGAGACGCCAGATGCCCGGCAGGGAGCCCTTAAAAGAGAACTGAAACATGACATGGGTTCGCTGGCTCTCAAGATGTCTGGAAGGAAGGCAGCAGACAAAATGAAGGGAGCCAGCACCACAACACGTGCAGAATGGGCCAGGGTAGCCAAAGGGACCCCGTCACACCCAAGGGAGGGGGACCCGGCCCAACAGTGTGTGTGTGGGAGGTAAAATGGCTAATCATAGCACACCTCTCCCGTCACAGGGCAGAGGGAATACCGTAGTGCCGGCTCTGCCCGCTGCCCCCCAGCCCACCAGAGCTATGGGGCACAGGGATGGGAGCAGCACCAACAGTGAGGTAAGAGCAAGGGTATCCCAACAACCAAGGAAGAGGGGGGCCAGCATGCCAATACCAGGAACCATAAAAAGGGAACACAGGGCGGCCAGCTGACAGCTAACTGTTACCCCCCCTCCCCAGGAGAGCACCCAGACACAGGAGCAGCACACCACTGGGGAGACAGCCAAGGAGGACCTCCGTGATAGTCAGGTAACCCAGCAGTGCCCCCAGGGGGGAAATGGAAGGGATCACCCAACAGGTGCATAAGGGGGGCTGTGGGACATATGCTAACCCCCATGCAATGCCCCTTACAGGAGACAACCAGCTCTACTGTCACCACAGTCACCGGGCGGGCCCCAGGGTGCCAAGCTGGAAAACCTCACCTCCCCCCACATTCAGTACCCAAAAGGTGGAGCCCTAGTTGAGGCAGGAGACCCAGGATTTCATACTTATGTAAGGGGCTGAAAAGGTCCAGCATGACCTCGTCTGCAGCTACAAGTCCAGACAGGTCTATGAAGCTATCACCCAGGAGATGCAGTGGCAGGGGTACAATAGGGATGTCACCAGTGGATACAGCAGGCAAAGGACTTGAGGTCTGGATATAAGTATATCAAGGACAACAATCTCAAGTCCAGCTATGCCATGTGCACAATGGAGTTCCATGATGAGCTGGACTGGGTCCTCTGCATGGATGGGGACATTGTTGCCTCCCGTATACAGGGGCAGAAAGAGGGCAAAAACAACACACACCCCTGCCCGACCCCCAGAGCAGGGGGAGAATACTGCTCCTGGTGAGGCCAGCCAGGATGTGGGAGGGGACAGCCCCATCACACAGGGTGAGGAGGTGGCCCGGGAAACCCCTCACAATAACGTCACCCTCTGCGTGCGTCCACAAAACCCACAGGTTGACAGGCCAAGGGGACAGAGGGTGCACGCGGAGTGGACAGACACCCAGAATGCCCCCCTGGATGCAGAGGAATATGATCCAGATAGGAGAATAACCACAGCCCCGGGGGTGGGGGGGAGGCCCCTGCCACAGTGACCTGGGCCCAAGTCGGGTGGCAGGAATAAACTGATGGATCCCTATTCCCATTACAGCTCAAGGTTGTCTGAAGGTTCACGAGAAGGAGGTCGCAGAAGAGGAGGTGGTTGAAGAGGAACCGGAGGCACACCCGAGACCCAGTGATCAGGACAATGATGGCAGGCCAACACGGTCAGGGGATGGAATGCGGGTGATACCGGGGCAATGGAATAGCATACAGAGCACAGAGAGATCCCCCCTACTAATAGACCTGCAATGCAAAACAGGGAATGGTTGTGGGTCACCACAGTAGGGGCATGGAACTATACGGGACAACAGCCCCTGACAGACTTGCAGAGGTGGGGTCCCACGGCGGTGGAGGAGGGATATGGAGACATGCCCACAATGGGGTGCCAGGGAAACCCTGCCCCGGGATATGGCACACTGATATGGGGCCACCACAGCGGTCTGACACATAGGATGGGAATACAGGGACCCCACTCTGTCAGTCGCCATCCACACAGGGAGATACACAGAAGGGGGGGCAGGCAGTCCCAGTGGCACCTCAGTAGACATGGCAAGACAATATGACCTATGGGGTAACCTGTCATCCACAGAAGACCGACCTGGTCCTGCAAGGGGTGCTGCCGCCGGCAGTGGTGAGAGGAATCGGGAGATGCGGGCCAGGAATTGGAGGAGGAGAGAGGACCTGGGGAGGGAACTGCTGGAGGAAACCAGATTTGTCAACGTGCACTCTGAGGAATTCACCCTCACCAGGGAGGTGCAAAAAGGGGAGGGGGATAGGGACCAGGAAATGTTGGCAGCAATGCTGTCGCACCTGGTGACATACAACCCTGTGCGGGCCCCCTCCCACTGTGCAGCCCCTACCTATTCCAAATGCTGTCAGCCACCTCATGCGGATGGCTGACCTATCGTGCATGTGTTGCTGTGCCATGACTGTACTGGGGTTGTCTCATGGCCAGTGCCATCACCCAGCACCCACCCATGTATTGGGGCACAACAGAGAGCACTGCCATGGGTGGGTGCTGGGTGATGGCACTGACCCCTCCCTAGTGGCTCCCATTGCCCTGCTGGACATGGCACACGTCACCCTACATGTCTGGTGGTTGCTTCCCATTGGTTTGGCTCCTTGCTGGGACTGCCCCAGCTACCGTGGCTCCAGGCGCCCCTTGTTCATTCCCCACATCTGCACCGTTGGTGATGGATGGGCTACAGGAGTGACGGGCTACTGACTGAGTCCAGTCTGTTTCTCACCCAATAGTTGCCCGCCCGTGTTCCTACTCTATCCCCACCGTTGGGGTGATGGCATGGGTGACCCGGGTTCTATGTTTGGGATGTGGATGTTGTGTGCTGTTTCTCCCCATCTCACCAACACTGTTTCCTTTCACCCTCTCCATCTTCATCCTCCCTTCCTCCCTTCCAGCTACTCTGGTTGTGTTCCTGGCCATGCTACGCCTGGAGCAGATAGCCAGGCATCTCCAGCATGTGGCCTCGGATCTCTGTGCTGGGGCACAGCTCTACGAGGAGATCAGTGAGTGTACTGTGTGTGTCCAGGGTCCTCCCCCAGATGTCTGTGTGGGGTTACTCTTTGTTGGGGCCCTTGAACCATCCTAATGGCTCACCCCCTCTCCCTTAGTGCAGGCAATGATAGCTGAGCGGATGAGGGAACAGGAGGAGGTTCTGGAGCTCCTCCTGCACCTCCTACAGTGGGTGCACCAGCTCAACCGTGCCCAGGCGGATCGCTGGAGCCAGGTATGGGGTCAGCATCCCTATTGAGGGTGGGGATCCACCCCACCACTTTGCACTGTGCGGGCTCCCCCCCCCGCTTCTCCCAGTATTGTGTTCCGCTCTGTTTCCCTTTTTTCTTAAAGTATTTTTTCTCCCTTCACCAGTGGTTTGTGTCTTCTCCTTCCGTTTGTGCTGTTCTATTGTGTGGGTGCCTTATGGTGGTTGTGCCAGGGTTGCCTGGCGGGTATAGGGTATCTTGAGTCCTCCCCCCCCTGGTGGTTGTGCTGCAGATGTGACTGACCCCTTGGGTTCCCTTTCCTGCAGGTTGTGGCCCTTCCCTGTGGGTTGTGGCTACACTGCTGACTGTATTGCCTTCCATCTGTTGCCCTCCAGCCCTGTCTTGCTGCTCCCCTTTCCCTGTGGTCTCTTGGGCCGGGGAACCATCCCCTTGTCTGTTGTCCCTGGGTCTTCCCCCCTCCATGTCTTGGTGTGGATCTCCCACTCAGCCACGCGCATCCAAGGTTGATGTTTGGTGGGTGCCAGCGGCTTTGCTGCCAGTTGGTGTGTTCTGGGGTCCCCCCCCCATCTGTCTCCTGCCAACCCAGTGGTGGTGTGTGCTTCCGTGCCTGCCGCCGTGACCTCACGTGTCCTGTTTCTGGCTCGTTGTATGGGGCTGTGGGATTGTGCGTGGGGGGCTTCGCTGGGGGTTTGTGTTGGGTGGTTGTTTTGGGGTCCCCAGCTGCTTTTGAACTCGGCCTGTCCCCTGATGCCCTTTCCTGGGCTGCCCCCCACCTCCTTGGCCATGCAGCTGTTCCCTGTGTGGTTGTGTTCCCGGTTGTGTTTGGTTGTGTTCTGGGGGGTCCATGGTGCCCTCCTGTCTGGCCTCTTTTTCGGGGCTGGCTATGGGCCGCTACTTTGTGTCTCCTGTCATCCCTGCTCCCTCCAGCCCCGCCCACATGGGGTCTAGTGGTTCAGGGGCGGTGCTGCGTGCTGAAGCTTCATTTGCCTTCAGTCGGCCATGTTCTTCTGTTGCTGTGCTGGGTGGGTTTTCCCTCCCGTCTGTGTCTCAGCTGTCCATGTAAACATCTTGGGTGTTTGTTCGGTGTTCCTCAGGGTGGATGTTTGTTTACCAAATGGGTGTGTGCCAGCCCCTCCCCTTCCGTCCCACAACCCCCCGCGATGCTGTCAATGTAAATTTCTCCCTTCTCAGCACCTCTGAGTGTTCGCTAGGTGTGCTCCCTCACCCATCTCCACCCAGATCTCCGCACCGAGCCAGCAGCGGCGTCCGTGTAAAAAAGGCCTTAGTGTAAGTTTATGCAATATAGCACATGTGCCAGTCCAATAGCAGTCCTCACACTATTTATTCATAGCCATGATAGAAAGCTAAACATCAGAGACATTTGGGGCAGAAGCAGCTTAGAAAGAAACTGCTTTGAAAGTTCACCCCTATACTAGGCTGCACTTAACAGCCGATTTGTACAAACTGTATATATTTGGTACTCTTCGTGAATCAAAGACAGCATACATTTATCTTTACTGATCCTAAAAGACTAGAGAATGACACTGAAGATTTTTGAGGAGGTAAGGCACATTTTACCTTAGCAGCCCACTGAAAGAAGTCTTCTTGATGTCAAACTGCAGTAGTGATGAATCCATACCGTTATAAAGTGAGGATGATATATAGGAAATTGTGCAACTCAGAAGTTTGACTGAGTAATTCACTTAATAATGGATATGTATTGGCACCACCTGTTCTATTTCTAGCAATCAGTGGGATGATTAAGGAGTTAGATAACAGTAGGAATCAAAGTGCATAAAGGATCCAATGGATCGAAGAAAACTAATGCAGGCACACCCATTCCATTTTTATGACCAATACAATAGGCTTTTTGCTAGTACACTGGGTGTATTTCAAAGATAACCAGAGAGGAACAGTTTACAAATCCCCATTCCTTTTCTAGCATCCAAGTTTCTCGCTGACAAACAGCTGAAACAAGTAGTGCATTCACTACTAGTAACACCCATGTTCTCGAGTGGTCTGTTGGGTTCCTGCAGAGTGGAGTCACTCAGTACTGAGTCAGGCACCCAATTACCCCCCAAAATACTGGGTGTTACCATTGCTGAAGGCATTTTAGATGGGAGAACTTTCTCTCACTGCTTTAAAATGTGGCTTGGGAACACCCCAACAGGGGGGAATCAGATGCTCCTCACTGGACCGGAAGTTGCCCAGGCACCATTGGAAACAGCAGCACCGGGTGACTCCCAGAAGTTTTGAGAGATGAATTAGGTAAGACCTCGATTATAGGGGACTTATCTAGTCTGTGTCTCAAAACATCTGGGAGTTGCCCAGCACCACTGTTTCCAATGGAGCCCAGGCAACCTCTGGTTCAGTGAGGAGTGTCTGATTCCCCCTGCGGGGGTTTCCCCAAGCTCCATTTTAAAGCCGCAGGTGAAAGCTGTCCCATCTGAAAATTCCCAGTTACTGATTTACTATTTTACTGATCAGTAAACTTAGCAGTACCAAAACTAGGAAAAAACAGGATGATAAACTGGAAAGAAGCTTATTTTGACCAGAAGTAAAAAGATTTGTATAGTTGATCCAAAAAGCAGGATGAAAAACAGTAAACTCAAACTGGTAACTCGGATGGCCTGTTGGACACTAATTGGGTGCCGATTAGTACCCGATGTTACCGGGTCAGGTTGAGTACTTCATTTCCAACAGGCATACCCATTTTCCCAGGTACTTATTTTAGTTCTACACTATTTCTCCATGATTTATAAAAAGCCTAGCGTGGCATTCCCCTAATCCGCCGAGCTCACTGTAATTAATTCATTTCACTCACTTTTTGCCCATATCATTAACTCCAGAAGAAAAGAGTAAGATTATCTAGGAGATAAGGGAGGGTAGGACTGACACGGCTGATGAATGTTATTTAAAATATTAAATTGTGCTCCTGGTTTGGAACACCTTTTTGGATCAGAAGAGCACATACAAGTATTCAAAAACCTGTTTGAACTATCCAGACCAATATGACCTATCAAATAAGGATGGCTTGTGAAGAGAGATTTACCTTTAGGACTGCACATCTTCAAAGATAGATTGAAATTAGCCAATGGAAACAAACCCCAAACCCTGCCCAACTTCATTTGAAGATAGAACTGCACATCACATCTGCATTTAAAAATAGATTTAAATTAGCCCATGGAGGCGGGGTGGGAGTCTTCTCTTGCAGCTTTTTGAGAGGTTTAAATAAGATTGAAAAAATCTCCATCAAAAAGCCATTTCGCAGGATTTCTAGCCCAACTGCTAAAATTAAAGAAAATGGGATAGTTCAGAAAATCTATACAAAAACACCAGAATTTTTGTCCAACCTACACAAACCTTTACACTATGCACGTTTTTGCACATGAGAAATCATTAGCTGAACAGAGATCCATAATAAGGTCTAAAAGTCATCAAGCCTTGTATAACTTTATTTTTATCTGACATTGCAAAATAGGGATGGGTGAATAGATAGCGGTTCGGGTTCGGTTCGGCTGCGTTCGGTTCGTCCATTCGGTTCGGCTGCGTTCGGTTCGTCCATTCGGTTCGTCCGTTCGGTTAGTTTGCCGAGTTCGGGTTTGGCTGTTTGTTTCGGTTGTCCGAACAGGCTGTTCGGTTAGGCCGTTCGACTGTTCGGTTCGGCCGTTCAGGAAATGTTGTTATGGGTGTTTTTGGTTTTTATATGGTTTTTTATTGGGTTTTATATGGTTTTATTTTGTTTTTTCTTTGGTTTTTTTGTTTTTATATGGGTTTTTTGTATTTTTTTTTAATCTAATATTATATGTATCTATCTACACTAAATCTAACTGCTATTCTAAATGCTATGAACTAAATGGATTATCTAATAAGTACACAGGCCTATTCCTACAAACACTAAAACTAAATCACTAACGCTATCTCTATCGCTAAGCTAACTCCTACAGCTCTCTACATCTAATCTATCTAGCTATCCCCCCCATCCCATATCCATATCTGGATATGGATATGGATATGGATATAGCTCGGTGCGGGGAGCTGGGTGGAGATGGGTGAGGGAGCATACCTAGCGAACACTCAGAGGTGCTGAGATGGGAGACATTTACATTGACAGCATCGCGGGGGGTTGTGGGATGGAAGGGGTGGGGCTGGCACACACCCATTTGGTAAACAAACATCCACCAATCTGGCGGGGGGGAGGCCCCCGCCACAGTGACTTGGGCCCAAGTCGGGTGGCAGGAATAAACTGATGGATCCCTATTCCCATTACAGCTCAAGGGTGCCTGGAGGTGCACGAGAAGGTGGTCGCGGAAGAGGAGGTGGTTGAGGAGGAACCGGAGGCACACCTGAGACCCGGTGATCAGGACAACGATAGTAGACCAACACAGTCAAGGGATGGAATGCGGGTGATACCAGTGCAATGGAATAGCATACAGAGCACAGAGAGATCCCCCCTACTAATAGACCTGCAATGCAAAACAGGGAATGGCTGTGGGTCACCACAGTAGGGGCATGGAACTATACGGGACAACAGCCCCTGACAGACTTGCAGAGGTGGGGTCCCACGGCGCGGGGGAGGGATATGGAGACATGCCCACAATGGGGTGCCGGGAAAACCCTGCCCCGGGATATGGCACACTGATATGGGGCCACCACAGCGGTCTGACACATAGGATGGGAATACAGGGACCCCACCCTGTCAGTCGCCATCCACACAGGGAGATACACAGAAGGGGGGGCAGGCAGTCCCAGTGGCACCTCAGTAGACCGGTAAGGGAACAGGGTATGGACATGGCAAGC
This sequence comes from Sphenodon punctatus, assembly GCA_003113815.1. Taxonomy (NCBI): domain Eukaryota; kingdom Metazoa; phylum Chordata; class Lepidosauria; order Sphenodontia; family Sphenodontidae; genus Sphenodon; species Sphenodon punctatus. The sequence continues at coordinate 1,619,471 of QEPC01011901.1, read as the reverse complement.
AATTTGACCTATGGGGTAACCGTCATCCACAGAAGACTGACCTGGTCCTGCAAGGGGTGCTGCTGCCGGCAGTGCTGAGAGGAATCGGGAGATGCGGGCCAGGAATTGGAGGAGGAGAGAGGACCTGGGGAGGGAACTGCTGGAAGAAACCAGATTTGCCAAGTTGCACTCTAAGGAATTCGCCCTCACCAGGGAGGTGCAAAAAGGGGAGGGGGATAGGGACCAGGAAATGTTGGCAGCAATGCTGACCCAGTCCTGCACTGAACACCTTTGGGACAGGCACCAGACTGCCACCCTCCACCGCGAGCTCTGCCTCGACAGGGTCGAGAAGGTGAGGGCCCAGGTCACGCGGAGAGGCAAGCTGCACGGGTCATAGACCTCATGGGGGAGGCATTGGGGGCCCTGCGGTGAGAACCCTAGTGTGACATGGGCCCTCCGGGTGGGGATGAAGGAATGGCAGGTGACCACCACCAAGGCGTCCTCCCACTGGTGCAGGTGCCCCCTCCCCAGCAATTCAGCCAACCCTGGTTTCCCCAGAAGCACCCCTTCCCTGACCTGATGCACAGGGTTCCCCCCCCCACATCGCCCCACAACAACAGCCTGTGGGCCTTCCATTTAAGCCCGCACCCATCCCAGTTCCTCACCAGCTGCCACTGATCCCCCTCCTCCGGCAACCAAGGCCTCCTCAGAACATCCCAGCACCCTCAGGTACCCAACCGCCCATGGTAGCTAGCCACCGCACCAGTTCAGATAAACCAGATTAAAATCAGTTCGCTAACCGGGGGCGGGGGGGCATCTACATCACAATCTGCACAGGGATGGGAGGTGGGCTTGCAGCATGATGATCCCTGGAACCCACAGAGGGCTACAAACAGGGCTGAGGTGCAGGGGACCCATCCTGGATACAAGTGTAACGCTTACCATATGCTTGATCATCTTAGGGTCTGGTACCTGAGCCTGGAGTGGAGTGGCCAGTGGACGATGGAGATCCTGGGCTGTTAGGCCACCGCTCGCTGCGGACAGTGGCAGCAAAGGGCCACAGGGAGGCGAGCCCCGGTGGTGCACCAAAGCGGAGATGTGGCCCGCTCCGTAAGCAGTGATCTCCCACCCCTTGTGAATATCCCCAAATAAACAATATGTACACTGTACCTCTATGCTGATTGTTCTGTTCAGGGGATGGCACTGGTAGGGGATCAGTAGTGGACATAAGGGCTTGTGCCATGTGCACAACAGGTGTGGGACCGCAAACACTCTTGCCTGACAGAAGGTGGTGGGGAACTGATAAACCATCCTTGAAAGAGCACAGGCTTGCACATTGATACCACAGGTACACTGTTTGTGCTAATCGTTAACCGGTGAAGGCCGTATGCTATACGGGTTACTGATGCCATGGCTGGCAGCAAGTATGTGGGCCCACTCCGAGGGACCCTGCTCCCACATGACTGGGGAACCCCTAGAACCAAACATTAGGACACATGAAGTTTGTAGTCAGGTAACATCGGTGTTTATTGCTTATGGTTACACGGGCTGTGGAAGGGGGGGCGTGCAAAGGCATGGGTCAGTTGCCTGCCCACTGGGAAACAATGTGCCTACAGAGAGTGTCCATGTTCTCCTCCAATATCCGTTGAATGTCCCACCCTGGATATTTTGGTACAGGGGCACAGGGCTCACTCTCTGCACAAGTGGGGGATTGTCGAGGGTAGCTCTGCCAGTCTCGCAAATATTGTGCAAAATGCAGGCTGCCAGGACAAGGACTGGGGTGTGCTCCAGATCCAACTGGCTCCTGTTCATCAGAAAATGCCATCGCATCTTCAGCTGGCCGAATGTCCACTCCACCATGCTCTGCGTGGATAATAGGCGCTCATTGAAGAGCCTGCACTCAGGGGTGCGAGCCAAGGGATAGGCCCTCATGAGCCATGGGCTCAGTGGGTAGGCGGGGTCCCAAATCACCACTGGAGCCATGGAAACACCCTCAGTCACTCAGAACAGGTTGGGGGCTCTCTCTCCATCAAACATTTGGGCATAGAAGGGTGACGCCCGCAGGATACACGCATCATGGTCAGATTGGCCGCTGCCACTGCCCGTCGGAAGGGGGGAGTGTCGCCGGGGAATGCAGGGGATGGGGCTGTGTAGCAGCACGCTGTACCACTTTAGACGTTATGGGCGGGTGCTGTCACCACGGGCCATGGGGTGGTTCGGACCACGGCCGGGGGCAATTGCACGCACGTCTGTTGGCACACTCCTTCACCCCCAGCCATGGTCCGAACCACCCCTCGGCCCGTGGTGAAAGTGCCCACCCATAATGTCTGAAATCACCCATTGTCTTCCCCATCCATGTCATGTAGCATGGGATGGAAGTCTTAGGGTGATTTCAAAAGTGACGTGGTGAATGTCTACCACAGTCAACCTCAGTCAAATGCGGGGGGGGGGGG
>QEPC01011901.1:1591061-1602262 GCA_003113815.1 Sphenodon punctatus | reverse complement strand
TTAGTGATTTAGTTTTAGTGTTTGTAGGAGTAGGCCTGTGTACTTATTAGATAATCAATTTAGTTCATAGCATTTAGAATAGTTAATAGCAGTTAGATTTAGTGTAGATAGATAGATATAATATTAGACAAAAAAATTAAATAAAAAAACCCCATATAAAAACCAAAAAACCAAATAAAAAACAAAGAAAACCCATGTAAAACCAAATAAAAAACCAAAAAAAAACATATAAAACACACACACAGACACACACACCATAACAAAACATTTCCGGAATGGCTGAACCCGAACCGAACGGCCAAACCCGAACGTGGCGAACTAACCGAACGGCCGAACCGAACGCAGCCAAACCGAACGGACGAACCCGAACCGCGATCTGTTTGCCCATCCCTACCGAACAGACCAAGTTTGGTCCAAACTCTGAACATCTGAACCACATTCTCCCATCCCTAATGACTAGCCTCAATGGCTGGCTGTCATGGCAGGGCACTTGGTGCAGTGCAGGGGCATGCAGCTGCATGTTCGTGTATCTCCTCACTTGCCCTGGCAACTCGGCCATGGGGACATTTGTTTCATGGGCAGACTTAGTTGGAAACCATGTTTGGCAGCATGTTCCTTAGCCCAGTCAGATCAGGCCACTTCTTCCCTACTTCATGTTTAGAAACCCCCTGGAACCATGGGGTAGATCCAGAAATTAGAAAGGCACCAAATAAAAAACTGCCTCTGGCTGGATTTGGCCTATGGACTGAAGGTTCCTCTTTACTCAACTAGATTATCATAATCATCCTTTATGGCCTTAGGTCTATGAAACTTTGAAAAACATTATCTTCCCAAACTTACTTGTTGTTTAAATTTTTTCACAGAATAGTTTCTGTATCAGATTCATGGTCTGCAACTCACTAAAAAGCTCTAGGTGAGTTTGATTGGTTTTAACTAATCATATATGTCACTTGGTATATCTGCTTACTCTCAATATGTAAGTTATTACTTCTAAACTTCTTGGAATTACTAACTCAAAATTTCCCTTCCATAACTCTAATCTGCACTCGTTGAGCATTCCTTCCAGCAAGCTCAGCAACCAGGGCTTGAGAATCCTAACATGATCAAAGAATCAAAGAATTTGTTTATTAATTGTTTCTATTGTGAGCTAGCAAATTCATCTCAGTTGATATATTGCATCATGCCTATGATCCCAATTTGGCTTTTGAAGCCAGGATGTCACATTGCTGAGTCCTTTTGATATGGCAAGTTTGTGAAGACTGGTATGTCTAATGGGATACTTAATGGACTAAGGTGTTTTTTCCTTTAAATAAAATTTTATTGAGAAAAAATAACATTCTCCTGAACTATTTTCTCCACAAACAGAAAATGGTAAAGCTAAGACTGCTTTTAAGGCTGCTGCTTATTTAACACAGCTGAGTTTTCTAGATTACTCTTCCTTGGGATCAACACACATCCCAGAGGAAAACAGAGACAAGGGCATTAATCCATTTCAACACCCAGTTCCAAAAAGAGTTATATTTAAACCTTTGCAGCATTTTAACTTCCTTGTCTAGCTGAAGGCATTCATGCTTCTGGAGGTCATCCTAGACAGTTGGCTATGTCTACTTTGTGAAACACTGACAGCTATAAAGTCATCTAAAGTGTGACTAAGTAGTAAGTATATTCCAGGATTCTGTTACTTGCTTTCTCTAATAAGCGTCATAGGCTGCTCAGTAAACCATAATGGAAAACTGGCAAAATCCATACCTAGGATAATTTCTGTCTCCTTCTATCTGAATGAAGTGGAAATTAATTATAAGTTATACATTGTGTTTAGAAAAATAGCATATACAGCCTAGGCCTGGGGCTGAAACTCTGTCTTTGACCAAATTCTTTTTTTGACGCAGAATGAAATGCTATTTCACCAGACTGATTGAAAATTCCACCACCATTTTTGCTGTGGTAACATGCATGCATAAATCAATCGATCAGAATTCCAATCAAAATTCCAATCAATTAGAATTCTGATCAAAATTTTGATTGATCAGAAGTCTAATCAATGGCCCTTTTTACACAGACACTCTAACACCGATAAAATGGGTGTTACAACCCACCCACGGAGCAATCGGCAGTGGTGTCCATTGCTCCATGGGTGGGTTGTGGGTGGAGATGGGTGTTGTACGGGAGCACACACTTACCTACACCCACCGCAAGTGGTGTTTACACAGACGCCTCCACCCATCTCCACCCAGAGAAACTGGGTGGAGGCAGCTTGTGTGAAAAGGTCCCTTGTTGATTGGTTGTAGTGTTGCCCTGCAACATGTATAATAAAATGTAACACCATTTTATCGGTGTTAGAGTGTCTGTGTAAAAAGGGCCAATATTTCAATCAATTGGATTCTGATCAGAATTTTGACAGTCCATCCATTTTTGTGAAACTGTTCCATGGAAAGAGAAGGGCTTTTTCAAACCAGCCCTACCCAGACCACATGTTTTGTTAGGACACCAAGGGTTCTGCTGTCCCTGAGGGTGCTAGGGTCCTCCCAGTCAATGACCATGATCCCATGCCCTGCAGATCACGTGTGCGTGCTCGCACACATACGAACAGTTTCTGCAGGGCACAATGTGCCCACAATGTGGATCCACATGGTTTGCGTGTGGGTGTGTACGCACGTGCGCACACGTGATCCATATTGAATGGAATCAAGCCCATCATTTCTTAAGCTTGCAGCAGTGGTATGTGGACCTCCCAGGGTTCCTCGGTGCATCAGTCTGCTGGACATTTGCCACCCCTTCCTCCGAGCGGTGACAATACTCATGTGGGACTTGAGGGACCCTGCTATCTCTCCTGAGGTTCCTGGGGGAGGCATTTCCTGTGTATCCCTTGCCACCCCACCCAGGTAAGCCCTGTGCTCCTTCCCCACTCACCAGGGTTGACACACACTTCAGCAACCCACATAAATTCTAAGCCTGTCCCGGTATACAACAGTGAGGGCCATCAGAACATTCAAAATTATATTCAGTGGCCAGAACTAAAAAGAAAATAGCAAAGCCTTTGCAAAAACTTAACTTTATTTTGGCATTCCATCTAGGAGGGAAGACAAAAATGAGGAATGGGAAGGGTCACCACTGTATTGCTTTTGCTCAGAACATGTGAACAAAGAGCAAATTTGTCTTGGTATAACTTAACTAAAGTAAGTAAGGATACTCCACGGAAAAGTGAGGCTCAATAAATAAGACTCAGCACAACATCAGGTCTGTGAGGTGACACTTCGACACCAAGCAATCTCAAGAAATACAACAATAAACACCATCACGTGGGAGACTTTGTGTGTTTTTACACACACGTTTCTCCTGGATGTTTGCTGTTACATCCTGAACTTTCTGTGTGTCTAAATCACTCACCCAGATCTTAAACATCTGGGTCTTTGAACTTCTGCATAGAACTTCTCCCAGAACTTTTGTGTGTAAAAAGTTCTCCTGTTAAACTACTTTGCTCCAGGCAGCTGTGGTCACTACGTTTCCATGGCAGCCTGTCACGTCTACAGCTGCAGGTACTTTAGGCTGTCTCAGGGCAGTGTTTGTGTGAAGAATGCATCCAGGAACTGCCTCAGGATAGTGTGTGTGTGAAGAATGCATCTGGAACTTACTTGTGAACTTTTACACCCAGAAGATTGAAAGACCAGCATTTTAAGGTGCGTATAAAAATGCCCATTGACTGATGCAAAATGGAGGATCCAATTACATGGGCAAAGGGACTTTAGATTTTAGAAACATGACACTAAAGATTAGAGTTCAGTGAAGAAAACAGAGGTGTTTCAAATCTAACCACTGTGACTCAGACTACGGAAATGAGTTGCAGACCCTTTAGTGAACTTTACATTACAGGATTTCCAGAGTTCTATCTGTGCCTTCTTATCACGGCCACTTGAAATAAACACAGATAAAGGGAATGAGGAGGGTTACTGAAATATACCTAGGCTAAAAAAATTAAAATATTTCCACATTCCCTTTACTTGTGTAATTTTTTTCCATTAGAAAATTAATTTCCATTAGACATGAATTAGACAGGAATGTAAGAAAGTGTTTAATAATGGCCTCTTTGGTAATGGTCAAGTTTTAAGGGGGGTGGGGGGAGCTATATTAATTTTGGTTCTGGTTAAAGCTGAAACAAGTATCCACAAAAATGGGTATACCCAACAAATTTCCAGTCTCCAAATTGACTTGACAACATTGGGTTCTAGTTTAGTTTAGTTTAGTTTAGTTTATTAGCGGCACTGGCTCTCGCCATGGCCCAAAAAAACCAGTACACATAAACAAATCATAAAAACATACACAAAGTATATACAATATAACCAATCATCATATACATACAATTACTTAGGATACGCCAGGCGGCAAATGACTGATACAGATGTCATATTAGACATCAATTCAAAATAGAAGGCCATTCACTACTATTAACCAATACCCACCAACATGTATGTACATCTCTTCTGGTTATAACAATCAATACTAGATTGATTTATGCTTGTCCAGCCAGCTTTGCCACAGTCGCACAATCTCAAATTACATAATAAAACATATTGGCAATATAAAACAAAAACATAAAATATAAAAGAATGCATCCAGGAACTTGGTACCTAACTGTGACTCAATTTGGGTACCTGGTGTCCTGGAAAGTCAATTAATATTATTATTATTATTATTATTATTATTTCCATCCTGATATACCAATTTGTAATTGGAAAATTGAAAAAAATCAGTGCTGGAAATTACCAGTGTTTGGGGTTTCCAAGTAACCAATCAGCACCCAGGTAACCTATCAGATACCCAAAAATGCAGGTATTATCCACTGGTACTAAATTTAGTGCACGATTTAACTCTAGGTTTGGTAGGCAAGAAGGAAAGTTGTAGTATTTTACAATTCCACACTTATATAACTCTGTGGTGCACAGAAGATAAGCTGTCAGGAGGGCCAAACAAACATTGTGTTTAGCCATCACCAAAACAATACAAGTCCTCTTGAAATCTTAAGATGCTCCTCACACAAGTAAATCTACCAAAAGGAAGAAATTCTTTTTTCTTGTAACCAAAAAACAAAACAAGAGATCAGGAAACTAGTTGTTAAGGTTCCAGGATTATCTCTTACTAGAATAAAAGAAAAATCAAATGAAACTTGCAAGCAGCCAAGAACAATGTCTGATCACACTTCAAGCTTCTCATTCCCCACAGAACAAAAGGACCTACCTTCCTTTCCTGTTTTGTGTTTCCAATTCTATAGCATCGTCAACAAATAATACTGACACTGTTCTTTTCATAGATAGAAATTTTCATTTATGGAGCTCAAACAATTTTACAAGTATTTAATTAGTTCACACAACATCCTTGTCAGATTCAGATGTGTAATGTCTCCATTTTGTAAATGTCCCTGGGTTAGCAACATGCTCAAAAGACACAGCAGATTTCAGACCAAGGAGTGCCCCAGGCTCTCTACTCATTCCTCCAGGCCATGTTACCAGCCTTATTGATCAATTAGCTTTGTTTCCACAGGAGCAGAATATTAATGTTTAATGGCCTGGCCCATATGCCCGTGGAAAGACTACCATGAAATTTGATGAAGGTTAAACAGGCCATTTGCGCCTTATAAGAAGGATTTCTCTGTTGAGCATCTATCAGTCAACAGGTGTGAATGTTTGCAGGATGAGTGACTAATTTATTCAAAAAGCTAAGATTAATTATCTTTAAAAAACAAGAAGAAGAAGAAGAAGAAGAAGAAGAAGAGGAAGAAGAAGAAGAAATGGTAAGAAAAAGGAAAATCTAAAGTCTTAAAGTTACATCTTTTGAGATAATGTAGTTCAGGTGGTATCTTTGACTGGACCGACTGTGGTTGGTGAAATTATGAAAGCTTGTGAGCCACACAGGCCCCTTCCCCAGGCATGTAATTCTGGCTAGAGCTGCAACCATGCACCCAAAGATTTGGCACCCCCAATGCATCGAGGGTGCCTGAGTTGTCCCAACCCTGTTCGGGCACCATCAGTGCCGCAATGGGACCGGACAGGCTGCTCAAATGCACCGTCTGGTCTTTGAAGGGCATGGCTGGAACAGTTGCGGAGCTGGCCTCCACAGTGCTCTTGGCCGGTGCTTGTCAGTCAGGCTCCACAGTACTCTCGTCTGACCACAGAGCCCTATGTGAGATAATCCCCAGCCAGCCTTTGAAACTGACATGGCCCGGTTGGTATAATGGCTCCTGGCTGAGATGTGTCAGTTTTTCTGACTAATGCTTACATTTGGGGGCATTGGAAACCTGATTACTCCGCAAGTAGCCCATCAAGTTCCCAGTGAGGTGCCCATAAGTGCAGTCATTACCCACGGGTACTCGTTTTAGTACCTTATGCAGCTCTAACTCTGGTCTGATACTTGCCTTGTTAAGCCCAAACTTGCATGACCTCGCTAACTATGGCTGATTCAATAAAAGATATCACCTGAACTTCTTTTGTCTCCATCGCTAATGTTTGGGACCAACACAGGAACTGTAGGTATAGGGTACCTTTAACAGCAACACCCCCTCTTCTCCTCCCCCCCCACATTATATTATTAATTGTCAGAAATATGTATCAGCTGTTAATCCACTTCTGTTAATGGTCCTAATTGATTTCCACTGATTTCAAAGAGGGTAATAGACTCAACAGAAACTCCAGGAACAAAATAAACCCCCACCCCACCCCCAGGTTTCTAAATTCTATCCAGGAGCTTCACTTTAGTCAGCCAGCATGAAAATTGTGTCAATATTTACAAATATAATTCAATCATTTAAGTCTCAGAAGAATCCCACCCAGATTCTCCAGAGAGAAGATAGATGTCCTTTCCACTGGATGTTTTTATACACACATTTCTCCTGGATGTTTGCTGTTACATCCTGAACTTTCTGTGTGTCTAAATCACTCACCCAGATCTTTAACATCTGGCTCTTTGAACTTCTGCATAGAAATTCTCCCAGAACCTTAGTGTGTAAGAAGTTCTGGTAAACTGCTTTGCTCCAGGCAGCTGTGGTCACTTGGTTTCCATGGCAGCCTGTCACATCTCCAGCTGCGGCTACCTTAGGCTGCCTCAGGGCAGTGTGTGTGTGTGAAGAATGCATCCAGGAACTTACTTGTGGACTTGTAAACCCAGAAATTTTAAAAACCCGGAACTTTAAGGTGTGTGTAAAAATGTCCACTGATACTCTATGTCATGGTCCGAAGCAAAGTCTATTTAAGCCAATGAAAAAGTAAAGTACCCATTGTCTTTCAAGGGCTTTTGACCAAGATGGTAGTTTTGTACAGCAAGTTCATTCATTACTGATAATTCCATTCAGTCTACTCTTTGGGTAGGGGAATGGTGGCTTGAAGAACACCAGTGTAAAATTAGAAGCTGGGAGAATTATCCCACAATATCTTTCTAGCTGAGTTATGTTGAGAGATGGCTGGTAGACATTTAAAAATAAATCCAACTATTTCTTGGACCTTAGCATGTCACAAATATCTCAAAATGCTTAGCATCCAAAAATATACAATGTATCTGTTCAACGGCCCACTCAAAAGTCATAGAGCTAGAAGGATCCTTGAAGGTCATCTAGTTCAGTCCCCTTCACCAATTCACAATTCACCCTAACTACGTGCAAAGAAAAATCTATCCTGCAAGAAACAAAGATCATAAAATATCTGCCACACGTAGAGACCAGGACCAACCAGAGAACCCAAGCATGTGAAATAAGAGGGAACAATCTTATGTTAAAAAAGATCCATGCATAGACGTCTGAGTACTGTCAATCATGTCAAAAATGAACACAACAGACAAACTTTTATGGAAGAGAAACCACCTGCATCACCCTTTTCAGCGGTTGGTTTAAACACCTCATCCCACAAACAAGAAGGGTTTTAAAATGCAAGTTAATGTTCCCTGCAAATTTAATTTCCATTCTCTTTAAGAAAGAGGTCTATATACACTTTCAAACTCACACTCCTGTTCCCCAAATAGTTATCTCATATACCAAGAACTTTTGTTTTGGGGGAGAAGGAGGTAGGTAGTTAAAGCTGTTACTGGCATCCATAATTAAATTATTTTTCTATTGATCATTTTTATTGCTGCATTTCACATTTTACCTTATTTATTGGATGCTGTAATGAACTTCCCCTGTTTTATTGCATTATTTTGTAAACAATGTTGCAAACTGGAAAGCTAGAGCAATAAAATTAAGGTGATTTAGCAATAAAGCAATTCCCTAGATTTTAATTAAGTTATAGAAAGTTATGTTCTGGGGACTCTAAAGCAAGATGGTTTCGTTCAGCAAAGACAGTTCGGAGGCCCTTCTCACTGAATGGAAACCAGCAGATGTGCCTACATTTGTTTAGTCATTTTTGGCTCATCTGAGAAAAAGGAACAGGGGAGGGGAAGACATGTAAGTAATGAGTGTCATTTCTCCTTCTCCACAGAATGAATGCAGATCATTTGGCTATTGTCAGGCAGTTCAGAGAAGAAAATGATATCTAGCATTCCATATGATTTCCTTTGTCCCCCAAATCTTTTGTCTCCTAGACAAATAAGGCTCTCACAAGAAAGAAAAAAATCACACATAACACCAAGCACTTGGAAATATTAAAATACAAGTCACAAATATTTATTCATTTCCATGCAATATTTTATTCAAAATTCACAGCCCCTTTCTTTAAAAGTACAGTGAGCAACCAGACTGACTCTCTCACTGCTTTGTATTCCATTTTGTGCCGTATCCCTCTGATTTCCAATTATCATCCCTCTTCTCATTTTCCTCCTTGTTTTCTATTAAAGCAAATCATTACCAAAAATGCTACAGCTTAGATCCATTGTGTTTTCTTCTAAGTTTTTGCACCTTATACTCTGATTTCCCCTTACTCTCCCTTCCTGCCTATATCCTTCTTGAACCTTGGAATATACAGATTTCTCATCGCCACTGAGCTTTTCATTGTTTGCCCACTGAAACTCCAGTAAAGCAAATGGAGATCCATAGGCCAAAACTTGATAGGTTTACATGAGTAAAAATGTAGATGTAGTGGGGCTGATTCTCATTTATGTTAATACATGTTTAAACCATTCCGGTCAGGGGGTCAAATATGTGTATCATTGGGTGAAAACAGACATGACGCTAATCACCCTTTCACCACCCTTGGTGGTTATTTATGCATGTTGCAGGGCTGTATTAGTGCCCTATGCAGCCCTGCAACATGCATAAATAACCATCAAGGGTGGTGAAAGGGTGGTTAGCATCATGTCTGTATTCACCCATTGTTTGTGTTTATATTATCTGCATTTATTTACATTTTTATTTGTATCTTTACGATTGTTCTCAGCATTTCCCCCATTGCTGCCAGGTTATTTTGGCACAGAAATGCAGGGAGGCTCTGCCAGTTTGACAGGTCTATAAGAAAACTATCCCAAATATTATTTATTGCATGGCCACTGGCCTCAGCAAGAACATAAACATATAACACAACATACATAGCAGTCAAATCAGGGTGGCAACACAGTAGTGTAGTACCAAATGGAGCAAAAAAGAAAAGACTATAAGAAATATACTGAATTACTTAATTTTATTTATGGCCAAAGGCCAAAAGTAATAAAACATAGTGACATAATAATATAAAACAACAACATAAGGACAATCACAAGCCCAAAACAATACAACAGTAATAAAACTTCCCTTTGAGCAATCCAATGCAAAATAAAATTACCATACAGCCAAATAAATCCAACACACACCAGCACCCAAAGATAAAATATATATTATCTGAAAATATATTAAACCAGTAGATATAAATATATCAGTCAACGGGTACGTTATTTCCCTTATAGGTCTTCCCTTAGTTCTCCTTTTGTATGCTAGTAAGGGCCCTAGGGAGTATCTCAGTTAAATTATTTCCTTAAGAATGGGATATCCCTTTAACCAACTTCTTTCTTTGTTGCCTAGCAAGATGTACATAAGTAGCTTGGGCAAATAAAACATTTGGTAGATAAAAAACATAACAACAATGATCAACAGAAATCCACAAGAATAAGTAAAAGTCACTAGATGTCATGACTCTATGAATATCATGGCTCAAGGCATTGTCCCCAAACAATACTCCCTATATGCTAGTGGCATTGTCACCCAACCAGACAGATCTAATTTTTATTGCTTGGGCCAAATATTTGGCCACTAGCACTGTCCTTGGTTTGTCACCATCCCACAGCAAAAACTGGAGATACTCCTGCATAGGTCTTCCTGGCAAGGGCTTCAACAAAGGGCTGAAAATAATTTCTTAATTGAACATATAATCTGCAATATAATAAAAACATGCTGCACTGATTCGACTTCACCTGAACTGCATGGGCAAATCGTTCCGAGAAGGGGATTTATTTATTTATTTATTTATTTTAAAACATTTCTATCCCACACCTTCCTGCAAAATAGCCGCTCGGGACGGCGTACAGCAATCATTACAATAAAAGCCAACAAAAAATGAGCTAAAAAATTTAAAACCATAAAATACAAAAGAGCAGAAATAAAATCAACCACCATCCACTTATAATGCCCCTCTCACACTGCGGTAGGGAGATCATTCATTCGGGCATAAAAAACAAAGCCCTTTGGTTAGGGACAGTAAGATCTGAAAGGTATGAGGCAACCAAGTCCTTAGTTGGTAAACTAAAGGGATACAAAGAAAGAAATGGGATGGCATTTAGTTTGATCAAATCTTCCTGACATTCCAAATCAAATAGCCTGAGATTTAGTTCAGTTCTGGCTAGGGATGGGCGAACAGATCACGGTTCGGGTTCGGCCGTTCGGTTCATCAGTTCGGTTCGGCCGTTCGGTTCGGCCGTTCGGTTAGTTTGACGGGTTCAGGTTCAGCCGTTCAGTTCAGCCGTTCGGTTTGGGTTCAGCCGTTTGGGAAATGTTTTGTTATATGGGTGTTTTTGTTGTTTTTTATATGGTTTTTTGTTTTTTATTTGGTTTTATGTGTTTTTTTATTATTAATATTTGTTTTTTGTTTTTATATGGGGTTTTTAATTTAATTTTTTATCTAATATTATATCTATCTATCTACACTAAATCTAACTGCTATTAACTATTCTAAATGCTATGAACTAAATGGATTATCTAATAAGTATACAGGCCTACTCCTACAAACACTAAAACTAAATCACTAACACTATCTCTATCA
>QEPC01011901.1:1549225-1572207 GCA_003113815.1 Sphenodon punctatus | reverse complement strand
GGAATGAAACCGCGGAATGAAAGCCTCTGCCATGCCGTTCCACTAATTGCGGAAACACTGTTTCCGCCGGAAATAGCTACCGCTGCGATATTCCGCTACAGCCCTAGTATAGACTGTTGGGGTGACCCAGACAACGTTGGCTTTGTGGAGAGTGGTGCCATAGGATAAACTTGGGGAGCTACTAACCTAAACCACTGGTTCTCAAATAATCTTTTTCTCCAAGATTATCCTTGTCTTGAGTTAAACAAATAAACAAAAATTGTTTGTTTCCAGCATCTTAAAAAAAATAACAAATTATTATTTAATAGTCTTGAACTTGATTATCACTGGTCATTAACAAACTACCAATTACATGAATGGCAGATCATGAACAAACCTGAAAGAAGAAAATAACCTAGTAGAGAAGAGAGAGCAGAAAAAGGTAATAGAGGATGAGATAAAAGGCGAGGTGAGTGGGGAGGACAGACAAGGGTGAGACCCAATCAAAAAACTTCTCTTCAGTAACTTGTAAGAAGTTGCCCCATATGTTCGATAACATATCCTGAATGTCCCTGTTGCGGACTAGAACTGAGCCCATTCTCCACCACATGTAAAATAGGGACTGAGAAATAGATGTGTAGTTTGAGAATCCTCTAAGCCACACCACCTCCCCCCTTACCACTAGTACTAAGCCTTCATCACTTTGCTCCATGTTCCAAACCCACACTGCTATGGAAAAAGCTGTTGCAAACAGAGCTCTGTCTTAAAATGCACCCCCCTTTTTCATAGCTCGCCCTCTGCCATGTATCTCATTATCCCTGCTCTTTGAGCTTTCTATATGCCTACACAAATTGTGACAGAGGGGAACTGCAGCATTTAGATCACATTTATGTAGACATGGACTGTTTCACCTCTGAAACCTCATTTTATGTCATCTAATTAATGGTTCTCTTTATATAATTCAAAGCAATATGGAAATCCAAAATCAATGGACATGCTATTTCTATGTTAAGGCTATGAGAACAAGCCAGAGAAGCTAGTAAAGCAAATCCTGTGCTCAGAGAAGTACTAGCTCTCTTTACTCAATGTGTTTATCAGGCTAGTCACAATCACAAAAAGAATGTGTCATAGTCCTAACTCTGAATTCTCTTGCTTTTGTTGTTGATCTATGAATCAGTTTTTCTCAAGTCGGACATACCTCGTCCTACCAAACAGATAACTGCATGTAGTCATGAAAGAAAACCACTTGTAGTTTACCTGTGTGAGAGAAAAGCTTGAGTTCCTTAAGGCACCTTTGTAATAATTCGCCTCAAAACCAAGGAGAGATGTTCCAAATTAAAAAGTAAAGATGAAAGGGTGAAAATGGCATGTGACAACTTGACAGTTTAGGGAGGCAAGTGCCACAATTGGCAAGAGGAGAAGAGAGTTAAGTATCCAGTTCCTATTAACAAAACAAGGGGAGTTCCGCACACACAGCCTTTCACTGTTCCCTACTGGTAAAGAAACATTTGTTGTCAGCCAATAGATTAAAGATTATAAAATAGAGACAACTGAAAAGAAAAAAGAAACAATAAAAGAACAGGAGAGAAAAGTGCAACATTCTTTTTGTTCCACCTGATGCTTTTTACTGCAGTTGTTGAAGGCTTTGTTAGCTTGGATAAATTACAATTTTCAAATTCCAAGGTGCACACGCTCCAAAATATTAAATCGGCATATATTTCTGATACACAGAGCAATATGTTTTATCATGTTCCTGTGTAGAATTGCTCACAGCACATCAATAGGAAATCTAGTCACTTCTCGATAAATGCAAGAGAGGGAAGCAATAAATCTGGATGAAGTTACAACTTCTTTAAGAGCTTGCTAATAAACAGGCATCGGAAGCATGGAGCTCAGCCAGATGGGTTCCCCTCCCTCCTTTTTAAAGGTCTAAACTGAGATCATGATTCAAGAAATACACTGTATCCTTGCCAAGCAACGTATTTTCCTCACAACTTCCACAAATTGCAGGGGAAATATTTTGTGTCTAAGGTATGTCACTTAGTTTCTAAGAGGCCAACATGGAGAATTTGCAGGAAATGATTTAATGAGGACGTATGGATAAAAGCCTACTATGGCCCCCTTTACATCATGAACATGGAAATAGAAGTAACAAGAAGCAACTGTGAGTCAAAAGCAGAGACAGAACACTTTACAAGTGGGGAGTAGAACTTGCATCTTAACAGAAAGGTTGTCTGCAGAGATTACAAAATCAAAAATACAATGTTCCGTCTTGGGGCCTTTTCACATGGACTGCAGCTCCCCGCAGTGCGTTGAGGGATGGGTGGGTGTCAGTGTGTGTGTGGTGTGTGTGTGTGTGGGGGGCATTCCCACAGATGCACACCCACCTCCACCCAACCCCATGCACGGAGCATCCACCAGTTGCTCCGTTGCATGGGTGGAGCAGGGGTGCATGCACACATGCTCACCCACTGACTGTGTTGTTCGCATGGATTCCCCCTCTACCGTCCAGCCACCTATACACGTGGGCAAGAATGTGTGTGTCCACTTAAAAAGAGCCTTGATCTAAGCGGCCTATACAATGAGGTAAGAGAATAACAGAAACTACTGGCTGCAGCTTCATAATAGTGCAGAAAGAGCTGCACTCTGATCAAAAAGCCGTCCCCTAATCCAACGATGGGCAAGTCCCCAACCCCTGGAGTTGTGTTACAGAAATCTTCATATGGCCAAGAGCCACAAAACACATGGGCAGGCCCCTTTCAAACATCTCCGAGGCTGAATGTCTCCTGCTTTGTGATCTGTCAGAGACAGAGTTCTGTGGTCCTGGTTTCTGAGGAGCAGCTGTAATTTAGTTATTGAGACTCAAGTGTGGTGCACTTATACAAAGGACCAATAAGGCATCACAAGTCCTGGAACTGGCCCTGACCAAGAGCTGCATAAGGCTCCCAAGTCACAGTTTCCCCACTCCTTCTCTAGCCCAAGTACTCCCAAGGTCAATGGGGCTTGCAGTGACTAGATCTTAAATGGAATTTTTGCCCGGTTTCCATCTCCGATTGTACCAGGTGTTCTGTTCATGCCAATCAAAAAAGAGAATGAACAGAAAAAAACAAAACTGGCCATTTCGTGGATGCACAAAATTGTGGTTGCCATTCTGCGCATGTGCAAAATGGCCACCACCACACAAAGAGGTGGTGACATCTTCTTGTATGGTGATGGCCATTTTGCACCTGTGTAGAATAGTGGCCACCATTTTACGTACGTGCAAAACCATTTCCTCAAAATTCTGACCAATAATTATTTCAATCGTAATTCTGACTGAAATTCTAATAGCGGTTCCAATTTCACAGAACTTTCCGGTGAAATCAGATTGACTATTTTGAACCAGTCCTAGCAGTGACAGAATGATTTGATGATAAGTGCCTAATTTCTCATCTTATGACCATGTATTTTAACTTTATATAGACAGAAACCTTGTAAGATATCATCATGATAATATTTGGGTACTTTTTTTATACAATTAGGCAAATTAATGAGTCACTTAGATGGACCCTAAGTGTAATTTAATGAGGCTCTGTTCAGTAAGGATTTATTCCTGGACCCGGATGCCTTACAGGAACCGTGTGTTCCCCTAATATGAGTCCTCTGGGGAACGAGGGACATATTAGGGGGTGCACATTGGTAGGAAGAGGCCTCCTCACTTACCCCTCCCTCAGAAAAAGCAGATTGGGGAAGTTACCTGCTTAGCTGAGCAGCGCGCAGGCTGGGGAGGAGCAGGGAGCAGCAAGCCTGGAGCAGCGACCAGGACCAGTGGAGCAGTAGCCCAGGTGTGAGGTGAGTCAGTCTTTGGAGTCAGGTTGTGTTCGGGTACCAGTTGGTGCCTGAATTCGATCGTGGTGAGTCAGGCACCTCAGATTCATAGAATCATAGACTTAGAATTGGAAGGCCACCTCTGAGATCATCTAGCCCAACCCCTTGCTCAGTGCAGGAAATCCACAGCTACAGCATTCCTGACAGATGGCCGCCGAGTCTCTGTTTGAAAACCTCCAGTGAGGGAGAACCCACCACCGCCCTAGGCCGTCTCTTCCACTGTCGAACAGCTCTTCCTGTTAGGAAACACTTTTTATGTTTAGCTGAAATTTTCTTCCTTGTATTTTGAGCCCACTAGTTCTAGTCTTGCTCTCAGGAGCAACAGAGATCAAGTCTGTACCATCTTCTATGTGACAGCCCTTCAGATATTTGAAGACAGCTATCATGTCTCGCCTTATTCTTCTCTTCTCCAAGCTAAACATACTCAGCTCCTTCATTTTTTCCGCATAGGACTTGGTTTCCAGACTCCTGTCCATCTTTGTCACTCTCTTCTGAACTCTTTTCAATTTGTCAATTTAATTTGATGGGGTTCCTGACTTGCTGGGTACCTGGTTTCAGCTCTAGTCCAGGGGTCTTATAAAGCAATTAAAATGTATGCACACATGAAATATTGATGAATTAATCCCTACTGTAAGTGCCTGAGTAAACATTGAATTTAGATTTAGTGAATAATTGTGAATCAATTTATTAATGGCACTAGCTCTCGCCTTGGCCATAAATAAAAACAATAATAATATAGATTTAGTGTGATGGCCTTTGTCCCACACCCCGAAGAAGACAAGCACACATCTGTAGGATTAACATGGCCTCACTCTTTATTTATTAATTGCAAGTCGGGGGAGGGGTATTCCACCTTCTGGGCCCAGTTTCAACTTTAAACATGAAAAAGAGGGGGCGGACTGATGTACCCTCAGTACCACCCTGTCTGCAACTAACTCTAGGTCACTCTGCCCCCAAAGCCGCCCCATGTGGTTGGTGAGGCATGATACCTCTAGCGACCAAAGTAGGACAGGAGGTGAAGGCCATCACCCGGGACCACCTCTGCCCTTGAGTGTAGAGCTCAACCCTCCTTCCTGGGCTAGAAACTGGCCACCCCTGCTCTAGCTTTGCCCTTGGTCCCATCTCATAAGGACATGGTTAATTCTGTCTCAATGTTAAATAACTCCCTGGACCTCTATCACAGCAAACCGCCAGTTTATGATTGGCTGGTTTGACACCCCACCCCCAACTCATCAGCAATTGGACCAGCTGTGCTTTAATGGCACTGAGAGATATCTGCACTCCTGCCTCAGAGAAATGGACCCCGTATTCTAAACAAGTCGGGGCATGAAAAATAGAGTACATTGATGCTGATTCAGCTCTCCCCATTGGACAAAACCAACTTCCCTACTACTCTATTCATCTTTTTTTGGACCTTGTTGAACTTGCTGAGGGACGGTGCATGGTGGCACCTTATCCCCTCTAACATGTGAACCCACATAAACTTGGTGCGGGGGAGGAGCTGCTGGGCATCCACCCAATCCCCCTTGATTCTCATAACTAGCTCTAAGTTCAATGTTTTGGGGAAATTGTTCTCTCCCAGGTGAACCGCTAGAATGTCAGGTTGCCTGCCACCAATGGAAGCTGTGTGGATGGGTGGCATAAGCTGCTCCCAGCGCATGCTGCTTCTGACTTTCCAGACAACCTCGGTAGAGGTGCTCAGTCCCAGCTGCAAGTCCCAGTGGGACCAACAATCTACCTTGCCTACTTAGTAGACTATGCCATGTCCTACTATCCAGAAAAGTTTTCAATAGGGGTGTGCACTTTGTTTTCATTATATTGATAACGATAACAAAATCCTTCATTTTTGCTATCGTTATTGCAATAACAATAACAAAGATGAATAACAAAATCAATAACAATAGCAAAAGTCATTATTGATTTTGTTATTGCCTAGCAGGTGTTTTTTGGAGGGAAATATGGAGAGGGGAAGAGGGAGCAGACATTTCAGATCCAAAAACAATACTGAACTCTTGAACTGGGGGCCTGTGATGGGAGGGGAAGGACCTGATGGATGTAATCGCTGGCCAGTGAGTAGTGCAAGCAGGTCCCACGCAGCTGAACGTCACCCTGTGATTGGCTCAATGCCTCTTGCCTCCCAGAACCAATCATGGAGGCTCCTTAATGTTTCAGGGACAGGCTGTTCAACACTTGTTCTGTGTAAGCTCTTGCTGTGTCAAGTTGTGTTTAAAGAACTCTGGTAGTTGCACTAAAAATCTTCCCTAGCCCTCAGTGTTATACCGTACCTTTCCTTATACCCTTTATTTTACCTTTCACCTTCCCCTGTTTGTCTCCCCCTGTACAAATGATAGATAGATAGATAGATAGATAGATAGATAGATAGATAGATAGATAGATAGATTAAAGGTTTGGATATAGATATAAATAATACAGAGATTAGATAGAGATACCCTATCATTTTTTCCTTTCCCCTTCCCCTGTCTGTCTCCCCCATCCATATTATATATAGCTATATTAGTTGTATATAGAGACAGATAGATTTGATATTATATAGATATAAGTAGATATACTAGGCTTTTTTATTATATATATTAGCATTATAGGATAGTAATAGGATAGATAGATACTTAGATTGAACACATAGCAGATACAAGTTTATTGATATAGATACTTAGATAAGAATATATTGAATATAGTATAGGTTAGACATACAGATTAGTAATTTTTCATATTGTTATTGTGCACTTATTACTACTGCATTATAATAAGAAAGGGAGGATGGAGTTTGACCTCTGAGAAATCTGGGGCAGGTGTCTGCTGACACTTCTGACACTGGTGGCAGTCCACAATGGAAACAATACCAAAAACAAAATCATTGTTGCTTGAAATTGATAACAATAACGATACCGATAACATATTTTTTGTTAATAACGATAATGAAAATGACAGTTTTTAATAACAAAAAATGAAAAAGAAAAACTACATAGGTCCCTGGTGCACACCCCTAGTTTTTGAGGCATTTGTGGCACCTGTCCTGTAATGGATAACTATTACAACGAAGAGGTTTTTAACTTAGATATTTCATGCACATAGGACTGGAAGGCCAAGGAAGGCCATCTTCCAATGGAGCGGATGGTGCTGTCAGGGAGACCTATAGGTGTGGCATAGCTCGCCATGCCTATGTGGAAGGAGTGGGATCTGAATTGCTCCACCAGGAGGAGGATTCGGCAGACCCACTCCCTCAGGACTGCAGAAAACTGGTGGTGGGTCAGCGGAGAGCTGTCAGTGTGTAAGCGGAACTGGCCTTGAATTGCTGGGTGTATGGTTGCATATGCAGATGCTGCCAATACTGGGCACAGCTTGAAAGCTTCTGCCAGTGTCCCAGTGGCATCAGATTGAACTTGGAGCTCAGCTTTTAACAGCAGCTTCTACCACCCCACTGAATTTGTCCAGAAACTTTGCCCACGTTCTAAAGTAATCCCTCATATCAACCAATACTCAGACTTGATATTGGGGGGAGGGGCAGGGGAGGAGGGGGCGAGCTGCCTGAAATCTTGGGGAAGAGGTGGAACAATAAGGCCCACTCCGGCGCCATGACCTGGCATGCAAAGTTAAGGTTGTCTGTCAATGACTGCAACTTTTGTACTGTGATCTTCTTAAGGGCAAGGCAGTTGGCTCTAGATTTTTGCAAGGCCTGGATTTTTTCTTGTGGAAGGTATGAGAAGGCATGCACTGTATCCAGCTTGATCCCCAGAAACATCAAGATGGAGACTGGGCCAATAGTCTTTTCTGGAGCAAGTGGTACCCCTAGTTCATCCACCACAGACGATCATCTGTAACCAAGTGCATTTATCCATGTCAGGGGCCCCGAGGAAAAGGAAATCATCAATGTAGTGGATCACATATCAAGACCGTGCCCTGTGGCATACCACCAAGTCAAGTAGCAAACTAAACCTCTCAAATGCTGAGTAGGAGATGGCATAACCCATAGGCATGGCTTTGTCAAAATAATATTGACCCTGAAATTGGAAGCTGAGGAGTTCAAAATTATCTGGGTGGACCAGCAAGAGCCAGAAGTCTGACTTTATGTCACACTTTGCCAAGAGGACACCTGGACTGCAGGCCCTGGCCATCTCAACTGCCACATCAAAGGACATGTACCAGACAAAGCAGAGCTCCGCCAGGATGGCATGCATCATTGACTGACTCCCCCCTGGGGTAGGACAAGTGATGTATGAGGCAGAACTCACCAAGGGTCTTTGGGGGGGGGACTATGCCCAGGGGTGACAGGTGCAAGAGCTATTGGTGGTGCCACAAAGGGGCCTGGTACCCTGCCCTCAGAAATTTCCTTCTGGAGCTTGGAATACACCAAATCATCCATGTCTATGACTGATTTAAGTTTATTTACCCAGGCTCTAGTTTTTACCCTGCCTTCTGGAATCCTGAAGTCCTGCTTAAACCCCTCAACCACATATGTCCCTTCCTCCCAGTCGGGGCAGTCCCGCAGCTCCTGAAGTAAGGCTTCAGGTACTGGTATTGGGGCCCTCGCCACCACCACTCCCAGCACTGCCCTGGAGCTATTTCCCCAGGGGTTTGTTCTTAGCTGTTGCCCTGGCCTTGGAGCAGTGGCAGGTGGCATGGCTACCAGAGCAATGGGAACAGGCATGCCAGAATCAGCAGGGGGAGCAGGCACAGTTCCTTGTTCCACTGTAATCCCAGCAGGTCACCGCCATTGACAGAGTTCTGTGCCTTTCAGTTTGCAAGGGGTTTTTCATGGGTACCACCCCACCCTTCACCAGGGCATGGCTGCTATCTGCCCTGGGGACATTTCTGGCATTGTTCATGCACTCGAACCATAGGTCCGGTGCATAAACATCCCACCGCAGGCTGGGTGTGATTGACATGTGCTTTCTGAACGCCTCATTGTAGCATAGCTATGCCCTAAGGGTCCCAATGTCAAAGCTCCCCCTCACAATGTCCTGGTACTTGACCAGTTCGGAGGCTCTCTCGGGTAGCATCTACAAGATGAGTCCCATGAAAATAGAATAGGCCGCTGACCAATTGGCTCAGTTGCGGTCTGTGTTGGGCCTCTTAAACCTCTCTTTATCCCTGCCTTCTTCCCTAGTGTTGGGGTCAGGGATGGTATCACTGAAGAGGAGGAAGAATACATCCACCTCTCCATATCTTCTCCCAGGTCACCTGGAGCAAGTGCACTCCCATTGGGGCCAATATGTCAGTGTAACCCCCCACCAGTGGTGGCGGTTCATGCCTGCATGGCATGGCGTTGGGGCACTGGGAATGACAGGAGTTGGGTGGTGCTCACACCTGGGTGAACCCTCGAGGTGGCTCCACATTGCACAACAGCTGGGGGTGGTGGTGGTTGGCAGGGGTCCTGAGTGCGTGACCTGCCCATGGGTTTGGCCTTTGCTGGCTGGGCCAAAGAACCCAGGATCCATTCTAACCCATTCTATGGTTGTCCGCCATCTCCTGTGAGGTGTAACAACCCCACCCCTGAAGACCCACTGTGAGGTGTGACTCCCACCCGTGTGCTGGTGGTGCATGGCAGCACTTACCCGCTGCTGTTGTGATGGTGCACCAAGGTGGGCACTGGGAAGGAGGTAACTGGGCATGGCTCAAACAGTCCAGATGCGGGGCCATCACTATGCCTGGGTCTGGGACGCACTGGCAGGGGCTGATCCCTGGCAGGGTTGTCAGGGGGTTGTTTTTCAGGGTGCTGTGTCTGTGCTATCTGCTGCACAATGTCCTCACACCTACCCTTCCTTCGCTGTAGAGAGGCTAGCACCTCATCTACATGGTAGGCCTACCATGGAGGGTAGGCCTATGGGGGGAGGCCCATGGTATTGGCCCATGGGGTGGGGGTCAGTTTTACCTTTGGCCCCAGAGGGCTTGTTTGCTTGGCCCTTTCCCTTGAACCTTTCTTGTCCTTTCACCATTTTGATTCAATTGGGTGTGCTACCCCTGGCATCTGTCTGCCTTTGTGGTAGGCTGTGCCACCCAGAAGGGTCTGGC
This sequence comes from Sphenodon punctatus, assembly GCA_003113815.1. Classification (NCBI taxonomy): domain Eukaryota; kingdom Metazoa; phylum Chordata; class Lepidosauria; order Sphenodontia; family Sphenodontidae; genus Sphenodon; species Sphenodon punctatus. The sequence goes on along the minus strand of QEPC01011901.1, from coordinate 1,562,331 downwards.
AGATACCTCCCACTCCCTCGTTCCGGGGGCCTGGTCTCCTAAAGTGCTCACCCATAACTGGCGGAGGAGAGAGAATGGGGGGGGGGGTGTGGCATCACCTCGGGTGCTGCCACCTACAGTCACGCCAGTGTATAGGCCTGCACTAGGACCTCACCCCTGGAGTCAGGGAAAGGCCATGGAGAGAAAGATAAGAGGGGTGTGCACTGGCAGTGCCATGGGGCCTATCCCACCATGGCTTCCAAGGCAACTACGAAGGAGCTTACAGAGAAGACTCTTAATGTAGCGCGGCCAATCAGAGCTACTGCTCCTAGGGGCCCAACTTGCTCACATGGTTCGACTGCAGGGAGCCGAGAGAGGTAGCACCTCTCTTGGCTGCTCTACGCTGCAAACTGGACGTCCCTGCCCCATAATCTAAGATGGTGCCCATGAGATCCTGTTCTCGTGAGATCTCTCTTCATGCTGTTTCCTGGGGTTGCCATAGCAACCCCAACAGGTATTAAGTCTGTGGCAGCCTCTTTCCTGGTTGTCTCCCTCTTCAAGGGGGGGCGGGACAAAATCCTCCACCCCAATAGCCCTTTCAGAACGGGCATGGGTGGCAAAGGGGATTGCATATTCATAATCAGTTGATTGTTGAAAGCACTTAGAGTTTGATAACTGTATATAAGGAAATAAATATATTTTTCAGAGAAGTATTCTAAAAGTGATTCAAGCAGGACTCATGATTGCAGAGATATGTCTCATATTGGCCGTATTAGAATGCATTTTCTTAGGATATCTTTACTGCAATGCGAACGTTTATGGTTTAACTGCCATGAGTTTTTTTAAAATATGAGTGATGTCACATGACACTTAGTAGGGCTCAGATGCGAGCAAGTGTTCCCATTCCAAAGGGAAATACCGGCCTTTTGTAAGTGCTTGCAACTATCCATCGGAAGTTCATCAATTTCCAGTAATTTCACAGTTCTATAATTTTTCATCGTTTTTTTCACTTTCTGGGACTTTTCGTCACTTTCAAGGAATTTTACAACAGTTTTATACGACTTTTATGTGTAAAGAAAGTAGGGTTTTCCATGTTGGTCCCAAATATAGACAATAGAGACAAAGTATGGAATTTTCCAGCATTTTATGGCATTTTTCAGCACTTCGCCAGCACTTAGCCACTAACCAGGACAATTTTGTCTCCACAGCCTCCAGGGGTGCACATGGGTCACACATAGGGCTTGGGACTGTCCTGTAGCAGCCCCGTTCCACTCGCAAAAAAAAAAAAAGTGTGTGTTTTTTTTTTTAGAAAAACAGCAGGAAAACTGGTACATTTCTGCATTGTGTGAATCTAGGCGAATGCCCTGCTTCTAATGGCAACAGCACTCACTGAAAATTTCTCATTTCAGGCCTAATAGTTAGTATGAGAAAAACCCTTCCTCCACTTTATTTTTAAATGTGTGAAAGGGTTAGATTGCAGAATACACTAGGTGCAGATTAACTCCCAAAAAATTAAGCTGGAAAGTAAGGTTTCACAATTGTGCTTATATATAATCTCGTCACATGCATTTTCATAAAATGTGAAGGGATTAATCTACCTGTTAGCCTGCCTTAATTTCTGTAGGAGGGGATAGAGGGGATTTCCCCCTATGGGGATGAATGCTCCCCATGCCGCCAGCCACTGATGTGGTCAGGAAAATGCATTGATGGAAACAAACACAAAAAATACAGCATAATGCGATACCTGGCAGCAGTCACAGCAGTACCAGTAGTAACTTTTGAAACTGGGGAGGGAATGTGAAAATAATTAAAATGTGCAAATACAGACTCCCATAGCAAAACTGTACAGGCAGGAGAAGAGTCTTATGTGAATACATCCTAAGTGTTCCATTGGTAAACCTTTCTAGTTGTTTTTTGATTTTGATACTGAATGGTAATCTCATATAAACTTTTGATTTTACTAGCCAACTTGCAACTATTTTCCTTCAATGAAAAACTAAATTGCCCTCCGTTTTGTAACTCCCGAGGAAGGAGAGGCCTTTCCTCTAGACTTCACACAGGTTTTGATTAGGCCGTTTTCCCTGAGCCAGAGTGCTAGACAGCATTCATGGGGCTCAGTCTTCTGCCTGCTGCGAACTCCTCAATAAAATAAATGAACAACTTCCAAAGAAACAAAGAACCCAGATGCTCAGTAGAGTTTTTAAGCCTTAATAAAGATAGTCACGAAAATGGAAGAGGAGTGGCAAGACATATGGTAGGATTGATTTTTCTTTAAGTTCCCAAGTTAAAAAAAAAATAAGATAAGGATTGACAAATGTGTTCTACCACCACAACACCGACTTGCTGAGTAAAAAGAGATGACAACTAAAAACCTTATTTCCCACATCCCAGTAGATGTTTTATAGTGCTGCTGATTCATCAGCCAGAGTGAAATGGATAACCTTGCTCGCTTTCCTTGCATAAATTGTTCCACTGAAAACAAACTGCATAAGTGAACTAATCATGACCTCCTCATGTATTTGATCTGAATGTCACAGTCTGGTTCCTGAATCCTGATCCCTCTTCTTTAAAGAAAGTGGCACTTCAGCCCAACACTAGAATTGAAGTCAGTATTTTGCCTGTTCTGAGTTCCAATCGGAACTCAAACCGAATGAACAACAACAAAACATTTTGCAATTAAGTGAAATTGGAATTCATTCATTCATTCATTCATTCATATTTCCATTCAAATTCATTCATTCTAGTTTTTCAGGTAATATTTCATCCAATTCCATTCCCGACTGGGGGGGAAAAAGCCACGGTGCATATTTATTTTTTATTATTATTGTTAATTATTATCTGCTTCAGCTTCCACAGCCCCCAGAAGGCTCTGGAAGTAGCAGGGGTGGAAATGGTGATTCACTTCTCCTGTTCTCTAGGGAGCAGCATGGCCTCCATTTTGCCTCCAAGACAGCTGCTTCTGGCGAGAGTGGCAGTATAGGTGCCAGAGAGTCGCATGCAGCTCCTCAGCCACCATTTGCCTACTTCTGTCATAAGGTCAAAGGTTCCACAAGAATTATATTGGGGTGCAGGGAGACATGAGTCAGGAGAGCCGCTTCATCCTCTGTATATGACATGACCACAGCCCTTTTCCAAGTGTCATGATGTGATGGCACTCAGAGGGGATGGGGCCAGGTGGTAGCCAGAGAGGTGCAAGTGTATCCCCTTGTACTGAGCATTGCCTATGGAAAAAGTTCATCTCCCCATCTCTACAGAGAGAACAGGAACCAATTAATTACTCTCTTTAATTTGCAAAAATATAATAAAAAGCATTAAGATTAAGCTGTATGACCATTAAATAGTAGGGAAAATATATGAATACATACAAAGTTGAGATAACAGATCAACCTGTTAAGAGAAGAAGAGTAGAAGCTCTCTTATCCTTCTTTACTAAAGACATGTTTTATGTTCCATAAAAATGGTAAACACATTAAATTACTGTTTTATAGCAAAACACCCCTAATCCAGACACCTCTCTGATTTGGACAAAACAAAAAACATATTCCCCAAGCTGTCCAAATAAGGTGGTTTCTAATGTACCAAATGAGATACTGATCAAAATGATCTTAATCCATTTGAAGTACTGATGGCTGGTACTGCTCTATTAAGTGTAGTTTCTGGAATAACAAAATAAATCCCATTCTGACAGAGGACAATGGAGTAGCTGGACAGGATACGTCACTTTCCAACCCAGATAATTGTACAGGAGTCATCTAATTGATATACAATTAGTGCTGAACCAAATAGTGGGTCTGTAAGTATTCCCATTTTTAGTAGCCCTTTGGATACACACCAACACTATCTGTGACCAATAATGGGTACTTGTAGATTTGATTTTTGGGGTATTCCTTTTGGTCCTTTTCATCTTTTTGGATTTTTTTGTTCTGTTTCAGTTTTTTTAGTTATGTTGGCATTCTAGTTCCATCATTTTTTGCAATTGTGCATGCACAAAAGTAAAAATATTGCTGAAATTATGTAAACCAAAATGACCGAAATAACAAAACCACCAAACTAAAATCAACAAATCGGAATTAGGGCTGAAGCAAAACCAGCCTTTTGTTTTCAAGGTAGATTTCTGCATTTTTAGAAAGTTGGTCAGGTTTTTGCTTTGGATTTAGCCAGTTGTGGATTTAATCTACTACAGAATTTGTTCAAGTCAAGTTTATTGTTAAGCATGGCCGAGGCCATTGCTAAGTCATACCAACATAAAAATCCACAAACAATACAGATACAACGATATACATATAACATATGGCATCTAGGAAGCAAACTTTCTATTTTCCCAACCCCAAAGCCCTAACCAGCTAATGGGGCAATTTAAATTTTAAGAACTGTGTCCTCCTCACAAACACAGCCGTTAAAAACTTCACCACCCTGTCTGTAAGCTCCTGGTTTAAGTTACTAAACATAACCTCCTTTAACCTGTCATCAGATCTCCCTGGCTGGGTGACTAGCCAGGTATCCAGGAATGCTAACCTCTGGGGGTCATATAGATGGCACCTGAATAGAATGTGCTCTGTTGTTTCAACCTCCGATTGGTCGAAAGGGCACATTCTCTGGTGGAGCGGAATCCCGGCCAACCTGCCCTCCCAAAGTTGGGTTGGCAGGGCGTTGAACCTTGCGGCTGAGAACAGCCACTTTTCCCTGGCCGAATAACTCATGGCAAAATGATGGGCCAGGCCATCGATCGGGGGAGCCATTGTCAAGTAACCTGCTATATGGGGGGAATTTCCCACCCGAGCCCTCTCCTCCTGGAGATTCACGTCCTTTCACCTACTCCTTAGTTCTATCCCAGCTGCCTCTGAATCCCTGCCTAAAAGTTAATCCCGTGACAGCCCCAACCTAGCTAAATGCTTCTCAAGATGCTGAGCCCACTGACTCCGGTAATTGTCCTCATAAAGGTGAATAAATGACCCCTTACGCTGAGGTTTGGCAAGTTTTATCCCTTTAGAATAAATTCTCCAAATCAATAAAATTTGGATTTGGAGATTTTGTTCTAAAGTTCCAACTGCAGGGCCCTGTCATTTTGCACTCTGCACTGCACATTTACAAAATGGTGGCACCCACATCGTAAATGCAAAAAATAGCGGCACAGTACAGGGCACAGTCACTTTGCATATGTGCAGTAAGGAGATGGTCATTTTGCACACATGTGGAGTATGTGGGGAATTAATTTGATCGTTGTACCAGTGAAATGTGGACCAGACTGTATTCCAGTTTGCATTTTGCTCGTATAATTTAAACATCTGTGTAACAGGGTGTGGGCATGCTGGGTAAGTCCCTGCAGAATCAAACCCTGACCCAATGTATTTATAGAATTAGCAAATAACCACTTGTGATTGTTAATTAGCGTCAGTCTTTTACTCACTGCATACACAGACCCATACACAGTTCTCCACCATACCTGGGCTGCTGGCTCCTTTGCCTGCACCCTGCCTGGGCATACACAGTTCCCCCTCAGAGTCTCTTTAGCTAGTCCTCTGGACTCTGACGGTCCCTGCCTCTGCTTGGCTACTCACAGTCCATAGCCCTTAGTCACCATATACATAGGGAATTAGCAATTCAAATTTACTGTCCATTTCCAGTAAGCTGTCACAGAACTAAGAGCTGTCTGTAGCATCTTGGAGAGGGTCAAGGGCCTGACCCAGCCAGCATAAGCATCCAAGCTTTCCCAGCAGTTCAGCATGGGTTCAGGACCCCAGACAAGGCCACTCCTCAGCTTTTAGCAGAGCTCCTCTCCAGTCTGCAGTCAGACCCAGACTGACTTTCCTCTGGCTTCTGGCTCCTCTTATATCTCAGAGTGGGTGTGGCTAGTCCCTCAGCTTGCCAGCTCTTAAAGGGCCGGTCACTTCCAACCCCCCTGCCCCCTTTGGTATTTAGCTCTGATTCACTTCAGGCTTGCTCTGTCCTCTCAGGGATGGTTCTGTCACACAAACACCTAGTCTTTAGGCTGGCATTCTCAACCCTCTTTTAAAGGTCAGCAGCCCCATCAAGCTGCTCCCATCAAGCTGCTCTCTGCCACAATCTGGATATACTGAAAAGAGAATTTAATCCAGAATTTAATTTGTTTCCTAACAGAATAACAGAGACAGATACCTAATGGAGCACAGACAAGTATCGGTTATTACCTGTACTTCCATTTTAGGCTCAAGGAGTGTAGATTTGATGGGTTGACCTGAGTTTTTTTGGATACCCATTTGAACTCTATAATTAACCTATACTTGAGATAATTGGAAAACCTAAAGGATTGGAAACTGCACTACACAGACAAAAGAAGAGAAAGTGCAAAGACACTGACAATTGTACTTAGATTTTATAAAGTTTCTCAGATTATACAGAACATTTTGCTGATGAGATTCTTAAGAAATGGGACATTCTGTCCCTTGGGTGCAATCCAGAACACCTTTGCGTGGATTGCATGCTCACATGCATGCATCATGCGCAGCATGCACACTCATCCACAGAGCTTAGGATCACACACATTGTCTCTGAGATGGTCCATAGATTGTAGAATTATTCAGCAATGCTCAGATAGGAAGTAGAAACACATTTTCCTCCTTAAAGACAACAACATTCATCATCTGGCCTTCCAAGAGCCACAAGGTCTTTTATTATTGCTAATGAGAACTTATTGAGACAATTTTTAAACAATTGTCTCTAATTTGTGCTGCAATCAATTGCAGATGCAATTAACTGTGAGCACAGATTATAGCATACAGGTGTCTAATGACCTGATTGCAACAGCTCACCAGGTGCTGAGATGCATAAATGCTCTCTCTTGCAGCTGTAATTGGTCAAAGAGGTAAAACGGCAGGTGCCAGTTTAGAGGCTGGGTTGGTTGAGGCCCTTGATAAATTTGGTCCACTGAGAGCTACTACGTATGATTTAGTTACAATACCTTGAAGTTTGTATTTAAGTTATTTTAAAGCCTCTGTAAAAAGAGATTAAATGGATAGCCAATTCTGCATCCTCAGTTAAAAACCACAATTCTAGATATTCAATCAGTTCATCACATACAGAATCAGATATATTTAACTGACTATCCAAAATACCAGTTAATACCATTATTAAGTAATCACAAAGCCAATTCATTCTTACCAATAACCAACATACCGTTTAACCACTTTACCATTTTTTCCCCCCATAATTTGTTATTTCCAGTTTTAGGAGCAGAAACAAAGTGCCTGGGAATCAAGCATAGTATGCATCTACTAGGTTTAAAAAAGGCCTGGATAAGTTCTTGGAGAGTAGGTCCATTAATGGCTGTTAATCAAGTAGCTTACAGGATGGACTTCTTACTGTCGAGAGCTGGGAGTGAACAATGGGGAATGGATTTCCGATTGTGACTGTTGGTTCTTCTCCCATGTGATTGAGCTTGGCCACTGTTGGAGGACAGGATCCTGAGCTTGATGGACCATTGGTCTGACTCAGTATGGCACTTTTTATGTTCTTACCCAATCTATGAGTATAAAAGATTAAGCAAGAACGGCAAGAAAAGTGGTCAATAAGGCTATGCACATGCCCATTCTCAACTCTAGTTGGGGCAATCCAAACATTTTGCTGAATGCTTGAAATCTTTTTTCAGTGTCTTGCACTCCAAGTTTCACGGCAGTGGTGTATGTGATAAAACAAGAAGCACAGTGGCTCTCAGTAAAAACATTGAAAAACTCTACACCTAAAGGTTATTCTATTCTACTCTGTTTTCTTTTATTCTTTGCAGAATGGCTATTGATTAAGTGAAGGACATTTCACCCAAAGGGGTGACTATTATGTTTCCTTCTCTACAGTTAAAAATCCATACCTCAGGTGCCAAAATTATGAGTTATGAAGGTCTTTTTCATGACTGTTGCCATATCAGCATGCTCCATATCCTTTTTACTCCAATAATTTAATTCATTCTTTATCCATTTATTTTTCAGAGCTGACAATCTATTCTCTGCTAAGCAGTGACCTATGTTTGCTAACATTGCTCCATCAGAAGTGTAAATCTGGTAGACTGAAATTCAAGGAGTCTTCATTGATGCTTTGTTGTCCAAAGAAAGGGAGGGGAGGGGGAGAAATAACTTATTATTTGTTCCTTACTCCGTTCCTCAGCTCTATGACCCACAACTTCAATTGACTCATTATATCTTTTTCCCCCTTTTTCACTACAGCATATGCCACTGATCCATGTTCTGATTTCCTCAACTCTGATACATTTTGTGAAACCTCCTACTCTGTGATTTATTGATAAAGGGGTACACTACTCAGATGACTGTGGTAGCTGGAGTGAGCTTTGGCCCTTCATTTCTGCATGAGTCTCTATAACATAATAATGTATTTCATGTTATGCGTATGGGTCTCTAACATAATAATGAGACTCCTACAAAGGGATTCTCAAGATTAGTTTAACATGCCTCTGACAAGGAATTGAGATATGAGCAAACAGGATAAACAGGAATCAGAAAACTAAAGCTCATCCAACTTGCCCATCACTTTGTCAATGTTCTGTCCCTCCTCTCCTCTACCCCAATGGTTTTCAACCTTTTTTCAATGGCAGACACTCACAAATTTTTGAATGGAGGTGCGGCCCCTTTGGAAATTGCAAGCAAAACCTTTGTCACCCAACAGCAACTTACCTCAGCTTACTTATGGAAGGATTTTTTTACTACCACTTATCTGCTCTGTAGACAAAATACAGAAACCACCCCATTGGACCTGGAATGACTAATATGAAGTTGTGAAAGAGGTGGGGGGGGGGGTTTGGGGGGGAAAGGAATCCATAACTCTTCTCTCCTTGCTCCCCTAAATACTAAAACTCTCATTGCTGAACAGGAAAGCTGAGGGGAGCTGATCTTTCCAGAGTCACTCTACTGCTGGAGACCCCTCTCTCCCCCCCCCCCTTAAAGATTCCCAACAGTCCAAGGGGGTTGTTCTGGGGAGTCTTTGTGGGAATGGGCTCAGCCCTAGTGCACAAGCCAACTCAATCCCCTGTCTGAGATTTCACTGCTCTCTTAAGGAGCAGCAAGGAAAACATTTCAAGATGCAAGGTGAAGGAAGCCATCTGTAAGGGTGTGCATGTTGTTTTCATTATTACAATAACGATAACAAAAATTGACATTTTCATTATTGTTACTGCAATAACAAAAATGACAAATAATAATAATGAATATAGAAATGAAAACAACATTTTGGTTTTGAAATAAAGGGAAAAACTGAAAAATGTATTTCTGGCTATAGCTTTTTAATTTCTTATTCTTTCTGGCTATAGCTTTTTAATTTTTTATTCTATTGTGATGGAAATTGGGGTGCTCATACCCCCAATTAAGTGAATTATGTTTACCACATTTTGAAATGGTTCAATAAAGGAAATAGATTTTAGAAGCAATGGAATGTTGTGATTTTAAGAAAAGCTCCATACACATTTATGGCTACTCCTTCTTTATCTTCCATCCAATTTGCATGAAACCTGTGACTATAATATCCCTCCACAAGCTTAACACTCCTGCCAGCTCTCAGAAAGATTGAATGAAGGGTTCTGATGGTATAAGACATCCCAGAAATCAGGAAATTCTAAAATGCATTCTAAAAATATATTATGGCCCTGTGAATGGTTATGACTCCTTTAGAAATCCTGACAGGCCTTTAAAAACCAAGTACCAGGAGTTTCTATTATTAACATAATTAACAAAAAACTTATGACAGTTAGGTTTTCCCACTGGACTCACAGAACCCTAATGAATTATCCGATGCCAACAGTTGCGTCTCCCACTCTAAATGAAGGAGCTAAACCAGAGGAACTGATCACCTGATGAATATTAACAACTCCCACTGGTGTCAAAAATAGCTGTGGATGCTCAGCACCCTTCAAGGTTTGACCTCGTAGACCCTTAATACAGAGGCACAATGAGGCTGTGTGGGGTCCAGGTTCAGCTCCCAGTTATGGTTCCCTTAAGAGCAAGTGGGTGGGGTCTCCAGCATGGAGATTAGGGTTTACCTTGGTGGGGATAGAACGCCCTTCAGGCTCCAGAACTCCACCACCACTCATTCAGAAAACTTCCTTCCTATAGGGCCCTTTCCAAGCAAACTGCGTGCCACTAGGAAATTTTCAGAGTGGATGGGGGTGGAGTGCTAGCTCCACGCCTTCTCCTCCCTCTGCCTACTCTGAACATTTCCTGTGGGTGCTGCTCGGGCTGCTTGCCAACCCCACCCCTGGGCTCAACTGAGCCTCCTTCGTCCATGGTAGCTACACTATTGGCTGTGAATACTCATTCTGCAGTATAAACTGATGGGAAGTCAAATGAATTTCAATACTTTGAAACATACTCACAAAAGCAAATATACACCTTTTCATGGATGTCTCTGTCACGGAGGAACATAGGGTCACACACGTGTAACATGGGCCTACATGTAGACTACAAGTCTGGTAAATATATAAAGCAAAAGGTTCCACATGTATGTAATGTTATAATTGAGAACTGTGAAACTCAAATTAGGGCTGTAACACGTGACCAAGCTACAGGAAATGCATAGAGATACAAAGAATGTGTATTTGAGCAAACTTGCCAGACAGACCTGGGGAGATGCAAAACAGTCGTCATGCTTCCCCAAAGGTGGGAAACCTGACACAAAGAAGGACAAGGGTACTTAAGCCAGATTGGCTGTCCCTTGTCCAGAAGCATCTTGAGCATCTGCATACAAAAAGTTTGCCAGCAAGTTAGGCTGGAGATCATGAAGGGAGAGGGATGAATTGATTTCTACCAACTAAGAAACCAGTGCCCAGTCACTCACATTGAGGGCTGAGAAGAACCAGAACTTATGGACCTTTGTAGGATAAGATGCTTATTTAGGAACTCAACCAGTATAGATCAGGAATGTGTTATATTTACCTTTGATTTCTAGTAACCACTCTGTATCAACTATCTTGCTTATGTAATCAATAAACTTACTTCTTATCTTTATGAAGAAGTGTCTGTGTCTAACATTGGAACACAAGTGAGCAACAAGAGCCCTCAAGCTCTTGCGAACCCAGAGAGTAAAGAGTCTGTAAACGGGAAGGATCGGGCCCTTGAGTGACAAAGGATTTGTCCTTGTGGCAGACTTGAATTAGCCAGAGAGAGAAACTAATTCAAGTGGACTGTGCACAAGGGAAACTGAGTCACTCAAACCCAGTAAAGTGGGGGTGCAGACCTCCAACCCATGACAGTTGGTGCCCAATGAAAAGGGTCAAACTCAGTTTATGGACCAACGTGTAGAAAGGAGAGGAGCATACCCAGGTTGCTGGACTACTCTGAGGGGAGTAAATCCCAAACTTGGAGAGTCTGAAAGCCCCAGGAGTTGGGAACTCAGCTCTGAGACAGTGGAAGAAGCAGATCCGTGAACAGAATGTGCTAAGTTTGTTGTTTTAATTTTAATTTCGGGTCAGGGACAGATATCAACATAGGGCTGCCAAAGCATTTCTCCAAGCTCTTGAAGCCAGAATTGAAAAAGGAGGCACAAGCCAGGCACCTCCAAACAGAGGGGAAACTAAAAAAGCAACTGAAGCAGCTGATCCGGGAGTTTGAAATGAGCATGAATAGAACGGATGGGAACGGAGCGGGGGCAGCGAATCCCCCTCCAGGACCCTCTCCATCTGACCAACAATCAGGAGATGGAGATGCCCTGCCAAACGTGCCTCAACACCCCCTTCCAACTGACCAGCAACCAGAGGGAGGAGGCTCAAACCCTGAACTCGAGATGGCCAGAATGAGGATGGAACATGAGCTCAGACTGGAGAAAATAAAACAAGAGGAAAATTACAAACAGCGAAAAAACCAACTGGAGCTACTCAAAATGCAGGTAGATGCAGGAATCCAGCCCACAATACCCGCAGGAAACAACGCAGGAGGCAGAATTCGGGACTATGCCCCATTGATCCCACAATGCGACAGAAATCAATGAGTAGAAGATTACTTCACAGCCGTGCATCATGTGTTTCTTCAAGAACAGATCCCTCAGCAGATGTGGCTCAAATTGTGTTACCCAAACTCCCAGAAAAAGTGAAAGAAGTTTTCAACACAAAAATGGAGGACACTCCGGTGCTGACTTTTTATGCTTTCAGAAAGGCAGTTCTTGAGGCTTACAGGATTACTCCAGAAACTTTTCGCCAAAAATTACACAGCTTCAAGAAGGCAGAGGGTATGTCATATTCAGATGTTTGTAATACGTTGAAACAATATGAGATGAAATTGTTAGATGTATGTGGGAATGCCACTAAGGAACAAATTATTAACTCTGTATTGCTTGAACAGTTCTATACTTTGTGCAGCCCGAATGTAAAAGCACACCTGCTAAATAAGGAGATCACAAATCTCAAAGAGGCAGGGACAAGTGCTGATGCATTCACCGAAAATGTTATCTTAGCTTATGGGGAAAAGAAACCAAATAATGGGGGGAAATCCAAACAAGGGTTTTACCATAAGCAGAATGGGTACAAAAATCCACAATCTGAACAAGTAAACTTGACCCAGAACAAACCAAATGAGAATGGGAGTGGGGAGAGACAGGGATCACCCAGACTCCAAAGAACACACACCTCCCAAGCCCCTACTAATGATTCAAGACAGTGCTGTAATTGTAAGCAAATAGGGCATGTGGTACGAGACTGCCACCCCAAAAGAGGATTTCATAACCCTAAAAGAGAGGCTGATGAGATTATTGGGACTGTCAGTGCAAATTTTGTGTCTGTGCTTCAACACCCCCCACCCCCCAGAGGTGTTGATGAGTGCTATCAGACAATGGGGCACAAATGGTCATGGTACAGGAGGACTTGATCCCAAAACATAAAATAAACACTCATAGAAAGGTTGTAGTATCCCTGGCAATGGGGATCAGGGATATTTTGCCCACAGCCACCGTAGATTTAGAATGGGAAGGCTCAAAAGGACCAATCCAGGTGGCTGTACTACTAAAAAGTAGTGGTGGGACCCCGGGCCCATTACCGGCTACCGGATTTACCGGTTACCGGTTCTACGAAAACCGGATTCCCGGATTAAATCCGGTATACCGGTACCGGATTTATTTCATTGGTTTCAATGGGCCGCTGTGTCCCCATTGAAACCAATGAAATA
>QEPC01011901.1:1529922-1548794 GCA_003113815.1 Sphenodon punctatus | reverse complement strand
GGTCAGGGTCATACTTACCGGCGGCTGCGGGGACGCCGCGGCCGCTGGTACTGGGGGGTGGTCTCGCCTCGCCTCGCCTCGCCTCGGGGTCACTCTTACTCTTTTTTAAAACAAAAAGCCAGGCTGGGCAGGGTGGGTGGGGGGTGTCCCCCCTTCCACCCGCGCAGCCTGGACTCGGGGAGTTTTTTTTTGAAAAAAACATTTTTGCTGGGGCAGTTTTTTTTACATTGCAGCCATTTTTAAATGGCTGCAATGTAAGAAAAATCCAGTACCCCGGAATCCGGTACCGGGTCCAGATTACCGGGTTGAATCCGATAATGCCGGTACGCCCGATACCGGCATTATCGGATACCGGATTCTACCGGTTTCTCACCCCTACTAAAAAGGGCACAAAATGAAATGTTGGTGGGAAATGCTATAAACACATGGATGCTGGGATGGAGGGTGGAAAGGGCCCAATCCTAGGAACACGGGGAGCCAGAGAGCAACCCAGGAAGGGAGGGTGAGGGGCAACAAGACTCAGAGAGCCCTAAACAAGTTTCACCTCTACTCCTGAAACATGGGGAGACAGAGAACAAACCTAGTGGAGGGGAAGGGTTACAGGAAGGCTTTATAGATCCTGCACCCCAACCTGTGAACTCCACTCAGGGGCAGGAAAACCCCAAAGAGGAGTCCCCAAACCAGCCAGAAGGCAGGGGACTCGGGGGAGAGAATTGCATGTCTCACATGGGGAACTGAAAGGAGTGAAGCCAATGGGTCAACCTGATTCTGAAGCTCAAGACTTGGCACCCCACCTTACACAGGAGGGACCAAATCCTGCAGAATCAAACTAAGTAACCAGCGCAGGGGGAAAGTTCAAGGCTGCAAGCACCCCTCCTCAAACCAGGGGGTTGCAGAATGCCCCCGGAGTTGTCTTCTCCTACCTTAAGAGAAGGTGGGAAGTGGCTAACTGAACCGAAAGGGTTACAGGCAAGCTGAGAGGTGGAGGATTCTACCTTAAGAGAAGGCTGGAAGGTGCAGGAAACCTTTCCCAGGATGGAGGGGGGAACAATGGGTACCTCTTCCCCAGGGATAGAAATGCACCACCCTGTAATCCTAAAGGGGCAGGAGCAATAGTCTAAGAGTGAACTGTGCACCTCTGCCTTACCTAGGAAGGAGCAGGGAAACGCTGCTGAAGTAGAGACTGGAGGGGAGGAAATGGTTAACAGTGTCCAGAGTCAAGCCGCTGCACTTGGTAAACTGAATCCTCCGGAGTTTGGTGTGGGGAGCTCTGAAGGGATACTTGGGGGTTCTCAAACCCATGTCACAAAGTCAGACTCCCTCAAAGGAGAAAGACATGGTTATATGGACCCAGGGAATCCTGGAGGTACAAACAGAAGTCGGAGGCAGGGCACAAGAGAGGCTGCTGACAAACGCCCCTCAACAGAAACAGTTTTTGGCTGGGTGATTGATTTGAATGCAAAGACATCCACACACAGCATCACAGCCAAGGGGGAAATGTGAATGTCACATGAAAACAACCTACCCACTGAGAATTACAGCATTACTCCTGGTGAAAAGTGTTTGGAAATGCAGAGTTACACAGACAACAGAAGGGGGGTGCTCAGTAGTGTAAAAGGTGCCACACTTACTCCACATTCCCTCCTGTGTCTCCTAATAATGCTTTTGATCTACACTCTGGTTAGTCCAAATAGATCACAAAAGAAGTTATCACATGGGGAACAGACATACAGCCAGTAAGAAACAGGCTGCCAGATAATCTGGAAACATAACATCTGGAGCCAGGCGCACTCATCTCTGTCCTGCTTAGAATGCAGGGATCCCCTGCCCCAGCAGCAGCAGTGAGCGAGCGCCTGGCTCCTGAAGCTGATCCAGGGGATGGTGGTGGTGGTGGGGAACCTGCTCTTCTGTGAATTCTCTTGTGTGTTAGGGTGCCAAGGACAAATTCTTCCCCTTTGTTGAGATGACGCTCTGCCTCATTGTAGCTGCTCTGCACCCCCAGTTCTCTCTATGCGGTGATCACAAAGGGAAGAGGGAGGATCTGACCATCCTTCTAACAGAGACAGCACTGAACAACCAACCCTCCCCCAGTTGAATGGACCCCTCTAGAGCAGGCTGCGCCCTGCCTGCTACCCCCCTGCCAGGCTGTAGATCCAACTTGCATGGAGTGTCATTTTGTTAGAAAATTCCCCCACCACCTTTCTAGGGCTAGGCTTGGTACACTCTCCCATTTGTGAGAATGGAAGGAGCCCCTTGAAAGAAGAACTTTGTTTACAAGGCAGCAACATTTGCTGCGAAGGAGGGGATGGGGGGGGGGATTCTTCCCCGACCCGTGTACCAGTGCTGCGGGGCTACAACTGAGCTGTTTAAAAAGGTGGTGCTGGTGGTGCAAGAGAGAGAGACTCCTCCAGGACTCGGGAGCAGGCCTCCTGGCTCCCGCAAATGCTGCATATGCCTGGGGCTGGCCCTGATCGCTGCTGGCCCCCTCCCAGGGCAGGGCATGGGCACAAATGAGCACCCTGCCCCACGTCACAGTGGCTATGCCCCTGCAGCAGTCTCTGAAACAAGTAGTCAGAGTCACCCTAAGTTCATTCATTCAATGATCTATTATTCAGCATCACGGTGCTTCAGAGACTTGCACTCAGTGGCGGAAGGTGACATTTGTGTTCACAAACTGCAGATATGCCACATCTGCAGATGCTGGCAGCAGCTAATGGGGAATCACGGAAATATCGAGGGGAAGTCGGTGGCAAGACACATTAAGTGCCGCTTTCTCGGAATGGAATGGCGGTGCGGTAACAGCTGCTGCCGCTTCAGTCCTAGCGGTGGAGAGGAGTTTTCTTTTTTAATTATTTATATTTGAAGTTTTTATGTCTTTTATTGTTGTTTTACTTGTTGTGAGCCACCCCGGGATGCCATAGGCATGAGGGGGCGGCCAATAAATATAAATAAATAAATACATAAACAAACCTGTTGACTTCTCAGTTTATTTAACTTTGTCTCTCCCTTTATTCCTCTCTTCCTTGTCTCCCCTTCCTTGCCCTTCCTAGACTCTTATCTCCTTGGCGTAAGGACCTGTCTATAATAACTGTACAGTGCCAGGTGGGAGGCACACTGCTGGTGCTATATAAATGATTTAATAAAAAATAATAAATATTAATAACTATATAAATCATATTAATTTTCATGTTAATGTTAATATTAATACCAAATGCATCTGCAAAATTTGATACCCGGTGGCGCTGCATCCCCTATGGAATCAGGGGCAATGCCCCCCCTGGTTCCCAGAAGTCATGTGACCCGACCACCGCCAGGGAAAAAAAAAAGTCACTCCGGCCCGAGCCTGGGCTCATGTGCGGAGCCAGCTCAAAGAACCTTGTTTGAAGTAGCAAACTTCAGAAGGTTGCTACCTCAAACAAGGTTCTTCGAGCTGGCTCAGAACATTGTCACTGGTTTGTGTGCACGCACACACAAACCAGTGACTCTCCCCCTCCCCCCCAAGGCTTCCTAAGGAAGCCTTCAGGGTCAAAAGGGAGGTGTTTTCTCCCTTTATACAGAATGGGTGGCTAGAAGCACCATCCATTCTGCATAAAGGGACCCCACAATGAAATAGTGCTGTCAGGGGGCACTATTTCATTGTGGGGCCGGCCGGGCAGGGTTTAACTCCATACCTGGGTACCCAATGGAGGTGGTGGGAGGCTGAGAGCTGCTGCACGCGCAACTCCCAGCCTCCCCACTCCTCGCTGAGTCCCTCCCTTCCGAGTCCCTTCCTCCCTGTGTCGAGTCAACTTTGACTTGACTGGGAGGGAGGGGACTCAAGCCAGCTGCACCTCAAGCAGCATGCACGGAAGCAGCCCACATGCTGCTTCAAGCCTGGGGACTAGTCTCCGAGGGAGGACAAGGTGAGGAGGATCATCACGACAACGATGCGGAGAACTACCCAACCTGCGGTGAGTAAATTGTGGGGGGGCCCGGGGGTGGGGGGGCACATGCGGGAGGGGGAGTGAGGGGGGACCTGATGGGGGGAGCAAGGGGGGAGGGTTAGAGTAGGGGGGCTGGGAGCCAGAACTCCTGGGTTCTCGGGGAGGGAAGTGGGGGCTAGTGGGTTAGAGCAGAGGGGATGGGAGCCAGGACTCCTGGGTTCTCGGGGAGGGGAGTGGTGACTAGTGGGTTCGTGCAGGGGGGACTGTGTGTGGTAAAATGGAGGTTTGGAAATCCTGAGATGTCACTGCAAGTCGTGTGATTTCAGCTGTGGTCAAAATCCTGGAAATGGGGTGTGTGTGGTAAAACTGAGGTTTGGAAATCCTGAGATGTCACTGCAAGTCATACAATTTCAGTTGTGTTCAAAATGCGGGAAATGGGATGTGCGTGGTAAAATTGGACTCTGGCTGTGACTGGGGTGCTTTACAAGGATGGGTCCCTGTGTTTTGGGTTTATAAATTATTTATTTTAAGCTTGATGTGAATGTAGACTGTGCTTCCTTCCAGCCAATGTTAACCCTGGGAACTCCTTGCTGCTGGGTTATGCCATGCCACTGGCCTACCGTCCCCCTGGCTCCGCCTACTGTCCCCCTGGCTCCACCCCTGGGCCCGCTGGCCTTACTGCCCCTACAACATCAAGATCCCTGCCCTGATGATACTTCTATATGGGGAAATGTGTACTAACAACTTTAAAAATTTCACCGCTTTCCTGTATTGTCTAAAAAATTCTTCTCCCACCAGTTCCTTGATAAAAATCATTATTGGTTATAAGTATTAATTTATAAAATGTATTAAGACTGAAACACAGGGGAAAGAAAAACTGCACGAGGCAGAAAAAGCTTTCATTTTATGAAAAGTCTGGCTTACATTTAATCAACCAAATGCTAAATGGGCATAGAGAAAGCTCACAACACAGTTTGGAAATTTGTGCTACATCTCTGGAATTCTAAAAAAAAAATCTACGTCTGTTTGAGGTTTCTCATTTTGTGTGTGTGTGTGTGTGTGTGTGTGTGTGCGTGAGTACGTGTGTGTGAGTGAGTGAGTGAGTGAGAGAGAGAGAGAGATGGTCTCCCACATCTGTGTATGGCAAGTGACAACACTAGTGGTTATTATTCAAGAAAATGTGGCTTATCCAATCGTGTATATTCTTGTCCGTGCTTTTGAATGTTACGTGATGACCAAGCTTGCCCAATTTCCAGAAATACCGAGCACTCAGTTTCAGAAGTGAGATGTGCAATGATGAGCTCATTGCCTCCTGCTGGCCATATGCTGCATTGCCTCAGTTCCCTGTCTAGCACAAGCACTGTATAGGAGACTACACTGAGTTACATAAGGCCCCTCTCAGGACAGAATTTATTCTTCCTACACTAATGCATCCTGGCTGATCTATTCCAAACTCAAATTCATCTTTTAATTAGCTACACCAGACCACCCTCTCTCCCCTCAGGACTGTCTCCATCTGGAGGCTTCTTAAAATACTGCTTCAAAGTTCTTCATGCTGTGCCGTAGGCCACCTTCCAAGCTGTTTTGGCAAAACTTTGTGCCTGTAGGATTCCCTGAGGGTATAGGGTTTCCGGGTTCCATGAGGGTGTAGGTCCTCAGCTTCCCTGAACCTTTCTGCCCAATCACTCTTCTCCACCCCAGTGGCATTGGGCCAGACTCAACCTGAGCTTTAAACAGCTCACTCGGTCACTCCTCCCTAGGGGTCTCCGATGTGTTCTATCACCCCCTCTTTATATGTTGGCAGACATAGTTGCCTGATCCCTATCATAGAAGCCTGGACTTCCAGTCATAGGCTGTCTTCAGAGTCTACATTGTCCAACATCTCAGGGCAGTGGGCATCTTTTAAAGGGTTGGTACACCAGGCTATTATGCTTCTTCTTACCTTGAACCTTGGTAAACCTTCCCTGGGTTCCACCAATCTATTCCAGGGGAATACAAGTATTTTGGTACCTAGCAAAATTGGTTCCTAATGCCAAATTGTTGTACTCCTAAAGCAGGGGTGGGGAACCTTTTCCCTCCCAGGGGCCACTTTGAAAGCTTCCACAAGCTCCGAGGGCCACACAGAAGTTGGACCGGGGCTGCTTAAGGGATGCACTCAAGGAAAGGAGGGCCCAAATCATGGATTTATGCCATGGAACTGTCCCCTGTCCTTGATTGCATGCCCTCATCACTGCTCCCTTCCCTGGAGCTCAGTTTTCCAGTGATTGGAGGTAAGAACTGGATCCAAGGGCCAGATCCATAAAGTAAAAAGGGGCCACATAAAAACTTGCCATGGGCTGCATTTGGCCCCTGGGCCTGGGGTTCCCCACCCTTGTCCTAAAGTATCCACATTGTTTTCAATGGAAAAAATATGGGCATTATTAGGAAGCCATGTTCACTGTGTTTTTTCCATTGCCACCAATGTGGAAAATGCAGTGAACACAGGTTCCTGAGCATAATCCAGGAAAGCATTTCACAGCCTCTCATCCATTTTTACGGTATCAAAGTGTAGCCCCTCCCCTCCCCAACCTTTGGGGGCTACCAAGTGCTTAGTCTGCACTTGCAGGAAGAGCGCCACCAGGGGGCAGGAGAGAACAACTGAGCGAGTTTCAGGGGGGAAAGGAGGAGAAAAGGAAACAAGATAGCTGCCAGAGGAGAGGCTGAGAAGGCCTGGCAGATGAAATAGGGGTGCTAAATCAGCAGCGCCAAGCAGAGCTGCGATCAGAGGCTGCCTGAAGGGGAGCAAGGCCAGAGAGGCAGGAGGGGAGTTGGAGCTGCCAAGGAATCCGGGCTAGTCAGAAGTGACCTGAGCCCTCACCGAAGCTACCCATGAGGGAAGGCTCAAGCGAGCTGCCAGCTTGCTGGCAAAAACCCGCGGAGAGGATACTTGGTCAGCAGCCCGGCTGATAGGGGACCAGAGGGAAGGAGGGAAGGCTGAGGATTCAAAACCCCAGGTACCAGAGGGACGGCATGGGAGGTTGGGTGACAGGGCGGCCAGCGAGGCATTCATCCAGGCAGCACAGCCCAGGCCGGCGGAGGGAAAGCCCACTGGCCCGACTGGTCGCCTTAGCCCATGACCCTATTACTGTTACCCTGGCAGGAAGCTCCTAGAGGCCTCAGCCTGCGCAGTAACTGGCCCAGCCCAGCGCTCTAGGGGCGAGGGAGTGCTGGGTCCCCAGAGAATCCGTTGGGGGAACAGGGGAACTTGAAGCATTTTCAACCTGTTTAGAATAAACCTGTTGTTTAACTTGTTAGCCTGTCTCATGTGCATGTGTTTCAACTGAACTAGTCCTAGTTCTCTGAACTAGTCCTAGGCATTCCCACCACAGGGCCCCGGGCTGTGCAGAGGGGGGGAGTAGTCCGCCCCTTTCCTCATCAGGATCGCTATAGTCCTGTAGGCACCGCGGGTGGAGGCACTGCAGTTTGACGTCAAATCAGGAGAGCAAGCCCATGAACCCAGGCACTCTATTCCTTGGGCCCCTCCCCAGGAGACATAGAGACAAGGGGGCAGCCAAGGGGGCATTACACAAGTAAATGCATTAATTCTGTTCTGAATCCTTTCCTGAATCAGGTACTACATTGTTTTTTAATCCTGAGTAACTACCTATCCATCTGCCTGGTATCAGGAGAGAAGCACTATCAGTGTAGTTTTCTTTACGCGGCTGTGACTGATAAGAGAATATAGTCCAGAGTTATGTTATCAAATAATAATGTTTTAGTGTTCCTTAAATCAATTTTACCATTTATCATTTTTATGTTTACAACATTCCTATTTTACAAAGCATTTGCATGAAGAGTCTATAGTATAATTTGCACAGCAAGAGAAGGAAACGCTGCCTCCTAACTGTAAAATCTCACCGCCTGCTCGCTGTGTGGTTGATAAAAACTTAAGACAATTTAATAAAGAATATAAAAAATATCAAATGAGAAAACTTGAAAAGGAGTAAAAAAATTATCTAATTACAGCCGTTTGTAAAGTCATGTGTGTTTACACAAACTTTTAAATATTAATTAAACCAGCTGGGTTTTCCCCTTCCCCCAGCTCCTCACATTCACTATGGCAACTGAACATACATCTTTGAAATTGCAGATTTTTATAACAAAGCTGTACAATGGTTCTTCCGAGTGGTTCTTTTATTACATTTTCTGGCTAGGTATTCAATTTCTCTTTAGCATTATGATTCAGTGGCATCATTTCCTGAAGCAGTACTTGTCAGGAAACTGTGAAATTGGGTATTAATGTAATGAATAATGTATATGTAAAGGTGAGAGAGCCATATCCAGGTCCCGAATGGGTTAATTTGGTTAGCAAAGATTTATTTATTTATTTTTAAGTCCAGCAGCTGATGGGTGTCAGCTAAATTACCATGGTAACCACTTAGGCAAGCATGTCGATTTTAATGTAAAAAATAAGTTCTTGTCACTTTTGCTGTCATTTACACAGAATAGGGAAGGTTGAAATTATTGTTCCAAACCTATCAGATTGACTAATTAATAGGAGATGTGAGCAAAAGGTAGACTGTGGTGAGAAAAGGGACATTTCAAAGGGTGTTAACAGATGAGATGCCTCCTCTCCCCTGGCCATTGGCATCTCTTTGGCCCTGGTTTTCCCACCTGTGTGAAGGGAGGCCATCAGATGTTCATCCCAGGTTGGTTGGGGTAGCTCCACGCAGCATCATCCCCAGAAAGGCAGAGTATGCTGTGCAGGGCAACGATGCCCAAACCAAGGCAATAAACTGCCCCTCCTTTGCCCCCTCTCCCTGTGCCATCTCCCATCTGATGAGGGGGCACGGGGCAGGCCATGTTCACTGCCATAGGGTCACAGTTTCAGCCTAGAATGGTTGCAGGAGTGACCAAAACCTTATGGTGGAAGGGGGGCTGCAGGTAAACTGCAGCCAGGTGAACCGCCGACCCATCTGCTGAGGTTCTAATGGGGCCCGCCCGAGGTGGTCGTGGAGGGACAAGGAGTAGCTCCATGGTCTAGCTGGCTCCCAGCACATGTGTGAACTACACCCAATGTAATCTGCTTCAAAAACTGCCACCCAAAGAAGAGGAAGAGATCTTAGTTTCATAATAGCCTGGTGTACGTTTGGAATTACACAATAAAACTTCATCAGATACAGACACATAATGATTTTTTTCTCCACCAGAATGAATATTTCACCATCTTTTTTACCGCAAACCAGGTGTTGTGTATGTGTTATATTTGGATGCACACCACAATTCATGTCAAAATATGTGAGCCCGAAACAGAGCATCTATTGTTAATCTAGGAAAACTGTAATCTGAGGGGGTGGGGAAACGAGGACAGAGCAGTTTCATGTTACTTTTTATTTGACTTTTTAGATCATGGATCTGTCAGCCTAGCAGATACACTGTACAGCTCATTCTTTGTCTAGATGTATCTATTACAGTTCTATCAAGCTCTTATGGTACAACAATGCACAATGACCACAATCCTCAAACTACTTACTCCACAGCAGTCCAATAAAATTCAGTGGTATTACTCCAGAGTAAGAGGTTGGAGAAATTATATTTTTCTTATCCGTGAGTCACCCTGAGCCTTTGGGAAGGAAGACATATACATGTAAATAAGTAATTAAATAAATAAATGTAGACAATGTTTGTAGCGTTTACACCATATACACCCTAGTCCAGGCCTGTGGGGAATTGCAGGCCTGTGGGCCAAATCTAGGCTGGTTTTGATTTGGTCAGACTCCCTTCCCACTTCCTGGATCTCGGAGATGGATCAGGTTCCCACCCTCAAGAACTGACAGAGTGAGCTCAGGGTAAAGGAGCAGAGATGCGAACATTCACTCAAGGATAAGGGGAACAGATCCATGATGTTGTCTCTCTCCGTTGGTGCCCTCCATCCTGAGCACACCTCTTAAGTACCTCTGCTGATAACTTCTATCTGAATCATGGTGCTTTCAATAATTTCCCCAGTGGTACATAGAAAGAAAAATGTACCTGGTCTAAGTGTTTAAAGTTATAGCTAAAATATCACACAGCAAAAAAAATTCTATTCCTAAAAATATTTCTCAAAGTAATGGAGGGATCGTGTTGTGCAAACAACTCAGATTCTTGTTTGAAAGACAAACCTGCCTGCTCCTTGAATGACCAGAAGTCTATCATAAACAGATGGGCAAATTGTGGCTCAGGAAGTTACATTAGGCTCTTGGACAGTTCGAGTGCAGCTCTCAACCAAGGCTGGTCCTCGACCCCATGCTACCTTGATGGTTCTGTGTCTTACTTCATTTTGCACCTGTGTCTCAGCAGCTGAATTGTAGCTGCTCCTCAAAATCTCAGTAGCCAGAATTGGAGAGCACTGGCTCCGCCAGCCAATCACAAAATAGGAGAGGTTGGTGTGCGTATGTGTATGTATGCCTTGTGGGTCTAGCTCATATGAACATTTTGGTATGTGGGTGTGGGAATTTTTCCCACCTCTGCTACAATATAATGAGTATGAGAACATTCTGATACCTAGAACTCATTTTTTCATAAAGCCAAATAAAATCAAGTGTCAAAGCCTTCAGTTCTTTTTTCCCAATCCAAAATTACTGGTTATGTGTTGACTACATATTTTGGCTGAGTTGACTACATACAGTCCTCAAAATGCTCACTCTGAAGTTGTAGTTCTTGGAACTACTCAAGAGTCCAATGCTCAGTTAATCCATTAGCTTCAAGCATTAGATAGTCCTCCCCTTTGTGACTATGGGTGAAACCACACGAGCTGTGGAGGGCATCCCTACATGCTTCTGTGGCAGGCAAGCACAGTGCCAGTGCGACAAAAGCACATTGCAAGCACAGGGCCAGTGCCAACTGCAGGGCCAGTGCAGGAGGTAGCACAGATGGTCATCATCCTGCAGGGAAGCTGAGGGGGGTCACTGTCAGAACTCCTACCATGGTGCAGGATGGGCCAAGGCACCAGACACATGAGCAGTAGGGATGTGCGAACAGAACTGAGTTCGGAAATTTGGTTGGGTCCAAAAATCGAGTTTGGTTCAGAAGTTCGGTTTGGTCGACCGAACTAGTCGAGTTCGGTCAAATTCTGAACTTCTGAACCGAGTTTGTACATTCAAAACCGGTGTTTTAATCTGCTTTTGGCCTTCTTAACTGGTTCGGATTTGACTGACCATTTCGGTCAAATTCGAATTCGGTGCGGAAGTTCAGTTCGGTCGACTGAATTAGTCGAGTTCAGTCCGAACTTCCGAACCGCGTTCGCACATCCCTAATGAGCAGGTGCTCTGTCCTGCGTCCCCGCCCCCCTCCAGCCTGACCACTAACCCACGCCCAGCCGTGATGTGGCCACATGGGACTGAAGCTAGCAGCTGCTGCTCAAAGCCCTGCAACAGACCTTACTGCGCATCAGGGCAGATGGCAACTGGGTACACAAAATACCGCACCTTGGACAGCCTTACTCCATTTTGGGTAAGGCTGTTAAGCGCTGCATCTGTGACCTTTTTCCGTGGATGCAGATCATCACAGCCAGCTTCCCACACTGCCATGCAGCGAGGGGAACATCTGACTGCTACGCGCTGCATCTTTGGCCTTTTTCCGAGAATGCAGCACAAAGCAGCTAGTTGCCAATCCCGCCATGCTGTGTGGAAAACATCAGGAGGCCGGCAGGCACACAATGCAATGCATGCATGGTAAGGTTGGCCAGAGTGGGGTAAGGCTGCCCAAGGTGCAGTAAGTGCATTGTGTGGCTGCACCCATTATGGCTGCAATCCTGAACCTGCTTACTCTGGAGTACTCCCATTTTCTTCAGTGGGACTTCTCAGGAGTAAGCAGCTTTAGGAACAGAGCCAAGGGTATTTGCAATGGTGGAAACTCTTTGGCTTCCATGGGTCTCCACCAGTCCAAGTGTGCTTAGGACTGCAGATTTTGAACATCAACTTTCTGTGGTCATCCTATACAGGGTTCCTAAAATAAATTAAACAAAAACATTTGGTACTACCCAAAATAGGTTCCATTTTTGTAAAACATTTGGTACTACCCAAAATAGGTTCCATTTTTGTAATAACAGGCATGCTTAAAGGCAGAAATTGTTCAGAATGGTTGTATAGATAAACAGTGGAGAGTTTTGATTATCTCTTCCCACAGTTAGAAAATTACAGCAGCAAATACGATTAGGTATTAACATTAGCTGACAAGTCTTGGAAGGAGAAAATATTTTGCTGTAGAATTTGGGCTTTGTGTGTTTCTCTCTTTCTACTTGTTTTCCTGTGAGACAGGTGTGAATGGTTGTTGTCCTCAATGTATGTGGAAATGTTGATGTAATTGAGTGTGAGTGCTGAGGGGAGTCTAGAGGGACTGCTTGGTGTTAGTGAGAAAAACAAAGAATTGCACTAGCAGCATATGGCATACAGGAGGTTTGCAGAAGTTAAAGCTGCTCAGGGTTAGCCTTAGCATATGCTCCCAGTTTATTCCATAGTGAATGTTTTGGAAGAAGATAATGTGTGTTTTGGATTGCACTTTTCCATCTCTGCTCACACAGTTCCCACACCTACTGTGGCTTTCACTCTGCTCCATAGCAAAATCAGTGTTTCATTCAACGTGCCTGAGCCAGCAACAGGGGTGGATTTGTTTCTTCAGTAAATGTGGTTAGCTGTCATTTAAGCATTCGTGGTGCAGTGTTTCTGAAGCGGATGGGTCAGAGTGTTGGCCAGGGCCAATAGCTCTGCCTATTTACACTGACTAAATTGTTTGGACCAAAAATGAGATCAAAACTTTAATCAAAAATACGAGAAAGGCCTTTCAGAAAATGGACCCAGTTTCTTGTTAAATGTAGAGCTAAGCCCAAGACTCAAATACTGCCATAAAACTTCTCTCTCTCTTGCAGACACTCACCATGTTTTGTCTGAAATAAAACACCACTTCCTTCTACAAAGAACATTGCTGTCTTTCCCTGTTCCAATGCAACAGTATATTCCTCACCTGGAAGATGGAAACTGCCCCACGTAGACAAAGCTCTTCCCATCCCAAACGTTCTGTCAAGTTAGTGACAACTATCATGTTCTCCTTGCATAAGATGATGAATAAAAACTCAGCATTCTATCATAGTTCCTTTCTTTTTCATTTAATCAAGGCAAAACATCATTCTTGTAAAACTAAATACAGTAATATCACATCCTTTCCTCTGTTGTGCAAAGTGGATAAAAATGTACCTCATCATGTATTAATTAATTATTAATATTGGTGGTGGTGGTGGTGGTGTTTGATTGTTGTTTTGTTTTGTATCCCTATCATCCCCAAAGGCTCAGGTCGGCTCACAACAGATTAAAAAAAAAAATACACAAAAGTGACATAAAATCATAAAACTCCCCTCATCTTCCCCTTACGTGCCTCAGCATTCTCCAGATCCCAGCAGCCCCTCTGACAATCCCCATTCCCTCATCCTCTCCATTCTCCCATACATCCTATACCCTTCAGGGCCAACAGGGAATGGTTCACCCATTGTGTCCTCTTCGGTACTCCCAAGCAGCCGAGATTGGCCACTCTCAGAGACAAGATGTTGGGCTCGATGGACCATTGATCTGACCTAGTATGGCACTTATGTTCCACCATCCCTACACCCAGGGCAAGTGGGGGAAAATGTCTTGTTCTGCAGTTTGATGGCTGTGAGGCTGCAGTTCTCATTTTTTGAGATGGTGAGAGTTCCATGCCATTTGTCAAACTGAACCTCTGTAATCAACCAAGAATTTCTGACACAACACACATTGAGAAACCTCACTTAGAAAGTCACACCAATTCTACCCACCAAACAATTTCTTTTGCGTTTCTTTCATTTTATTTTATTCACTTTCCCTATTATTGTGTTTGAAGGGGGCTGCTCAGTTGGCCTATGTTATTCCTGCCACTGCGGATTCTTCAGTACATTACCCTTTACCCACCACTCCTTTGAAATGTAAAATATTTGTAGAGTACTCTGAACATTCTAGGATTTCAAACGCTTTTCTTTCATCTAATCAAGTGACCAGGTTGGAGTCTGAGACATACGGCCAAAGCCACCGCACCAGATATAATTGGCAAAATGCGCTCTTTGCCAGAGCCCTCCCAACCACCCCGGATATCTAGGCAGAGCTGGGGGTCGATGAGCACTCCTGGACTGAGAACCCATAAAATCCATAGTTATCACAGTAATATTTGCTCTTTCATTTTTCTTGCAAAACCTGCTGTCTTAAAAAAAAAAAAAAAAAAAAAAAGAACCCTCCAACTGTACATAGAAAAATGTACCAAAAAACCCTCCTACCTTCAAAAGTGAATTTTTCCAGATACTCCTTGGTTACCTCTGTGCTATGCATTTGCAATTCAGGCTGATTGTTTTCTCAGTGTGCCATTTTATTTTACATTAACCAACATTCCAGTTTGAATCCCCACATGCCTGCTTAATTACGAAGCAGTGCACAGGGTTTTTTGAACCTCACAGACTATACACACTGCATTCATTACTTCCACAAATTTTATCAGCAATTTCTGCTGATCCACTTTTGGCTTCCACTATGTAGGCCATTCATATGGATTCAAAACAGGGCCAAGTAATAACCCCATTGAGACCGTTCTTAATTCTCCCCTCAGTTAATTTAAACATCCCAAGTCCATTCTCAAGAATTCTGCAATGGCTGTTTCTAAAATCTAGTTCTTTATCAATTTTCATACCCTATTTATTGACCTTCAAAATCTCATAGATTCACAGAGTTGGAGGTTACCTCAGAGGTCAGTTAGTCCAACCCCCTGCTCAATGCAGGAAATCTGTAGCTACAGCATCCCCGACAGATGGCCGTCCAGCCTCAGTCTGAAAACTTCAAGCAAAGGAGAGCCCACCACTGCCCTGGGCAATTTGTTCCACTGTCGGACAGCTCTTACTGTTAGGAAATTCTCCCAAATGTTTAAGAGAAATCTGCTTTTTTGTAATTTGAGCCAGTTATTTCTAGTCTTGCCTTCAGGGTCCAAAGAGAACAAGCCTTTGCCATCCTCTCTTTGACAGTCCTTCAGGTATTGGAAGCCTGCTATCATGTCTCCCCTTAGCTAAACATACTCAGCTCCTTCTACCCTTCCTCATAGGGCTTGGTTTCCATCCAGACTCCTGACCATCTGTGTTGTCCTCCTCTGAATCCATTCCAATTTGTTTCTGCCCTTCTTAAAGTGTGGTGCCCAGAACTGGACACAGTATTCCAGATGAGGTCTGACCAGTGCAGAATAGAATGGAACTATTACTTCTTGTGACTTGGAAATTATGCTTCTGTTAACGCAGCCTAAAATTGCATTAGCCTTTTTCAGCTGCATAATGACACTACTGACTCTTGTTCAGTTTGTGATGAACTACAAAACCCAGATCCTTGTTATTATAATAAAATAATAATAATAATAATAATAAATATATTCCTAGATGTATAACTGAATCACACAACAGAAAAGCAATCTAAAAAAACCAACACTCTAGCTGAGTGTTAATGTGTTGTGATCGGACCGAGAAAAAGCACTTATGGATACTGTCAAAACTGGTATGTGAAAAGGTGGGATCTTGAATCCTGTACAATCAGATCTTTCTTCATGACCTCCATGTAGGGCTGCCACTTTACCACAAAATCTTAATTTTTTTGATTTCAACCCAATGTAGCAGAGGGGCAGAAGTTCCAAGAATAGTTGCACATGAATGAAAGATATGGTTCCTGGTGTAGCCAAAAATCCTACTGATTAGAGCTGAAATGGGTAACTCTACCTGTAGGCAATGCCTGAAATTTCAGGTAGCCGGCTTTTAGGTGACTGATTGGTACCAGATTACCAAAATGGGTACCCAATAACCCAAAATACTGCATATTGCCATTATTGATTTTGTTTTGCCAATATATTCCAACGTACTATATAAGCAATCTAGTGTCTTTCTGAATGTACCTAACCATTTTTCTGTCTCGGTAAAAGGTGAAAAATGAAAAGTTGGTAACAGACAAAAAAATTCAGTAATGGCAATGGTATATCAGTAATTTGGATCACTTATCAGGCACTAAATGGGTACTGTTCAATGTCCAATCCACCTGAGACATGTTGGGTACTGCAGTTTCAATGAGTTTACCCATTTTTACGAGTACAAATTTCAGCTCTACCACTGAGCATGATTCCACCTCCCCCCTCCCCTGTTTCTTAGGCAATCAGACTTCCTTGGTTTACATGCTTTATACACAGAATTTCTTGTTTAAAAATACTCTCTAACAAGAGAGTGAACAGCAAGCCTGCTGTTAAAAACTCCAAGTGCTAATATAAGGGTATGCATCTGATTTTATTTCTAGAAAGATGTTCCTCTGGTTTTAGGGGGCATATTTCCACTGTTTCTCCCTCCCAACAAAATTCTAGCAGCTTCCCTGTGCTGAAAACATGGCAGTAGCATTTCTGAAATGTGAGCAGTTCCAAGATTTAATTATAAGTGGCAACCATTTAAAGACTTGTTTTTCCACCTTCTCCTGCCTCTGAAAATCATTTCATGACAGTTGTTTCTATAAAGTATAACTCCCTTTCTCTGAGCAAAGAGGCTTCAAAGCCAACTCCAAATTCTCCACACACAAGATCACCCTTAGGGCACAAGTGGCTGACAAACAGGACCAAGATGACATGAAAGGACAATGTATCTTTTGTACTGATGACATTTTCTGTGTGGGCACCGAGGCTTGGATCTCACGAGGGAGGCATGCAGGTACCACGCTGTAGCAAGTCTCAGACACACACAGATGTACAAATTTCTCAGAACAAAATACATGTCAGAGACAGAGCAGTCAGGTAATCAAGGCAGTTCCAACTCGCTGCAGATTTTGCCACGCAAAAGGCCATGAGTCAGCGACACTCTCATAAGCACATTTCCCTCTAGAACCTGCCATGGAAAAAAAGGATGCCAGATATCTGAAACCTAATATAGAGCAGCCGTGTGTTTGTCCATGACTATCAGCTCTGGGTGAAAACTGATGAGACAGTAGCTCAGATTAGACCCCTCTGGATGGATGGTCACCTGTCTGTCTGCTAGGTGGCCACCACATGTTTGTCCGCCACCTACACAGTCATCCTGGTGAATGTGGATCCCACTATGAGGGCAAATGCTAGCTAATTGTTAATTATTAATTATGACACAGTATACCTGGTGCTGTACAATCAACAGTTATAGACAGGTCCTACCCCCGAGGGGGCTTACAATCTAAGAGACAAGGGAGGGGAAGACAAAGGAGAGGCAAACATTGGGAGAGACAAGAGTAAATTCACGTGGTTGAGAAGTTGCAGGGGCACATGTTTCACTTAGTTACAGGGAAGTAGATTGTGAAAGAGAGGGAAGAGGGGGGAGATAACGCAATCTCAGTCATGACAACCCAGGGAAGGCCTGACGGAAAAGGTTGGTTTTCATTTCAGGAGGGATTTGAAAGTTGGGAGGGAGGGAGACGAGTGAATGTATCCAAGGAGAGAGTTCCAGGCATGAGGGGTAACAAGAGAGAAGGGGCGAAGATGTTTAGAGAAGCAAGAGCGTTGCAAGCAGGCGAGGGTCTGTCTGGTTTGACATGTGAAACCTGCAAGTGGCGGCTGCGTGGGGGGGGTTCATGGAGCGATCCCAAACTCCAGCAGACTAATCTCTCATCTTGTTAACAACACCCTCTGCTGTTGCTGATGATAGGAATGATGTAGGAATAGTAACAATCCTTTTTCTGAAGTGGAATCATATTCATCATGACTAGCTATTCACACAAAAATATCACACCTATTGTAAACATCAACCATACTGGAAAAGGAATGCAGGCAGCTAAGTTTAAACTCATGTTTATTAACAGTAAGAGTAAAACTGAAGAAATACAAATGATAAATCTCCATCTGGGAAATGAAGGATCTGAGAGCAATCTACACCATTCAGGAATAAACAAATACAGTGGATTTCACTTCAAAGTAGAACTGCATAACTGGAATTTCTGTATAAGTGGAATTAATTTGTTTTCCCCAGCTTCCAATCCTGAGAAACAAAGTGCTTCTAGATCTGGATAAATAGAATTCTGACTCCTGATAACATAAACTTCAAAGTTATACCCACCAAGCTAAAAATACCAGGACCTTTGAGTTTATTCATGATTTCTTGGCAGTATGTGGTTAACATACCAGGCGCGACTGGCCTCCCAGGGTATTTGGGGCACTGACCCCTCAAGCGCCGAAGGCCTGCGAGGCGCTGCCGTTCGTTAAAAAAAATCAAAAAAAAAATCGCTGCCACCGCTTCCCACAACACCAAACCAACCTCTGCCTTGCCTTTGCTTCAGTGCGGAGGCTGCTGCGGCGCTGTTGTCAGTTTCACTGACACTGACAACAGTGCCGCAGCAGCCTCCGCACTGAAGCAAAGGCAAGGCAGAGGCTGCTGCAGCGCTGTTTCAGTTGACTTCTGGAATCCACTCCAGAGGAGTGGGTCCCAGAAGGCTCAAAAATGCTAAGCCAAACCGTGTTTTCCAATGGAAAATGCAGTTTGGACGG
Source organism: Sphenodon punctatus (assembly GCA_003113815.1). Taxonomy (NCBI): domain Eukaryota; kingdom Metazoa; phylum Chordata; class Lepidosauria; order Sphenodontia; family Sphenodontidae; genus Sphenodon; species Sphenodon punctatus. The sequence continues at coordinate 1,530,345 of QEPC01011901.1, read as the reverse complement.
CTGAGCACTCAGCCCGGCTGAGCTCCTCCGTCTACACAGCACGTATAGGACGTGCTATGGAGGGAGGAGCTAGGGCTTCCATTGCGCTCAATGGGCGCAAGGAAAGCTCTCACCAGGGTGCTTGTTGAAAGCACCCTGGCGAGATGCCTTGGGCCGGGCGCCTGAGGCAGGGACCAGCGCGCATGTGCGCTGGTCCCTGCCTCACATTCTCAAAGACGAACATGGCTGCCAGTGGCCCGCTGCAGCCACTTCCTTGCCGCTCCCAGCACTAGGTAAGTAAGATTCCTACATATCCTCCTCCCGCACCCCCCAAGGCTGTTTCCCACCCCCCCAAGGCACCCCGAACTGCCCCAAGGCTGTTTCCCACCCCGCCCCAAGACTGTTTCCCACCCCACACGCCCCCCAAGGCATCCCACACACCCC
>QEPC01011901.1:1436410-1518337 GCA_003113815.1 Sphenodon punctatus | reverse complement strand
CTCCCCCTCCTTGTCTTTTAGATTGTAAGCCACAGGCAGGGACCGCATCTGATTGTATGTTCTGTACAGCGCCAGGTTACTACTGGCGCTTTATAAATGTTTAATAATAATAATGGGCAGGTGCTCACCAACCTTGGCATAACTGCTATGGCGAGGCACCTGAAGGCATGCCACAGCACTGTGCTGCTAAGTGGGCAGGCAGCGGCAGTGGATGCCAGCGGTTTCCCGAATGCAGCAGCCAGTCATCCACCTCCATCAGCGGGAAAATGTCCTTGAGCAGCTACCTCTAGCAGCAGGAGTGGTATTGATGCTAGGGGGGGAACAGCAGCAACAGCAGCAGCAGTGCCCCATGGAGGAGCTGGTGTGTGGAAGCTGCCAAGTCCATTGGCAGCTGCAGGATGTGGAGGACGGCGTGGCTTTGAACTTCAGATGCCTCGTGCATGTTGGGGGAAATGATAGCGCTGGATGGGCAGCCCTTCTCAGTGGTCAGGGACATGTGGTTTAGGTGCCTGATTGGCTTCCTGGTCCCCCAGCTTAAGCTACTCTTGTGCACCACCCTGAGTCAGCAGGTGGTGCCAGTTAGGGCTGAAGTGGCAGCAGCTGTTACCGCACCGCCATTCCATTCTGAGAACTCGGCACTTAATGTGTCTTTCTGCCGACTTCCCCTCGATATTTCTGCAATTCCGCATTACCTGCTGCCAGCATCTGCAGATGCGGCATGTCTGCAGTTTGTGAACACAGGTGGTTTTATGCTGCCTTCCACCACTGAGCACGAGTTCCTGACGCACTATAATGCTGAATAGATCATTGAATAAATGAACTTAGGGTGACTCTGACTACCTGCTTCACAGTCCACTGCAGGGGCATAGCCACCTGCATAGGGGGTGCATTTGCACCCATGCCCTGCCCTGGGAGGGGGCCGGTAGTGATCAGGCTCGGCCCCAGTCATATGTGGCATCCGTGGGAGTCAGGAGTCCTGCTCCAGAGTCCTGGAGGAGTCTCTCTTGCACCACCGGCACTGCCTTTTTAACAGCTCAGTTGTAGCCCCGCAGCGCTGCTACATGAGTGGGGGAAGAGTTTCCCCCCCCGCCCCCTCCTTCGCAGAGAATGTTACTGCCTTGTAAACAAAGTTCTTCTTCGAGGGGCACCTTCCATTCTCACAAATGGGAGAGTACCAAGCCTAGAAAGAGGCAGTGGGGGAATTTTCTAAGAAAATGACACTCCATGCAAGTTGGATCTACAGCCTGGCAGGGGGGTAGCAGGCAGGGGGAAGCCTGCTCTGGGGGGATCCATTCAGCTGGGGGAGGGTTGGTTGTTCAGTGCTGTCTCTGTTAGAAGGATGGACAGATCCTCCCTCTTCCCTTTGTGATCGCCGCATAGGGAGAACTGGGGGTGCAGAGCAGCTACAATGAGGCAGAGAGCCATCCCAACAAAGGGGAAGAATTTGTCCTTGGTACCCTAACGCACAAGAGAATTCACAGAAGAGCAGGGACTCCCCTCCCCCCCTCCCCTCCCCTCCATCCCCTGGATCAGCATCAGGAGCCAGGTGCTTGCTCACTGCTGCTGGGGCCGGGGATCCCTGCACTCTAAACAGGACAGAGACTAGTGCACAAGGAGGGACAACAAACAGGGCAGCACCCAGAGTTGAGCTTTGAGGGAGGGATCTTTGTTACCCCTCCTTGTGCACTAGTCGCTGTCTCTGTCCCGCTTAGAGTGCAGGGATTCCCCAGCAGCAGTGAGCGAGCGCCTGGCTCCTGATGTTGATCCAGGGGATTGGGGGAGGAGGGGGAGTCCCTGCTCTTCAGTGAATCCTCTGGATATTATGTCCTCCACAAGCTTAACATTCCTGCTAATTTATGGAAAGATTGGATAAAGTGTCCTGATGGTATAAGACATTAACTTGAAAATACATATCTACCTGTAACATGTTTATATTCCATCCTGTTTACAGGATATTTGGCAGGAATGTATCATATACCTTCTCTGTCATCTATGTCAAACTACAGGACAAGTTAAGGAACCCAATTTTATAAGCAATTTATGTTGTCCCCTTGAAGACCATTTTTTCAGATAAATAGCAGCACATGCAGTGACAGTCAGAGGCAGGCACCGGGCATGGCAGGGGGATAGAGGCTGTAGGAGGGAGGATGTGGAGCAACCCAAAAGATTGACAGACACATTCACTGGCAAATTACTGCATGCTTCCAGCTTTACAGGACCAATCGGTAGTGGCTTTGAGGCAGGCATAGGGGTCGGCCCTGAGACGAGCATAGAAGGGACATAACTGGGACTTTGGGGATAGCATCCCTAAAATCAGGACACATAGGGCGTTTATAGACGATCCCGCTTACAAGCGGGATCGCCAAACGCCGGCTTTCCCCCCGCGCAGTCTCTGTGAGCCGTGTCTGCAGTTCAGACACAGCGCAGAGTGCGAGGGCGCATGCGCGCGTGCCCTTCTGCGCATGCGCGCGTGCCCTTCTGCGCATGCGCGCGTGCCCTTCTGCGCATGCGCGCGTGCCCTTCTGCGCATGCGCGCGTGCCCTTCTGCGCATGCGCGCGTGCCCTTCTGCGCATGCGCGCGTGCCCTTCTGCGCATGCGCGCGTGCCCTTCTGCGCATGCGCGCGTGCCCTTCTGCGCATGCGCGCGTGCCCTTCTGCGCATGCGCGCGTGCCCTTCTGCGCATGCGCGCGTGCCCTTCTGCGCATGCGCGCGTGCCCTTCTGCGCATGCGCGCGTGCCCTTCTGCGCATGCGCGCGTGCCCTTCTGCGCATGCGCGCGTGCCCTTCTGCGCATGCGCGCGTGCCCTTCTGCGCATGCGCGCGTGCCCTTCTGCGCATGCGCGCGTGCCCTTCTGCGCATGCGCGCGTGCCCTTCTGCGCATGCGCGCGTGCCCTTCTGCGCATGCGCGCGTGCCCTTCTGCGCATGCGCGCGTGCCCTTCTGCGCATGCGCGCGTGCCCTTCTGCGCATGCGCGCGTGCCCTTCTGCGCATGCGCGCGTGCCCTTCTGCGCATGCGCGCGTGCCCTTCTGCGCATGCGCGCGTGCCCTTCTGCGCATGCGCGCGTGCCCTTCTGCGCATGCGCGCGGAACCAGGAAGTGCGACATAAAGCCGGCACTTCGGGAATCCGCGTCGGATTAAAAAGCGGCCCCAGCAATTAGACGAGCGCCAAAAAAGGCGGCTGATCAAAGGATCAGCCGCCTTTTTGGTCTCGTCTATAAACGCCCATAGTTTACTTATACAGGCTGGCCAGTTATCATCACAATCCCATCCTGCAGCACTGTGACAGAGGACATAAGAAAATCTCTATTGGCTCTTTCCTAAACAGATGCTTCTGACTTCCCAGTAACAAGCAGGGGAGAGATGTTGGGATGGTCACAGAAGAGAATGAGGATATTTGGTTGACATTTCTGCTGGCCAATTGACATCACAAACTGATCTTATACCACAGTGACACATAAGAGAACCCCTGGCATAGGCTCCTTTTCTGCATATGCTGTGCAGGCAAATAAAATTTGGATCTTTTATCACATCTTTCTGATATTTGGCAGAGATGATCAAGAAAGTGTGATATACAGCCGTTCCAAAGTTCATGTACACTGGTTGGACTAAAAAGATGTTACAGTCAGACATATATTTATAAGTTAATTGCTTATAGCACCAGGACCCTTTATCCAATGCTTCTGAAATTCATTAGAGATAGTAAATATAGGAAGCGGGGAAAACTTGCCAAGCTACATCTACATTAAATGTGAGAAAAAGAAGGTACAGTTAAGAATATATATGAAGATTTTTGCAAAATAATATAATGCAACTACTTTTAAAATTGTATTCCTTTATCCAAACCTTTTGTAGTTTGGTACACTTAATGCCCTCCATTGGAGGTATAATTCCTCCAAGACTCAGCAAAATACAATGAAAAAACAAAATGTTACAGCCAGAAATGTGTTTTTCATTGAAACCAATGGAAAATGAAAGCAAAAGCAAAAACAAAAATTACAATTCAATATTTATGAAAACAAAATTGACGTATTTCAAAAACAAAAACTAAAAAATGAAAACAAAAACAACATGAGCCCCTGGTGCACACCTCTACCTCCCAGGGGACAAATTTGTACAAACTCTGAGGGCCACAAAGAAGTTGGGGCAGGCATGTTTAAGAGGTGTGCTCAGAAAAAAGGGGCTCACATCATGGATCTATTCCTCTATGCCATGGCTCTATTCCCATCCTTCTGTGTATGCCCTCATCACTTCACAGCTACCATTAAATTAAGACCACTTTTAGACATTCCCACCTCCACCCCCGTGCATATTCTGGCTGAGGGGGGGGGGGGGAATGCGCAGCCAGGATATGCACGGGGATCAGCTGGTGTGAACACACACACACACACACACACACAAACAGCTTTACCAGAAGACACACACAGGGATGCAGAGCAGGAAATTGAGCTCTGCATCCCTGCGTGAGTCTTCCGGCAAAGTCACACGGGGTGTGTGTGTGGGGGAGCTTTCAGACCAGCCGATCCCCACGCATATCCTGGCTGCGCTCCCCTCCCCCCCTCGGGAATCCAGTTCCTAGATTTGGCCCCTGACTCCAGTTTCTACACCAAGCACTAAAGGACTAAGGCCCCTTTCAGACATTCCCCACCCACCCAGCCAGAATATGCACAGGGGGGTGGGAGGGGGAATGTCTGAATGGGTCTTAGTCTTTTAGTGCTTGGGGTAGAAACTGGAGCCAGGGACCAAATCCAGGAACTGGAAAGGAGCCAAATAAAAACTAGTCACGGGCCAAGCCTGGCTCCCAGGCATGAGGTTACCCACTCCTGAACTAAAGGAGAGACATCCCCAGAGGAAAGCTTGGAAAAAATACACCAACTCTATATCCCCCAAACTCAGATTTCTTCATTGCAATGCTTGTAAATTGCTTTCAGATAGCCTTACAAACGGTTTTACAGTATATAGTTGCAAAGTATTGTTGGCTCTGAATTGATACAGATGTGTTCACACTTTGACACATTTGAAAAGTTCAAAACAATTCAGAAAGTTCCCATTTCAAAACTTTCCAAAAAGATCTAAAAAGCAGAAAAGATCAGCTGAAACAATAACTAGTGTATTTGCTGACTTTAGCAGCGCCAAAGCCTGCAGTTTATTGCTTTGTCTCTGATCAAGAACATTGCAATCAATGCAAATTATTACGAAGGAGTCAGGAGATAATTTTGTAGAAATGTCAAAAATGCAAAATTTGGGAAAAGCAAATGTAGCAGAGGTACTGTATTGATTTTGCAAAAGGCATTTGTAAATTATTCAGAGATATCGCCCCAATTTTAAATTTGATCTTAGTACATCTTGTACTTTGAGTCAGACTCACTCTGCTGCTGTAAACACAGAGTGCCTTAGCCCTTGCAGCTTTTCATCCTGCAAGCAGCCTGACTACTAACTTAAAAACCATTTATATGTGTTTTCAAAACTGGGAATGAGCGCTTGTATTTCCCAATGGGAACTAACCTGTTTTAAAGCCATTCACCATTTTTATCAAAGGGAAGCACTTTAAGTAAAATGCGTGTTATCACCTAACACTTGCTATTTTATTGCTAAGATATATGGAGGTTGAGGAGAAGGTGCTTTCCAAACTGCCATTGCAGCATTCACTGTTATGAGAGGTTGAACAATTCTCATTAATCTGTGCAAAACTGATCAGTTTTCATTGTCAGGGATTCATGTTAATATACTTTTCAGATTCCATCTGCACTAGAGCTGAAGTGAGGGTCTCCCAACATGGATAAACCCACACTGAATATACTCTCCCCAAGCTGAAAATGATGGAGTAATAACTAATATCCATTTATGCTCCCTCTGTTATTGGTTTTGGTTACTCTGTTTTGGTTTTTCCCATTTTTCAGTTTGGTTATTTCAATTGTTGAGACATTTTGGTATTGTTCTGATTTTTGCTCGCCTGAATGACAGAATTTTTTTAGCTGTTTATTTTGTGCATGTATAAAATGGCATCTGGCCATTCTGTGCATCCACAAAATGGCAGCAGCTGTATACAAAATAAGACCATATTATCCAGCTGAATATTGCTTCTGTCACAAATGTGATTATAAAGGTTTTCTCGGTTCAAATTGCTCTGTTTTATTTATCAGGTAACCACATGAGTTCTTAAAGATATGATGAAACTGTGAGAATGAAACTTGAGGGGATAGATGTCAATTTCTTGCTTTCCTTTGGTATGTCTGTGAGATTTGTTTTGTATATTATATCCACTTGCAATCATTTACAAGATACAGGGTGCAATCCTGCTGCCAGTTTATGCATGCACCTCTTGTTCACAGCAAGCCGTACGGGACAACAGTGCACCCCCTCCGATGTGACCCCCCTGAGCCTACACACACCAAATACGGGCCGGTGAAAGTGACCCATAGGATTTCACCCATAGGAAATGGTGGGGGTAAGGATGATTTGCAGGAATTGAACTCAACTTGCAAAGCAAAGCAAAGCAACTCTCCTATGGTTTTGTCTTTGTGTTTCTTGAGTTTGTGGGGACTTCAAGATCCCTGGGGGAATTAACACTCTGATGAAGAATCCAATTATCCATGTTTGTCACTCATCCCTTACTCTCTTGTGTAATCACAAGCTTTACCTTTGAGTCCCCCAAAAAGTTTAGTAAACTGATCATTGAGCACCAGTACAGGTTCTAACATCTCCAAAGTCATGGATAGAAAATAAGTCATCAATTTTTTCCTTCCCATTAGAGCTAAGGCAATAACAGCATGAATTCTACTGAAAATATTAACCCAATCCTGTGCAACAGATTCCTAGTTGTCCTTGTTCTTCCAACTCTTGGTTCATTTAGAAAACCAAGATGCTAGGAGTCAAAGCTTGGTCCCACCAGAGATTACATGAGTTTTCCCCTGACTTCAGTGGGGCTAGGATTGTTTTCTGTGGTCACAGACTTGAAACCATGTCATGAAGAGATACTGGGCTACATGTAGACTACAGGTCTAACAAATATGTAAAGGTAAAGGTTAAACATGTATGTAATGTGAAAGCTGAGAACTGGACACTAGCTTCATGCAATGGAGAACTGCGAAGTCATGACCCTAAGCGATTATGTAATCAGAAAAGGCCTAACACTTCTGCAGACACTAGCAATAGGCCATTGATCTGCAAATGGATTTCATCCTGCAGACGTGACTGGAAGCACAGAGTCACCTGATGGGAAAATCAAACAAAGAACCCTGGAATAGTACACGTGCTGGGAAACTCTATGGCTAAAAAGGTGACTAGAAGGTTCATCCGTTGCAGGCTGAATCAGTTCGAGAGAGAGAGCTGGTTCAGTGGGAGCTGCAAGCCAGGGAAACCAAGTCATAACATCCTAAAGTGGGGCTTTGAGAACACAATCCCATGACAAACCACTTACAAATAGTCCCACCAAGAACACATGAGAAACTGGCTTCAGGATTGCAGTCTTTTTATATATATATTGGTAGGGGCAAGTGATGCACCAGGCACCTCCAGGACCACACGTGTCCTACAGATTAAATGACTGTTTCCCCTTAGTCCCTGGAAAGGGTCAAGCACTTGGCCATTCCTGTCTCCCTTGTGCTGCCTCCTTCCCCATCTCATAAGGAGATGTCTCTCCATCCTTGCCTGTATCCTTCCCAAAATTCCAGCTATCCACTGGAACACTGAGTGTGACAACTGTGATCTCACTGGGCTTGATCAAGAACTCGCACTCGCATGGGTTAGGATTCTTAGGAGGTAAGATTCTTAGGAGAATCTTAGCTCAGGCTCAAGCAGCATCAGCCTCTCAGCGGCAGTCTCACTGAAGCGCTGCCACTGCTGCTACCAGCACCACCGCCAATTCTGGCCATCTAATACATGCTCACAAGCTACTGTACTCCAGTGCTTCTGCCCAGGTTCCCAGGTTCCATTTTATGCATGTGCAGAAGCGCTTAATGCTGTTGGCTGCATTGTGCACTTCTGCGCAGGTGGAAAATGGAGCCTGGGGACATGCAAAGAAGCACTGGAGTACAGTGCATTTCTGTGCATTTCCCTCAGGTGCCATTTTACACATCCACAGAAGCATGCAATTGGCATTGCCCAGGAGGCGATAGAGAGGGAAGGACTCTGGTCATGTGGCGCACTGGCACTCAGTGCACCATTTGAAATAGCAGAGGGTGGAGGGGGCCTCAGACAGGGCAGGCAGGGGCCACAGGCTACGATGTGGAGGACACACGCACACATGCCGGGTTGGGAACTGAGCCAAGTGCTCTACCAGACATCTGCATTATATGTACATGTTGGGTATTTGCAGACGTGACGGGGCGGGTTTCGCCCCATCACAGAATCACCCATTTGATTTCCTGCCAGAATCCTGCCATCATGGCCAGCAGACATGCCGGCCGATCCTGGTGGGGAATCTGGGGGGGGGGGGGACGGGGTTGCACGGCACAATGTGCGGCCACACAGACCCGCCCCCCCATGCTCCCCCAGCCGCCCGCCCTCCAGGAGACGGGTGGGTGCAGCGGCCAATCTGACCGCTGTGTCCGATTCCGACCCGTGGTCCGGGCCATGGCCCGGAATCGGCACCGGTAACAGATGTTACCAGCCGCCGATTCCGGGCCATGGTTCAGCTAACCATGCTTTCAGCCCTGGTCCCCGGAGGAGGACCGAAAGTGTGGTTATTTTGATTCCCGACGGAGGTTCACTGTGGTGAACTTCTGGTGGGACTCAAACAGACTTTAAGGGACCATTCCCCACCACAGGGTACTGATTGTGGTTGAGCGTGATCTCGTAACGTCTGAAAATATCCAATGTTTTTTAAAAAGGGGAAGAGGAAGAAGAGGGGCCAGAGTTAGGTCCCTAAACAGGAATCTGGCTATAGGCCCCTGCCGGTCAAGGGGGCTGGGAGGGCACCTGGAAAATGTCCCCATTCCAGGCCCCCAGCCAATTCTGTAGCTGGAGCTTAAGAGAAGCTGCTTAAATAGCAGTTGCTGGAGACCTCCCTCTTTTAGTTAGCCAGGGCCTAGGCAATTGAACTTCAAAGGTTTCAGCTTCCACTGCAAGGATCTTCTCCCAGAACTCTGTTTCTGAACTTGGCTGGTTGGTGAGTTATTGAGGGAAAAGGGGTTGTTGATGGGGGGGAGGGTTCTTGCATTTTTTTTCACCTTTCCTTACAAGAATGTGGTTGGTTTGTGGAAGTTTTGCTTGCTTCTGATTTGACCGAGGGCCCCAGGCAGGAGGGGAGGGGATGCATCCTCCATCTTGTGAGCTGGATGGACCATTGCTGCTGTGTTGTGAAAAGTAGCCAGTTTGAGTGTTTTTTTCCCCCTTGCATTTTGAATTTGAAAATTTTAGAAGAAACAAATTTTTTCTTGCTTCTGATTTGTCCTAGGCAGGAGGGAAGGGGGTGCATCCTCCATCTTGTGAGCTGGATGGATCATTATTCCTGGGTTGGCAGAGTAGCCAATTTGGGAGCAGGGGAGGTGGCATTTCTTGCATCTTGAACCTCTTAGAAGAATGGGGTTGAACATTTTCCTTGCTTATGATTTTTCTCAGGGAATAGGAAAAGGGGGGATGCATTCATCCTGTGAGTGTAGTCACTTTTGCATGGTTGAGGAAAGCCAATTTGGGTCCCCCCCCCCCTTTTTGCATTTTCTTTAAAGTATTGATCTTATAAAGGTTTGCCTTGATTGTGCTGCCTGTGCTCTGTCTGGTCCCCAGTGTGAAGTTGACACGGCTGTCTCCTGTTCATAATGGACCCTTGGCTTCTATGCCCTTTCCAGATTTCTTTTTGTCCTGCTTGTTCTCTGGGTCTGCTTGCGATGTTTTGTGTGGGGTACAACTGTTCTCAACGATCTTGCTTTCTTGCCTTTGAGGTCTTTGCTTGTCCACCCACTGTAATGTGTTTCTGTTCTCTTTGGCTTTCATCTGTCTTTCTCCATTTGTACATGTGAACTGAAAATTTGCTGTTGCTTGTCCCAGTCCTCTTTTCTTCTTGTTGGGTCTCCTTCGTCACACAGTGTGGTTGCTTGTTGTCAAAGTGCATTAATGAACAGTTTTCTGTTGGGTTTGAAAGTAATTATGTTGAATATAATATGCTAACAACATTTACCTACTTCTGTACAGTGGTGTCATGTAAGTACAACCTGGATAATTTGCATTTTTAAGTTTATGTAAGTAAAATTTGTAGGCCTGACTTGTGGCTGAGCTGTACATTTTTACAGCCTTGGGGATCACTTATATCTAATATTTCCACAAAATTGACCCTTTTTACATGGGCTGTGGTGGGATGGGTGTGCGGGCGCCGTGGGTGTGTGTCCTTTCCCACAGACACCCACCCATCTCCATCCATGGAGCCTGCTCCATTTTTCTGGATGACTCTGTGGGTGGGTGATGGGTGGAGATGGCTGTGTTGTTGGGAGCACAAACACACCCCACACACCGCCTGTGCTGTTCACATGGACGGACACCCATCCACCCAACCACCTCTGCACCATTTACATGGGTGCCCCCATGCTTCAAACACCCTCCAGCACACCTAGTGTTTGAAAGGGGTGTCCATGTAAAAATGGCCATTGTCAAAACTATCTGTGTAAAATGCTTCCAAGTATCTGCTGTTTCTGTGAGAGGAAGTGTTGTGAACACAATGCCACATACTAAGACTGGTAACATCTCCCATGGGGCAGGAAGCAGAGTGACTTGGATTTTTTTTCATCACTGTTGTTATGTGATGGCACTTGGTTCTGTGCCATACTAACAAGGCACATACTGACCTTTGTTCTTATGCTGATATTGTGAACCGAAGGAGAAACCTCCAAGGGACCAGCTGATGGAGGTGTTTGTACTGGACTTCCCTCAACAGACCTGATGGACCAGAAAAGGTGTACTCATGGAGAGTGCCAACAGGCAGTGCAGTAATTTGTGTGTGGGGTGGGGGTGGGAGTGTGTGTGTGTGTGTGAACATTTCTGAATAATCTCAAAGAAATTTGGGATTATTAAAGTTGCTTTGTTCAAATGAGGCCACAAACTTTGTAACAAAACCCCTAAAATGTACTCTGTTTGTTTTACAAGTCTGAGCTAGCAAAGAACCCCAAGAAGATGAATACTGTCAATGCACTGCTCACAAGGCCATTCTCCACACTGTCTTTAGAAAAAAAGACACAAGTGAAAGCATTGGGACCTGATCGTCTGGATCTCCAAACTGAGCAACCTACAAAAGAGAAAGACAAACAGTATACATGCAAGTTTTCCTCTACGTGGCATGGGAGGAAGGTGTGGCTATGTGGCAGTGCCTCCAAGAATACATTGTTCTGCTTTCCGTGATTGCTCTTTGGCAGCGATGCAGTGTGGACAAAGACTGGGGTAAAGGACATAACGCATCTCTATGACAAGACCAAGAAGGATAAGGCATCTTGAAAGCATGTTCAGAAGGAGTACAGTCAGCAGTGTTTGAAAATGTCAACATTGCAGAGAGATTAGATTATGGCTGTTGTGCAGCCATTTAGAAGCATAATGAGAAAGTTGAACACAACCAGTACATTCTGTCAAAAATAATAGATTACAGTTGATTCTGCGGTGCCTTTGAGCTGGCATTACCTGGCCATGATGAAACTGAGGAGTCATTGAATCCTGGGGTGTTTCGGTGCCTAGTGAATCTCATGGCCACTGGCCAGTATCGATAAAGCAATGGAGGAACACTTGAGAACTACAATGGTATTCAGGGGACTTTCAAAAACTATTCAGTTCGAACTGTTTGACTGCATGCTCACAGTAGCGAGGGATTTCATTATCCTGTAACTGAAGAGCACTGATTATGTGGCTGTTCAGGCTGATGAAACCACAGATGTGTCAACTCACTGCTAATCTGTACTGATTGATCAGTACATTCATGGCAATGGCTTTTCTGTGGAAAGGTTTTATGGATTTATGAAACTGCCAGACTCCCATGCTGAAACAGTTGCTACAACATTGTTGCAAAAATCAGAAGTTGTTTTCCTGAGAACAGTGACAAGAAAAAACTGTTTGCCCAGAGTTATGATGGTGCACGCATGACACGTGGACAGCATGGAGTCTAAAAGTGGATACAGGATGTATACCCAAATGCACATTATGTTCATTGCTTTGCCCATAAACTAAATCTAATCATGCAGCAAGTAGTGTCCCAGATCAAGAAAGTGAAGGTATTCTTCACAGATCTGTTCAGCTTAGTGGTTTTCTTTTCATCCTCTCTCAAAAGGACTGAAGTACTGGATGAAACTATTAAAAGAAGACTCCTCAGAGCACCTTCAGCATGGTGGAATTTTAATGTCCAGACAGCAGAAGTAGTCTACGTGCACCAAGAAGACCTCATCGAGTGCTTTATTCATATAGAATATGGAAATTTTGATGCAAGTGGTGTCTGTGAGGCCAGGGGATTTCTTCAAATGCTGGGAGAAGACAGGCAGTTCCTCTTCTGCTTGGGATTACTTCATAACGTAAAGTCCCATGTTGATAGCCTATACAAGCAACTCCAGAAATGGAACATAGACTCCGTGGTTGTTCAGACTGTTACTACAGATGTCATTAAAAGCATTACTAGAGTGAGAAACTCTGTTGAAGATGTGTGCTCAGAGTTGCCTGATCAGCAGGGTTCCTGGTTTTCCATTTACCACCGAAAAACAGAGAAAAATGAGGAATTCCCGTTTTGTCAGAGAAAAATGCAGAATTCCCATTTATCAGAGAAAAATGCAGAGTTCTGGGTTATTCTGGGAAATTTCTTCCTGCAAAAACTCATTGGCAGCAGCAGCAGCGGCAGTGGAAATTTAAAGGAGGCAGTAGCTCTGTGGAAGTTCAGGTGTGCACCTGTATCCTAAAGAAGATATTTGGTGCAAGAAGAACACAGCCATGTCTGGCTTTTGATGAGGCAGGGGTCTGTTGGGGTTCATAGTAGGGCTGGTGAGAAGGAGGGAGTTGGAGAGGTGGCACCAGTGCACCACCACCACCACCTGAAGAGGGAAAAACATGGACTCCGAGCCAGCACTGACTGGTGTGGGATATTGTTTTATTTTTTTATTTGAGTGGCAATGGCAACCAGTGCATCAAATCATCACAAAAAATGAATAATTTGTAATAAATACTTTCTAATTTTAACCGCCGAAAGGTGCAGATTTTGGTGGTTTTAATCAGAATTTAGGGGCTTTTTTTCCAAGAGAATTTCCAAATTCTTGGCAGAGAAAACTAGGAACTCTGATGATCAGTCTTGTCTCCGCAGAGGCAGAACCATGGATTCCCTGAAACAAATAGCAGTGGAAGTCTGCGACATCATAATCTCCCATGAAAAGAAATGAAAGAAGTGACCTCACAGCCTTCATCCTGCCCAAAGGTGGGGAGGAGTCAGGACTACCCCCAGCCAGATTAGCTCCAGCTGCAAGAACACACACCACCATTGGATCCAGCTGGAGAGGGGAGCAGGGAGTGACATGTGGCCGCCCAGCCATGCCCCCTGCCATAATCTGACCCATGTCGCCATGACGGGCAGCCATGGCTGCTGGCCACCATAGTAACCACCTATGCTGGGCCAGGATGGGGGCAGGAACAGACGTTCCCACCCAGTTCTTCCCACTCTGGCCCAGCTGGGCAGCTGCTGGGACCAAACTATGGGCCCACTTCATTCCGGGCCCACATCTCCAGCCTGGCCACTACCCTCACGGGGGTTTGAACCAGTCCCACATCTGGTAGGCCTGGAACAAACATAATGCTGTGAGCTTTTTATGCTGGCGCAGAGGGCCAAAATGGGCACAAATTATGTCTGTTAACACTCATTTTCCCTCGGGGAAGAAAAGTGCTGTTTGGAGCTTTATTTGAGAGGTGATCCTGCAGTAACTTACTGTGGACAGCCTTCCTGTAAATGTCCCTCGTGGAAGAAAAGTGCTGTTTTGAGCTTTATTTGAGGAGTGATCCTGCAGTAACTTACTGTGGCCAGCCTTCCTGTTAACAGTGCCACTGAAATAACTAAGACAATTTTATGCAGTAGGGTCAGCGGCAGTAAATATTTCAGGACTGGGCGCTTACACTTTAATAGTTTGGGGGAGGCAAAGACATTGCATGTTAGAACACATGCTGCTAGCCCACTTTGCTCACTCTGGGCTACCCTAGCTAAACCCTAAGCATCTCTTCTGAGCACACCAGATGTGAGCCAGATTCAAAGTTAAACCACAACTGGGTTGGTAGTCAGGCCAGAAATATGGGCCCAGAACAAACCAAGCCCATGGTCTGGCCCCGCAAGTTGCCCAGGCGGGCCAAAGCAGGGTGAATCAGGTGGGGGTGTTTGGTTTTGTGCCCATCCATCCCAGTGTGGCATCGCCATGGCACCCAGACATGGCTGCCTGTTATTGGCAGCCATGACTGCCCATCATGGCAGGGGGCAGGGCACCATCTGCAGCGCAGGGGCAGAGCCAGCTGGCCACACATCACTCCACTTTCCCCCACCCCAGCTGGGTTAGGCCAGGGGAACATTTGGTTCCATCCCCCAATCTGACCCAGCTGGGGTGATGGGGGCGGCCATCCCACCCCTGAATGTTTTTACCCATTGTCTTTACCTGAGGCCGATACACACATTTACAAAAGGTGCATAGAACAAACAATTAGAACATAGTAAAAATTGAGTTTCTTGGGTGGAACCATCTATTTTATTAAGCATACTCTTTATCTAATTAAGATTGAGATAATACAAGGTAGATGCATATGGGAGAGTCGGGCACACATAAAGGGTATTTTCAGATGTGACATTCGGGCTCATGGCCATGCTTACCCCAGTGTGGCCATGGATGGGGGAGTCACGTATGCTCCCGCCCCACCAGATGTTTATCATGGGTGGGAGAAGAAGTAATCCCAGACCGTGGCAGAAGTAACACGGGATGTGTGCTGGGCTCCCAGCCAGCGCAGTCCAAGGTACGTGTCCCCAGACCATGGTAGAGCGGGCCATCATGTCTGATGGCCTGCTCCACCTAACCCCAGCCCATGGCCAAAGTAGTTCTATAATGAATTAGAAAGGAGGTTTCACTGCTTCTCTTTACCTGGGGTGTTTCCCCAGAGAAATTCTGCTGTTTCCCTGTCCCAGAGGGGTTCAGCGCTTGCGAGTCCCAACCAGCTGTCTCTGTCCAAGAGAGGCAACTGCAATTATCCTAACCAGCTATCTCTGTCCCGGAGAGTTTTTGCTGCATATAGCCCAACCAGCTGTCTCTGTCCAAGAGAAGCAACTGAAATTATCCTAACCAGCTATCTCTGTTGCGGAGAAAGGCAACTGCAAATATAGTTTTAGAAGAGAAAGAGAGCAAGAGAGAGAGAGAGAGCAGGTCCCTTTCAATCCTCGGGATCTAGTGGAAATACTACTGTTTGAGAGGGTTGGGGAATTACTCTTCTATTTTAGTAATGAGTCTTTTATTCAATCAAATAGACATTTATTCAATCATATTAGAACAATTAGCATATCAATTACCAAAGAGACACTTGCATCTAACATCATGCTATCATCTTGCTCTGAACTACCCAAAAATACATACAGAAGCACATATTCTTACGTGATCAGAGGTTGATGGCCTGGCTCTGAAGGAAAGCAGTCGGGGGGGGGGGGGGCAAACAATGCTGTTAGAGGACTCCCTAGATAGAGGAGTCCCAAAGTGGGCACAACCACCGACCTCAGCGGCACTCTGATAAGAGCTGGCGCTGATTACCGTGGAAGGCAAGGAACTAATCCAGAGTCAAGTCTTATATGCTGTGACTGTCTTATGATTATCCAGAGTGCGGGGTTGTCAGTACTAAGCTTGTGGAGTACTCCCATTGATTGCCCAAATCTAGGGTACCTTCTTGCTCAGTCATGATGTCAGGCTTGTCCTGACCAGTTGAGTCAGGTCCCACTCCTCCCTCCGGAGATGGGAGTCATGGCTCCTTGGCCCTGACTTAATCCACATATCTTTCTGAGAGTCATCTATTTGTCTGATAAGACCACACTCTTGCTTGTTCAGCTCAACTTCTGTTATCAGTTCCTCCATGTTTCTGTGAGTTATCAACATAGGTTGTTTGGGAACAAGAGACCTCCTGCTCACTTCTCCAGCATAATTTGTTCTATCTCTGACCAATTTCTGATTATCCTTCTCCTGACACTCTCTGTTCTTTTGAATCAAATGCATTACCACATGTACTATGCAGTGTCTTGCCTAATTTCTAACATTCTACATAGTTTTAAGCAGCTATAATGGTTACATTCAGTGTGTTATAAATCCAGTGTATACTCTTGGTTACATTTTAACACAGAGTTATTTACCATAACTTCAATGTATACTTTGGCACATTTGTGTCAGAGGGCACTTCTGGTTTAGTTACAATTTAACACAGAGTTAGTCACAATAACATTCAATATATGTTTTAGCACATTTGTGTCAAAGAAGCATTTCTGATCTCAGTCACATTGCAGCAAGGAGATTAGCATCTTAGGGGTTCAAGCCATATCATAACAGTTCCAGGAAAGCTCAGTGGCCTCATAGGCCACCACACCCACCTGTCAGGGGGAGTTGGAGCCATGCTGAGGAGCGTGGGGGGCGAGGACATGCAGACCCACATCCATATGTCCCTCGCCCTCTCCCAGCCCCCTCACCAGCCCCGGCTACTGGAACGTTTGTCCAGCGGTTGGGCAGACCCCTGCCCAGGGTGAGGGGGATCACCCCAGGGTGGGTTTAAGTTTGGCAGCTCACTGAGCTGTCACGTGTAAAAATTCCAAAACTACAGGTGCTATACCATGTATCTGCCATATTTGTGTTAGCTCCTAGAGGCTGCTCTAGTCATGCTAGGTGTGGATAGAAATAGCTATTACATCCCCTCTTTTTCCCCAGCTTCCCCTGTATTCCCATGTGGCATCTCCACTGTTTATATGCCAGCTGAAAGCTCTATGTGTATACTTCTTGCACATACATTATATACATATATGAGAACATGTACTGGCTGAAGTTCGATAGCTTTTACATTTAAAATTGCATTACAAGAGGATTGCCAACCCACAAATCCAACAGGCTGACATAGATTTCCTTCAGAAAAATCATCAGGTTAAAGTGCCTTCATTGTTACCAGATGAAAGGGAATTCAATTACAATTATTAAGAATTACAGTGAACTACAATACACCTTTCTTTATATATATATAATAATAACACACACACACACACACACACACACACACACACACACACACACACACACAGTATATCTATTAATTTAATGAGGTGCATTATAATGACTCTGGCCATTTGAAAGCTAAAAGTATGTAATTGAACAATTATTAGTGTCACAGTGCCTGCGGGCACTATTTGTCAAGAGATTTATATGATGGGCAATTAAAGCCACTCAACCTTGAAGGATAGATAATTTTAATCTTCAGATGGGAACAAATTACCCCTACAGTTAATTTTTAAAATTTCAAAAGTTGAGTTTCTCAATTTTTATTAGCTAGGCCTTCCAAATTAAAGTCTTTTTAGAAGACTTGTTTTGCCATGAAACAAGTATTAATCGCTTTCTCCAGGGTACACTATAGAAGAATTATCATTGCCAAATCGCTATCCCAATTACTCAGTGGAAAAAGGAAAGAAATGTTTCTTTAATTCATGTTTATTGAACATTTCATTCCCATTACGTTTTCAGGAAGCATACAGAAACAGAATTAACCAGTGGTGAGTGAGTGGTGGGGGAGCCATAAGGAGTTTGTTGACACATCTGGAATGAGACAAGGACCAGTATGTGGGGTTTTACATGGCTGTACTCTTTTATTCAGATTGAATTAGGCTAGGTGGGGAATTGCCTAAGACAATTCTTGTCTAGTAACAGAAACCATTAACAGGTTCAACATAACAGTCACGGAACTGGCCTAGATGTACCCTTGAGTACCAGCCCCAATCTCTTAACCAACAGTGTCTCTCCTTCACTCCTGGGCCGCAGGCCATGGGTGAAGGGGACAATGTCCTTTCCAGACTAGAGTAAGAAATCAGGTGCCTGAAAGCTGGGGACCATGCCTGTCCCTGCCCGGCTTCATGAATCACCCCTTCCAGGGATGCCACCCCAGCGCTTGCCATGCCCTGCTTCTGCGCCAGGTGTTGCCTCTCCATCTCTTCAGGAGATTATTCTGAAGCTACTTCTTTCTCTAAACACAGTATAACAGTACTGGATCCCTGTAAGAGTGTGACAAATATTATGATTTAACAGCAAACACCTTGTTCCCAGAATGGCTGAAAGCCAATTGTTCTGAATTTATTTCACACGGGGAGGAAGGCAAAAACTGAAAATCCTTCATCCAATCAAGGGATCTCGTAAAAAATTCCTTCTGTCCACAAATGGTGACCGGGTTTACCCACAGTGCTAGGAGGGAAGGAGGGCAGGTGCTACTCATTTGGCTCTTTCCCCATGAATGAGGCAGGAGTTGTGCTATTCCTGACTCCTCCAATCCCTTGGGAGGAAGTCTCTTGGCCTGAGAGACTGGCTTTTCCCAGTGACACACCATGGATGCCAGGGCAACCCTGACCAGTCTGTCACATTTTCCTGCTGTGGCCATGTCCCATTTGCACCTGTTGCAGCCACTTGTGCTGCAGTCAGGGAGGGGATCCTATCCCTCAGTCCTACCTCATTCCCTTAAGGGGAGCACAGCAAGTGACCAGCTCGTGGCATAACTGCCTGGCGAAGGGCTATTGCAAAAATAAAATAAATCCTTCAAATGTTACATAATTATTCACATGTTTCATTAAGTAGTTTTAATTGGAGAACGTTTGCATTTAAAGGAATGAGACTTTAAGAGCATGGCATAAAGAAATAGTCAATAGAAAGTCAGCTTTCCAAAATCTTATGAAATGCTGTCAAGCTCTCAAGGAATAAGTGTGTTACTGCTGTATTGTCATGTCAAAGTAAAGAAAAATTACTTCTGAATTAAGCAAAGCCCAACATAGAGAGCCCACCATAAGCCTTCAACATCTTTTGAATATTTATGGGCAGATTTCAAGTAAGATAGACCTGTAATGACTTTAATGTGGTAGTCAGCGACTGAGTCAGCTTTTGTAACATGAGGAGGGGTAGGACACACTGGGTTATTGGTGCCACTTCAGACCTCCCAACAGTCACTATTTAGGAGAGACAGTCCATCTGTGGGTGCTGAATCCCACTGTCCTTCTTTCAGGGATCAACGTCCCTCTTTCAGGAGACAAAATGGCCGGTATTCAGGTCTCAGGGACATCTTTCCTGGTTGCCTCCCAGGAAAAGCCCTTGAGAGGACAATGGTGAGATGGCGGAAAGACAAGAGACTAACTGGAATGACAGGCAAGAGGATTCTGTTCCTCTTTATGTATTTGGAACATAGGGAAGTACGTGTATGAGGGGTTGGGGCCTATCCACTGAGAGGTGGACCTTACTGGTGAAGTGGTTATTGGCGGAGAGCTTTTCCCTCCTTGACTTCATGGAATATTGGGAGGCATGACATTTCAACTCCCAAGCCCACACAAGACCCCACTGAATCTCCTTGCACCCAGGACTTCCCACCCTCCATTTGCTTCTGATGCCCTCCTGGCCTCAGGTCATTCTGCATAGTGATTCACTTGGATCACTGACATCTGTCTACTATAGGGGAGTTGCTCAAGTAAAAAAACTGCTCGTAGCAATGGGGAGAAGGGAGACAGATTTTTATTATTTTGGGGAGTGGGGGAGGAGTGGGAACTATAGGAGATTCAGAGCCTCATGTCAGGGGTTCAGTCATCTGGTCATTTGAGGACAGGTTCTCCAGGGGGTAAGGACAACCCACTAACTCTGAAAGTTCTGGAGGTATCACAACAGGTAAAGGTACCAGACAGACACCCAAGGGCTGATGGGAATGGCCAGCCAGTTGCCCCTGCCTCTACCCACTTATAAATTCTCCCACTGAGTGAAGCTATAGTAATTATCACAATACAAAGCCAAGTCCTTCTAAACATGGAAGAGGGGCATCTCTGAACAAGGATTAAGGGTTTTTAGGAGCCAGATGGGAGCGTAAACATAAAATCTGTTCTCTGTTCTTGTTAAGGGGACCAATGAAACTATTAGGGGAAGGTGACTAGCCCTTTAGTTGGGACATTCATGCCATGAGATGTTTTATCCTGATGCCCCAGAAGACTAGGTGGGACTATTTAAATGTCCCAAACTCTCACCTGTGCCTTCAGGCAGCAAGAGGGACCATGACACACTCTTCCCCCCCACAGGTGTGACTAAGTGGCCAGGCTTAAGAACCAGAATTTAAATTTTAGTCTGGTGGGAAGTAATCCTGCTGTATCCACAGCAAAATATTTTAACAACAACCAGAACCAAAAAACAAAAACAAAAGTGAGATTCTCAAACTAAATGATCAGTCACCTCACTAGTGGAATTGACTGCGTTTTACATTAGCATCTTCCCTGTTGAGCTAAATCTGATCTTTAATTGTTTTCTTCTTCTTCTTCTTCAAAGATTTCTTTTTCAATACAGCATGGAGGCATAAAATTAAATGAAAGAATACAGTCATGACTGGTTGTAATGGAGTAGATTCACTACTGCTCTATAGTCACTTTACAGCAAAGCTGAAATGAATATCCACTGCTATCCGTTTTCTAGCCATATATAATTGTATCTGGTTAAGTATCTGCCAGCTATCAGTTACTGCAATACTGCACTACCTTTTAAAAACTGATTTATTTACTCTCTCCTTTTATCCAGGCCAGTTTGGCAATACAGTAAATGGTAATCAATAAACAGTAATATTTGGTATTCCACTTAGACTGTTAACTTCTGCAATTACTGGATAATTTGTAGATACCTAACAATCCAGAATACCGAATATTAACTACAGATCAGTTTTTCTGCTATCAATTTTAACTTTGCTTTGCACCTCAGCCAACCCTTGCAATCATCCAAAGGATACTATTCTCCTTTACCCTATTCTCCCCTGGCATCATCCACAAGATACTAATGAATATTTATTTATTTTAAAAATTATACCCCACTCCCTCCAGCCCTAAGGCAGCTCAGAGCAACTCACAACCTTTTAAAACCATACATTAAAACCAATATAAAAGGGTTACTAAAACAATTAATCATTAAAACAATAAAGGAGGTAAAACCCACTGGCAAAAACCCAGCCTCACTCCCCCCCTTCCCCCAAAGGCACGGACAAAAAGCCAGGTCTTACAGGCCTGGCAAAAGGTCAATAAGCTGGGGGCCAGGCGAGCTTCCTCTGGGACGGTGTTCCACAGCTGTGGCGTGACCACCAAGAACACCCTCTCCATCATGGTCCTCCGGTTCACCCAGGGGACCTCCAAGAAGGCACCCCAGGCAGATCGCAGAGGTCACTCCAGGGTCTGGGGAGTGAGACAGTCTATCAGATAGGAGGGGCTGAGACCGTGTAGGGCTTTAAAGGTCAAAACCAGCACCCTGAATTGGGCCCGGAACACTATAGGCAGCCAGTGTAGAGCCTGGAGCACTGGTGTAATGTGCTCCCTATGGCCCGTCCCCATCAAGAGACGGGTCGCTGCATTCTGCACCAGCTGCAGCTTCTGAGTCATCATCAAGGGCAGCCCCACGTACAGCACATTGCAGTAATTTAGCCTTGAGGTGATGTATGCATGGATGAGGGTGGCCAGGTCAGAGCTTGAGGCATATGGCCAGATCCTACGCACAAGGTACAATTAGCAAAAGACTCCCTTTGCCCTTGCCTCCACCTGATGATCCAAGTGGAGACCAGGGTCCAAAAGGACCCCCAAGCTCCGTACCTGTGGGGTCAGCGGGGGGCGAACCCCCTCCACAAGGGGGTCATCACCTCCGCCGCCCGACCCACCAACATCACCGCCATCTTGCAGCTTCAGTCTGCTCTGCCTCATCCAATCACGTACTGCTAGCAAACTTTGGGAAAGCACCGAGACTGCAGGGCCCGGGTTTGTTGAAAAAGAGAGGTACAGCTGCGTGTCATCAGCATACTGGTGGGAATGCACACCAAACTGTCTCATGACCTCTCCCAGGGGTTGCATGTAGATGTTACATAACAACGGAGACAGAATTGAACCTTGCGGTATGCCACATGCAAGATCCCGGGGACCAGATGTTTCTTTCCCCCAGCACCACCCGCTGACTCCTCCCCAAGAGGAATGAATGGAGCCATCCTAAGACAGTCCTATCCACTCCCCCCAGGGAACACAGACATCTCAACAGCAACCCATGGTCCACTGTATCAAACACTGCTGAAAGATCTAATAGAACCAAAAGTTAAGATGTCCTAAATCCATCTCTCGGTGGAGGTCGTCTATCAAGGCCACCAACGCAGTCTCAGTGTCATATCCTGGACAAAAACCTGATTGAAAAGGGTCCAGGAAACCGATGCTAGCCAGATGTCCCTGGAGCTGCTGCGTCACCACCTGTTCAATAATCTTCCCTAAAAAGGGAAGGTTAGAGACAGGCCAGTAGCTAGTGAGCAAGCCAATGTCCAATGATGGGGTTTTTTCAGCAGAGGCCGCACCACCGCCTCCTTGAGGCAGTCCAGCATTCTGCCTTCCCAAAGGGAGGCATTGATCACCCCTGCCAGCACCGGCTCTAAAATCTCCCTGGAGGCTCTCACCAGCCAGGACGGACATGGATCTAATTGACAAAAAGTGGCCCTGACAGACCCTAGAGCCCCCTCAGCATCGGCTGGCGTCACTTCCTGAAACTGATCCCACAAAAATGAACCAGACAGGGCATCCATAACCCTCAGCTCCTTTTCCTCTGCATCAATCCTGGCCCCAAAGTTGTGCTGGATTTGAGTGATCTTATCTGCAAAGTAGTTCACAAACTTCTCACAGCGGGCTTGGGAAAAATTCCCCCTCCAGGTGGAGGGAGGCTGGACTGACCAGCCCCCTCACCACCCAGAAGAGTTCCGCTGGACATGACTTCACAGCAGCTATAAGGGCGGCAAAGAATTTCGTCTTTGCCATCCTCACAGCCACAGCATAGGACTGCAAGTGGGCCCGATTCTGCAGCCGATCGGATTCAGCAGGGGAGCTGTGCCAGTGGCGCTCTAACCACCACCCTTCCTGCTTCAGTCACTGCAACCCCTCAGTAAACCAAGGAGCTATCCGATGATGAAGCAGCAAGAGTAGACGTCTCAAAGCTACCCGATCAATGACCTCTGCCAGCAAGGTGTTCCAAGCCTGGACAACATCGTCCACCGAGCAGTCTTCGAGGTCTAAGGATACCTCCCCCAGGGCTTCCTGGAACTGCTGCGGTTCCATCAGTCTCTGGGGGCAAACCAACCTAATAGGTCACATCTCTTTCTAGGGGCCACCATGTGTTCAGAGCCTGGTCTGCAGGAGATAATAATCTATCCATGACGAAGGTATAGAACTCACTTCCCCCACTACTGGATCACCCACCTCAAGGCAGAACACCAGGTCAAGCATATGCCCCCCCCCCTCATGTGTGGGGCCACTAACCATCTAGGGGAGGCCCATGGTTGTCATGACAGCCATGAACTCATGCTCTGCCCCAACAAGGTCAGTTCGGATGTTGAGATCCCCCAGGACCACAGTCATTGGGGAGTGCAGCACCATCCCCGACACCAGCTCCACAAGAGTGAAGAGGGATGCTGCCGGGCAGGAAGGAGCACAGTACACCAGCACCATCCCAATACTGTCCCTGGCCAACTCAAACACAAGGTAAAGGGCCTCGATCCCTGGGATTAACTGCACTGGATACGTCCTAGCAGTCCAAGATTCCAAAACCATAGCTACATGTCCCCCCTGCCCCCCATTCCCCAAGCTGGGTCTGGTATTGCACGGAATACCCCACCGGAACATGATCCGCCAAAATCCGTCCTGCCTCTTAATCAAGCCAGGTCTCCGTGAAACATGCGAGGTCTGCAGTCCGATCCAGGATCACATCCCAGATCACTGATGTTTTATTGACTACAGACCTCGCATTCAACAGCAGCACCAGCCCAAAGGGGCCTTAGACCTTGATCCATCCCACCATCTGGGGTGTGTGTGTGTGCTGGCCCTGGGGACAGGCACCAAACACCTTGGCCCCCGGTGTTATGATTCAAAATGTGACCTATGATACTACAATCTGATTACAATGCTATATCGTTTCCAAGTCCACTACATATTTTTAACTATGTGAGATAATAGACATGACAGGAGCCCGCTATAGTACACTGTGATCCACCTGGGCCAGGGAACCACCATCATGTCAATTGCCGGGCCACCATAGTGGGACTGCATGTCTATTTACAAAATATCCCTGCCAGGACCAGGAGTCACCATGGTGTTCAACCATGGCTGCCTGTGATTGGCCACCATGGCTGCCTGTCATGGTAGGGGCGGAGCTCTGGGGCACAGTGAGGGTGGGGCCATCCAACCACATGTTTGTTCCATTCTTCCGCTGGAGGTAGGTGGGGGAGGGCTCGCCAGTCAGCCTAGTCGGGTGTACATTTGAATTGAGACCTGTGCCCCGATCTGACCACCCACAGCATATAGCCAGCTACACATTTATTTTCACCCCATGTTGTAACAGGGTCAGGGATAATTATGTTGTTGCCTGTAGCTGCATTCTGACCCTGTACAAGACATTTGAAAAATGTATATGGTTACGAGTATGTTGACAGCACTGTAGTTACATTGCACAGTTGGGGTTCAGTTTTAGATATGTCCCATTAGAACAAGTCTGCCCTAAATCTATTGTGGTTCACCCATACAGGGCATTTTTTTACATGGACGCACCCCCACACTTGGTGTTCGGGTGTGCGGGTGGCGTCCATGTATACAGCCGGCAGCGAGGGTGGGTATGGGTAGCCACTCGGTGTTCACCCATGCGAACACCGAGCAGGATGGGTGGCAATGCGTGCACGCTCCCACGTAACACCCACCTCCACCCATTCCACACCCATCTCCACCCACCTCCACCCATGGAGCCCTCAAGAAAACCAGGAGGCGGCTCCGTGGGTGGAGGTGGATGGAGATGGGTGTAGGTGTGTGTGTGTTACGCAGACACACACCCATCTACACCCACGGTGGCAAAACACCCATCCCCCCACACCTCCATACATGTAAAAACAGTCATAGTTGTATTACGGAGACAAAGTAGTTCAGATGATATCTTTCATTGGACCAACTCATACCTTAGGGACCGCCTCGCCTTTCGCGCCCCGGAACGGCTCCTGCGGTCTGCCGGGGGTGCCCTCCTGGAGGTCCCCCGTGTTAAGCGGGGGGCCACGATGGAGCGAGCATTCTCGGTGGTAGGGCCGCGGCTGTGGAACTCCCTTCCGGAGGAAGCTCGCCTGGCCCCAAGCCTTTTGACATTTCGGCGGAACTGTAAGACCTGGCTGTTTGCCCAGGCCTTCGGGAGGGAGGGGGGGTGATTTTAATCCCCCGCCCATTTATTTATTTGTTTTTCTAGCCCTGTTTATATGATGTGTTTTAGATGATGTATTTTATATTTATATTTTAAAGTGAATTTTTTAATATTTTATTATTGTTGTTAGCCGCCCCGAGCTGCATTGCAGGAGGGGGCAGGATATAAATCTGTAAAATAAATAAATAAATAAATATAAATGAACTCCTGTTGGTGAGGATACATCAGCTTTTGAGTCACACAAGACCCTTACTCAGGCTAGTAAAAAAAACACCCTCAAAACAACTATATTTTTCCAGAACTATAACCTGAAAAATTGCTAGATTATATATAATAAAGGGTCAAATGTGGTATGGGCAATTTTTTTATTTTGACTCTTTCCAGTGCCTGGAAAGTTCTGACCACTAGACTGAAAGATAAGTTTGAAGTATGAGAGCAGAAATGCGGGCATGCACACAAGGATAAGAGACAGACCCATGGCATAAATCCATGATCTGGACCCTCCTCTTCTGAGTACACGCCACAAGCACCCCTGCTGTCCCCAACATCTATGCAGCCCTCAGAGGCACATGTTTTCAAACTAGCCCCTGGATGTGGAAAGGTTCCCCACACCGATTTTATTTTATATAAATAAATAGAATAAATATTATTATAGCACACCTCTATATGAAAACAATGGTTATATAATGAGGTCCACCTGGCCTACATAGTCAGGAGATATATAGGCCTATAGTCAACTGACCTGCCAAAGAAAGGGCCACATCTTAAATCTCACTCTAAACAACGTGGTCACATACAGGATATCAGTCCAGAGAGTGCGTATGCCAGAAGCAAAGACTTCCCATTAATACTGAAAACTACCTACAAAAAAACCGGGCATCCCCATAAAATTTAAACCAAACTGCATATTTCCAAACCCTTTTTTCAATCAGGTACCCAAAATACCAATGACTGATTACCAAAACACCAACATACCAACACCAGTATACCGAAATATTAAATTCGGAAGAATCTGGGACAATCCCAAGAAAAGATGGGATTTGCAAGACCGCTCTTGAATGGCTCCTCTCATTCCCGACTGGAAGAACCCACAGGGTGATGATGGGCAGTGGTTTGTTGTCCTCCCAGAAGCAACCTTGTGGGGTCTCACAGGGTTCCATTATTTATTATTATTATTATTATTATTATTATTTATTTTTACGATACAGAGAAGATTAGCATGGCCCCTGTGCAAGGATGACATGCAAATTCGTGAAGCGTTCCATATTTTTACAATATGTACTATTATTATTATTATTATTATAAGCTTTTATACAGCGCCAGTGACATACCTGGTGCTTTACAGAGAATAAGATAGACATGGTCCTTGCCCGAGAGCTTACGATCTTCTATCTTGTCCCCATTCATGTTCAGTGTGTATCTGTGGTCCCTGGGTGAGATTGTATGGAAATTTGAAGTGAAGTGCCATCAGTGTGCTGATGACACCCAACTCTATCTCACATTTGCATCTGATCCAGGTCCTGCAGTCTTGGTGCTTACCAAGTGCCTGGCTGATGTTGGGAACTGTATGCGGGAGAGTCGATTGAAGCTGAATCCAGAAAAGACTGAAGTGATGATGAGTGGCTGGCCTTGTGACCTGGTGGATGTAGGGACTCCTGTTATTGATGGCACCCAGCCTCCTTTGGTCACACAGGTTTTCAACCTTGGGGTGCTCTTGGATCCATTGCTTCACCTGAATCACCAGATTGCGGCAGTGGTCAGGAGCACTTCTCACCAATTGCATCTGCTGAGAAGGCTACAACCTTTATCATCATATTACGATTTGGCCACTGTTGTCCATGCCTTCGTAACCTCGAGGCTAGACTACTGCAATGCGCTCTCTACGTAGGACTGCCCTTGATGACTGTTCAGAAGTTGCAGTTAGTGTAGAACACAGCGGCCTGTCTTCTGTCAGGAGCAGTTCACCAAGAGCACGTTACACCAGTGCTCCAGAGTCTACACTGGCTACCCATTAGCTTTGTTTCCAGGCACAGTTCAAGGTGCTGTTTTTGACCTATAAAGCCCTAAATGGTTTTGGACCCAGATATCTGAAAGATTGCCTCTTCCCTCATGTCCCGTTGTGTCCTCTGAGGTCAGCCAGGAGTGCCCTCTTGCAGGTACCATCTGCCGATGAAGTTTCTACAGCAAGGGCACACAGAGGCATTCTCGGTGGCTACCCCACAATTATGGAACTCCCTCCCCTTGGAGATTCAGTTAAGTCCAAGCCTGCTCAACTTCCGGAAACAATGTAAAACCTTTCTGTTTGGCCAGACATTTGGCAAGCAGGGATAAAGTTGGATGGGATTGTGAGGGAGGTTAGGGAAAAGGTTGTGGTAGCGATTAAGGGGATTTTTAGACGTTTTCATTCTTCATTAACTACCCTGAGTCTTCAACGGAAGGGCAACATATAAATTTAAATAAATAAATAAATAAATACATTATATTGAAGAAGAGGACCTGTTTTTGTTTTGTGCACAATCCACATTCTTGAACATGTGGTTTTACAACTGTATAAGCCCAAAGCCTCTCCTTTCACAACAATGTGATTTGCTTTAAACAACCCACACTAGCAAATGCCGCCTCATCACAAATTTGTTTTCTGCCTGTTCAACCATTATTGTTTTTTCTTCCTGTCAAGTTTCAACAAATCACCTACTCCAAAGCTATCTACAACTTAATTAAAAAAACACATTATTAATGTCATGTCTATATAGAAACTCTCTGCTGAAATAAGTAGCCCCTAGCTTTTGAAGCAATCACAATTAAGGCTGTCAATATACACTAACTGCTGAAGTATATGAAGAAGCAAACGGGAGTAAGTAAAGCAATCTGGCTTTCTGTTACTGCCTCTCTATAAAACACGGTTTCATGGCACATTTGAGCTGGAAAATAAACCATGGATTAATTACCTGAAACGGTCAATTGTGCAGTATGGAGACAAATTTTAAATGCCCAGATAAATGTGAAGCTTTTTTCACCTAAATATAATCTAGTAGTGGTCTTTTCCCACCAACAGAGATAGATGAGACTTTGCTGAAAATCTGGCTCTATAAGAGAGTCTCCACCATTCTCAGTGTAATCTTTGATTCAGGAAGGTTTCCCACCCCCACCCCCAGTTGCTGGGGCTGTTTGGCCAGCAAAGATAACCTAAATAGTAACACAGCATCCAGCTTTCCTCCACTGATGCTAGGCATATCATTACACCTAACATATACACCAGCCGGCAATGGTGTCACCCAAAGGTTATTTCACATTCCAAAGCCTTCCCATCACACCAATCAATCATCTTTCCTTTCCAGTCATATTAAGCCTTCAGAAATAGTCAACTTCTCACTGAACAGAACTCTCTTTTTCACAATGAAGATTAATCTCATACTTATGTTCCTGCTTATCTGGAGAAATGCAAAAAGTGATTTATAAAAAAAAACTGCAGGGCACTTGTTACTAACACAGAGAGCTAACTGAAAAAGACACCATCGAATGTACAATCAGATCTTCCTGAATTACATTTGTATATATTCCAGACACCAGTACACTTAGAATAGGTCTATGCACCGAATCTGGTCTGTGGCAGGGATCGATCTTGTCTCCGCTGTTGTTTAATATCTATATGCAGCCCTTGGGGGAGGTCGTGAGAGGGTTCGGGGTGCGTTGTCACCAGTATGCTGATGATACTCAGCTGTACCTCTCCTTTTCTACTGACCCAGACCCTGCTATCTCGTTGCTGTCCCAATGTTTGGAGGCCGTGGCGGATTGGATGCGGCTGAGCAGACTGAAGCTCAACCCAGATAAGACGGAGGTGATGGTGGTGGGGAGGGTGGTGGCCCCCCTAGTTGGGGGGGTTTGCCCTCCTGTAGCTCAGCAGGTTCGGAGTCTGGGGGTAGTATTGGACGCAGACCTGCGTCTGGAGCGGCAGGTGGAGGCAGTCGCTAAGGCTGCCTTCCGCCAGCTTTATCTTGTGCGTAGGCTGCGTCCGTATGTCTCTGGCCCGGACCTGGCCTCCCTCATCCATGCCTTTGTCACCTCGAGGCTCGACTACTGCAATGCGCTCTACGTGGGGCTTCCCTTGTTCTTGGCTCGGAGGCTGCAGCTGGTGCAGAATGCGGCGGCTCGTCTTCTTACGGGGACGGGTCGCCTGGAGCACATTACACCGGTGCTCCGAGCTCTGCACTGGCTGCCGATGGTGTGCCGGGCCAAGTTCAAGGTGCTGGTGATGATCTATAAAGCCCTATACGGTCTCGGCCCCTCATACCTTAGGGACCGCCTCGCCCTTCGCGCCCCAGAGCAGCTCCTGCGGTCTGCCGGGGGTGCCTTCCTGGAGGTCCCCCATGTTAAGCGGGGGGCCACGATGGAGAGGGCAGTCTCGGTGGTGGGACCGCGGCTGTGGAACTCCCTTCCGGAGGAAGCTCGCCTGGCCCCTAGCCTTTTAACATTTCGGCGAAACTGTAAGACCTGTCTGTTTGCCCAGGCCTTTGGGAGGGAGGGTGGCAAGGGAGGTTTTTAGTCCCCTACCCATTTGTTTTTTGGTGTTGTCTAGCCCTGTTTTAATATTTAATATTTGATTGTTTTAGATGGATTTTATTGTATTTTATTGTTTTAATGTTGGAAGCCGCCCCGAGCTGCGTTGCAGGAGGGGCGGGGTATAAATTTATAAAATAAATAAATAAATAAATTTTCTGGTCCCTTCCTTCAAGCATGGAAAGAGTGAGCTCAGGGAAAGGGTGGAGATGAGAGGATGTACTCAGTGAATTTATGGCATAGATACAGGACATTGATTCTCCCTTTACTTCTCCCAACCTGAGCACAACCCTTATTCATCCTGCCCCCCACTCCTATTTGGTCTCTTGAGCTTGTACGAATCCTCACCCCTGATTTAGGATAACTAGAAATGAAATAACTAAATTAAAACACTGGTCTTTGATTCTTTCCTCTCTGGTTCTGACAGAGCTTGGTGAATCAACAAGGTGAGCAATTCCTCTCCCACTCAACTGGAACCATGGAGAGAGGATGGAAATTGGGCTGGAGGGGGATTTGGGGGGGGGGGGGGAATTTCCTGCCCCTGTTCCACTCCCGTCCGTTCTATTCGTGGTCATTTCAAATTTCTGTATCAGCTGTTTCAGCTGCTGCTTAGTTTTCCCTTCTGCTTCGAGACCTCTTTTGCGAGCTTCCCTGCTCAGCTCTGACCCTCTCAGGTGGTGAAAATGCTTTGATAGCCCAATTTTGTCACTTTCCCTGGCCCAAAATTAAAACTAAAACAACAAACTTAACACACACTGCTCAAGGATCTGCTTATTCCACTCTCAGAGCTGAGTTCCCAACTCCTGGGGCTTTCAGACTCTGCAGTTTTGGGATTTACTCCCCTCAGAGGAGTCCAGTCACCTGGGTATGCTCCTCTACTTTCTACACATTGGTCCACAAGCTGAGCCTTTACCCTTACTCGTTGGGGCACCACTGTCACGTTTTACATCTCTGATCTGGATTTTACAATTCTCCATTGTAACATCACACACATGTGGAACCTTTTGTACTACATATTTGTCAGGCTTGTAGTCTACATGTAGTCCCGTGTTACACGTGTGTGACTCTATGTTTCTCCGTGACAGAGCTGGCTGGTATGGAAATCTATTTCCAACTATGATTGTTGAGCTCTTTTGAAAATACAGCTCAAAATGTGAATAGTCTAGTAGAGTACAGCCACAACTGAGCATCCAAACATTCAGGCACACCCAACAAATTTGAGCTGTCCAAACTGACCTGGCATCTTTCGGGCACCACTGATGTCTGAACAAGACCCAATGGGCTGCTTAAAATTGTCAGCTGACCTTTGAAAGTGACAGGCCCTGGTTGGGACCACTGCAGAGCCCAGCTGGGATAGCTAGTGCTTGTATGTTTCAAAAGTGGCTTCCAGGCCACAGCACCTACCAGAGTGCTGTGTGTGAAAAGCCCCAGCCTGCTTTTGAAATTGACAGGCCCTGGTTGGGACTGATGCAGAGCCGGGCTCCACGGTGCTCTCGGCCAGTGCTTCTCAGTTTCAACAGTGGTTTCCAGGCCACAGAACCTATCAGAGCACTGTGGGGGGGAAACCCCAGCCTGTTTTTGAATCTGACAATTCACACCTGGAGCTCCATAGAACTGTGCTTTGCAATGCTCCCAGAAGAGTCTTTCAGTTTCTCTGGGTAATGCTCACATTTTCAGTCATCAGGCATGTGATTGGTCCAGTTGGCCCAAAAATGCGGGCATTACCTGCAAGTACTAATTTTAGTACCCGATGCAGTTCTCATCAAGAGTTCTCAGAATTCACTTGGATTTCATACGCTGCAATTTGTGTTTAATGACAGTGATGGATGTGGAAAGAACATGTACTAATGAGGGCTGATTAACTGAATTTACAGGAGCAAGTTCAAGAGCTCACTCTGCAAAATAATTAACCTAGTTATGCATAAAGATCACAGCATTCTTATGTGGAGGAATCTAGATTGTGGAGTAAAATCCTGGACATTTCATATATCTTCTCTTTACAAAATTCCATTGCTGCTTCATATCACTGCTAACACGGAATGGACCTAGGTATATCAGGAGCCAGTACAGGTAATGGGATATAAAAACAGGGTAATGGGTAAGAGATGATACTTAACTTCCTGGGGCTGGACGTGGGGGTGGGGTGGCGGGAGTCTCCACCTTAATTTCTGTCCCATACAATGGTGAGTTGGAATTAAGGGGGGGAACTGCACTCTAACCTAGGATTGCCACCTCTTGTGGTTTTGACCTTTAGACTCCCCTTTTGGCCTATGGAAGTGTCAGAGTCAAAAAAAATACAAGAGGCAATAACTAGGGCTGAAACCCGATCTCATTTTTCTTTTGATTCTCATGAAGAATCAACCTTCTCCATAAGAATCGAGAAAAAAATTCAGAATTGAGAAAAGCCCTAATCTCGACACTTTCTTGTCAAGATTTTCCCCCTCAATTTATTCACTGGAGCTGTGTGTGCCACATCCCATGCCATCTGCATCTGTCTGTTTCTCTCCTCTTTTCTCTTCTCTGTGACAGGGGAAAAAACAAGAAAAAGAAGTATATATGTGCAAAATGGCTGCCAGGCCTTATGAGCAACCTTTTTCCAAAATGGAGCCAGCAGCAACATTGCCATTCTCGAAAAGGGAAGCCATTCTGTGCAGAGGCTCTGTAGGTGTTTCACGGTGACACTGTCAGCACCATTTCGGAAAAGGGCTGCTCGTGTGCAGTTTGTTTTTTCTTTTTATGTGAGATTCTCGCAAGAATATCATACTATTAGTGAGATCAAGTCGATTCTCAGTTCTCATGAGAATAAAATTAATTCTCATTTCAGCCCTAGTGGCAACCCTGGGTGATTTCAGATGTTACGGCCACCTGAATTGACCGCGGGCCGCGGGGTGGTTCGGACCCCGGGCGGGGATCAAAGGGTGGGAGAACAGATGTTCCCCCCTTACCCCCCACCCGTGGGGAACAAGACACCCGGCTCGCTGTCAATTCAGGCGGCCGTCACGTCTGTTGGCTCACCCAACTGCGGAGTGGGCGGGGCCATGAGGTGCTGTGTGCAGCCTCACGGCCCCGCCCCCTGTGCACCATCATCGGCCCGCCTCCCAGCGTGACGGGCAGGAAGTGCGGCCTATCCGGCCGGACCGCCCGCCCGGGACTGTGAAGGCAAATCCCGACCGTGGTGAAGGGTGAGTAAACAGACATGATGAACCCTTCACCACGGCCGTGGTGGCCTTTCACCATGCTTTGTTACCTCCGGGTGGTGAGAGGTAACGAAGCGTGGTCAATGCAAATGCAGCCCATGTTTGACTGTGGTGGACATCTGGCGGGTGGCAAACAGACGTTCACCGCAGTTCACCGCGGCCCGTGTTTCACTGTGGTCGTGGCGGGGTGAATATTCACCCCATCACGTCTGAAATCACCCCGTCTTACATAGTTCTTCTCCTATGCATCTCTTGAATTTCACACTTCCCAGAAGTAGGGGGAGCGAGTGAGCAATAAAAAACCAATTTAATGTCTATGGAAAATACCATATTAGTTCAATTTGCATGCTTTGATTCAGGTCTGATGAATCACTTTTTTCTCTACTTCATTCTGATATTTGGTTTGGTTTGTGCGTGTGTGTGTGTATGGGGGTGGTGGTTATGGAGGGTCCCCCCCCCCAATTTGTTTGGCATTTTCAGTCATTTTGTTTTAAATATTTGATCAAACAACCAAATAGCCAAACAAAAAGGACTGAACCGTTCTTTCCCCCTGCCCTGAGGAACAGGGTTGTTAATAAATATGCAAATATTCGTTTTGATGTGAATATTCATTTATACAAAAATACAAATAATATTTGTGAGCACAGAATCTACTATTCGTTTCAGCGCTAGAGCATGTAGAATCACCAAGCTACCAAATAAATTAAATTTAAATGCTGGCAGAAGGGAGAAGAAAGCTGTTTTTCCTTGTGGTGCCTCCCGGGGCCAATGTAGCTGCAGTGGTGGTAGTTTGAACCCAGCTCCATTTTGTGGGACTGGTCAGGAAGCAGGGCCTTGAGAGGTAAAGGGGTTAGAGATGTCCTCCCATCATCATCATCATCATATTTCTATAACACCCCACCCCACCCCACCAAACGGAGCCCAGAGCGCTTAAGAACATAAAACCAATATAAACCCATATAAAATCAGTTTAACGTAGAAATCCATTTCTATTGGATGGGAACCTCAAGCTTGGGACCCAGCTGCACCCTGCAACATATTTTTATGTCACCTCTTTCCAGTTCCTGGATCTGGCTTCTGAATCCTGCTCCCACCACCTCCAACCCCTGAAAGACTGAGCTCGGATAAGGGAGCCAAGATAAGGAAATGCATACAAGGAAAGGGGACAGAATCCATGATCCGGGGGGGGGGGCTCCTTTTCTTGAGTATACCCCTTAAGTATTCACACCCCCAACTTGTATACAGCCCTCAGAGCTTCAAAGTGGCCCCCAGGATGGAAAAGATTCCCCGCCCCTTGTTAAAGGGAAGACAGCAGTGGGTCCTAAAAAGACTAGGAGAACAAATAATGTTTCAGGTGCTTTTTAAAGGTGAGGAGGGAGGAACTGAGAAGGACATCTAAAGGGAGCAAGTCTTGCCACATCAAACGCCCAATTTCAAGTCCACAGCAGGTGGTTTCTGAGTGCAGAAAACCATCAGTGTACAACTGCAGGAGCAGGTCTCAAATATAGCTATGGCCTGTACATAGCCAGGGCCTAAAAACCAGCAGTGCAATCTTACACTCAATCCAAAGCTCAACAGGCAGCCAAAGGGGTGATAATCACAGGACAAAACAATTAAACACCACTTTTCTCTACAGCCAGAGACACATTTAGTGCCATATGAATTACTCCAATTTAAATGCCAGTTGCAGACATCTCAATTACTTCTCAATAAAACAATACCTTGTAGATAGGTGTGGATTCTAAAACTAAAATTGCATCCATAGTGCTATGCAATATCCTCGCAAGTGAATGAAACTTCAGGAATTCAGATTTATTCAACCACTCTGGATAAACACATCATCTCGATGTTTCGAAATGGGAGAATCAACAGTGTGAGCATCTGAGGAATGATAGTTAAGCTTCAGAGGTTTGCACCCAATTGAGACGAATGGGAGAAGTTTGCAGTTCTGTCAGTGCTTCTGTGTTAGGAAGTAGCAGAGATTTTGCTGTGAGCCTTGCAATATTTGACATGCTTTATCCTAGTTTCCTCTGGAAAGAAGGTTTATGCAGTCAGCTTATCTGTGTATATGTTTCCCCACTAATAATGCTGGATTCCCCCACTGTCCAACCAATTTTAGCCAAATGTGGAAGAGGGGCAAAAACTCAACGCTGAGGATTTTGGGGGATGTGTAAAAAAAAAAAATCACTAAAAGATTTTACAAAAAGTAAAAAAAAGATGAACTGCTTTTAAGGCAAAGAAATCATGGCTTTCTGAATCCATAAAAGCTCAAAATCCTCATATCTTATGTACCTGGAGAGGTCATATGGCCCCTTTTGTAGTGACAAAATCCCATTGATCTATACCAAACATCATCCCTCTTTTAGGAATCATGGGTTCATTCATTTAGAAGATGCTTGCTAAACAGCATGACTTGTTCTGAAGTCCAAGATCCCTAAAGACATGAAATCAAGAGGTAATTTCAACTATGATAAACAAAATGTAGCCTTCGAATGTATGGCGAAAAGCTTAAAAATATGAGCTAAAACTCCTGGAGGAGATAGGCAGCTCCCTACTTCTCTCTTCTTAACTCTTCCATCTGTTCTTTTAATCTCACGGTTCCCAGCCACCCACCCGCTCCCAATGACCAATCTCATGGTTTAAGGGAACTTGATTTAATCAAGTTTTTGGAACATATTTGTGATTGGAAGCACGCCTGAAGCTTTCTGTATTACAATATCCTTATTGCTAGCATAGAGCTGTACAGTGGAGATGTAAAAAGTCTTGGTTTCCCAGATCAAGAGGTGACAGCTACACTAGATGTATTCTGGAATAACAGTAGGTACACAAAAAAGAGGGGGAAGCTGTGCTAGTATGATATAGAAAATGCACCTTGAGGCTATAATGATGTCCCAGCTGGAAAATAACAGCAAACAACCTGAGCTTATAGTCATGGTTTCAAATGACTTCTTGGGATGTGTAAACAATTCAGTACTGGTAAGGAAAAGAAACCATGGGTGAAAACAGACAAGATGCAAAGCTCACTTTAACACTGCTTTATTTCTTATGCATGTTCAGGGCTGTACTTGTGCCCTATGCAGCCCTGTAACATGCATAAGAAATGTTAACACAGTGTTAAGGTGGAGTTAGCATCATGTCTATTTTCACCCCATGGCTTTCTGAACCCATAAAAGCTCACAATACTTGATACACTACAACGTTTTCTGAAAAATATTTCCTTTTCAACATACAATCTTTCCATTTCAACTGTGTTTTCTTCATGTTTTATTCCACTTGCCACCAAAAGCACTACTTCAGTTTAGGAGAATTTTGGGGAAAACAAGAGATAAACCATCAACACTGGGGTGGGGAAGATGGGCCAGAATGAACTACTCTTCACAAAAAATGGTGAATGGTTGGCCTTTGACAAGTATTGCATCCGCCCCTTCCCCCCACGGGGGTAGGGGGCGCGAGGCCCTTTGCCGCGGCCGCCTTGTAAGGGGGCAGGATGGCAAGGGTTAATGAGTTTCCCGCCGTCGGAGGCCGAAGCGGCTCTCCCCGGCGGGAAATGGCGGCGCGCAGCAGAAGGGGGAGGCAGCCTGGCTAGCTAGGCAGCCAGGCTGTGCCTCCCCATTGGCCAGTAATAGGCACGTGGTCCCGCCTGGGGGCAGGGACCACGGGCAGAAGAAATGCAGCTCGGCTGCATTCCAGCCACAGGAGCTGCAAAGAATGGCACCCACCCCACCCTCCCCTTGCACTGTAGGAATCACTGGCCGCCGATTCGGGGCCAGGAAGGAATTTTTACGGTTAACCCAATCAGGCCTGAATAAGGGTTTTCAGTTTTTTCGCCTTCCTTGCAGTGCAGGTAATTTGGCTAATCTTACCCCTTTAGTTTTTAGGGGTGTTGTGCTCGTTTATTATTGTCGCACTCTTGCAGGGGTCCAGTACTGTGAGTTAGAGGGGGCATAATTAGGAGTTCTCTTTAAGAGATGGGGAGGCCCACCTGCCGGAAATCAGGGGATGGCAAGCGGCTGGGCAGCCTCCCTGGGAGGGGTGTTGTGTGACGGCGGTAGGGACAAGTATGGTCCCCCGTCGGCAGGCATCATTCTCCTTACTCACATTTAAAGGGATTCCCTCACGGCCTGTGGCACCGCTTGGAGGGGAGACGTGTGATCGTCGTTGGGGTGGCATTCGAGGGTACATCGAAGCCACCCCTGTTTCAGGTTTTGGGTACTGTTTTGTTAATGTTAAAGTTAAGTACTGGACCCGCATCGCACTAGGCGATTTACCCCTACTTTAATTTGTATGTTAATTGTTAAATAAAGAGTGCTGCCATTTGAAACCCAGTAAACTGTCCTGTCTCCTTCGGTGCGTCGGCAACAATTAATTTTGTCAACTTACAAAATTTCAGATCACCAAAAATTAAAAATTCCAGAACTCTCAAAGAGATCTGTGAGATGAGAATCAATTTGTTTCTTTTGAGAATCTCGCAAGAATTGAGAATAGTTATCAAGATCTTGGGATGATCTCAATCACAGTGTGAAATCTTGATGAGAATCTCGTCTAAAAAAAGAAAAGTAACTGCACATGCACAAACGGCCACTGGGGCTGTTCTGCGCATCTGCATCCCTCTTCTAAAATGGTGCCAGCATCATCACTGCTATTTTGGAGAAGAGCAGCCATTTTGCACACGCGTATTACCAGTTTCCCCATGAGATAAGAACATAAGAGATAAGAAAATAAGATAAGAAGATACGAAGATAAGAACGTGAGGCACCCCCTAAGATAAGAACATGAGAGAGAAAAATAGATAAATATATAGGGGAGATCGTGATAGGGTTTCAGGGTATGCAGTGTCATCAGTATACTGATGACACTCAACTCTACCTCTCTTTTTCCATCGATCCAGGCCATGCAGTCTCTTTATTTTCCCAGTGCCTGTCAGCTGTGGGGGCTTGGACGAGGTTGAGCCATCTGCAATTGAATCCTGACAAGACGGAGGTGATGTTGGTGGGCGAGGGCTTGGGAGGCCTGGGGGTGGCTGAATCTCCTCTTGTTGGGGGGTTCGACACCCCCCCCATGGTCTCTCAAGTGCGGAGTCTGGGTGTGCTCCTCGATTCACGGCTCAGCTTGTAATCTCAGGTTGTGGCTGTGGTGGGGAGTGCGTTTTGGCAGTTACATCTTGTCTGGCAGCTTCAGCCGTATCTCTCAGACTCTGACCTCGCCACTGTCATCCATGCCTTCATCACCTCGAGGCTGGATTACTGCAATGCACTCTACGTGGGGCTGCCCGAGAAGTTGGTCCAAAGGCTGCAGCTGGTGCAGAATGCTGCAGCCCACCTCCTTATGGGGGCAGGCTGCAGGGAGCACATGACACCTGTGCTCCGGGCTCTGCACTGGCTGTCTATAAAGCACCGGGCTAAGTTCAAGGTGCTGGTTTTAACCTTTAAAGCCCTTCACAGCCAGGGCCCCACCTATCTCACTCCCCATGTGCTTGTGCACCCTTTGAGATCATCCGGGGGAGCCTTTTTGGAGGTTCTCTAGGCGAGGTGGGTGGTCACCGATGTTAGATCTTTTTTGGTGGCTGCCCCTGTGCTGTAGAATTCGCTCCCGGAGGAGGCTCAGTCGGCCCCCACTCTCCTGTCATTTCGATGTTTATGTAAGACCTGGCTGTTCTGCCAGACTTTCAGTGAGGGGGGATAGGGTGGGTTGTTTTTCCCTGCATATGAGAAATGTTTAACTTTTTAAATTGTTTTATTGTTTTATTCTTTTATCTTTGTTGTTCGCGGCCCTAGGCTGCCGTGTTGGCAGGACGGGTGGGATAAAAATTTTATATAAATAAAAAATAAAAATAAAATAAAACAGAGAGACACGCAAGATTCAGGATGACATGCGGTACACACAGTCACAGGGCTCCAGTAAGCAAACCAAGAAAAAATTCTCAAACAAGAAAGTGTTGAGAACCAGGGATTTTTTTTGATTCTCAATAAAGAAGAAGTCGAGAACCATGATTCTTGATGAGAATCAAGAGAAAATTGAGATCAAGTTTCAGCCCTAGTTTTACATACAAATTTTCAGAGTAAAGCTAAAGTGAATGCTTCTGCAAAGCTCAAAAGCACCTGAAAACGGCAGTAGTATGAGTGAGTAGTCATGATATGGCTTACCACTCGGTTAACAAGACAAGTTAGCTACATTTTAATGAAAGACAAGCAGAGAGAGGGGGAAATTGGACTGAAATGCATAATTATGGAAATCAAGTACTACAAAGTCTGGTGGGGTTCCAGATGCCTCCACCCTGAGGGTGGGCAGAAACTGATGCCACTGCATCCCACTATGCCCCTTCCAAAGAATCTCTGCCCAGGCAGACAGTCCCAGTGGAGACTGCCAGTGGGTCTGCTCGACCACCTTGCTGGCCCAACACACAAGGCTGTGGTCGGTGATCCAGATTAGACTTCTTCAGGAGGACCTTGTAGTACCTGGGTGCACAGACAGAAAACAAGATTGACGTGATGGATCCCAGAAATAGGTTGGTTCGAAATGCCCATGAACACTACTGACCCACCACCTGTATGTCTTGTTCTGGGAGGCCAGCAGCTGCAGCAAAGGAAGCCGCCCCTATTCTAAAGGAATGGGAGCCATAGTCAGAGGTAGGGAGTGTGAGATGGCTCAATGTGCTCTTGAATTGGATTGAAAAATGCAACTTATTTTAAGGGATGTTCTATATTTGGGAGCACAATAATTCTGCATGACAAACCACCACAACTCCAGCCAATAGCATCCTTTGCCTTTTGAAGTTCTGATCTGGTCATGCTAGAATGGAACTTTCAATGCAACAGTTCTAAAACTTTCTCCCTTATGTGCTTCAAATCTTTTTTTTTAAAAAAAAATCTTTGCAGTCAGACACAGACCAGAAATTACCTAGCCAACTGGCAACCAATGAATTTGCATGGTAAGGAAAATGTATGAGTGAGCATAATATCAGATATAAAGATAGGTGGAATAATGCAAAGCAGTACATTAAATTACTATGGCATTAAAGTGTTGTGATTATGGCTTTTGTGCCAGGTACTAAGATGCTACAGGAGATAAATTCCTACAGCAAGTAGACAATAAAAGATTTGTTTTGCATGTTTACTGACACTTTATTGGCTGAAGGTCGGCTAGATACAATTAAAATGAAAGTGAATTAATGAAAAAAGGTATTATAAAAGAGGCAAAAGCCTAAGCAGTTACAAACTGTAAGGGTCAGATCATATACTGTATCTTGTTATAATATGCTCTTCTGACTTTAAAAAGATTCTGTAAAACTGGTTTCAACTTCCTCTTAGATATGGCCAGCGATTTCATTGGGAATTAATATAAAATACCTACTCATAATAAGACACAAATTAAAGGTTTCCTTTCTTATTTCCTGAAGGATTTATTTTATTGTATGTACATTGCAAAATACGTTCACTGTGTTTCCCATGTAAGGCCCTTTTTACACAGATACTAACACCGATAAAACGGGTGTTACATTTTATTAAACATGGCACAGGGCAACACTGCAGCTCTGCAACATGGGCCCTTTTCACACAAGATGCCTCCACCCAGTTTTTCTGGGTGGAGATGGGTGGAGGTGTCTGTATAAACACCGCGGGCAGTGGGTGTAGGTGCGTGTGTGCTCCTGTGCAACACCCATCTCCACCCACCCACGGAGCAATGGACTCCAATGCTGAATGCTCCATGGGTGAGTGCTGGGTGGAGATGGGTGTTGTGCGGGAGCACGCACGCACCTGCACCCACCGCCCACGGTGTTTACACAGATGCCTCCACCCAGTAAAATGTATCCCACCCACCGCCCGTGGTGTTTACACAGACGCCTCCATCCATTTCCGCCCAGCGAAACTGAGGGGAGGCATCTCGTGTGAAAAGGGCCCATGTTGCAGGGCTGCAGTGTTGCCCTGTACCATGTATAATAAAATGTAACACCCATTTTATTGTTGTTAGTGTCTGTGTAAAAATGGCCTAAGTCATCTCAACTTAAAGCGCATCCAAGATATTATTACTCTTTCCAGCAACGTGTCTTTGGCCTTTTTTCCCAAGGACAGCAGTGGGTGGGGGGGGATGGGTGTACGGCTGTGGTGGGTGGAGGTGGGTGTGTGCCCATTTCTATGGGTGCACCCCCATCTCCACCCACCCCCACCCATTTCTACACATGGAGCGTCCTCAGTTTTTTCGGATGGCTCTGTGGGTGGGTGATGGATGGAGGTGGGTTGAGATGGGTGTGTGCTGGGAATGCACACCAACCTCCACCCACCAGCCATGCTGTTTCCATAGGTGGACACCCATCCCCCCCACCTCTGCACCATTCACACGGACAGCCCCCTGCCCACACACCCAGTGAAGGGAGGACTGTCCGTGCAAAAATGGCCTCAGATTGCTTCAGTAGCCACTTAGGAGAAGCCCAGATCATAAGTGCCAAGAAGAAAAGACTTCATTAATGCATGAAATTTGGCATGGACCAAAACACTGCTTTTTTCAAACACAAATTTAGTGCAACTTAAGCCCTTTTCACATGAGATGCTCCCACCCATGTCCATGCAGTTTCGCTGTGTGAAAACGGGTGGAGGTGCCCATGTGAAACTGTGAATGTCGTGGAGATAGGTGGGGGTGCCTGCACACTCCCGCACTACACCCATCTCCACCCATCACCCATCCACAGAGCAATGGGCTCTAATTCCCAATGCTCCTTGGGTGGAGATGGGTGTGCGCCTGTTGCTACGGGCGCATACCCACCTCCACCCACCGCAGCCACACATCCATCCCCCCCCCCCACCGTGGTCCTTTTAAAAACAGCCATTGATAGGAAGTGACTTCAGGGATGTCTTCTCTGCACAGTTGGCCATTCAAGGTGCTCTCTATGGTACAATGAAGATTTAAACTTCAAAGCTTCATTTTATTCCTATGAGAGAGGAGCCTAGAAGTTTCCAGTAGAAATCAAGTCAGTTGAAGTAGTTGACTAAGTACTCTCATCAGATGTGTCTTCTAGCTTAGCATAATCTGCAGTGAAAAAACACATTTCACCTTGACAGAAACACTGTATGATCCTAAATAACCGTGAAAAAGGACAGGTTGCACCTTACCCCCATTGCCTAATTTCCCGTTGCCTTGCAATTTGTGATGTTAGTTTATTCTTAGACTCTGGCTCTTTTCACACGTGTGCAGTAGGGGAGAGGATGCCCATGTGAACACCACCCATGGTGGGTGTGTGGTGGGGAGGCATCCGTGGGAACGGTGCCCATGGTGAGTGGGAGTGTGCATGCATGCTCCCATGCTCCACCAATCTCCACCCATCACCCACACATGGAACAACGGGCTCCAATGCTGGTTGCCCCATGTGTGGAGGTGGGTGTGCACCCATGGAAATGACTGCACACCCACCGCGGGCACACACCCATCCCCCCCCCCACTGCGGCCCATGTGAAAAGGGCC
This sequence comes from Sphenodon punctatus, assembly GCA_003113815.1. Lineage (NCBI taxonomy): Eukaryota > Metazoa > Chordata > Lepidosauria > Sphenodontia > Sphenodontidae > Sphenodon > Sphenodon punctatus. The sequence goes on along the minus strand of QEPC01011901.1, from coordinate 1,475,740 downwards.
CAAGTAAGTGTAAAACCATTCCATTTACATTAGGCAGTATTCTGTACTGTTCTGGGGTCAAGAAAGTGCAGGCACAAAAAGATGAGTCTCACTCTATGTAGACAACAAATTAATTGCCTTCCTTTAGAAAATAAATGTCTTGTGATAAATGACCTTTTCACACGGGTGCTCCCCCCCAATGACACATGTGTAGTGTGTGGGAGGTGTCCATGTGAACGCTGCCCACGGTGGGTGCGTGGTAGGGGTGTGCAATTTGTTTTTGTTATGATAATGAAAATGAAAATTTACATTTTCTTTTTCATTACTGTAATAATGAAAACAATGACAAAAATAACAACAACAAACAACAACAACAACACCAAATTTTAGTTTTTGAAATAATGGGGAAAATCTGAAAAATATATTTCTGGCTATAACTTTATTGTTTCTTATTCAATTCTGATGAAACTTAGCAACACTGTACCCCCAATGGAGGGCACTATTTGTACCAAGTTTCAAAAGGTTTAGATAAAGGGAACTAATTCTATAACCAAGTGAATGTTGTAAATTGAAGAAACATTGCACGCACAATCCTGGCTACAACTTCTTTATCTTCCTTCTATAGGACAATTTGATAAAGGGACACAATTTTATAAGCAATTGAAGTTATCCCCTTGAAGAATATTTTTCAGATAAATAGCAGCACATGCAGTGCCAGTCAGAGGCAGGTACCTGGTTTGGCAGGGGGAGGGAGGGTGCAGGAGGGAGGATGTGGAGCAACCCAACAGACTGACAGACACATTCACTGGACAATTACTGCATGCTTCCAGCTTTACAAGATCAATCAGTGCTGGCGCCATAGGGGTGGCCCTGAGGTGAGCATAGAAAGGACATGACTAGGACTTTGGGGAGGGCATCCCAGAAATCAGGAGACATAGTTTACACATCCAGGCTGGTAAATTATCATCACAATCACACCCTGCAGCACTGTGACAGAGGACATAAGAGAATCTCTATTGGCTCTTTCCTAAACAGGCGCTACCAACTTCCCAATAACAAGTGGCGAAGAGAAGTTGAGGTGGTCACAGCACAGAATGAAGATATTTGATTGACATTTTTTCTGGCCAATTGGCATCACAAAGAGATCTTATACCACAGTGACACGTAAGAGAATCCGTAGCATAGGCTCCTTCTCTGCATACGCTGTGCAGGCATATAAAATTGGGACCCTTTATCACATATTTCCTATATTTGATAGAGATTATCCTGAAGGTGTGAGATATAGCCATACCAAATTTCATATACACTGGTTGGACTACAAAGATGTTACAGTCAGACATACATTTATAAGTTAATTGCTTACCACCATGACCATTTATCTAATCCTTCTGAAATATAGCCATACCAAATTTCATATACACTGGTTGGACTACAAAGATGTTACAGTCAGACATACATTTATAAGTTAATTGCTTACCACCAGGACCATTTATCTAATCCTTCTGAAAGTTGGTATAGGTAGTAAACCTGGGGTGGGGTATAATCTTCCCAAGTTTCATCCACATTAGATGGATGATAAAGACTTTACAGACAGAAATGTATATGCAATTTTTTTGCAAAATAGCATCATCCAACTGCTTATAAAATTGGATTCCTTTATCCAATCTTTTTGAAATCTGATACTCATAATGCTTTCCATTGGAGGCACAATCTCTCCATGTTTCATAGAAATATAATGAAATCGGGGTTACTTCCCCTAAATGGTTCCATGCCGGGGGACCAGGATGGGGACTTTACTTTTGTCTCCCATTGCGGATGTAGCACTATAGATTATATTTTAGTTACAGAATCATTGGTGCCCTGGGTCGAGGATTTTGAGATCCGACCATTTCGGATTCGGATCATTTTCCTCTGGTGACTAGGCTTCATACTCCAATAGAAGATAGGGAGTTACCCCAGGATAGCTGGGAGGGTAAGAGTCCCTTATCTTCCCAGACATTGAGAATTAAATGGTCCCAGCGACTTCAGGAAGCTGTTTCCGTGGTCTTGACGCCTCGGGCTTTGGACCAATTTAATAATGGAGCTTTTGAGGTCATATTAAGAGAATATGAAGAGTTGGTCAGTTTACTGCATCCTTTGTTGGTAACTTGCCCTAACGATAATGAGCAGCCATATAAAAGAAGTAGCTGTTATGATAGTACATGTAGGAATGCCAAGCGTGTATTGAATTGTTTAGCACGTGCACTTAAGGGAGGCTATGTTTCAGATGTTTTAGTAGAAAGTTACCTTTCGACTAAGAGGGAGTACAAAGATTTGTTAAGGGGAAAGAAAAAACAATCCCAACTTGATTACTGGAAGAATTTGGAATTAGCGGCCAGAGATGGCAATGTCTCAAGGTTTTGGCAATTGATTAAAAGGGTGTGGGCATCAGGTGACGTACAGGGGGAGGTGTTTATCCATGAAGATAGGTGGGAAGCCCATTATAAAGCCATTTTTGCTGAGGGTCATTCTCTTGTTAAGGACCCAGCAATGACATCTTTGACTACTGTGCTCCAGTGGGATCCAGTCTCCCAGGAAGAGGTAAAACTGTTGATTTCACAGTTGAAAGTTGGGAAGGCACATGGAGCAGATTATATGCCGGCCGAGATTTTGAAGGAGAACTGCGAATGGTGGAGTACAGCTTTGGCTGGACTGTTTGTGGCCATAAGTAGTACTGGCAAAATTCCCAAGACCTGGCAGCAGAGCATAATTCTCCCCATTTATAAAAAAGGGGATTTAAAAGATCCAGTCAATTACCGCCCAATTAGCCTTCTAAGTATAGTAGGGAACTTTATGCCAAACATCTACTAGTACGATTGCAGAAATGAATTGTAATTAGACCTCCAGTAAAATATAAATGGTTCCTGGATGGGCATGTTATTGACCAGTGCGGCAATTTAAATATCTTGGTATAATAGTCTCTGCTGAGGCCTCATGGAGATCACATTGCATTACAGATCGGGCTGCTGCAAGAGCCACTGCTAAAGGCATTATTGGATTCTATCGGGTAAAGGGGGGTAAGTTGTATTTGTCGGCCCTTAAAGTATATAAAGCTAAGATGATAGGTCAATTGCTTTATGGAATGCAGATTTGAGGAGTGGACTTTCTGGAGGCCCTTGAAGTTGAACGAAATAGAGTTTTACGGGCTCTGTTACAGGCACCCAGGGGCACTCCTGCAGTTTTGTTGAGGGCAGAAACTGGAGTCATGTGTTTAGCAAGACAGGCAAAGCTGGCTGTATTGAAATATTGGCTCCATCTTAAACTATCTCCCTTAGATACGTTAGCAGCTCTGGTGGCTAGAGCAGTCCATGGGAGGTGGTCAGGAAATTTGATTAACATTCTACACTCCCTGGGTTTCTCAGTTCCATAAATTTTGTCCTTTCCATTTGTTAGAGAATGGGCTGAAGTTAAATCTAAGATAGGGGATTTGGAAATACAACTCATGAGGGAACAGGTTAATAGTCAAAAGGTGTCATGTTATTATGGTGCTCTGAGGACCCAGTTAGATGGGGCCAACTTCCTAGCCAATGTCGAGTCGGACCAATGTAGGATGGTTCTCTCAATGGCTCGCTTTAATGTCTTCCCTTCTGCGTATACATTTGGAAGGCTGAATGGGACCCCACAAAATGAAAGGACTTGTGAACTCTGCAGAAATAGGGAAATAAAAATTATGTGGAATCAATTACCCACATTTTAGTGGATTGTCCGGCATATACATTCTGAAGGAATTAGTATATTGCCCCCTGCTTAGAAGGTAATGTTCCCCAATGCCCTGGTAAGGTGGAGGTCTTCTTACTAAGAGACCAGGATATAAATGTTTCAATCAAGGTCGCCCAATTTCTGAAATTGGTATTGAATTTTAAAAGGGCTCTCCTTGGAAACACCTAATGGGTCACTAGGAATATGGGGTGGTGGTCTTCTAGTCAAGGGTAATTTGCTTAAAAATTAACCCTTTTCTCAAGTTTTTAAAGTTTGTGTGATATATGATAATAATTGTAAGTGTTTTGTATATTCTTTTCTATGTGCCTATGACCTCGATGTATAGAAGTATTGGTCATGTATTGTTATTTTCGCTGTTACGATGGCTTGTGCTAAGTAACGAATAAATGTGAACTTGAAATATAATTAAAAGTAAAAACCTTACAGCTGAAAATGTGTTTTCCATTGAAATAAAAAATGAAAGGCAAAAACAAAAATGAAATTTTGATATTTATGAAAAAAAATCATGAAAGATTTAAATAACAGAAATGAAAAATGAAAAACGAACAACAACATAGTTCCCTGGTGCACACCTCTAGTGGGCGGTGGAGAGGGGCATCCATAGGAATGGCACCCATGGTGGTTAGCGTGCATGCATGCTCCTGCACTCCATCCATTAGGGATGGGCGAACGCGGTTCGGAAGTTCGGACCGAATTTGACCAGTTCAGTCAACCGAACCCAAGTTCCGAACTGAACTCTATTTTTGGACTGAACCAAACCGAACCAAATTTCCGAACTTGGCTCTGTTTACCCATCCCTAAAAGATAATATTCCATTTATTTCAATGGGGTTTGAATTTCCAAACTTTGTTCGGAAGTTCAGAGTTCAGACCAAACTCGAATAGTTTGGTCGACCTAACCAAACTTCCGGACCCAACCGAATTTCCAAACTGAACCGAACTTCCGAACTCGATTCTGTTCTCCCATCCCTACCACCCATCTCCACCCCATCACCCACGCACAGAGCAACCGGCTCCAATCACGGAGATGGGTGGAGGTGGGTGGAGATGGGTGTGCACTCATGGGAACAACCTCACACCCACCTCCACCCACCGTGGGCACACACCCATCCCCACACCCACTCTGGCCTGTTTGAAAAGGGCCTAAATTAAAAAATATATTAATACCATTTTTGTATGGACTAGGACACAGGGAAGAAGAGGCCAAATAAAGCTTGCTCTAAACCTGATATCCAACATATATTTATAATTTTGCAGTTGCCTTCCACTATCCACTCATAGCATGCTCGAGTAACTCCATTGAAGCACATAGGCCCATAGGGGTCAATAGAGATACTCCAGAGCAAGTGCTTGGTGGATTGTGGCCTTCATTCTACCAAGCACCTGTAAACAGAGACAAATAGGAACTCAACAGTCATTTTGCTCAACAAGGTTTTTATCTCAAGAGACAATTGACAATAGCAACTAGAAACACTGACCATGGTCCCAAACCCTGTGGGCACTACAGTGCACATGCAGGCGTGACTCCACACCGTTTCCACATGCTCCATGGGCCCCATGCTGAGGGTGCACATGACTTCGCACTTAGGTGTCCGTGCACTGCGAGTGCTGCGCTTGCCGATTCACGGGGTTTGGAATTGACTTTGGCTGTGATGAGAAGTTTGTTTCTAGGTAGGAGATGGCTCAAGAGAAGAAAACTAAACTTAGGGTTTGAATTGAGATCCTGGACATCTTTAAATGATAAGGCATTTTCAAAATTTCCCCGTAAAGCAGCTGCTGTTTCAAAGAACAATATTATCATTTAAACCCCAAACAATTTTGGTTTGAGAAACGCTGGATAAATGACACTATTTATAATTCAGGAGAGGCAGGGCTTACTCTAGATTTTTTTTTTTTCTATTTTACTGTCAGATGTGTCTGACCTTTAGATTAAATTTTCTGGTGTAGATTTCCCATTAATATTAAATGACCACCAAAAAAAATGTACCTGAAGTAAGTAATTCTGTACTCCAAACTTAGACTTTCTTCTGCCCTTGATTATTGCTATGTTCCAATTATTTGTTTAACCTACATATAAAAAGATATCCAACCCAATATCATTAACTGGCCTAGCAATTTCAAAACTGACTGAATTTAAATTACTTTAAGCATGACAGAACTCTGATACACAGGGAAGAAAGCCTCATTCATTTCTTGTTATTAACTCACATAATTTCCTGCCGTTTTATCTGCCAATTATTTAATGTTTTTTATAGCTGAGAGAACGTTATTTTTCTAGTTAGGTGGGAGGTAGAGGGGAGGAATTACTTGGTTTGTTTCATGTTTCTTCTTCTGTGATAGTAACTTTAAAAAAAAAAAAATCTTGACTAGGGTTCTGGAGAAAATTATCTGCTTTATCAACTGTATGAATACAGGTAAAGTTATACAAATCTTCCAATCTCTTATCAGTAAATATAGGTAGTGTATCTAGTCTTGAAAGATACTGGAATATGCCATCTTGTTCTAGTGTTGAAGCAGCCAAACTATATCCAAAGTGCATATTGCCTCTTTCAGGCATTCTTCTACCTTCAAAAAGTCTAAGTCCACACAGGCGACAATTTCACTACTCATCAAACTTAAGCCAATACTACCTCAACATACTGTATTCCAGAGAGAGTGAGATTCAGACAGAGAGAGAGAGGCAACAAAGGCCCTTTTCACACTGGTGCCTTCCCCCTCCACCACACACATATGTGTTGGGGGGTGCCCATGCAAACGCTACCCACAGTGGTGGTGGGGCGGCGGGGGCGGCTTTTCACACAGGCCATGGTGGATAGGGGGATGCGTGTGCACACACATTTGGTGGAGGTGGGTGTGCAGCCATTCCCATGGGCACACACCCATCTCCGCCTACAGGCACCATTCCCACGGACACCTCACCACCGCATGACCACCACAGGTGGCGTTCACACGATCACCCTCCACCGCACATGTGTGCAATAGGAGAGGGTGCGCCCATGTATAAAAGGCCTGTGGGAATGGTGTCTGCAGTGGGGAGGTGCATGCGTGCTCCCGCACTCCACCCATCTCCACCTATCACCCACGCATGGAGCAATGGGCTTCAATGCCAGTTGCTCCATGCGTGGAGATGGATGGAGGTGGGTGGAGATGGGTGTGCGCCTGTGGGAATGGCTGCACACCCACTTCCACCCCCCATGGGCACACACCGCACACCCATCCCCCACCTGCCATGGCCCATTTTCACACAGACAATGCCCCCCCTGCACACATGTTCAGGTGCCCATGCAAATGCCATGGGAGTGTTGATGTGAACTCCATGGGCCACGGGTGGGGGTGCATGCATGCTCCTGCACTCCACCCATCTACACCTACCACATACCCACGGAGCAATTGGCCAATACAGCACTTGCTCCATGGGTGGAGATGGATGGAAGATGGATGGGTGTCCGTGGTAACAGTCACTCATGCACCAGTAGGGCTGTAGCCGAAAGTCGCAGCGGTAGCTATTTCCACCGGAAACAGCGTTTCCGCAATTAGTGGTACGGCGTGGCAGAGGCTTTCATTCCGCTAGTTTCATTCTGCTACTTCCGTAATTCCGCTAATTTCATTGTGCTACTTCCACAGGCTTCACAAATAGGGGAAACATGCCATTTTCGCTACTTCCACCATTCCTCCAGTGCCACAAAATAGCGGAACAGCGGTTTTCCGACAGTTTGCGACAATTCCGCAATTTTTCTGATAGTTTCTGAATATGCAGAATGCTGGCAGAATTAGCAGAATGTTGCCAGAAATGCCGCAGTGTGGCACGGGCAATTCTGAAATGGCAGAATGGAATTGCGGCGTGGTAAAAGCTGCTGCCGCTTCAGTCCTATACACCACACACCTGCCACTTCCTCCACCTATCCCACCACCCACCATGGCCTGTGTGAAAATGGCCTAAGAAGTAATGGCCTAAATGTTTATTTATTTTTATTTATTTAATGATTTATGCCCTGTCCCATCCAGCCTCACTGCAGCTCAGGACATCTTTAAAAGTAACTCTGTCCCAGTTGCCTCTGTCATGGAATGCTCAGTTTGAAACACTTCAATCCTCTTATTTGTAGAGGTTTAGTGATCAGCAATTCTTCAGAAATCAGAGTACTATTGGTTATCCCCAAATTTGAGGCATACACCATAGGTACAACCACACAAGACAATACTTGGAGCTGCCTTGACCCAGTGTGGATACTGTTGCCACATGATACACTGGGTGATTTCAGACAATATGCATCTGACATTCACCCCGGCTGAACCACGGTCAAACACCCCGGCTGAACCACGGTTGGCTCGCCGCCAGATGTGCACTACAGTCAAACACGACCCGTGTTTGCATTCACCACACTTCTGGACCTCCGGACATGAGGAGATCGAGAAGTGTGGTGAAAGGCCACCACAGCCATGGTGAACGGAAAGTAACATCTGGTTACTTACCATTCCCCACGGTCAATGGCATTCACCCCTGCCCGTGGTTGCGGCAACGGCCAGATTGGCCGCTGCCACTGCCCGTCTGGAGGGGGGAGGGCCGCCGGGGAATGCAGGGGGTCGGGCCATGCAGCAGCACGCTGCGCCGTGCAGCCCTGCCCCCTCTGGGTGTGTGTGCCGCTTTAGACGTGACGGACAGCTACTTTCACCACGGGCCGTGGGGTGGTTCGGACCACCCCACGGCCCGTGGTGAAAGCAACCGGCCGTGACGTCTGAAATCACCCACTGGCTCGTACGCCTGACAGCTGCCAGATGTTCACCCCACCCTGTGGTGGAGCAGACAGATGGCTGCTATGCCTGCATCCTCAGAAAAAGGCTGAAAATAGAGGGCCTGGCAGCCTTACACAATGTGGGGTAAGGCTTCCGAACTTGAGGTAGTGCACCACTGCTCGTGGGCCAAGTCCCTGTCTGACCCACCCCGCAGCAAGGTCTGCCATGGGGCTTTGAGTGGAGGGTGATAGTGCCATTCCTGTGTGGCCATGCCGTCGGTACGATGGGTCCAGAGTGAGGTGGGATGGTTGACATGGCATGTCCACCCTGTTTCCCTGTGGGGGGTGGGGGCAACCATCTGCCCTGTTGTCTGCACTGGCACCCGCAATGTGGTGGCTGAAATTTCCCACTCTGGGGTGCACAGGGATCAGTCCTGGCCAGGCTTTTCTGGCCGCACCTCATTAATCTCTAATCACTTTTGAAAATTTAGGTCAAAACATTTATTTTTTATTTATTAACAAATTTTTATCCCGCCCCTCCTATTCCAGGCAGGTTGGGGTGGCTTACAACATAAATTAAATAAAAAACTAAAAACAACACATTAAAACAAATTAAAAGAGAAGGCACTAAACAGTAAATTCCCCCTTCATAACCCACTCCCCCCCCCCCCCACCCTACACCACATCTCCCTCACCAAATGCCTGGCTGAACAGTCAGATCTTACTCGTATGCCGGAAGTAGTGAGGTCTGGGGCCAGTCAGGCCTCTGCCAGAAGGGAGTTCCACAGCATAGCTGCGGCTACCAAAAACACCCTCTACATAGTGGCCCCCGGGCCACACAGGGGACCTCAAGAAAGGCGCTCCTGGCAGACCGCAGGGGTCGCTCCAGAGCACGGGGGTGAGGTGATCCCGCAGGTAAGTCAGGCCTAGACCATGTAGGGATTTATAGGTCAGTACCAGCACCATGAATTGGGCCTGGAAGACTATAGACAGCTAGTGCAGAGCCTGGAGCACCGGTGTAATATGCTCATGGTGGCCTGACCCCATAAGGAGACAGGCCACTGCATTCTGCACTAGCTGCAGTCTCCTAACTGTCGTCATGGGTAGCCCCATATAGAACGTGTTACAATGGTCCAATCTTGGAGGTAATGACAGCATGGATGCCAGTGGCCAGGTCGCTGTCCGAAACATACGGCCAAAGCCAAGACACCAGATGTAATTGGCACAAAGCACTCCTCGCCACTGCCCCCACCTGGAGATCCATGTGGAGCTGCAGGTCAAGGAGCACACCCAGACTGCGAACCTGGGGAACCAGCGGAGGGTGAATTCTGTCAATGACAGGGGTCACTACATCCACCGCCTTACCCACAATCATCACCGTCTTATCAAGATTCAGCTTCAGTCAGCTCACCCTCATCCAATCCCCCACAGCTGCCAAACACTGGGTAAGCACCGAGACTGCTGGGTCTGGGTCAGAAGAAAAAGAGAGGTAGAGTTGGGTGTCATCAGCATATTGATGACACCTCACCCCATACCGTCTCACGACCTCACGGAGTGGCTGCATATACACATTGAACAGGAGAGGGGACAGAATGGAACCGTGTGACACACCACATGTGAGGTCTCCATGAGATGAAGAACAATCCCCAAGCTCTACACATTGAGTTATTCCAGCCAAGGAAGAGTGGAACCATTCAAGAATGATCCTGCCCACCCCAGCTTGGTCTCACAAGCGAATAACCAACATCTCAAGGTCAATGGTATCAAAAGCACCCGATAGATCTAACAAAAGTTGCAGGGTTGAACGACCCTGGTCCAATTCACGATGGAGACTGTCGACCAAAGCCACAAGCGCAGTCTCAGTACCATAACCTGGACAAAGGCTGGACTGTGAGGGATCCAGATAACCAGTGTGGTCTAGATGTCCCTGCAGCTACTGAGTTACTACCCTCTCAGGAGGAGAAACAAAGCAGGAAGAGGAGAAGGACTTTTGGTGGGAGAGGCTGCGTTTCCCTCCACTCTGTCCTGTGTTATAGTACACTGCCAATGAAGTTTCGTATTCTGACCTGAGAGACTCTTCTTAGCATGGAATTACCAGAGGAGAGTGATTCCCATCTAGAGAGGTCCTTAGTTCTCCCAAAATTTTGGGTTAGACATCATCAGATTCCCTCACGTACGTTTTGATGAGGAGATTTAAATATATGTTGTCACATCTGTTTAAGAAAAAGGATCCCACAACATTCCAGCGCACTGTTTATCTATATGTTACTTTCTCTTTACATGGTTTAGTTCCTGTTACTATTATTAAATAAAAATTACATTTTGGAGGCAATGCTTTGGGATAGCTCCCCTATAATAAAGAAATAAAAACCCATTTCTTTTATGCTACCACATCAAGGGGCACACCAATGGATGACAGCAAGTTCTCAGCCTGGTGCCGGGGTGAAGGGATATTCCCTAACCATGCGTTTATAGTGACTGGCATATCATCAGAAGGCACAGATGATTCCCTTATTTTGAGTGTTCTTGAGACAGTAAAGTTGTGCAGTAAGCACCCGTATTCGAGGCTACCTATTTGATTTTTCCACTGAGATCCTTTTTGTTTTAATGGAATGTAAAGAGGCACTAGATCCCAACCAGGTACCTGAAATGGTGGGCATACTGAGACAACGACGTTCTGGCCTGTGTTCTTACCTGGGCACACATCACCAGTGAAAACTAAATCTGAGACACCCAGTTCTTTTCAGGATAAGTTGTCCTTCTTACAGCAAGAAGAGAAGTCTGTAGAGTACGTGAAAGCATTTGTGGTGCCTGAAAGTCCCACATCTGACTCAGCTGATACCGTTGTGCTGGGTGCCTTAACTCAATTGGTCAAAGAATGTGTAAAACCCCAGTATGAGGGGATTATTATAGAAAGATGTGAAGAATTGCTCAAAGAAGGCTTCTAGAAAAGATTGTTAAGTCTTGTTAACTCTTACCTTTTGTCATGAAAAAAACTGCACTCGAGTTGTCATGGGGTGGATTTCAACCCCAACCTGATTTTGGCCTGGGGATTGAAAGTGTGCAATAAAATGTCACTTTTTTTTACAGTAGTGACACAATCTATGTCCAGCACACACACACAGACATTATAGAGTGTGTTTTATGAGAAATACCAGCTCCACACATGAACAAACAACAACCAACACTACTCGTTTTTCTTTGCAAAAGCATTATTTTTTATTCAAACTACAGAAAATGGTTTTTATGAACTTTAACTATCTATATAAGTTAAAGTGCCCCCCAAGAGGCAGCCCCCCCACTGCTTCAGTTCTATCCCCCATTGCAACCTCTTCCAGCCAGCCAGCCCCTCAGTGCCTCCATTCACCCCTGTGCCTGCCATCCTCTGCATGCCTGCACGCCTGCCATCCCGCCATCCCCTGCATGCCTGTACCCCTGCATACCTGCCATCCCCTGTGCCTTGTGCCCTGCCATCCTTCATTCCCCTCCTGCAAGCCCCCAGCCAGTGACCACACCACACAAAATCTTCCAGGGAGGAAGAATGGCCACTCTGCCCCTGGACTTGAGGATGTGGCTACCACCTGCTAATCACCTGCTAATGGCCCATAAGCTTTTCTTTGTTCCATTTCTATGTTCAGTTTGTGAAGACAATGAGGGCACTTCTGACTTGCTGGAGAAATGGAGCCTATGGGAAGGGAGATAGATTTTATCTAACAGGCTAAGAGACTGAAACCTAGGAGGCTGGGTGATAAAGGAAGCTTTGCAGATGGAGTGAGCGAATGAAAAATCTTTCATGGCTACTTTTTTCTATTAGACACTAGTGGAAACATTGAGAGTTGTTCGTGGCAATTAAAGGGTTAATTTTCATTTCTGCCACCAGTCTAAAGTGACCTTGCCTTCCATGTCATCTTGCAGTCTGAATTGGCCTGTAAAAATGTTGATTTGGCTGCTTTTAAGCTGGGGTGGAAATCCACCCCAATTGAAATGCATTGGCTGGGGTTGAAATTCCACCCCAATAGGAAAACTCCATTAATGCTGGGGTTATTTTCCCACCCCAGGCCTTTTTTTTTTTTAGTTTTTTTATTATAGAAGACCAACGGTAAGTGATATCTGGATGAAATTTTAGTATGTTATGCCCAGAGGTGCTGGTGACAATGTTCTAAATTCTCAAACTTGTAGAGCCACGAATTACCATATTTTTCATGGTTTTTTTCACCGGGGGATGGAAAACAACTCCATGGCACAAGGTAAGGATTAAAGGTCACTTTAATTCTGAACCAGGGTATAAAGAGTTAATCAAGCTCCCTTCACCAGGAGGCAGAACAGGGGAGTGAAAATTCTAAAGCAGCAGTTAGGGCCCTTACGAGAAAGGATTGGGGCTGGGAGACAGACGAAGAACAGGAAGACAAATGAAAAATAAACTGCTTGGGGTTATTAAATCGTAATGGTAAATGGTTTTATTGTTAGCTCATAGCCAAACAATAATACTATCCTCTCAATAACCTTCCCTAAAAAGGTTAAAAAGGGAAGGTTAGATCCCCCACCTGGGATCTTCCTAAAAAGGGAAAGTTAGAGACCAGCCGATAACTGATGAGGAAGTCAATGTCAAGTGATGGTTTCTTGAGCCGGGGCCTCACCACCTCCTCTTTGAGGCAGCCTGGCACTCTGCCCTCCCGAAGGAAGTACTGATCATCACCGCCAGCAGTGGCCCCAATGTCTCCCGGCTGGCTTTAACCAGCCAGGATGGGCATGGGTCAAGTTCACCAAAAGTGGCCCTAACAGCCCCAAGAACATCTCCCACCTTCACCCACTGAAATTGATCCCACGAAACTGGACAAGGTGAGGCTTCCACAATCTCTGGTTAACCCATTGTAATAAGCACAGTGTCAACATTGTGGTGAATCAAAGCGATTTTATCTATACACATTAGCATATGTGTATAGATTGTGTACTCGGACACAGACACGCTAACAATTATTTTGGACAGTTCCAAAATCTTCCACCTGTGGATCTCAAAATGCTCTATTGAAATGAAAAGATAAAGCTTTCAAACATGCCATATGAGTAAGTGTTACCCTCATTTTTCATATGGGGAAAATGAGTTAAGTGATTTGCCCAAAGTGGCCCAGGAAATCTGTGCCAGACGAAGAAATAAAACCCACACAACCCAAATCCCAATCCTGTAATGCTACTAGCCCACATTTCCTCACTAATATATACACAAATGTGTACACCTTTTAAAAGACCTCTTGAATTCAGTACAATATCAAAGCTGCAGAGGGATTAGCTTAAAGGATGTTTCAGAAATGTATTATGCTACCTTTTAAAGCAATAGGGTATAACGTCTTACTCATATACAAAAGAGAGCTCTTTTTGCACTCTCTGTGTATAGAACTATTCAAAAAGTCCCTGGAAGCGAAATAGTTCCATTTGAATTATCATTATATTTAAGGTTCAGTTAAGCAAATGATTTCATAAGAATCTTAAACCAATTGATTTCCCCCACCCCTTAGAAATCTGTCAAAGAAAGTATTTTTTATAGCAGTCAAATACCTTAGGCATTGAATCAGGATTAGAGAATCAGGTAAGCACCAAAATGTTCCCAGCACCACAAGCTATTTTCTTCCCTGACTTCTGATTCCCAGACAGTTATTACCTCTGACAAAGAATTACAGAGAAACATTCCTCAAGGTATTTGAAAGTAAGGAGGCATTAATTATTAATAGAATTTTTTTACCTTGCTAAAAATGTTGCATCAGAAAGTACCATTTGGAGGAAGAAAAAAAAATAACCCAAGAAACAGAATGTCAAGACTTTACTCCATGTTGTCTCAGCAATTTTAAAAAGCAGCCCATTTTATTTTTTGATTCATAATTCATTTGAACTTTTGTAGTGTCTGCTGTTGGACTCCATAGACTTGTATGCTAAAGCATGTAGGCGTAAACTATCTTGCTGCAATCCAGCCAGTACTTTAGCCTGCAGTGCATGTAGATTATTTAATAGTCAGAGGTAATAACTGTCTGGGAATCAGACGTCAGGGAAGGAAATAGCGCGTGGTTCTGGGAACATTTTGGTGCTTATCTGATTCTCTAATATGGGCATTTATTTAATCTACATGCACTGTAGGCTAAAGTACTGGCTGGATTGCAGCAAGATAGTTTATGCCTACACACCGAAGCATACACCTATAGTTAGTAGATTTCTTATGCCCTCTCCCTGTTATTTTGCAATGCCCCCATGGACCAACTCCGCATATTTTAAGAAATTTTGAAGAATTCATACCACCCTATTTAGAAAGTTGTTAAACCCTATTCCAGTTTATAAGGTACATTCATAAATATGTGTACTTTCCGTAGAGGCTACAAATACCTGATTTCAATTGGTTGGTTGTACGTTTCTGTTTTCCCCTACACAAGCAGATGGCAAAATATCACTCTGCTGGGTTGTTAGATGGGCCAGTCCAAATAGCTGCTTCCTGAAATGATATAAATTGAGTGAATCTATTTAGGCCAGGGATGGGGAACCTCGGGCCTAGGGGCCAAATGCGGCCCCCAGCAAGTTTTTATGTGGCCCCTTTCCAGTTCCTGGATCTGGCCTCTGGATCCAGTTTCTACGCCAAAGCACTGAAAAAAATGAGCTCAGGTTAAGTCTGTCTCTTATACACATCTAGATGTGTATAAGAGACAGCTCCTGTCCCCAACTTCTATGTGGCCCTCAAAGATTGTACTAATTTTCCATGTGGCCCTCAGGATGGAAAAGGTTCCCCAACTTGGATTTAGGCTAGACAGTGATGATGGTGCTAGAGAAGGCAGGGGTAAGAACTAAGTCTTCTCAAGAAACATTGAGTTTCTTTATGACAATGGATTGTAAAAGGCCTGAAGCGACAGCATTGTTTACCGTTCTGCTTTGTGCTGCCGCTTTTTTGGCTTGTCTTCCACCAATCTAATGACAACTGATGACAATTTATGATACTTCACAAAGATTTGTGACAGTTTATGGAAATGTATGACATTTTATGGCAGTTGTGGCAGTTTAGGGCACTTTGCGGCATTTACGACAGTTCACAGTAATTTGAACAGTTACAACAGTTTTAGCGACATTTACAACAATTTGTGACAGTTCCCCCATAACGTTTACTATAGTTTATGACATTTCACAGAACTTTATGACAGTTTCCAAAATTTTACGGCAGTTCACGTACGTTTACGACAGTTCCCAGAAGTCCCCGAGAGTCTCCGGCACTTTCAAAAGGACTGAAAAGGGCAACATGCTTGAGTGGATAGTGGAAGCAAATACATTTCACCCCGACTGTAACCCGACGCAAAGCACCTGGAGATGGAAGGGTAATTTTTTTCCCCCATAAGTACTATTTGTTGAACTGTTTGCACAAGCAACGCTGAAAAAAAAAATGGCAACACCATACTTTGGGATGAATGAATGAGCCTCATTTTAAATAGGCTAACTGATTTGCTCATTTAAGTTAGTTAATATACCTGTTTAGAGAATTGCAGGTTAAGTTCCCAGCATGTTTCCTTCTCTTTCTCAAAAATGGTTTCAGCAAAACTATTTTCATTTTCTGTAAATAGGGCACTTCATAACAAAATACTAAGGGGCAGCTTTTGAAAGGTAAAAATGACAGTTAGTTGTCTAAGTCACATTAGCTTTCAGTGAAATTTTAAAGCCTAAGTGCTATTTTTGCGTTTGAAAATAAATGTCCATATTATATCAAATGCCTCCTCATTTAGGATCACTATACAAGGTATACAAACTTGGGACCAGCTTTGCCCAGAGCTCTTCTTGATGTATATTATTCCCATCCATTATACCCATTGCCATATTACAGCTCCTGAATTCCAGTCGTTTACACAGATTGGCAATGTGCATTCCACATCAATAGGCGTATCATGAAATAATGAGTCAAGCACTTTCTAGGACATTTCCAATGCCATGTCTATATTCATAAAATACTGACAGCTCACATCATAATAGGTCTGTTCACAATTTCAACAGAGCACAGACCAAACAGAATTGCATAAACCAATGCACTACAGGTTGTTCAGAACTGCTCAATTCCAGTTCAACACATGAGACACTTGATCTTGTATTGAGGAACATCCCAGGGCTGCTCCAATACCAGGGTGTGACAAAGTGGTCACTGTCCCCACTTCATCACTGAAGTGCTAGTCCTTTGGGGCTATAAGAATTGCAGAGCCTGACAGCAGCAGGAAGCAGGAGATATGAAAGGGTTAACTCTCTGCTACAGGGAATCCGGGACACTGGCCCTTTAAGGCTTTACCAAAGACACCATCATGTGACCAGCTGATGAGTTGCAGCTGGGTATAAAGAGACTGTGAGTAGTCTCAGCAGGAGGTGGAGTGAATCAGAGTGAGGAGCAGTGACTCCAAAGCAGTGCTACAGGGCACTTTTGCAGCAAAGGGTTCAGCTGCAGCAAGTTGAGGGGCAAGGCGCACAGAGAATCTGCCAAATTGCAGTAAGAAAGCCTGCCAAAGATCATCACAGACCTAGGAGAATGCCTGAGATTACAGAGCACTAATAAGGTCAGATCTTTCTTGTTTATAAAGGCCGGAGGAGCGTATAATTTATGTTGTAATTTTTGGGACATGGCTATAGAGCTAGGATAAGCCCTAGTCTGGAGGTTTTTAAGAGGTGGGCAACAAGGGGTGAAGAGGAGGCCCATACCTATGATACTGCAAATAATGCAGTTTCCACCCTTGGGCTATCCAGAAGGACTACAGGATACTGGGGTCATTTTTTTCTGATTTATCACATAGTAACTTCAAGGTGGCCATCAGTGTGCAGGCAGCAGAAAGAACTAGCAGCCCGGTTCCAGCCCGAGCCCCAGCCCGGCAAGTGACTGTGAGTGAGGGGGCCCCTGAGGTCAGCATAATGTGGGGCTCCGAAGCTGAAAGGTGTGCCCAGGATGGGAAGAGCTCTGGAGCCCAGCCCCACCCCTCTTGAGACTTGGTGTGGGGGGAAGTGGAGCAGTGCCCCCAAAGTGGAGCAACAACGGACCTGGGGAGGCAGAGAAAGTAGCTGGAGCGGAGCGCTGACATCACTCTACCTGACAAGGGGCCGGGGACTGGGACAGGCTGCTTCCGGGCTGCAGGTACAAGAATGGGGCGCAGCCATCAGCTGTGCTGTCAGCTGTGCTGGTGGCACGTGCCAAAGGGGCACAGCCAAAGGGGCGTGCCCTTTGGTTGTGCCTTTTGGATGGGCCCATCGGTTGGGGCCAGGAGGTAAATTTACTATCATGAATGCTATATGGGAAAGGGAGTTGGCTGGCAAGGGAATTTTTCCTTTTGGAGAAGTTGGAGTGGAGGAGAAAGTTTCTCCTCCCCGCTTCATAGGGTGATTTCAGGCGTTACGAGATCACAGTGAACCACGGTGAATACCCACCTGTGGTCACTGTGTCTCGAACAAATTTGAACCACGCTTCCAGGGCTAGCCGGGGGAATGTCCCAGGAAGCGTGGTGAAAGAGATCCCCAGTGGGAACCAAAAAAAAATAATGTCTGGCCGGGCACCACGGCCTGGGATCACTGGCAGGATTCCGGGCTGTGGTGAATTCAGCCAGACGCTGCGGCCGCATTGGCCCCGCCGCCCGCCCGTCTCCCCAGAGGGTGGGTGGTGGGGAGCGTGGAGGGGGCGGGGCCGTGCAGCCGCACGTTGCGCCACGCGGCCCCACGTTGCGCCACGCGGCCCCGCCCCCTCCCAGATTCCCCGCTGGAATCCCCCGGCACGTCTGATATGGCGTGACGGGGTCACCCCGGCGGGGGATGAATTCGTTGTTTTCGGTACGGGGCCAAGCAGCCCCGTAACGTCTGAAAACACCCATAGTAATTGGAGAGGGGTGGGAATTGAGGATATTGGATAATTAGTATAGAAGGGGGTTGATATTTCTTGTGTTATGTGCTTTATTTTCAATAGAGAGGATTGTATTTAAAATGTTATCAAAGATCGGGGAGGTTGGGATTGGGTTGTAGTTACCTGGACATATAGAATTGTGGATGTTTTATGTTTGGATTGGTCTGTGCCCCTCCTTCTGGTGAGAGCAGTAGGTTGGGGTGGGGGGAGGAAGGCCTCCCCCCCCGGTGGCAGCACGGTGTGGGAAGGAAGGTATTGATTGTTAAAAAAAAATATTTTTTTATTGATGGAAATTTTTGCGATGTATTTTTTGTGCCATCTGCTCTATTCTTAATATATAGAGGATTGTATTTAATATGTTATTAGAGGTTGGTTGTATTTGGATTGGATTATGCCCCTCCTCCTGGTGAGAGCGGGAGGATGGGGAGGGGGGATTCCCCCTGGTGGCAGCAGGGTGGAGGAAGGATGATATTGATTGTTAAAATATATTTTTGTGAATTGATGGAATTTATTTGATTGTATTGTTTTCTCAAAGTTTGTTGTTGTATTTTGATTGTGTGGATTTTGTTTTCAATTTGTTGTAAGCCGCCTCGAGCTGCCTTCGGCTGCAGTTTAGGTATAAACGAAACACCTAAACTGAAGGTACGCTCTTCCAGAGCTAGCCAGGCTAGCAGCCTGTTTAAAGAATACTTGAGGCATAGTTTTGTGGCAAGGGTAGGTAATTCCCTAACCATCCAGGCTACTCTGAGCTAAGACTGCCTCCCTGCCACACTGATAAACGGTCAGTCTGAGCCTGGCCACAGAACTGTAAGACCTAGGAGAAGGTATCTGCTGTGAACTGGCTGGAGTGCTAAAGCCCTGAAAAGGAGAACCCCAAGGGGAACACCGGGCCAGGTACAGACTGCCTGAGAGGGAAAGACTGACTGGGAGCAGGTTGCAAGCTCACCTCAAGGCACGGCTGAGGGCCAGCAGAGGGCTCGCTAGGGTAAGAAGGTCCCGCCTGGTGTTTATGAGAGAGATTGTATTTTGTGGGACTATGCACATTCAGTGACAATACAGCTACACTAAAGACTGTCCATTGACATAGCTGTGACTTGGAGGCCTCACCAATGTGGCAGATGTACCCCAGTGAGACACCTTATGACACAGGGACAGATGTAGCAACCAGTCGGGTGAGGCTTTAAATGTACACCAAAGAGAGCATGAGGCAATACCTCCAGTATGCTCCCTTCTGCTGCAAGCCTGCATAGTGGAGTGGGGAGGTAGATATAAGCCATAGCAAGGCAGGTATATATTTATTTATTTAGATTTTTACCCTGTACTTCCCAGATAATCTGTGCCCTGGGCTACCAGATGGGATTCTGGTGGGACACTTCGTATTTTAGCAGATTAACTCTTTTGCACATCCCCTCCAGTGGGGCCAATTCCAAGTCCAACAGACAGGTGCATGTGTATGGTGTGAGAAAACCACATACACCGCTGGCATGGGGCCCACAGCGTGCAAGCAAACCATGCCAATGCCGCATGGTTTGCGCGCACGGCAGCGTGTGCAGGCAGCTGGGATTGTGCTCACTGAACCCAGCAAAAAATGGTTTATAACAGTGCAAAAGGGTAGAGTTGGAAGGAATATTCACAGCGAATGTTGTATCCAACAATTTTTTCCACTTCAGATTGGGTCCAACAAAGCAGACAGAAAAAAGCAATTTGATGTTTCATTTGGATTTTTGTTTCTGGCTTTTGATATTTCCCCCCCCAGTTTGGAGGCATTTGGGTTCAGATATACAGTCAATCCGAAGTGAATAATAAAAGCAAGGGAAATGGTAGGATCTGAAATGAACTATCCAAATGGACAAACTGATAATGTTTATTTGAATGGTTATCCAGAATTGTACCCAATATTCATTAATACAAAAGTGGCTAAGACTGTTAATTTCATCTCTACAAAGGGGGAGATGATTAAAAAGTGTCAAGTTTCAAACCTGCCCTGGAAGCCCCACCTTCTGACCCTGGGAGCATGAAGGGATAAGAGGGGTCAGGTGGAGTTCTCCAGACAGCCATGCTGCATGCCTTACCATAGGGTGACCCAGGGCAACCAACCTAGCCCCACTCTTCTGGGGACTTCAGCCTGGCCCAACATTTCAACAGTGGCCATCCCTCCCAGTAGGGTCAAACACACTCACTTCTTGGGGCCCATAGAGGGCACCCTCAAAGGGGTGTGGCTATAGGAAAGGAGGTGTCACCAGAGGCCTCACATTTTATCTTTGCCCTGGCTCCCACAAATCCTCAGGCCAGCCCTGTCCATGCACAGGAGCCCCAACCTGCCAGAGAAGAGACAGGGAATGAGGTTGGTGTTTCTGCATCTAGACAGGAGTGAGGTGTTGCAAAGCAGCACTAGTGGCAAGGTCTGGAAGAAGTGTCAGGGTGAACCCTGGCTTGAAAATAGTTTCTGATGTTTAATTTGTCCTGCACCCGGGAAGGAAGACACGCACACCGATTTATGGGTAAACAAGTAGGCCGCACCAATCTTTATTAATCAAGTCGGGGGAGGAGGGGTCGTACCCCTCCTGGGTCCTAGCTAACCTTAACTGTAACTTAACTCTTCTAAACTATATGCAGCCTGATGTTCCTCAGTACCACCAACATAGCTACCTATAGCTGCTGCAATGTCACGCCTGCCCGGCCTCCCCAGCCAGGTCAGGAGGCCGTTGCCTATCGTGACCCAAGGAAGAAGTGGGTGCGGCTCTCAGCGGCCCTGGACCGCCCCTGTCCTAGGTCACCCTGACCCACCCCTTATCCTGAGTCATGTGTGATGCTGGTCGCTCCAGCTCTAGCGATCACCCTGACCCTGTCTCATAAGGAGATGATCTGCCAGCGAACTATCCCTACTAACCTAACGTAACTAACTTGCAGGACCCCTGCAGGTGCAACAACGATAACTTTAACTTTCCCTTCCCACCAATGAACCGATCACAAATTACCACTGTGAGGAAGGCGAAACCCCTGCCAGGCCAAGACCAATCAGGCCTGACAGCAAAATTCCTTCCCGGCCTTGAAAAACCAACGATCAGTACTACCCACAGTGGTTTTAGGGAGGGTGGGAGGGGGCTTGCATGATGCTATCCAGGTGCGGAATGGCAAATTCAGCACCTGGACCTAAGATGGCGGCTGCAAGATCCCACTCCCGCGAGATCTTGCGTTGCACCACCCCCACCTCCTAGAGCCATGCACCACTGCCTGCCCCTGCAGTGTGCATCCTTCCAGCACTGGCAAAGCGAGAGGACAACCACCACTGCCCTGCGAGCCGCCGCCCCATTCTGGAGGGGGCCGCAGAGCAACGGAACTTTGCATTATAGAAACCTGAGAAGAATCTTGACTGTTAAGGCTGTCCTGGAAGCAGGAGAAAACCTGGAGAATCCAAGGGAGTGAGGATCCCCACCTGCGTTTCCTTTCTCTGTCCCTTTATGTTTGTGCATATCCTATGCTTTTTGAGTTTGGAGATAGTGCTAAGGACTCAAAACTAATGGATTATTAACCACTTAATGTCCTTGACAGCTACTGGCCATTTTACACTGGCAGGGGTGGGTGGAGGGATGGGTGTTTTGCCTCCGTGGGTCAAGGTGTGTGTGTGTCTCCCTGTACATGGATGCACACCCACCGACACCCATCTCCACCCATGGAGCCTCCTCCTGTTTTCCGGAGGGCTCAGTGGATTGAGGTGGGTGTTGCGTAGGAGTGCGCGCACACACACCCCACCCATTCCTCTCGATGTTCAAACAGACAAAACACCGAGCAGACACCTATCCCTCTACCCACCACCCGAACACCGAGCGGGTGGGGGGGGGAAGTCTATATAAAAATGGCCACTGTCATTGAGAGCACCACCACCAAACTTTCTAGAAAGGAAGATGTCAGAAATGAAGTGAAGGTGGAAAGACTAGTGCATACAATGGGTTAAATGCAAGTTGAATTCAATGAAAATGCATTTGTTCAGACAGTCAACGTGGAATAGGCCGGATGCAAAAAGATAATACTGCTGGACGAGAGACGCAGTAAATTTAAAGTTGATTGGCACATTGTGCAAAAGGCTAGGTCTTTCTGGTCAGTGCATAGCCTCTACTGAGGCATGTCGCCATGCCAATCAAAAGATATTTTCTACTCCCTTAGGATTTGGAAGATTTCATCAAACAAGAGGTCTCCATAGTCTCCCTTCTAAAGTTAAGTGAGAAGATACATAAAGGGCTAGCTAAGCAGATGGGACATTTTGAGTGATGTGGTAAATAAATGAAATGTTTGTCAAAGTGCTGTACCTAAAATGATATTTGAAGATTTATACAGAAAGCAAAATGGTGAAGAGAGACCTAAAGGCTTATGAGAGCAGATTTTACTTGGAAACACTACTCCCAGATGGGGACAAAGAAGAGGAAAAATACCCATCCCATACATTCCTGAACAGTGATTTCATAATTTCATTCCTGCTAACTTTCCTCCAGAGGCATTCATACTATTTGACTGCTGACATACCGCTATTTATTTCAACAGAAAATCTGACAAATGTGAGACACTTGATGTTTCACATCAAAAATAAAATAAATGCTGATCTTCAGTGTACACTCACAAAATGTGCAGAGAGGCACACATATTCTTAGATACCATATCACAGCTACATGAGTCAAGATGTTAATGTTTACCTTTTTGAGTCAAAAAGAGTGGAAAAAGACGGGGGTTAGAACTTTATCCCACTCTAGTTTGCAATCAACACAGCATTGTTTGCAATCAACACAGCATCACCAACATACCATATAAATAATATTAAGCAAGTGGGATAGAAAAACATCACAACTCCACAACCCCACTGGAATTTAGCATATGGAATTAAAACCTAATAGAAGGCTTGGCAAGGGTGTTGGAGCCAGTAATTATTTTATTTTTACACAGTTCTCTAGTGTTCCTGCACTATTTAACTTTATATTCGAAACCTCCTTCTCTATGTACTTTCTGGTAGGGGTGAATGTTTGTTTTTGACCAGATTCCATTTCCAATGAAATCCGGTCGTTCAATCCACTCTAGGGAAATGCAGAGCAAAAGTTCTGATTCTGTTTTTCTCGAGTCAGTTGTAAAATATTTCATCCAATTTACACATGTGCAAAATGGCAGCTGCCATGCTGTCCATGTGCAAAATGGGGGCCGCCATACAACAAAATGGCGGTGGCCATACTATCATTCTATCAGAATTCTAATCTAAAATTTCATTCTATTAGAATTCCAAGAGATATTTTGATTACTGTACTAATTTAGCAGATAATTTTCACAGAACCAAAATGGCCAATTAGATCCACCCCTACCTCCCAGAACATTTCTTTGTCTGAATTAGAGATGTTTCTAGACAAGGTGGTGGGAGAATTTTTCTCTAACAGTAATACAGCATGTTTGAGATCTGCAAACGCATAAGACACATCCAGAATCAGGAAAGATTATCAAAAGAGATCCAGATTATGGGTGAAATAAATAGCAGATTTTTTTTTATTTGCATATGCTACTCTTTGCATTTTCTGATAGCCATGCAAATATCCAAATAAATATCATATTGGAAACTAAATGAGTATCTTTGAGTTTTCAGATATTTCATTTCAGATACAACTGAATATCCAAAATGAAATGAGTGAAAACTAATCAGATCAGAAAATCAAAACTAATATCCCAATGGGAAAGCAAAATGGAAATGAACAGAACTTTGCATTTGACTCACTACTACTTGGTCAGACCTGATTTGAAGTGGATGAATTCTCTGATTAAAAAAACTCACCAAATATTCATCTCTGTTGTCATCTGGATAAGGGAGTTTCTATAGGAGTGTATTAGCTAGATTATTTAACCCTTTACAATTCAGCACAGGCATCATTAGAACAGGATTCACATATTGTTCTGAGTATATATGTACTGCGAAAGCGTAATTCAGTATCTCTGGTACCAAAAGACTGTCCACAAATAATGCCATTATATTAATCAATATAGGAAACACCATGAGGACTAGTGGCTGGGTGGATCTTTAGGGAGGCAATTTCATGGCTTTGTTTGGTGGGTCCTTGTAACCTTCACTCTCCAACTCAATTCTCACCTGCAGACTTTATGGCCACTTTTGCACGGACGCCCCCGCCCCCTCGGTGTTCAGGTGGGTGTGCGGCGGAGGGGGGGGCATCCATGTATATGGCCGCCGGTGGGTGGGGGGATGGGTGTTTGGTGGGTGTGCGCCCATGTAAACACCACGGGCGGCAGGTATTTGTGCGTGCATGCTCCCGCCACACACCCACCAATACCTGCTGCACACCCATATCCACCCACGGAGCCCTCTGACAGAACGGGGGATGCTGCGTGGGCGTAGGTAGGTGTAGGAGTGTGTGTGTCCATGTAAACGCCGATGGGCACACACCCACCTATACCCACCGTGCCGAAACACCTCACCCCCACCCCACCCCGGTCCGTGTAAAAACGGCCTATGTGCTTCCCATATGCCTGATCATGGTCTTAAAAGCAGCACAACTTCTGGGAGAGAATTCTTTGGATCATTCCTTTTTGGCCATGACCTCTATGCTACGATGGGGCTCTGACATGCTTCCTTCTCTTGGAAGAGGATGCTCTGTGCCAGACTCCCCAAATAAAACAATAGTCCATTGAATTAAAAATCAAATGGTTTCATTAAGAATTAATATACATTGAGAAAATGAAAGCTCCATGGAAAGCAAGAATGCGTAACACATTTGAGAATTTGAAAGACAGGTGCATAAACATTAATAACTTTTAGAAGATATGCACTTTCCTATCTTACTTCTCCTAACGTATGCTGAGTCCCCTCTTGTCATACTTCTGCCTTTGCTCTCATTCAGGATTTTCAGTACCTGATCTTGCTGGTCAGACAACTTGTCAGAACTTTCCCTCTATAGGGCTTCTGCAGAGAGAAGCGATGATTCTTTTGATCTTCAAGGAGCTGTGGAGTCCTTGCTATATCAGGCATACAGGTCTAGGTTGTATAAGCCTTTCATCAATTTTCCTCCCTCTGGGTGAACCTGAAAAGGCTCCACCCTCTGTATAATGGTTATTGTCTTCTTTTTCTACTATCAGTTTGCCTTCACACACCCCGTCAGAGCTCACTCTCCTTTCACAAATCCCAGTATTTCAAAGGCCACTTTGATCTGGACAGCAACTTAATCAACATAACTAGTGAAGGTGACTGAATCATGGTTTGCATGACAACTGTTTCTGTCTGGCTTTCTCGGAGGTAAAAATTAGCCTGCTTTGAAAAGTGACCTTACATGCCTTTTGTTGTAGACTTTTCTGCAACCAGAATTTCTACTCTTGATCAAATAAGAATTGACAGATGAAAAATCATCATCATCTGGCCTGCTGCTCTCTAAGAAACAGGATTTGTTTTTGTTTTTATTAATTTGTTTTTGTTTTTAAGCCAGAGTGCCCGACTTACCATACAGAACAGTCTTCAGAATCTGCTCCCGGCAGCAACTAGGTATGGCCTCTTGCTGGTTTCTAACAGATGTCTTTATATGGCATTCATTTAAAACCCATCAGAGCTGATCAGTACCCCTGCAGTTCTCAAATTTCCATCTGAGCATCTACTCTAAAGGTCTCCTAAATAAATCAACCTTTCCATAGGTCTCAGTCTGCCAGGCTTGTTTTCTTGGCTCTTAATAAATAATAATAATAATAATTATTAATACATTTGGAGCTATAATTATTAATTTATTATTAATTATTATTATTATCTATTCATATAGCACCAGCAATGTGATTGGCACTGAGCAATAATTAATTGGAGTCCCTGTCCTGGAGGGTTTACAATCTAGGATGGATAAGAGAGGGGGACATAGGGAGAGGCAGGGATACATTCACGGAGTTGAGAATTATCAGGTGCACATGATTAACTTAATTACACGGGAGAAGGAAACCCTGAACAGCAGAAGGAACCCCAGGGAGAAGTCTTTTCTAGAAAGTATGGCCAAAGATTTGGCTGGTTATTTTTAAAGAGCAGTATTTACCTACATACCTATCATCCATTCACCTTCCCATCCCTTAAGGCAGCTGCAACATTCTGCGCATTGTGGGAACTTTCTCTTTCCTCACAATAGTCAGAAAGGTTCTGAACACTGTGTGACATCACAGCAGCTCAACCAATCGCTACAGCAGGCTTGCAAGCAGGCAGGCAGGCAGGCAGTTTTTACTTTATTATATAAAACAGAGGAAGCCAAAATTCCCAGCCCAAAGAGCCACATACCAAAATCTTCATTTGGTTAAGAGCCAGAAGGCATGCATGGTTGCACACAAAACTCTTCTACTTTGTGATTTGCTGGCAAAGCTAATACTCTGCAATTCTGGTAGCTGAAATTCTGAGGAGAAGTTGTGATTAAGCTGCTGAGACATGGGTACGATGCGGCTGATCCCATGCCCCGCGGATCCCATGTACAACATGCGTGTGTGTGTACGCGCGCAACTCACGTGCATGTCCATTGGGAATGCATTGTGCAGAACCCAGGATTATCCCTGGTTGAAAGCTGCACTCGAACTACTCTACAGCTGCATACAGCTCCTGAGACACATGCATCCCTGATTTAGAGCCGATTCAGAAAGCCATTCCTATTTTGCAGAAAAGTTGTGCAAAATTAGAATCTTTATTGAAATTCCAGCTGGAATTTGGATCAAAATTGCTGCTGTTATGCACATGAGCAAAATGGTTGCCAATGTACAAGATGGCCATTTGAGCATGCACAGAATTGCAGCAGCCATAATTTTGTTTTGTTCAGTTTGAGTTTTGATCGGACCATACAAAACATCCACTACCAATGAAATTGGAACCGGGGCAAAAATTCCGTTTAAGCCCTACCCTGATTCTCCTCTAGCTCTCTTTTATACATGGTCTAGTCCTTGATTCCTCACTTCTTCCCCATAAACCCCTTATAAGTTACCAAACTGGCAAATTCTTGACATTTACCACTACATCCCACAGCAGACAGTGGGTAAAACCAGACGTGATGATGACGTACCACCAACACAACCTACCTGGGGTCGGGAACCCACCACTGACATGTCTGGGCATGGCTCAGATCACCAGACATGTGAGTGTGGTCGGGAGAACCATCCCACAGCCCAGGTGTCCCAGCCCAGATGGCAGCTGCAACAGACATGTCAGCGGGCATCTCTGTCCACACACTGCTCCCAGCACCCTTCCTCCCACTATGACAGTCGCCATGGCAGCCTGGCCAAGGTGGACCTGATCCAGGCTGGATCACAGCACACCAAAACACATGTGATAGCTCTCTGTGTTCCACTTTGGACCAGTTGGGCTGGCCCTAGTCTGGTCTGTGACTTTGGCTTTTTGCCAAGCTGAGAGTCCAGGGTAGCCACCAACATGACCATTGATACAGGGTCCATGCCACAGCAGGCCAAAGCTGTTTGCTGTCATGTCTGTTTTTACCCAATTTGACATGTTGTCCAAGATATTTGAGGCATCATAGTTCACCCAACATGCCACTAAACCTTAACTCTTCACCTCTCTTTATATAGCAGAGTCGATGAGCTCTGTCTATTAGATTAGATTAAACAGATGGTGAGGCACAGATGCTGTTTCTCTCATTTTATTAAAACAGTGTTCTAGCTTTGGCTGAGAACACAGCTTTTATTATGTTCTTTGTGAAGCGTTTTCTCCCACCACAGAGGCTCGTTGGATCACAGTCACCTGGACCAGCTCTATGGGTGGACGATCCAGGTGACTCTCATGGGCATTGCTAGCATTTGGGTCACCAAAGCTTTTGGGCATCACTGAGTGCTGTGCAGCATGACTGTGTCCTGAATGCTTGAGGACCACCAATGTATTTTGGAAAGCCCTGGCAAAGCATGAGCAGAAGAGGCTCCTCTGCTGTCTTTCACTCCAACCTGCTTCTGCCCCAAGACAGATCTGTCATTCAGTGACCTGAGATTCCAAGGAGAAAAGGATGCCATTGTACCACTACCCATTTCCATTTCATCTCCTAACCTTTAAAAATGTTAATAAACATTTCTCGTTCCTTCCCACCTTTCCATTGTTTCCACTTAAATGGCATTAGTATTTTTTGTATTCATTTTTTTAGATTTACACCCCTACCTATTCCATAGGTTCAAGGCAGGTGATGGATAAAAATACATAGAAAATAAGTTAGAATATACAATCCAACTCCCCCCCCCAATTAACTTTATCTCCCACAATACCCTATCCCCTGCCCGTCAAATGCCAAGCCAAATAGAAAGATCTTACATCGCCTTCAGAAAATGCTCAGGTGAACCTTGGTGGTATTAGCATAAGGTGCTAAATTAAGATAGGTACCCATTTCAGCTCTATAATAGATTTGGGTCCTCATTCCTTAAACAGAAATGGAACCTATGGTGTAAAGCATGTGCATACATCAACATGAATCTTCAGTGCTAAATGTGAATCTTTTCTTAATTATTAAATTAAGCAAGAAGCCAGTTAGCGTTAGACACGCAGAAGATATTGAAAGCTATCCAATCTCTCACTTTGTAACAAGCAAACTCCCAAAGTGGTCACATTTAGATGCAAAATCATACACAATAAAAGAATGATGAATTCCATCTATTTAACGATTGGTCAGCACCTTAAAATCAGTATGTGACTTCAAATGGAAGTTAACTAATTATCAGAAATGACAGCCATGTCATCCTAATAAAAGACAGGATACATTAAATATCAAAGCTCACTTTATGTTGGACACTTCAAAGAAAGTCATTACCTTCTGACTGCTTGTACCAAATACAAAGGCTGTTTGAAATTATTTGGCGCTCTCAGTCAGGTCCCTAATTGCTAGGTAACCACCACATAAAAAACCCCACAGAGGAGAAGCTAATTAACTGCACATGGATTCTGAATGTCCTCTCGCATGTAGGATTGGTTCCATCAGGTAACACTTGTACCACAGTTGCAGGTTTCTCTGGTTTCTTGAAAGCACAACTCCAAAAAGGGAGGATAAGAATGCAAACAATTATGCAACCTTATCGAACATGTTACCATTACTTCTGGCTTGTGTTTATCAACATTACCAAATTTGAAACCTATAAGCAAAACACTTACAAAATTATTGCCGGCAACACTCCCAGCGTAACTAATTTCCTGCACAATTTATTTTGAGCTAGACTGTCTCCTGCTGTACTTTAAAAACAGCAAAGAAACTGTCTCCTGATGTACTTTAAAAACAGCAAAGAAACCCCAACAAAACCTTACAGAAAGAATCAAAATACACATATCTTTAAGCGTTTCATGAGTGATCATTTCCTAATCAACAAGCTCTCTCCCCCCTTTTAGCACAAATGGTAATTTACAACACTCATCACTATGAACAGTTAGTTTTTAACAGTGTCACAGCCTTCAGGTCCTAAAATAAAATGTGCAGTTGCTATTCAAAGCAAATACTTGAAATGCTCCAATCCCATTAAACAATGGAAGAGTATTTCCTAACTTTTTAAAAAAGAAAATTACTATAGTCAGTTGAAAAATTCAGCAAAATGTATCTTTCTCACTCAACCTCATTCATGTTGTTTCACAAAATGATTTCAACTCTTTAGACATTTCCAATTCTTTCCCAAGAAATTGAACAATAAGGACTATTAGTTCATTCAGTCCTCCTGTCTTCAAACTGTTTATTACAATCTCCCTCCGGTATCAATGCCCCATCTTCATCTTTTCAATGAAGCAATAGATTCCGCATCCACAAGGTAAAGGTATTTTCATGCTTGCTAAATTTTCCACTGGGGCTGCTTTGCTGGCAGTAAGATCTGTATTTTCCTAGCATGAAATAAAAGTTCAGGACTATACAGTCTCCACAGGTTCCTCTCGGCCTCAATCCAAACTGTTGTCTTTTATCTTCTAAATGGGTCACTGATGGCACAGCTCAAGGTCATTTCAAAGCATCTCAAGGATGACCTGTGACATTCTCACCTTAACCTTGTCTCTCCTTTCATCCTTGAACCTACTGGATTAGGATTCACCCTTTATACAACCACATTTTACATTTTTGTTGGTGTTTCCACCAAATCATGTATTTGCTAGCCTTGTTCTAGGACATAAAATCTACAGAACATCTACATCACGCATCCACACATATTTAAAGTTTTATTTTGTTTCAGCTTTCACCTGGAAAAAGCCATCTTGTCACCAGGGAAGAGGTTTCTTTTATTTCTTCAAATGGACTTATTTTATTTTCTAAAAGACATATGGGTTTTTGGAATGCTTTATTTCAAATGAAGTGACATTTGTGAGTTTCCTTTCTTAATCTCTCCTGTTATTTATCTAGGAGATTGTTGAAAATAAAAAATAAATGACATTCTATTTTTGTGTCAGGTACCGAACCTGTCCTATCAAAGGGCCCTATCATTCTAAAATATCTTCGTTTCTGCCTCTGTCTTGTCCTATTTCTCATATTACTGTGCTTACTCTGCCAAGAGACCATAGTGTCTGAAATAATAACCTGTTTGAGAATGGCAAGAAAACTGGGATACACACAAAATCAATATCATTTTTAAAGATTAAGTGGAGCATTGGCCATGAAAGGAATTTTTTAATTTAAAGGGATCATCTTCTTTCTAACCCTTTGTCTAAAAAGATTTCCGGGGAAACTTGAACAGATTTGGATCCTTTGTTGGATGAAGATGTAGTACAGAATTCAAACCACCAGGTAAAGTATTGCAAGGGTTTTGTCAGTGTCAAATGCAATAGCTTATGCCTATCTGTCTTGTCAATCCATCTTAGGACCTACAATACTTGTCTTCTTCCGATGTTAACTCTACACCCCAGAGAAGTATCACTCTGTAGCTAATGTTTCGTTCACAGCTTACCTCCAGGATGGGGTTCCATCCTTTGACTCCTCATATAGGTTTGCTTCTCAACTAGTAAGTATAGCTCATAACTACTTATCTTGCATAATTAGGGTGTGTGTGAATGCTGTTCGGATGTTCAGATTTCGTACCGAACTCGGTCTGTTCGGACGTCTGAACCGAACGTCCGAACCGAACTAAAAAATGTCCGAACAGTTTGGTCATGTTCGGGTGAGTTTGGATGAGTTTGGGGGCAGGAAAAACGTGACTTCAGGCGGGAAAAACATGACTGGAAGGGGGAGGTAGCTGAGGAGCAGACTTCCTGGCACCAGGGGTGGAGACCAGGGGTTGTTTCAGGGCCAAATGATACCGATGCCAAAAAAATCTTTGAATTTGGTATCGGTATCAATAGCGCTATTTTTGAATGTTCAGCCAAGTCCGGTTGAAGTGAACTCCGCCAAAACAAACAGTCGAACCCGAACTCGGGTTTCAAACTGAACGACCAAATGTCTGAACATCCGAACCACGTTCTGTTCACACATCCTTATGCAAAATGTGTACACATACAGACGGTGTGATAACACATGTGACACTGGCCCATTAGGGCGAGCTTTGGCCCGATTGGGCCAATGTCATGGTGTTTGTCCTGGGCCCACCAGATGTGGTCCCAGTACAAACCCCAGTAGGGTTTCAGCCGGGCTGGAAATGTGGGCCCGGAATGAAGCAGGGCCACAAACTGGGCCTGAAAGCTGTCCAGCTGGTCCAGAACAGGCACAACCAGGTGGGAAAGTCTCTTCCCTGCTCCATCCTGGTCCAGCAGTGGGGGTTGCTATGGCAGCCAGCTATGGCTGCCAGTCATGTTGGGCAGATGGGGCAGTGGCCGCAGTGTAGTGGTGGAGTCAGCTGGCTACACAGCACTCCATGCCCCCTCCCCTACCAGGGCAGGCTGTGGGGATGTCTGTTGACTCTGTTCCCATCACCAGAGCTTCCCTGGTGGAGGGGGGTAGCACTCCCCACCCCCAGATGGGCTGATGGTGAGGCCATCATGTATGCAACTAGACATAGACTTATACTGGTAATTATGGGAGCAAATCCCATGGAAGCTTCTTGTACTTTTTCAGATTAGAGTGGTTCCTCTCTCCTCTTTTTCCCCACCCCTCTGCCAATGTAGTTTTCCATGTCGTCAAGTCTTTCCCCTGTTTTCTTGAGACCTCTCATTAGAAAAAAAGGAGAAAATCTAATGACAGGTATGGGGAGGAATCTTAGTCATTGGCTCCAACCATTCTGGCAGTCATAGGGTAAAAGCCCACTGCGGCCTGCTTTGTCATGTTTTGGCCTGGACCTCAGCTCACCGGCACGTCTGTGCAGGGGCCACCAGATGTTGGCCCAGGATTGCCCCAGACTGCGTTGGTGATTATTCTGGGCTGTGACCTCAGAAAACCTCCAAGGTCACAGCCCAGGCTCAGGGCCAACCAACCGGACCAAAAGCGGGCCACAGTGGAGTATTTATTTATTTATTTACATCTATACCTTGCCCTTCCCCCAAGGGCTCTGGGCAGCTTACAAAATACTACCACCAATGTTTAAAATACAACCTCCCCCCCCAAAGAAATCCCAACACACTCCCAGTCCCCAGCAACCACCGCATACCCAATTCCTTTCCCTATCACTGCCCGCCAAATGCTTTACCAAAAAGAAGAGTTTTACACTGCCTCCAAAAGATGCTCAGGCCTGGACTCAGATGGACCTACAAGGGGAGGGAGTTCCACAACATCAGGGCAGCAAACAAGAAGGTCCTCCTGTGCCACCTGAAAGAACTAGTGTATAACAGGGGTAACCCACAGGAGGGTGCCCCCAGCCGACTGCAGCGGCCCCGACGAAGCATAGTGAGAAAGGCTGTCTTTCAGCTACCTGGGTCCCAGGCAGTTTAGGCTTTTAAAGGTCAAAACCAGCACCTTGAATTGTGCCCGGAAAGCTACAGGGAGCCAGTGCAGCCTCTGGAGCACTGGTGTAATGTGCTTCTGGTGACCAGTCCCTGAAAGGAGCCAGGCTGCCACATTCTGCACCAGCTGCAGCTTCTGAATAATAGTCATCAAGGGGCTGGACCCCATTAATAACAAGATACCCAATCCCCCCTTCTTCAAAGGGCTGGCCAACTATCATCACTTCAGTCTTGTCAGGATTCAGCTTCCAACAACTCATCCTCATCCAGTTCCCAGCAATAGCCAAGCATTGGGTAAGCACCAAGACTGTGGGACCAGGGTCGGATGAAAAAGAGAGGTAGAGTTGAGTGTCATCTGCAGACTGATGGTACTTCACTCTAAACCTCCGAATGACCTCACCAAGTGGCCTCACATTCACATTGAACAAGAGGGGAGACAGAATAGAACCCACAGGGGAGGCCCCGAGAGGATGATGAGCAATCACCCATCAACACTCTCTGTGATCTCCCTGACCGGAAGGGGCAGAACCACTCAAGAACAGTCCCATATTCCTCCACTAGACTTCGTAGTTGTGTCAACACACCTTGTGATCAATGGTATCAAAGGCCACTGAAAGATCTAACAAGAGCAACAGGGTAGAATTCCCCTTGTCAATCTCCAGGCGCAGATCATTGACCAAGGCCACAAGCACAGTCTCCATGCCATACGCATGACAAAAGCCCGACTGAAACAAAAGCCCAGAATCCGATGACATTGAGGTGGGCCTGGAACTGTCAGGTGACCACCTGTTCAATAACCTTCCCTAAAAAGGGAAGTTTAGAGACAGGCTGATAGCTGTCATATCTGTTGGCAGACTGCCAGCCCGGCCTGGGATGGAGCTGCCATGGCTGGCCAATGGCCATAGCTGCCCATCATTTCAGGGGGCAGGGCGCTGGGCACATTGTACGGGCCTGGGGTTGCTGGGGTTGGCTGTATGTTCGTTCTTCTCTCTCTGCCCTCCTTGGCACCCCGGCCACAGTCATGTTTGTTCAGCAGCCCAACCTGGCCTGGATCGTATCCACTGCGTGTTTCTTCCCCACGCCATGTCAGGCCACCAATATGCCACCGTCATGTGTTTTTAATCACGGCTGACACATTATGTCAGTACCCAATCCATCCAAACTACTCAGATACCACCATTTACCGTGTACTCCTTAATGTGTACCATGTTCATCCTGGTAATATGCATGCACCAATGGCTGCCCTTTTTCAAAATAGTGGTGACTCTGATGATGGTGCCATCTTGGAAGAGGGCTATGCATCTGCAGAACAGCTGCAGTGGTCATTTTGAACATGTGTATTACTAGAATGAACGCAGTACACCGTAAATTAGTATATGGTACATGATAAATTGCAGGAAATGGTAAATGTTGCCGAAATTCTTGCCGAGATCTCGAACCAATAGCAAGAAAGTTGCTAACAGTGTTTGATTACCATGAGATTCTCACCAGAATGAAAATGCATTCTCACTTCTGCCCTAGCTGTAATCCTATTCCTCACTTCCCCTTTCCTGGCTGGAAGATCCTCCAGGAGGTACTGCAGCCTGGGACACTGATCCTCCAGGACCAAGGACCAGGGTTTAATTTGTGGGGAGATGGGGGGCTTGCCAGGGCTCTGACCCAACAGTTAAATTCAAGAGGATAGCTAACTAACTAACCTGCCTAATTGAGTCAGACCAATGGTCCATTTTAGCTCAGTATTGTCACAATCTGACACGGCAGCAGGGGTTTCAAATTCAGGTCCAAATCTGGCTCTTCCAAGGTCTCCAGCAGAGGCCATCCCAGAATGCTACCCGAGACCCCTTCAAGCCCCCAGCGGAGGCCTCCCCCAGGCATGCTACCAGGGATCCTGAAGTGGATATGCTGGGGATTGAACCTGGGACCTTATACATGCAAAGCACTCATGCTACCACTTGAGCTATGCCCCACCTCCCATAGTTCTGGTAAATGCTCCCAGTAGGAGTGCACACCCCAAAATGTGAAAGACCAGGAAAAAGTTGATATTGACCATTTCAGGGTTAGAAATGAAAGCCACTAGACATTTGAATTACAGCTGCAACTGAGTTCTCATCAAGTCAAGCACCCCATCAAATCTGGGGTGCCTGACCCACCTGGATGCATTTGGGCACCAACTGGTAGCCAAATGCGACCAAACGGGATACCCAACTCCCCAGGCTGATTCATCTCACCAAGGGACTGCTGCTCCTCTGGTCCAGTAACTGCTCACTACTTGCTGCTCCCTGCTTCTCCCCAGCCCACTTGCTGCGCAGCTGAGCTGGAAACTTGCTCACTCAGCTTTTTCTGAGGAGGGGTAAGGACTAAGGAGGCCTCTTCCTACCTGCATGCACCCCCCTAATGAGTCCCCCCTTCCTGGAGAGGCCCCAATTGCAGATGCATACAGGATCCATGGACAGCAAAGATATGGGTCCTTCTGAGAATGGGGGGCAACGGGGAGTGCATGTAGGTGGGAAGAGGCCTCCTTGCTTCCCCCACCTCATAAAAACCTGAGCTGGGAAGTCCCCAGCTCAGTTGAGCAGTGTGAGGACCAGGGAGGAATAGGGAGCAACCACCAGGACTGGGAGAGCAAGAGCCCAGCGATGAGTCAGCCCGGGGAGCCATGAATACTAGGACCAGCATCCCAAGGTGCCACTGTTCCTAGCAATAGAGGTGGCTCTTCACAGCTTTCAGAGTGACAAATCTATCCTCAGATTTCCACAGGGTGCAGTAAATGACATAAGGTAACACATATATCCCTGGGAAAGACAATTCCCCCTCTATCCAGACCAAGGGTTTCCAATCTCTGGAGATTCCAGCCCTGCATCTGCTCCCGACCCTACAAACCATTGGGATCCCTTAAGGCAGGTCCCAAGGGAGGAATGCCAGTTTTGACATTTGATACGGACAGACAGATATGTCAGACAAATGTTTGCATAAATCTATCCTCAGATTTCCACAGGTTGCAGTAAATGGCATAAGGTATCGCAAATATCCTTGGGAAAGAAACCCTGCCCTCACATGCTGTTCTGTTTATTTATTTTATTTATATATATTTAAAATGTATAGCCTGCCCTAGGCCAAAGGGCTCTGGATGGGTTATAGCACATCAAGTTACACAAACCAGAAATAAAACAAAACCACCAGAAATTGAAAATAAAGACAATCCAATGTAACTAGAATCCCTCTTCCCCCCCCCCCGCCCAACCTCCCACTCAAGCCCCATCCTCACCAATTCAATATATGTATTTTCAGTCTTGATCAAATGATTTATTGCAATGGGGCGGGGTGGTGGTGGTGGGGAGGCACATCAGCAACGATCCAGTGCATGTATTTGTGTGTGTGTGTGCGCGCACACACACACACACTTCCAAATGGTATGCTTTTGTGGCAATCTGGGAATCTTACAAGAAACGGCTCTTACTCTTAGGAGCTGGCATCACCTTCATCCACCAGCAGATGCTCTCTGTGCCACTGACAGGTCCATGAGTTCTCTGCATGTTCCAAGGTTCCTAAATCAACACATTTATTTACCATGTTTGTGCAGCATAGCACATAATCTATGTCTTCCTAAACTGAGTGGTTGCAAACTCACTCCCCACCATGATTTGTTCTCCAAAATCATGACTTAGCAAACTAAAAAGTCATTTTCTGTCCTATAAACAGGAAGTAAATGGCTTGCTAAGCATCGCTTACAATAAGGCTTCACAGCCCCCGTCATTGCCTGTCCTTTTCTGCCAATTTAAAGGATCTCAGTATGAGGAAATGAAATCTTGTGCAAATAAAGTTTTGAACAAGTACTACATTCCCAAAGGAAGCAACATTTTTAAATATATACTCTAAGAAATATTTTCTATATTTCTTCTAAAAAAAAAATGCCCATGAAAGATGCCATATAATAGACCTGAAATTCTCTCTTTAACTCCAAATACTGACACAACAGGGAAACAGCCGCAAGCAACCAATCACCATTAGTACTCCAGTGCATGCTCATCCATACAGATATGCTCTAAGAGCCATCTCCAGATTGTAATGGAGCAGTCGCAACCATGCCAAACTTTCATCTATGGCTTCTTCCCTGTGGCTGATACCAGCAATGTAGCTATAGCTACAGAATGTCTACACACACACATACAAAATGTCTACACACACTGGAATGGAGCACTCCTGCACAGGAGCCCGTTCTGTATTTTGAAGCGGGGTTAATTCCCACCCAACTATGCCCCTGGCTGCTAGAGCTGCCAACAATTATCCAGTTCTGAAGGTCAGTTTCGAGCAAGATGCCCACTGATTCAACAAGGGACTTGCCTTATTAAAAACCATGGACTTGCATCCTTAAATTCAACAACGTTATTGTCCCTGCATCACAGAGAGAAGCAATGGACATGTGTTGTGTATAAATTCCACAACTCTTTATTAAACATACCTCGGTCTGGGGAGAATAAACAACTCACATCAAGCAAACAATTCCCCCTCTATCTGGTTCAGGGGTTTCCCGTCTGTGGAGGTCCAACCCCTGCATCTGCTCCCAACCTTGCAAACCATTGGGATCCCTTAAGGCAGGTCCTGAGGGAGGAGTGCCAGTTTTAACATTCGATAGGGACAGCTAATATTCTATGTAGCAATGCTGTACCTGATAACCTCCAGGGTATTAGGTCAAGCCATGAGTCATAAAATCCCCTAAGCGAACAAACTTGTCCCCTCGTCAGATCTCAGTCTTTGTTCCAACATATTCCATTTTAACTAGGGCTGAAACTCACCCTTGCAATTCTTGAAAATCTTGGTGACAACCAGATTTTTGAGAACATGAACCGATGGAGAATTGGCTGATTTTTTACCCATTCTCGTGAGATTTTTGTGTGGCTGAAAGCCAGCTCTGTGCATGCAAAAATGGCTGACATGGACATTCTGCACACGCATGCCCCCCAGAAGCTATTTTTGCACATGTACGGAGCATTTTGGGAGTTTTGAGAATCTTGCGCGATTCTTGAGAAACCTCACAAAATGCTCTGCGAGTGCACAAAATGGCCACCAGGGTTGCACATGTGCAGAATGGCCACAGTGGACATTTTGCACATGCACCGAGTGTTGTTGAGTTTTCTTGAGAATCTTGTGAGATTCTCGAGAAGTCTTGCAAGAATATGCTAGATCTTGCTGGGGTTGCAAGAATCTTGTGCGTTCTCACAAGAATAGAAATCCATTCTCATTTCACCTCTACCTATTCTGTGCACTGGACCATCTGCACAGCAAACAGACAGCTTTGCTTGTTTTCATGCTCGACTCCACCTCTCTTATGAAAGCGCATCCCTTCCCCAGACTGATGCATAGTAGGGGGGGCGAGTGCCCCCTTCAGGGCAGACAGGCATAACTCTATACCCATCAGGGGTGGTGTGCATTGCATGGCACCAGAGACACTCCCCCTCCTGGCCTGATCCCCTTCCGCATGCTCTTCATACTTTTAAAAAGAAAGGAGGGGGGGAGGCAAAAAAAACCCACTCACCTGAGTCTCAAAGGGGTGTGGGGGGAAGCCAACAACCCTCTCCAGACCTGCTCTGAGTCCTCCAGTTCAAAAATCAGCTGAGTGCTCAGTGCTGTTGTTGTGCTTCCCTGGGCACATGTGTAGGCAGGGGCTGAGGGGGTGGAGGCAAGTGTCTCCTGCTTAGCCTGCTCTAAGGAGTCCCTTAAGGGACAAAACTTTATAAAAGCGATTTGGGCAGCTGGGCTTAGAGCCCATGCTGTCTGAATGGAGAAAAGCACTTTGCTTTTCCCATCAGTGGGGGCAGTGTTGCACAGAGCCCTATTGGGCTGCTGTGGAAGACTCTATCTGTACTGGAGACTCAAATGCCCAGGCACACACGTACAGCTGCTGCTGCTGCTGCTGCTGAGGGCTCAGGCTGCCTGCCTAAGAGCTTTCCTCTTTTGGCATGCTGGTGATCTGTGCCATTTTGGTGGAGAGTGCGCGCTGACTGGCTTGGATGCTGCTTGGACTGACTTGTTTGTGGTTTTGTTACCCCATGCTGCTGCTGGACCTGCATCAGACACATTCCCACTAGTAAGCTAGTTATTTGGCTGGGGAAAACTGATGAAAAAGGGGCCTAGAGGACTGCTGGGGGGATGGGGGGGATGGGGCTGCTTGGGGGG